>CM073461.1:3840000-5090000 GCA_037074485.1 Delonix regia
TAAAATTTGTTGATTGGCTAGGAATGATGATATGGAATTTATTCATATTTTTCTTGAAATTTTACAAGTATGGAAATGTTTTAGGGAGACTGAATATATGTAAAAATGACCTATAGTCTAAGTAAGCTAGGAAAATCAAATTATGGGAGTTATAGAAAGACAAAGGAATGAGAATTGAATGGGTGAGAATTGGAAAATTTATGGTTGCTTGATAATATGCCTAAGAGAGAATTTTTGGTTGGGTGATGTGATTGAGACTTGGCTTTCCATTGTGGTAAGCCTCTTAGGAATAGAATGACTTTTTAGTGTTGAATCTCATGCTAGGAGGTGATTTCTTATAGTTGTGTTTAATGCCACAATTGGTTGAGGGAAGAGGAAGAGGAATAATTCCTTTTTTTTTTGTTAGCGTAGGTAGCTCTTAGCAGTGAGACGATCACCCAAGGGAAGGTATTAGGTCGCTGGTAATTTACGGTGCTCAAGTGCGCAGATAGCACTCCTCATCACTTTTCGTTACATACTTTACTTTTCACTATTTGGACATGTTTTATAATTACCATTTTAATTTTGTCATGACTATATTTATCGGAATTGAAATTATGAGTAGATGAAATCCCTTAACATTTTAGATGACATCATGTCTGGTTTTGAATACGACTTTTGAGAAACCTCATGCATATGGCTATGAATAACTGTTAGGTAAACCAATATTGCAACACAAATTGATTTCATGCACACTTGCTAAATTTTCCTATGTATGCTTGTTTTATTTCCATTATCATTGGAAGGACTAATTAGGACACTGGCTGTAAACAGCAGTACTGTTAGCCCTTGGTGCACCTAGGTAATTACCCAACTAGCAGGGTTTATGAAGGTGCTAGTCCAGTATGATGGCCATCACACGTGGACTGATGAATGATAAACTTTAATGCCACACTAGATTAGTCCATAGTAGTACTTCCCCTTAAATGATACTCAGAAACTTATTGATTTTTTGTGTAAAGCATTTTAAATTCAATGTTTTAAAATGTGCATTTACTCATTGACGACGTTTGATTGTAATCTAACTGTTATCTCATTTCATACAAATTGTTATCATGCTTGATTGAAAAATTAATTATGTGTTTTATTACTTATTTTGGGGTGCTATCTACTGGAAAACTTTTATCTCAGATAGGGAGGCAGATGAATTCCTAGAGGAAGCGGAACAATGACAAGAATTCCTTTGGTGAGCCCGCTTGGGATTTACAGGATTTTGTTTAGATTATTTTGATGTATATGACTCTTTTTTTTTTTTTTTTTTATGTATATGGTTAGTGTGCATAGCCATTGTTTTGTTATTCTGGGATTGTATAGTGACCACAATTTAACTTCCCCTATTGTTGTAATTGGATATATGTTGTACTGGGTTATTCTGGTGAAAGCGAAGCTCTCTTATATATATTTGTTGCCTAACAGAATGTTATAGAAATTTCGAGATATCCTATTTACTGGGGAGGTTCTGTCAAAATTTCTACAAAACTCCTTATTTTGTATAAACGGCTTATTTTTTTATTAAAGGCAAAGTTATTATGTATATGGTGAAATTTGCATAGATATTGGCATGGTATCGAAATTCCATCCATTATAGGCTTGCAAGTTCGAGGATTTTCCTCGTGTCCTGTGTCAGTCCCACTCCAGAGATTTTGAGGTGTGACAATATAAAAGAATGTATCTAGTAAGAAATCACAATACTTCATGCAAAATATTAAAATAAAGAAAGAACATCAATTAAGCAACTCAAAATATAAAGAATAGAAAGAAAGAGAAAACAAACTCCAAATTTATTCTGGTTTGGCTTCAATCAAAGCCTACATCCAATATCTAAACTTCCACTTGAAATTTTTCCACTAATTCTAGAAATTTAATTTGGTACTTGTAAGCTTCTACAACATCAAACTCAAACTATAGTTGTTTCTCACTCTAAAACTAAATAACACCTCTATTCTTAGAGGAAAATCACTCCAAGATATTCAACACTCTTGTTTTCTCTCTTAAGGGAAACATCACCCTTGTCATACAAAGGTTAAAGATGAATAATATTACTCAAATAAACACTTTCAATGGGTAGATATACAAAATGAAATTCTAAGAACTCAAATGATATATATTAAGCAATTTTTTGCTCAATGATGATTGTTTCTCTCTCAAACATATTAAAACAAGTTTAAGATCACATTATAGCACTTGATTCTTCTTGAAAACATGTTTAGATGATCATATATATAGGGCTCTATGAAAATTAGCTGTTAGACATGTAAAATAGACGTTTAAAAATCTTATTTATGTTTTTCTATATTGCATCAATTTGACTATTGCTCTGGAAATTTAAATTCTAGACATTCTGTACTATATCAGTTGACCAATGGCTTACAGAAGCTCCATTAGTCACTATTACATAAAATATACTTAAATAGTTATAACTTTTTCATTTGAACTTCGTTTAAGTAAATGACCTATCATTAGAAAATTCTTTGAGTCTATTTTCTAATATAATAAGTTTCACATATAATCAAAATAATAATCAAAGGTCACAAAAAAATATTTTTGGTAAAATTTATATGTTACTATCTTTTAAATTCAAACTTATATTTTGATAACTAAACTTTCGTGAGCCAATAAATGAAAATCTAAATTATTGAATTTTACAAAATAACTCTTAGCTTATGATAAATAACCTATTTAATACATTAGCTATCTTGATACAACCAAACATCCAAATATTTATATTCTTCAATGCTTATTTCTTGCTTGCTATTTCTTTGTGTAGAGTATGATATTGATATTTCATTATCTTCATATCAATGCTCACTATTCTTTCAATGGGTCATCCTACATAAATAGATATTTAATTTATAAACCAAATAGTTAGTTCAATTCATATTTAACAATATGCAAACTTTAGTAGCAATTGGCGTAGTATAAATATTTTTATTATGTATATAAGATTTTTATGATTATGTATCTAATTTAGATTATATATAACATTTAAGTCTATTGAATATGATATAAGCAAGTATCTCTCATATAAGAGATAATATAAATATAAAGTATTATAAGTCAATAATCTATCAATTAAATAATATTGATATTATATTTGTAACTCATTTATTATCATTAAAATTTATAACATATAACTTTAGCGTCAATATGTATATGGAAATCTTTATTGGTCAATCATGAATTGAGGTGTATATACTATTATAGAATAAAATTTATCAAAAATTTTGAAATTTTTTTTTTGGGTCAAGAAGAATTTGTTAAACTCTTCGTAAAAAGTCATATCTTGTCACCGATTTAGGGAAATGATTCCATACGTCGCCGCCAAACCATCTAATATGGGATTTATAGTTTTCTATTATCTAGCTTGTAATTAGAGAGAAATAAAATGAATTAATGTGTTTGGTTTAATATGGATTTTTCACTGTCAATTGTACCATTGCAATGAATGGTGCTTACACTTTGTTGCATGTTATTTTTATAGCTTTTTCTTTCAAATTTTGTGAAGTAATTAAAAAGTTTACAATAAAGTAATTTTTAAAAAATCTAAATTACATTTGATACATAATTTGTTTTTAAAACATCAGTCGGCTTCTTTAACCTTTAATATATATTTCAAAAATTCTATTCTAATTTTATCGTCTTTCAATAAAATTATTATTTTTACATAATAAGCATTATTTTTTAAAATAAAACTACTTAGAGATATGTTTATTGTAAGATTAAAAATAAAATCACAATATTATATTATATAAAGTTTAATTTTATGAATTTTGCTAACTGGTGCCTTTAAAACACTAATTAAAAATTATTTATTGTACATGATAAATTATTCTTAACTAATAAAATTATTTAGTTAACATTTATTATTATTATTATTATTATTAGTTGATATAATAAATGATTTTTGATTAATTTCATTAGTTAATAATTATTTTATTATGTATAATAAATAATTTTTAACTAATATTTTAAATATACTTGTCAGTAAAACTTTAATTTTATTTAAAACTAAAAAATGTGGTTTTATGTTAGGAAATCTGATACTTTTGAAATGATTAAGAGAACAAGTATAATTTAACTAATTCTTCTTAAAAAAACATATATGTAATTTATTCAAAATTATTTTATACATTATTCCGACCAAGAAAAAATGGTTAAGTTTCAAAATTCATATAAGCCTGTGGTGGAGCCCAGTTTTCCAAGGAAGGCCCATTAACCCTTAGACCTTATCATCAATGTTAGAACTGGTCATCCAATTGAGTTTTTAAAAATTAAATTTAAATTTGAATTAAAAAAATATCTAATCTTACATTTTAGTAATTTTTTATTTAAATTTTTATTAACATTTTTTAGATCAAGCTAATAAGACTTTTAAAAAAAAGATTAAATGAATTTGTTATTTACGATTTGAAATAAATAATATAAATAATTATTATTATTACATGTAAAATTATATATAAAAAAGTTATAAATTTAAATAATTTTTTGCATTGACATAAATATTTTAAATAAAAAATATTATTTTTATTTTTATTAAAATACTACATTACATTAATTATTTTTATATAATAAATTTTTACTAATTAAAAAAATTTATTCAAATTTTTCAAAGTCGAACTAAACTTTTAAAAAATCCTAAATCTAACTTATTTTATAAATCAAACTTTTTTATATTTAGACTTTATATTTTAAAAATCAAACAAACTTCTTAAGCTATATAATCACATTTAATAACTATTGTCACTGCACCAACTTTGACCCAACAATTGCATTCCACTAATGTACGCTTCTGCCTCCGCCCAATTTTTTATAATCCAAATCTTTAGCCCATTTTTTCTTTCCTCCTAATATAAAACTCACATTTATATTTTAAAAATATTGATAATATTATTCTGTAAAATTTGGGCATTCTTATATCATATCTTTACATGGGCACAAATGTCAAGTTTGGTTTATTTATTTTTGTAGTCATATAACGGCATCATTCATTTTTGAACATGATGTATAAACATCTTAATTATTAACAAAGTATATGATTTAATCTTTTCCGAAATAAAAAGTATTTAGCAATCCACATTTGTGTTTAGTATATTTCATTTTTTTTATATTTCAAGTCTTGAGAAAAATGTATTTTTGTCCATCATTTATTAAAAATTTATCATTTTAGTCCTTCACTCATTGAAATACTTCAAACAATTTCCTACTTTATTGGAATATGAACATACTTTGTCCATCACATTTTAAAAAATTACCAAATTTAGTCACTTTGTCAATCTCTAAACTCTAAATTTAAAGGATTAAATCTAATTTTACTTTAAAGTATAAAGGCTAAATGTGATATTTTTAATGAGTAAATGACTATTATAACATTTCAATAAGTGAAAGATTTAAAAAGTAATTTCTGTGATAAGTGAAAGACCAAAAATATATTTTATTCTTTTATGTCTTATACTATATTATTTTTTTGCCAAAAAAATATTTCTCATTTTCATTTTAAAAAATTACATTTATCTATCATAGTCTTTGCTTTTAAATAGAATGTTCTTTCAATTTAATTTAAAATAATATCAATTGATCCCCTCATATAATAATCACATGACAATAAGTCTTCTATGATTTAAATTTTAAAATAACGCTACAATAAAATATCTTTCATATCATTTAATTCTAATCTTAATTTTCTCCAACCAAATAGTCATCTATTACCATCAAATTTCATTGTGACTCCTACTCCCACTCACCATTTTTAACTTCCAAAAATGAATTGGTAGGCAAAGAAAGCAACATGAGTGGCATACTGCAAGAAATCTCAAAGTGGGTCATCTTTCTGGCGCAAATAGTTTGGATTTCTTTTGGCGGCCTGACATGATGAGAATTTGAGTGTCTCGTGTAATTTTTTTGGCAGAATTATAATTAAAGATTATAATTTTAAAATATTTATTATAAAGGGCTTTAAATTTTAAAACATTCAAAATGATTTAGAGATCTATTTTTTCTTTTTAACTTTAAAGAACCTTACCTTTAAGTTCTTGAGATTACATAACAAAAGATTTATTCGATAGGATTTCAAAATCTATAATAATATATTAATCATGTTTATCTTGGCGAACACAGAAGCTTTTGGGAGATTTTGTGCTGATGAACAAGCTGGAATTAGATCCCTCGTCCTGCTTAGAATTCCAAGCGGATTATGAATAATCTATAAGTCATCATCACCTAGGGTGCACAAATCACAGGTTAGGCGGGGCTCAACTTATACCTCAGTCTGAGGTTCATATCGAATCATATTTAATGACTTAAAAGAGACTTGATACATAATTAATTTGAGTCACTGAAATTTTTTATATTTTTTAGAAATTTAGATTTAAATTTTTTGTAAAAAAAAAAAATTTGGTTTATATTTGATAAATAAGATATCTTATATTAACAAAAAAATAATCTTATATTTAACACAAAAAAATGGTTATTCCTTTTAAAATATCAATAATTTTATTTTTAATAAAATAATATATA
The DNA here is from genome assembly GCA_037074485.1 of Delonix regia. NCBI lineage: Eukaryota > Viridiplantae > Streptophyta > Magnoliopsida > Fabales > Fabaceae > Delonix > Delonix regia. Next base: position 3,846,553 of record CM073461.1, read on the forward strand.
TATATATATATATATGTTGGGTTGGGCTAGGCTTGGCTGGGCCGAGCCAATGCATTGGTTCAAGGCTCATCCTGACCTTGGATTAAGTTTTGCATTTTAACTTCAGTCATATGTATGACTTGAGTCAGGTCAGGTTAATCGAGTTGGACTAAGTCATACACACTCTTATCACCCAAGTCCCGCACTATTTTATCAGCATTTGTATTGATCCAGATAAAGCTACTAACTTTTTGTTGAATGGCAAAGTTTCAAATGTAGATTTAAATTGTTTGTATTGATAATTTAAAATTTTTATATTTGAAGTGATTTAAATTATTGAATTATCATCTAATAGTTTATATTTTTTTAAAATATTCAACAATTTTTAACCACTATTCAAAATTTAGATTAAATTTGATCAATTTTACTCGTATTTAAATTTTTGAATGTAGAATCTATTTTCGACCTATGATGGCCACGGAAGCTTTCTTACTATCCAAAAATAAAGCCTGTCCAACCCAAAAATAAATAAAGCTTAAACAAAAAAAAAATTTAATTTATAAAATAGATTTGACTTAGATTCAAGTTTTTTTTTTTTTTATAAGTTTGACCCCAACCTAAAAAATTTAAATAAATATTTTTTTTCAGAAAAAAAAACTTATTATTTAAATCTTTTTTAGTATATCGTAATATCTTGATAAAAAAAATTAATATATTTTATTTAAATAATTATGTCAATATAACAACTTATTTGTATTTACAACTTCTTTATTTATAATTTTATAAGTAATAATAATAATTAATTATATTATTTATCTTAAATATTAGATAACAAATGAACTTGATCCTAATTTTAAAAAAAATCCAATTGGCCATACTTTAAAATAATAAATAAATACTCGAATAAAAACACCAAATTAAATTACAAGCTTAAACTTTTCTAAATCTAAATTCAATTCCAATTTTTAAAAACTTAGACCTAAGTCTAGTTGTCTATTACCCTACTACTCCACACCACTGGAGAGGTATATAGCATTTGCCAGGAAATAATTTCGTTATTTTATGTGCATTCCTCTTCTTTATCATATATATATATATATATTCTTATTTATTAACAATTTACAGTGAATGAGACCTAATCTTATTTTCTTTGACTCATGATCTTTTTTATTTGATTATTGACGAAACATTTGTGCTTTCGTGGCATACAAGTCTGTTAGAAGAAGATGTCATGCCTTAATTAAGGTTAACTGGGTAGACAATAATTAATTTGTAATGGGGTTAAGGAGACTGATGGCAGATTAGGAGTTTTAAGTCTAATAAGATCATAACATAATGCTGGGAAAGGGACCAGTGGAGTTTCAAGTATTAATCATTAGTTCATTAGGCCATTAATAAAAATAGTTCTTCCGTTTCCACCTATTCAATCAATCTATTGTTTTGAAGAATTAGAAATCAAAATATCTTCTTCCTTGTTTTGTACTTTTGCTTCTCAAAACAACTATTCTATCTTTTTAGTTTTAGATATAATTATTAACAAAGTTATACTTTCAATCTTTGTTTAAATTTTTATTATTTTAAGATTAAAAACTGTCTTTGAGAAGAACAATCAAACAGAAATTGGAACACTTGGGGTCGTTTGCAAATAATACAAAATTTAATGGGTCCTTTTGCAGTTTTCTACAAAACTTTATAGCTTTAGTAGCAATAAAAACCTGAAAAAACAATGATTAAAAAAATTGGATTAATGGTGCAATTGATTCGACTCTCAAATATACTGAAAAAAATTATTCAAAAATCAATTCAATCAGTAAAAAAAAAAATGATAAAATTAGTTAAATCTAGTCAGTTTTGGCAGAGTTTTTCTTTTTTAAATTTCTTAGACCGATTCAGAGTTTGAGCATTATAGTTTGACATTCATGGGACTTCACCCAACTTATTTCATCATATACCATGTATTTAACTAATTTATTTAACAATATATATCAATTCAATTGTAAATAAGTGTAATAACCATAATTTTTACATATTTAAGAAAAATAATTCAACTCATTACATTTGCAATTTAACTTATTTCAACTCAATATAATTTGGATTAGATGTTACAACATCCTTATGTTACACACGTTTTGGACCATTAGATTAAAATGTAATGTAATAAACACACACGGGTTTTAAATATCAAATATACACTCTACTTAAATTTGACTTCTGCGTATTTAATCTTTGCATTTAAAGAAATATAAATTTTTAAGTTTTAATAAATATTAAATAATTTTTAATAATTGTTTAAAATTTTAATTATTAAATTTTTATTTTTATTTTCTAAATTTTATCAAATTCATGTGAGAGAACTTTTTTAACCTTTGCGAAGAGGACCTCTCGGTGAGAGGTTGCCGTCAAAATGGTCCCTCTCGCATGAAAAGGAATGAGGACTCAAATGGAAATAATCACAAAGAGAAGGGTAGAGACGTAGAACGAACTCCTATACTGGTTTTGTATATTTGAGCGACTCCCTGCCTGTTGTGCCTTATGCATATAAACACTCGCAGCGCCTCTCCGCCAAAGCTTCACCACGAAACCGTCTCTCCTTCCCTTCTCCCTCCTTCCTTCCTTCTCTCTAGGGTTTCTTTCCCTCTCTCTCTGTCGACTGAAGCTTTCCCATTCTCTCTCTTTTTCTCTTTTCTGTAGGATACGATTTCAAACAATTGTGACTTCCTTTTGCTTTCTTGAAGGAGTGTGGGGTTCTCGATGGCCACCGCACCGGTGAAGTCTCAGCCTCTCCACAACTTCTCCCTCTCTTGCCTGAAATGGGGTGGCAAGAATCACACCAACACTAACCATCGGTTTCGCCGTCCTATCTCCGGTGACTCTACATCACAAGCTATTGCCGATCATAACTCCGAGGCCGAGCCAGAGTCAGAACCTGATTCCCGAGCTCACCGGGTCGGATCGAGAACCGCCAGGAACAGGTTTGGGCTCTCTTCGTGCTATCTTGGGGGGAAATCTCAGAAGCAAGAGCAGCAACAACAACCTTCGGAGAGAGGTAGTTACAATGAAACTGACGACGAGGCTCGAGGTAGAAAGAGGGAGAGCGAGGATGCTGAAGAAGCCGAAGCTGAAGAAACGGTGCAGAAGCCATGGAATTTGAGGCCGAGGAGATCGATGTTCTCGAAAGGGTCGGCTGAGATCGGAGTAGGAGCTTCGAGGAATGGAGAATTGCAGGAAACGGTTCCGGCGGCTGCCAGTGTTCATTCGGCTCAGCAGACTGATAACCCTCCGCAGCCGAAATCGCTTCGCCTGAGGGGTTTCGCTGAGATGCAGAACACGGAAAGAAAGGAGAAGAGGAAATTCTGGATCGCTTTGTCAAGGGAAGAGATTGAAGAGGACATATTCGTGATGACTGGGTCGAGGCCCGCCCGGAGGCCTAAGAAAAGGCCCAAGAATGTGCAGAAACAACTCGATGTATGAGTTCTCGGCTCCTTCAATTTTTTGTGCTTCTAACGTTGGTTATATCATATATGTGTTTAATTATCCCTTTGCTTAGTTATAATTGTGCGGTCGCTTAAACAAAGAACATTTCTTGTTAAATTGCAGAGTGTTTTTCCTGGATTGTGGTTAGTAGGAGTCACTGCAGACGTTTATAGGGCGGCAGAGTCTCCAGCAAAGGTTCACTCCTCTTCGCATGCTCTCTAATATTAGTAATTGATGCTATACTGAGAATTATTCGTCACAAAGATAGGCATAGTTGACCTCTGCTTACTGAATTTCTGATAGCAAAGCGTGCCTCAATTTTTTGTTTCCCTTAGTGTTTCGGGTTTAGGAAGTGGGTTTTCTGGCCCTTGGTTCTTAATCCTATCGTAGAGTAATTTAATCTTTATATATTGATTAAGAAACTGATGATTTGATGATGATTCTTTCTTTCAGAGGTAGAGAAGCTAAAGCAAACTGCAGTTTGCGAACAATTCGGTTTATTGGCCATGGCAAATGGGAACGGGATTGGAGGTATTAATGCGCTGAATTTTGTAAAGAGCAAATGAGTTACGAGATGGATATGTTGGAAAGAGAAGAGAAAAGATACTAATTATGTCTGCTTATATTGTGTCGTGCAATAGGCTTAGATGTAGAGAGGAAGTTTGGTAGGTTTTCTTATCCCTACAGTAGTGTTTATCTGTTAGTCATTAAAAAAAAAAATCAATGAATTAATAGAATGAATTCAACACTTATTTTAAGATAATTTTAGTGGTGCTTTGCAATTGGGATTTTCTTTGACTGAATGAATTCTGATTCATCAACTGCTTACAATGTTTGACAGGCTTCCCTACATCGTTGGGGGGCAGAGTAGCAAGCATGTAGTTAATTTGCAGACCCCCAAATCAATACTGGATTTATTATTGAGGGCATTGCATGCTTCCTAGCTCCAGAAGAGCCATTTGTCAAGAAGAATCCTAATGAGGTTGCAAATTAATACAAAGATTGCTTGCTTTCCCTTTTATATGTCCATGTCCATATGCTTCAAACTATTAATCTCATGAAGTTGCTCTTTTCAAACTTGCATTGGTATTTGATAATCATAGTCATCACTCATCAATAACATTGCATGAAGACAAGAAATATAATCACATTGTTGAAACAACTTTATAACTGCGTAAAATGTATCTTCTTTCTCATTAATATATATATATATATATATATATATACATACTATTTTTTTTTATATATATAAAAGAAACATTTGGTGGGGCACAAGATCAGTTGATACGATTTTTGACCTCAGACATGTTGCTAGTTTATTGTATTTGCCATGTGTTTTTTTCATAACATATTCAATGGTACTAAATGAAACGTGGCTTCTCCGGTGTAATGTGAAATTTAGACTTCATAATATCTACACTGTAACTGCTCTGAATTACTCAAGTTATGCTTGTGAATTTTGATATTCATTGAAGAGGAATCAAGCTCAATAGAATTAACTATTAAAGATTCATGTCAATGCGTCAGTTTATTTACTAAATTCTCTTGGTTTGTCTGGTGGAGCTGTTACTAAATCAATTGCCCAATGGTAGACATAAAGTGCCTCCTAATTCAAAATTTAGCATAAAGTTTAACCATAGCCTTCTCCAAAGTTGTTTCAGTCTCCTCCAATTTGCTTTAACTGAACCATTTTAAAAAGGAGAAAATGGTCTCAGCACGAAACTAATGTTTATGGGTTTAAAGTCTTCTCCGTAGTTGATGTAATGGATTTAAGCATTACGTAGTTAATTTATGCCATTCTATCTAATTCTTGTGTTTTGGCATGTTTAGCTTATGCCGTGTTTCATACATGAATTGACGTTTGGTGATGCCAATTGTGTTTCACCTTTTAATGATGAGCATGAAGGGGCAAATAACGGAGCTCTTTTCTGCATCACCTTGTTGGGACTAGCCACTAACCACCAAAAGTGGAATGCATGCTTCTCTGAGTGTGTTGGGACAAAAGTACTTCGTTTGGCATTCTTATGATGCACTTATATCTGAACATTTCGGTAAAATGGAGTGCTACGCAATTTGGACCGTAGGATAAGTAGAAACCACAATGACCACGTGCGGCTATCAATGATCGAATGGCTCAAAATATGTAGAGTGCAGAGTACTGCTACGCACAACAACAAATCCAAATCAAGTGATACATCATAGATTATATAGTACATTAATATGGTTGGTTGCCAATATTTCTGCATTTCACAAGAAGAGCAGAAGGATCAAGATTAGCAACTGTATAAGTGATTGCCATTGCCATGTGCACTTGTTTTGACCTATAAAAAAAAAAAAAAAAGAATATTACAAAAGCACTTGGAAGTTTTGTATTTTTTTCAGAAAACATGTTTTTCTGGGGATGGATTTAGTTGAGTTTTGAGCCTGTGGATTTCCCATGGCTTCGACAGGATGATAATTTGAGCTCACTTGATCGAATCAACCAACTTTAGTTCATCTTAGATTGAGTCAATGTCTTACCATTCATCTTAGCCTAAGTCTGGCCTCTTAATATTTACAGCTGATTGAGCAGCCGTTTCTAGGTTTGCTTCACTTATCATGCTTGTGTTTGCTGAACTAGACTAATACTGGAGTTGGGACTAGAGCTTGAAGAGCCTTTCAATGGTGGATTTGTTTTTATTTGATTTGAAGAAGGATTATATTCATTAATTTGACAATATATCTTGAGCTAAAATTATAAGACATTAATTTTATGGTTCTTTTTACTTACCTATTTTTATTCTAATATTAGACAATATGACAACTTTTTACTGACTCCATGTCAATGGGCTTTAGTTTCAAGAATATTGAAAGCGAATAGCACCATGCCATTTTGCCGTTCGAGAAGAAAAGTTCATTGCAGCACTATACCTTTCAGTGCTCAAATCTGGTAGAAGAGCGTTGATTCTGAATCTTTGCAACTGAGAATTTCCTTGAAGCTAAATATTGTTGGAAGGGTTATTGCTTGTGTTTTGGCTTGCCATGTCTTTGTGCAGATCTTTCACTCCAAAATGAATGCTGACAAAGGTAAATATGAAATTAACTGAGACTTTATCCTTGTTTCTGGTCACTGGTGTGATTATTTATATAGTAAATTGTCTTTATTATCATCTCACAGAAGGAAAAAAGAGAGAAAAATTGAAATTAACGTCTCCATATTAAAATTCTAAAAATTATTAGCCAACGTTGGAATTTTCCCTATTATTCTATATATTCATGACAATACTACGTGATTTTCGTTTTGGTCAAAAAATATGTTTGATCTCTGAACACGTTATGATTAAGTCTAGAAGCATTAAATTCCAAGTTCCCGCAGCCTCCGGACCAAGTCATTGGGGTGATGACGCAACGAATCACAAGTCTGAAATCCTAAAAAGTAATAAAGGATTGACCATGACTGGCATTTAGAGCAGCCAGCACTTCGAAAAAGCCACACCGAAGGCCCCTCTCTAGTGGCTCATATCAACTGTCTAGGCCTAGTTACTATCTAAAGGCCACTTGTAGGCTGGCTCATATAATCCACCTTTCATGTGATACAAGATGCTTTGGGCCAGGCCGGGCTAAGATTTCAAATCTTAGGCCCATACTCGGACTTGTTTGCCAATAGATCCGAAAATGAATCCCAAACTCGAGTCTTTAGGCTCAACCTGGACCAGCTGGGTTATGGTAAGCCAAAGGCTTGGACATATAAGTAGTAGGCCCAGTGCCTGAAACGTAAGAGGATTCCCAAATACGAATGACAACGTGGATCTCATGGTGAGCCCATTTTCCTGTTACTAGATAACTAGTTGCTTTAAAATGCATGTCAATATTTTAAACTAATTTTTAAATTTTTTTAAACAAAATTAAATTACAGTGTATTTTCACATTTTAAAAATAGTATGGAGTATTAGCGAGGAGTTATTTAATTTCTCATTCTCTCAATTACAATTATCTTTATATTATTTTATTTTCTTTGAGATCAGAGAGCTCAAAACCTTAATAATATAGATAATGGCTAGCAGCACATTAAGATTAAGCATCTTTTATGCGGTCAACTTTTTGTATGTGAGTGTGTGTGTGTTTTTTTTTTCTTTTTTGGCCACGTTGTGTTTTGATGATTTATAATTTTAGCTTTTGGGGTAAATTATCCTTATCTCTTATAGGTGTTTAAATTATATTGTCCATCTTTCTATTTTAAAAAACTATACTCCTCTGTCCTAAAAATTAAATGGTACACTATACTTACCTCCTAAGCAATAAATAATAAGATATTAGCATATATATAAATTAAATTTATAATTTCCAATAAAGATAAATAACATTGACAAAAACATTTAAGAAGTTACATCTTTATGAATTAAATTAATATTATCTTTGAAGACATATATGTTGATCCTTTTTTTAATTCAATAGAAACTTATGTAACGTAGATGATGCCTGTATATTTTAGGCCTCTCAAGGCAACAATAATTTAGCCTAAAATTTTTGTTCCCACATATATAGATGAGATGAAGGGAGAGAACATAAAATTTTAAATATGATTAGAACATTTTTATCTTGCAAATTTTAAATCCTAATCTTTATCTTGAATTCAAAATTTCGCTTCAAATTCATCGTACTACTGAAGTCGTTTGTTATTCATAACTTCACCATTCCTTCCCACCTAACTATGAAGATATAGGATTATTAATTCAATTATCATTTTAAAATATTGTCGGTTCTTTAATCTTCAAACTCTTTTAGATAGCATTCATACATTCATGCATTACTTATTAGAGTGTATATATATATATATATATATATTGCTATCTTGTACTTATAAAATGCTTTCCATTCCGCCACTATTTTCTTGTGTGGCTCCCAAATAAACAGAAGATAATTTTTGGATTATTTTTGTATTGAACACTCGAGGTAAGTTTCTTTCCATTCCGTTTCATTTTATGCATGTTATTCATGAAGCTTCCCAAGCCTAGACGCAATGCCCCTTCAATTTATTTTTTTATTTCTTGGCTAATTGAGTAAGAAATTATTAGAGGGTGACCAGTAGATCATAAATGAGTAAATGATGAACAAGAATGAAAATTAATTTGAAGCAGTCAAACAACTTGATCATAATAATAATGCAAGTAGACCACGTTTTACACCCCAACCCAGAATTGCTCACTGAATCTGGAGATTAGGGGACACACCTGCACAGAGATTCTTTGATTGTGTATTTCTTTAATCCAATATGGCCCTCTCATGCCTATTCTTCTTCTCTCTTCAACTGTGTCTGAGTCATCCTGTGATGCAACCTTTAATCTATAATTTTATTTCTATTTTCTTTAATAATCATTGTTTGATGCTCGTGTATAATTGCGCATTCCAAGGTTTTCATCATTGAAAGTAGCCAAATGATTGAGTTAGTGTAACCCAACGGTAATGATAAATTTAATCATTGCACCAATCATGTGCCATTTTCCGCCATTATTTTAGACCTATCTTTCCAACTAAACCATGCTTTGACCAACAATTCCGAAATCAAGAATATATTCTCTACAATTCTGAATGGAAACTGCATACATGAAGTTAAAGAAAAATAGATTAAAAAAAAAAGATAATGAGTGACATAAAGAAAAGGAAAGTATTAGAAGGAAAAAGAAATAATGGGGAATTACGTCCTAGAAGGGAGGGGAGAGAGAAAGGAAAGGAAAAACGTGAGAGGGAGTGTTTGTATTGCTGTGCAAATACAGTAAAACGGATTTTCTTCCTCTAATGTTAATTTTTTTCCTTCTGTATAATACCAAACAATACAATTTAGTAATTTCAGATAGAAAAGTACGTGGATGGAGTGCACGTGCAAAGCAGCAAGAACCGAATAATACATCAAAAGTATATAACTGACAGGTTTAACCGTTAATCACATGTGTACCAGCTCAGCAGTTCACATGGCCAGATAACCTGGAACTCTCCTTACCTGCGAATTTCCAAACCCCACGTTGGTCTTACACAAGTGGTATTTTATTATTGGTATAGTAACAGTGACTGTTTAATGTTGGATCGGACACCTTGGAGATTGCATTGTGTGGAAGGCGTGACTGATACGGCAGGTTAAGAAAATGGAAGAACATAGGGAAGGTGACACGATAATGGTTGGAAAGAAAAAATATTATTTAATTTTGATATAATTATATAACAATTGATTTAATGTATGAGTTTTAATAAAATTATTTATTTAATAGCCTATACTCTTTTTTTTTTTAATATTTTTATTAAGATTAATACATCAAATTAATTATGTTGTGAAAACTAGTTAACATTTTTTAAAATTGGAAATAGTGTTGCAGGGAACATAAAAATAATAAAAGAGAAAAGAATGAGGCCAATAATTTGGCGGTTTGACCGTGGACCGGATCCACCCGCAGAAAAGTAACTTTGACCCACTTTGCATGTGGGGTACACATTTACACGTGTGCTTTGTTGTCCATCCATAATGGTGCCCCACGTTTTCTAGCATTCCTTTAATGTGTTAGTATTACATTAAAGTAAATATTTTAAAGTAAAATATTATTTTGATCATATGTTTATAACTTCAGTTTTAATTAAATTTTTTTATTAATTTTTAGTATTAATTTCGTCAAAGTTGATATCATTATTTATTCATTTTTAACTAAATTTGAATTTATGCTGATATTTAAATTAATTAGAGATTAAATTGATATTAGATTTATAAATAAATAATTAAATTAAAATTAAAAATTAGTGAGTGACTAAATTGAAACTAAACTCACAAATAAGGTATCAAAATAATATTTTACTCAAATATTTTAATACTTACATTGGAGCAACCATCTTGTAATATATCAAGAGAATGACAGGTGAGAATAATGTGCTAAAATATATTAATGGTAAAGTTAAAACAATTTTTTATATTTATATTTTTGCTCTAATATCTTTTTAGTTTTATTTTGATTTTATAAAAGGTAGTCTTTATAAATTTTAATTCAAGTTACATGTAGTTTAATCAATTAATTTTAAATGACAGTGAGATAAGTTAAAAAGAACAATTGCCTTTGAAATGGTCATACAATTAGCAATCAAGCAAGCACTAATGAAAACAAAAATATTTTTCATTTTGAAAAATTGCATTCTTCGTCTTTCAAGTTAAGGTTAAATTACAAACCTAGTCTATAAACTTAAGATGTAATAAAATATTCTCTAACCTAGCTATAGACTATGACCAAATATTTTTTATGAGCAGTGTCTGGGGTTTAATATTCAAATATATTTTTTTATATTGTAAAAAATAGAATCGATTCATTGCCGATGCGCGTCAACTTCAAAATGGAATAAAAGTATTAAGTATGAATAATCAAAGCCTAATTAGTGGCTAAAACCTTGTAATTGATGTTTATATCTGTAGTTGTCGATGATGCTGACTAGATTACAACTTTCTGAAGTTTTCTTTTTCTTTTTTATCTTTTTTTTATTTTTAAAAAAACCACATTGGAAATTATGAATAATAACGTGAGTTGACCACCTATATTGTAAAGTGGTTGGCCCAAGACAATGTACATTATCTCATGGGACAACATTATGATTGATAATGATATACGCAGGAATTAGTTCCCTAATATATGCTTTGTAAAATATTGTCATCGTCTGTATAAGAAACTGGATACCTGCTGTATTTTATTGTACGCAATCTAATCACAGAGAGGAAAAGAGAATATATATATATATATATATATATATATATATTAAGATTATAAATTTAATTTATTTATAATAAAAACTTCAAATTATAAAATATTTAAAAATACTTTGAGATTAAATTTTATCCACTCAAAAAAATTTTGACATGTGATTTCTTTATTATGTAAATTTTTTGAAATAAATGTAGAGAAAATGACTATTTTGGTATTTTACTTTCTGTCTTTATTACATCTTGATTCTTAAAAAAGTTGTATTAAAAATCATGAAACTTGCAGAAATAATATATTTGTAGGAGATTAAAATGGTATTTTAAATAAATTTTAAGAGATTTATTTACACTATTCATAATTTTTAAGAAATCTTTTTTAGCACAAAAATAAAAGATGAGGTATAAGGATGATGCTTTTCTCAATAAATATATCAAGTTTATCACCTCTCGCCTTGAAGTCAATCCAAATATATTATGCACGACACAAAATTTTTAATTTAATAATTTAAATCTAAAAAATTTGGATAATTTAACTGCCACTTTAAATATACAATTTAATGGCCGCTTTAAATCCAAATCATCTTGAAGTGGAGTGTGAAGCCTAATCAATGTGGGTGTAGGTGGGTGAAATTGTCGTCAGCAATACCACCAATCATTGAACAACGGGAGGGGCAGGAGGGTCATTTTACCTTTTTCAGCGCTGGAACATGTAAAAGAACTATTATAATCAGGTTTATCAAAAAAAAGAACAAAAGAAGTATTATAAACAGGGATGAAGAATACTATGGGCGTTGGGGGGGGGGGGGGGAGGGGAAGTTCACGTGGGAATCACATGCGAAGCAACCGTACGGACCCATGTTAGTGTTGGAAGGATGATCGATGATTGGCTTCATTTCACCTACAATTCCAAATTCCTTGGTTACGTCTGAAATGACTGATGAGTGATGGGAGTGGGCCCATATCAGGTGGGAAATCACATGGAGGTGAAAAAGAGAAGAGGGCCCACCATGGGATGTTATGGCTTAGTAAGAAGGAGAAAGCAAGTAAAAGTTTGATGTGATATTTATTTATTTTGATTAAATGGAGTTTCATTTTGACTTTTTTAAAAAAATTTAAAATACAAATAATCTATCTAAAATTTAAGTCATGTGCAATCAAATTGTTTAACTTTAAAAATTTGACGATTAATCTTTTACACTTGAAATTAGGTACAAGTAATTACATGTCGTTCGTTATTTAGTTTTTTTACTGATAGAAGTATGATATATAAAAAAGTTATTTGTACATGATTCAACTCCAAGGAGATTATTTGTGCAAAAACAATAAATACATATATTTATAATAAGATTATTTGCATTAATTTAAAAATTTAAGACCCAAAAAATTTTTTTGGCTGTCACCCAAAATTTAAGAGATTTTGTGTATTTGTTATTCTTAAAAACACTATCTTTTAAGTAAGATACAATTTTTTCCTTTAAAAAAATTGAAGTTTCTATTTGAAAAAGACAAAATAATGTTTATTCTTATGAAATGATTGTATCTCGTTTAAAATTAATAATTATTATTTAAATATTTTTATTTATTCTAATTAATTTTTCATTTTTTTAGTAATTTGACGATGAAATTTGAGTAAAAATTTTTGTTCATATACAATCATAGTAATGAATATAATTTTATTAAACTTAAATTATTTGTTTTTTACCTGTTCCAAATTATATGTTAAAAATAAGCGGACAACTGAATGTGATCCATTATTGGGAACACGTGGGACCTCCACCACGCACACCTGGGGACACTCGTGGCTATCATCCGACATCTTGTCCCCACAGTGGTCCCCACACCTTTACTCCTCCTTAGTAATCATTAACCCCTCTGCTTTTTCTCTTCCCTTCATTTTCCCAAAGATTCAAACACACTTCTCCAAAACCGTCCTTCTCTGTTATCATCTCATATTTTATCTCACTTTCTTCACAATAATTTGATTCCTGCTTTTCCTACATTCCATTATTGTAGTGATTATTTCTTTAAAATTAAAACACATTGTATACTTTAAACTTCAAGTCGTATCGAAATAAATTTAATATATAAATTTAAAACAAGAAAAGCATGAAATTGGTTCATCTCATTTTTGCACTTTATGATAATTTAATCTTTTATAAAGTGTCTGTATTAAATCAATTTTTTATAATTCTTATTTTGTGTAAAAATAATTTTTTTTGAAGAAAAGTATAAAATTGATTATCCACTTTTACACTTTGTGACAAATTTATTTTTCACAAATTAATTGTGACAAATTAATTATTTATAAATATAAATTTGTATAAATTAGTCATTTATAAATTTAAATTTATATAAAATTAATTCATTTGTTTTAATTAATGAGAGACTAATTTTGTATAAAATAAAAATTTTGAGGAACTAATTTGTTATAATAATTTGTGATAAACTCAATTATCACATAGTGTAAAAGTAATATATTAATTTGGTACTTTTTTAATTTCTTTGTTGTATTGTTGATTTATTAATTAAATATTAACAAGTGATTAATTTTGTACTAAATAAAAAATTAATGTAACATGAATAATTTATGAAAAATTAAATTATCATAAATTATAAAAATAAAATATTAATTCAAAACTCTTCTCAACTTAAAATCCTAAGATATTTATTGTAAAAAGTTTTAAAATAAAAAATTATTTGAAGATAACGCAAAATCAAAAGGTGGAATGACTCGTAATCTTTCTACCTTCTCATCGATAATTCACAAGACAACAACTCTGATAACTCGTGAGTCGCAAGTAAATAAACTGAAATAAGCAATGATTGAGTCATTGGAACGGAAACCTTTTTGTCTGATTAGAAGGAGGGGGCTTGCTCGTAAATTCGTCCATGAACCCAGGGGTAATATGGTCATGCCGCATAAAAGTAGAGGACAAAAGTTATACGTAAGATGAAATTAAATTAGTTTCATTTTATTAGATTTTACTTTTATTCTTTATTTTTATTTTATTTTAGTATAGTTTTAATTTTTAAAAACTATTTAAATTAATTTTTTTTATTCTACATAAAATAAAATTTAAATTTAAATTTAAAAACTAAATTATAATTAAATAAAATTAAAGGACAAAATTAAAATTTTAAATAAAATTTAAAAATTAAATTAAAAGATAAAAATGAAACCATAAATAAAATTAAGGAACAAAAAATATATTTTTACCCAAAAGCTTTTAGTAGAATCCACAAAATTCTACTAATTTTTTTTTTTTTTGGTTACTCTTCACTCCACGAAATCATTTTTCTTCACTTTCAATTCATGCACTATTTTTAAACAAAATTGAGAGATTTTGATCCATTTAATCCGAGTCTCATCAAAGTTGTCTTGATTTGAACTCAATCTATCCTATTTCAAACAATATATAACATATTAATGTAATATTTTTTGTTATATAAAATTTGAAAAAATAATTTGTTTTTTCAATGTATATAGCTCAAAAAGCCCATCCCACGGTGTGAGACTCTGATCAGATGTTCGTGGAAGGCGAGATCTTGGACGGTGAAACGCACGCCTCATGATAGAGAGTGGGATGAAATGAGAAGAAAGGAGGAGTTCAAATGATTGTAATGAGGAATGTGTCGGTGCGTGGAGGGACAAGATGACACCTGTGACTTTGTCGAATGGGACCCACTCGCAAGCAGGTATTGGGTGTTATAACACCTGTATTGCAGGGAGCATGTTGGTCCACGTGGGTCGGAGGAGGCCGCTGGTTTTACTTCACGCTTGCCTTCATCTTCCCTCAGCTCTCCTCTTCAACTCCACCCTGGCTTGTCTCCTCATGAATAGGGTATATTTATTATAGTCTCTATTTAAAATTTATATTTTTATAAATAATTTTTTATTTTTAATAAATTTGATTTTACATTTACATAAATATATATATTTTAAATTGTGGCTCAGTCAGATAAAATGTATTCGTATAATATTATAAAAAATAAAATATCTCTAGTAACTATTAATATTATTCAAAATTTGTATAATATTATTTGAATATAATTTTTAATTTTTACCATATATTGCATGAATTTATATATATGTATAAATAAATAAAAATAGATACATGATAAATCTGTAATTGAATAAGAATCACATTGTTCAAATCGAATTTCAAATCTTCAAAATATTTAATAAAAATTTTTATATTTAAAATCAAATATCTAAATTTTACAACTATTAATAAAATTTCAATTTTTTTTTTTTGTCTATTTCTACCGATCACCTTTCTTCTATTCCCATCCAGTCAAAGCCAGGATTCTTAGAAATACGTTACACGAAAAAAAAAAAAAAAACTTCGTATTGTTTGAAACATTAACATATGTAACAAGCTGTTACTAAATTCGTCAATTAATTAAATTATATGTTTAAGCTCGGAAAAGAACATAGACAAAATACGGTAAAAAGCTGGAAGTGCCTACGCAATCACATGTTGAGGCCACGTGAAACGGATTAGAGGGAAAGAAAGGCAAAGAACTCAATAAAAAAATTCAGCACACATGCACGAAGGTATACATACAGAAAAAGAGAGAATATATATATATATACATACACACATATATATAACACTCACACGAGGAAGAGAGAGGAATGGAACAACTTTGGAAACAACTGAGTTCTCTTCAAAGATTATAGCTTTTTCTCTCTTTTCCATTTATGTTAAAGTTAGTGTGAATTATTAGTCCAACGTGACAATGGTGGTGATTACTTTTGGAAAAAAAAAATGTAATTATGAATTTTAAATTTTAAATTATTTTTATAAAAGACTTAAAAACTATTTTTTCTTCACTTTTAAATTATACTTAGAAGAATTTAATAAAAGAGAAGAGGAAACAAGCACAGTAAAAATAGTCCGTAAGGCTCATTATACTTACTTGAAAGATCTTGAATTTAAATTCTAATAAAAGCATATGCTATAAATTAAGACTTAATTGTGACCATAAAAAGAGAAGAGGATATCTTAAAAAGATTAAAATTTTTCATACAAAATCTAGGGGCAGGGTTATTTGGTCACACTGATGATGCTCATAATTAAGGAACAATTTGGCCACGCGTGAATTTGACCTGAGCCGTTGATGTAGGCCACTGACAATGCCACCTGGTCCACGGGGTTTGCATGATCAAGATTTCCTGCGATTCGTAACTAGACCGGAGACATCCTTATCCTCCCACGAGAAATTTCCGCATTTCATTGGGTTCGCTGCATTTGCTGAGAAAATATTAGTCTTAGTTTATTTTATTAAAAAAAAAGGGCAAAAAAAAATTAAATAACCGAGTCCCAAAAGAAAAAAAGGATTCAAATTGATTTTAATAAAATATATTGAGACCTGAATTGATTTAATTTGAATTCCAAAATATTACATCAGGATTTGGATTGAATTAATTTAAGTTCGAAAAAATATGTTGAGACTTAGATTGAATTAATTTGAATTTCAAAAATATAATATTCTGATGTAATATTTTATATACGGTAAGATTTTAAAAAAATTTTGATGCATGTGGATAAAAAAACTAAATAATTGTAATATTATTAACTAAAAAAATAATAATATTACAATTATATCACTACATTATAACTAGATACATTTGTGCACTTACAATTATGAATGTACTAAATATTTTATCTTTAAATTATATAAAATTTTTTAAATTTATAAAATTATGCATATTTTTCTAAAAAATAAATATTACATCATACTTTAATTCAAGTTACAGCTCTTTTATCAAAAAATTTTTCATTAACTTACATACATATTTCATTAGTTAAAAAATATTATATATAAATTATTTTAAGTAAAACTTTTTAAATTAGACTAAAATATAATAATTTTTATTTTGATGAAACATGTATATTTTAAAATAAAAGAAATATGTATAACGTCAACAAACTAAAGAGAAGTAGTGTAATTTACTAGAGAAAAAAAAAGAAGGAAGATCCTGTTTTAACCATGGTCACAGACAAAAAGGTAAACGTGTGACTTGAACAAGGGGAAGGACAGACAAAGTAGAATTGTATTATTAATTAGGGGGCAAAAGCCATGATTGAGATAATGGTGTCATGATTGAGCTTGCAATTTACACCCCCAACCCAAAAATTCCCACCCTCCTCTCTATATAATAACCCAACCACTTTTTCTCTTCTTCAAACCATCCATTCATCCCACACCTTCCAGATCACTACACAACCTCACTCATAGTTCAAACTCAGTATTTGATTCCACACAAACTCTTCAAAAAATCTTAGGGACCGATGATGGTTGGAAAGGAAGATTTTGGTTTGAATCTAAGCTTGAGCTTCCCTCTGAATACTTTGAATCCCCTCCAGCTCAATCTAATGCCGTCTCCTTCTGCTTCTATTCCACACAACAAACCCTCCTGGAAGGAGGCTCTACCTTCCTCAGGTGTCTATTATTCCGTTCTCTGCATATTTTTTTTCCAGATCCGGTCGACTTTCTTCTTCCTCTTAGTCAATCATATTCCCCAGAAACAAACATACTGCAGTGCACATTCTAGGCTTCTTTATTTGCCCTTCAATTCATGAGTTGAACTAGTATATACTTGGATACTGTATAGATCCATCTAATTACTTTATGGTGTTTTTTATTGATGCAGATCGATATTCTGAAGCATGCAGAGGCGAAACTCGGTCATTTCTCCAAGGAATCGACGTGAATCGATTGCCTTCGGAGTTCGATTGCGAGGATGAGGCGGGGGTTTCGTCTCCAAACAGCACGATTTCGAGCGTGAGCGGTAAGCGATGCGAGAGGGAGGCCAACAGCTGCGAAGAGCACGACATGGACAGAGCTTGTTCTCGAGGAATCAGTGATGAAGAAGACAACGAAACGTCCAGGAAGAAGCTCAGGCTGTCCAAAGATCAGTCAGCTATTCTGGAAGAGAGCTTCAAAGAGCACAATACTCTTAACCCCGTAAGTATTACCACCGCCCCGTCTATCTGTTTCCCGATCTAAGAAAAATTTTCCATAACCATTTCTTGGTTTTCTCAGCAACCAAATAGATAGGAAGCTTAATTTTCTTGTACAGTTTTATTCTAATGGTGAAGATCTTGGGTTGCAGAAGCAAAAGTTGGCACTGGCAAAGCAGCTAGGTCTTCGACCAAGACAAGTAGAGGTCTGGTTCCAGAACAGAAGGGCAAGGTAAGTTTTTTATTTTTTTCTTATTTTGTAAACTTATTTCTTACCCATTATGAAGAGCTAAAAGTTAAGAATTTTTGTGATGGGAAATTACAGGACGAAGCTGAAGCAAACAGAGGTGGACTGCGAGTTCTTGAAACGGTGTTGCGAGAATCTGACGGAGGAGAATAGGCGGTTGCAGAAAGAGGTGCATGAGCTTAGAGCACTGAAACTTTCCCCACAGCTGTACATGCAGATGACCCCACCCACTACCCTCACCATGTGCCCATCGTGTGAGAGGCTGGCTGACAGGCCCATACCCATGGGCCCATGGGCCGTATCTGCTCATATTTCTCGCAAGCCCTTCGATGCCCTTCATCATCCCAGATCATGACATGGAAGGGGCATTTTGGTCATTAGAGAAAGAACGGGAAACATGGGGAAACAGTTGTAGTAGGGTTGGGAGGAAATCTCTGGGGGTATTGCAGGGGAACGCATGGTGGGTCTGTTGAATATTTTGCACCAATTTGACCCACCACCTTGTTTTGTTTTGTTTTGTTTATGGGGTGCCAGTAGTACTCATGTTTTCGCCGTTATCAAGACTATAACGTTGTGGAAAACGTTTGATGATCAAATCAATATAATATAATTTTGGTACGTCAGCAGAGTTTGTTCTGTTAAAGTCAAATTTCTTGTTGATAGATAAAATTAATTGCAGAAGAAACTTTCCATGAATGCGGTCGTAAACCGCAGTTTATGAATTGTGGAATAAAATTAAATTGATTCAGAATCATTTTTCCTTTAAGCTAAATTCATACAAGTGCGTTGTATAAAATAAATTGTGAAATTTGATTGGATAAAATTTTCAAGGAGAAGATAACAAGACTTGATGAAATTTTAAAACAATACACTATTAGGTCTAATCAAAATAAAAAAGTCTCACCTAATAATAAAGTATAATAGGGCATATTAAGTGAAGTTGTACAGAGGTAATCATATATACGCTTATAAAATACTGTCTATGTATTAAATATATTATAAAAGTAAATTATATTATATAAATTTATATGAGTTGCCTTTATTTATTGTGCCAAGCGAAGTCTTTAATGACTTTTTTCATATTTTTGCCATCAAGTTTTTTTAATTAACAATTAAAATGTATGAAATTTTTAATTAAAACCTGATAAATATGAAGTTGAATTATATATAGCACTCGATTAAAAAAATATTAAATTTGTCATAAAAAAACTTGATAGCAAAGACATTATAACAATTTCTCCTCGGAGGCTCCCAAGAAAGAAGAAAACGGCGCTTAACACTTCTGTTTGTTGATTTCTTTTCTGAAGTCAATCCTTTCTATTATTATTATTTTAACAATAACCAGATTGTCAAGTTAGCTTCTGCGAGTTAACGGAGACTAATCATTTTTGAACTACACACTAACATGACCTCTAATTGGTCACATTTGAACGAAAAAACAAAACTCTAACTGCTGATTTTGTCGAAGAATTCTTCGTTATTAATATTCTCGACAAAGTTATGCTTCATCGTTTCGTTCTCCGCATTTTGGGTTTTTCCAAATTGTTTGCTTCCCTATATCAGTCAAATGTTTCGATATCACAGACTTCAATATTTTTCATTTCCAAAAAAATAAATATTGCTTGTGGGGAAGAATTTTTTGACGCAACAATCACTCCCACTCAAGCTCCACATGCATATATGTTTCTGGATTTTAAAAACTACAGCAACTCGGTGGGGGTGATCACGTGGAGTGTTGCAAAATGAATGTGGACTTAAAAGTGAAAGTGAAGCCTAGGGAATTAGGTGCCACAATGAACAAGATTGTAACATCACCAACCTGTATGTGCTCGCTCTGGCTTCGACCATTTGTTGTTGTGCAATCAATGAAATGGAGCCTTGTCCCCAAATAATGCTCGACACTTTCCTTATCAATCTCAGTTACATCACTATGCAAGCTTTGTCTGAAATTATTGGCTCATACTTTCCATGTCTCTTTTATCTCTTTGTCATCATACATATCTCATCTTCTAGTAACTTGTTTGTGAATGAACTGAAATGGCCTCACATGCTGTGAAAATGGAAGACAAAGCCAATGACATCCCATGATGCATGGGATCAGATTGTTTTGAGTATTAGGGAGCATTATGTAAGAGGGACTAATGGATAGTAAGGCATACACAAGTGGATCTCATTGTGTTTCACCTTGAGTCTCTTCTCCCCTATAAGATGCTCGCTATTATTAGAGAGGAAAGTTTTATTTAAACTTAATTATGATTCAAAATGTTCATTCCACCCATTAAGTTAGGCTTTAGGAAAATAGTTATGGATTTGAAAAATAAATCTAACCAAAGGAATCGGTTTATTTTGTAAAATGGGCCAAACTTAACTTTTTCAAACATGTTTTGGCCTGAATCTATTTTATTTTAAAAAAAAACTTGAAAATTGATAAAAATTAATTTGATTATTGAAGATATAACTCAAAACATCAAAATTTAAAGTATCTTAATTTTAAATGCATGAAATATAAAGATATCTTTCGAAAGATGACGAAAAAATGAGTGACAAAGAGTGAAATGATCAAATTAAAATGAATGTCGGGAGTTTATTTTGAGATAAAATGAAATAATAAAAGAAAAACTTCAAGGCCACTCCTTATTATCTAAAACCTTATTTTTGTTATCTTTACAAATTGGAGGGTCAATGATGAAATAAAATGGTCTAATAGTATAATTACTATAATATTTTTTTAAATTTAAAAGGTTACTATATTAGCATTCAATTTATAAGGGTATTATTGTAAAAATAATATGTAAATCACTCTATTTTATTAATAAACTTCTTTCCACCCTTTATTAAACTTTGACATAAGAGGATGACATATATCTTGTCATTCCACTCTTTGCCATTCTACTCCATTCTATTATTAGTTATTTCATTCTATCATTTCTTAAATTTCTAAACATTACCTAAGTTTCATAGTGAGAATAACTTTAATTTTTAATTCAAAGTGATAGTATAAATCATATAAGAACATGACATCTTAGTAAGAAAACAATAATTATATTCAAAAAATTCATGATAGTATAATAATAGGTCAAATTTGTATTAAGAATTTTTTTAATTAACTATTGTATTAATTAATAATAACTAATTAATTATATTATCTATCTTCTAAGTAAACCTAATTATGACTCAAAAAGCCCCAAAAACTTGTATGAGCTTGAAAATAAGATTTGATGAATAAAACATATATGAAACCAAAAAGGAAAAAAATTCTTTTTTAAAAAATCAAAACCCAACTTGCAATCAGGTATAGTTTTCCTCTTCCACAATTTCTTATGTTGCGGTTTTGACTGTGATAAAGAATGAAAAAAAAAAAAAAACTACAAAAGAAGAATACTCCTTGGTTAGTAGAGAGAATTATTTAATTTTCCAAATTTTTTTTTTCTTTTGCAAAAAGCCTATGTATGTGTTGAATGTTGGGGGCCATATACTACAACGCGTAACTCCGTCATATCTGGCTACCATGATTTTGCCCATCGAACTTAGTTGGAGTGGCCCAATCAAGCGAATGCAAATTGTAGGCAAATTATTAATTGGTCAATTGGATGACAATTGTTCATAACTGATTATTCCGTTATTAGCTGATCGTGTTCGACATCCAATCCAAACTGACCAGTTGAATAAAAATGATGTAATATTAAAATATTATGTTTTATAACTTAATTATAATGTATCTAATATCTAATAATTTGTAACCTCAGTGTCCCACATCCACAACCTTTTTCTTATCTTAGTATGAATATTCATCGGTTTGCAGTTGAATTAAATTTAAAGTTAAAATATTAATAATGTGAATTTTTTTATTGGAAATATTTATTTTAATACTTATATTTGAATAAATATCCATTCAAAGTTGAGTTAAAAAATGGCTAACCTTTCTGTTTATAGTACCACAAGAACATGAAATCAGAACACTCCCCACGAGAAAATGTGTACAACTTAACTATCTCACTATCAGAAAGTTCCCTTGAAGAATATTACGTTCCTCTTTAAAAGAATACCAGTAAGTTAAAAGCATAAGCAAGGCATCAAACTTCAAACAAGATAAATACTTTACTGGGGAATTCAGTTAAAATCAGCAAATATGACTGTACATCAGTATACATTACGCCAAGCCCACTACAACGCAACCTTTTATGTGGGAAGAAAACATCCATTTCCTCCGTAATAAGTTTATAACGTACAGAAGGATCTTCAAGATATTACCTCGAAGAGTTTCTGGTCATTCGTGCACTCCTCTTGATAGAATCAATTCTCTGAAGCCTGATTTGCTCTCTGAATCTGGCTATGAACTCATCAGCCTTCTTATCCACATCAGGTCCTTCCTCACTGATACTACTGCTGCAACCAGTTCCATGATCAGTTTTTGAACTTTCTTCAATAGGTGGACTCTCTCCTCTGTCTTTCACAACCAATCTTTCTCCAGCATCATCGTCACCATCATCCTCGGTTTCTGTGTCTTCATCAAATCCCATGATCACATTGTCTTCCTCTGCAAAAGCCACTGTCTTTCTCGTTGGCTCTTCCACGAAATCTTTTTGAGCTTCCCATTGGCTTCTTTTCTCCACCCTTCCATTGATTTCTCCTTCTCCAATCTCCATGCCTCTCCTGACTTCTGCCACATTCTGACCACCTCTGACGCTTCTCATTGACCTTCCCATTACATTATTTTCAACAAGACCCCTTGGCTTATCCTTTCTCTCACTTGTGAAGCTTCGCTTCATTTCCTTGTCAAAGGAGGCACCTTGATTAAATGAACTAGTTCTTAGTGGTCTTGTGGAAATTGATTTGAAAAGCATTGGTGGGGGCGGAGGAGGAGGAGGAATAGAGGACTTGAAAAACCCCTTGTTCCTCATTATATCCTCTGAATTCTTGGCCATTGATTCTGATGGAAACGAAGGTGACAAAGATTGCTCCTTTGCCTTCGGGGAAGATTGAGATGGTGAAGAAGACATAGAATTTGATCGAGATGAACGTAAAGTTTGGGGCTTCATAAGAGATTCAGATCGCCATGGGATGGGAGAAGGAAGCACAACGTCGTCCTTCAACTCATCCTCCATTTTTGGACTACCAGAACCTTCCATTGCTACATTTCTTGAAAATCTTCTAGAGCCAGATTTAGAGCTAGACCTATTGAGAGAAACAGAGGTGGGACTCGATTCATTGACAGATTGATCAGAACGGGGGTCAGAAACACGAGATTTCAAGCTCCGAACAGGCAAAAGCAAAGGCTTTTCGCTAACTCTGGAGCTTGTAGCACTCTTCTGATAAAAATTAGAGAGTTTTGGAGCTACAACAACTACAGGTTCATTTCTATGGTACTGATAATTACTCCAAGTACGGATTTTGTTTTCGTCACACTCAGATGGGGTTTCATTTTCACCCTCATCTTCGAAAAAAGACGACACCTGAAGAAACCTAGAAACATAAGACTGAGCAGTATCGAACTTGGAGTTATTATTTTCTTTCTCTGTCTCATCATTTCGACGGCTAAATAACCCATAAGAAATAGCAATACCGACGAAAAGAAGGTGAAGAAGCTCCCAGTTTCTTGTGAGTAGAGATTCGTTGATAAATTCAGGAGCTTGGGAAGGAAAAAGGGGAAGAATGACCAAGAAAATCGCAACTATGACAGCTTTGTAAAGAAAATGATAAGAGAACTTACGTGGGTCTTCTCGGATCGGTTCTGCAATTAGGTTTTGGTGTTTGGCGCTCGGGATTGCAGCTGCCATTGAGAAACCAGAAGAAGGCTGTGAGGGTTGGTTTCTGAGGCACCGAATATTTGGGAGAGTAGAAGAAGAAGGGAAGCAGACTTAGAGGGTAAGGAAAAGCACAAAAGCAAAGCAGGGTATTGCGAGAAAAGTTACAGACAGATGTAAGCAAATTCCAAGCTTTTGCCTTCGTTTGCCTGCTTTGATACCGTTAGTATAATGACAAGCATAGCCTCGCCTTTTTGCTCTTAAATCTCTCAAGTGCTTGCTTTCGGTTACAAAATGCTTTACTGTGCTATGTAGGGTTACAGCAGCTAAAGCTTGCCATCAGAATTAACTACTTAGAGCAGTATGAAGTGTGTTTTGGACGTATTTAACATTGGGTTATATTACTCTTTTGTTTTGTCACTTTCGCTTAATTTTAATTTAGCTTTTATTGGTGAAAGCGTTCATGAGGTCCCTTTTGGAAGGACAACGCTAGCTTTAATTTGGACTTGGAGGTTGTTAAATCATATCAAAAAGAAAAAGGCAAATGAGAGATTTGGAGGGAATGCTTTTTCTTAGCTATATAACACCACAACTTTCTTGCATTCTTCGAATCCTACATTTGGCTGGCCCTAGGTTCTCTTTAGGGTTACGCACTCATCCAACATGGATATAAAATACAAACACACATACTAATTGTTTAAGCTGGAAAGGGAATGGAATAAAAGTATAAAACTGATAGCTACTAGTAATTTGTCCAAACGTGCCCCCATTCTCACACTTAAATTCTCTTCGAAGAAATTTCTACATTAACTTATTTGCTAACAAGTCTAGACTTCTTCTAGGATTACACGGTCTGTAATTTGAGAGAATTGTTGAAATAATGAAATAATGAATTAGTTAATTATCAACCAAAGAAAATAATAATTAATTAATTAATTAATGGACTAATTAATATATTGTATTTTAAATAATATCATCTTTACTGTTTGATTTCCGTCTAATTAAACTAGGCATGTAATTGGATAGACCATTCTAGATTTAACTCATTTGAGTCCATATCAGGCCCAATTTATAACCTATTATTAGAAGTAGTTATAATCTGGCCTATACTATATATGGCTAATTATTTGTTTATTTAGCTATTAACATGAATTGATATATATTAATCAGACTTTTCTGGTTCGGTAGATAAAATTAACAATTTCAAGCATCATATTAGGTCTGATTCATCTTCCATTTTCTTACAAGTAAGAGTGCACATAAGTTAGGTTGGGCCAAATTTTTAGACAACTTAGAATTTGACTTGGTTTAAAACTAGGTTATATGTTTTGGCCTAAGACTTGACCCAATTTGTTTAAATTTGGTTAGTGATTGAGTTGAGTTGAGTTCAACTAGGTTGAGTTAGGTCTCTTTTTTTTTAAATCAAAAAAATTATTAATGAAAGGAAATATAATGGAATAGGAAATAATTATTTGGAATGAAAAATAATTAAAACTTGAAAAAATTGATATTTTAAAATTTTATTATTAAGAAAATTTAGTTTAAATGAAATAAAAAATAAATTATAAAAAATAATACCAAAATTAGATATTATGTCATCATGGTCAAAGATACAAATTTTCTAAATTGACCAAGTTCAATTCAACTTGATATAATTAAACCAAATTAATTGACCAAACTAATTGGGTTGACGTTTACGTACACCTACAAGAAATATATTAAAACTTATAAAATTAAAGGCTGCATCCAATGGAAGCTCTGAATTATTTTCTCTTCAATTTCACCAAGTATTTTTCTTTCTAAGTACATCCATTCATTTCTCTCTTTGACTACAAAAGATCGAAACACTTCATGAATTGAAATTGAGTACTTCTAGGCACATTTTTCACAAAATTCATTGTATTTGAAAAACGAATAAATTCCCTTAATTGCCATAGTCAAAAATTGAAACTTGGATGAAGAGTTGGCCAACAGAAAAAAAAAAGGTTAAGGTGGAAGGAAACAAGAGGATGGATCAGAAAGGACAAATATGACAGAATAATATTGCAGACATTATATATACCTAACCTCATTATAGTTACATTTTTTAGTAAATACTAAAAGAGATAGGGTTCAATTTGAATGCCAAATTGAAGAAAAAGATTGACCAAGAATCTTTGTACTGTTGATGGAGTATATATGAGCAGTTGTACAACTGCCTTTGGGAATCTGTTATAGCAGACAATAAAAAAGAAAAGGACGCGTTTTCTTCTTACAGGCGAAGCAAAGAATAAGCTACGTTGTAGGGTTTTAAAACGAAGATGAAGTATCAGTATCAGAAACCCCTATCTCTTGTTTCCGATTATTCTCCGACCCACCCCTTCCCTATATTCTATTCTCTTATCACTTTCAAAAATTATAGACAAACATACACATTGAACTTTACACAACGCCATCTTCAAAAGTATTATTATTTAAATAATTTCTTCAATTTTATTTAAGTTAAACACGAAACAGACAGACAAATGAACGATGAATCCTGGGTTTGTGGCTCTGTGTTACACGGCAGCGAATCAAATTCGGTGCAACCTGCGTTTGAATATGTTCAGATTTTGGGAATATGGGGTCGTCTTTGGATACTCTTTCTGTCAGACCTCAAATTCATGACTTAAAGAGTTAAGACTCCTATAATACACACACCACTACACTAGCATGACCCATTTGTCTGATTAATTGTACAGAGTCACTAATATTTTCAAAGTACAATTTTTTTGTGGCGTAGGGTATGAAAGAGCAGATCAATGTGGTGATACTCCCGTCCACTTTTCAATTCATGGATGCCACTTATCTTCATTTGTATTTGAAGTTTTCTGATAACACGAACAGAGACAGGTTCACGATCATGGAGTAGAAGACGACGAAGAGAATATGGGACAGTACTTTATGGGCTTGCCCTGTTCTGACGTTGACCAATTCTTACTGCTTCGGTATATTTTATTTGCCTCTTATATATCTTCTGCCTAATTATTCTAACTCCATTTGAAGTTGGACTTAGCTCATGAAAATTTTTTCCATTTCATATGTACATGATGCAAGGATTCAAATTTTATTTACTTCGATAAAATGTGATTGACTTCACAGGTAAAAGTATTGACAAAGGTTTGTCAAATGAACCTTAGTTTATAAATGTTGACAACAGACATTCACATTATAGTTACAGTATTTATGTCCGCACAGATACGTCTGTCAGAAGATTTAGCATGGGAAATTCTGAGCTGAAGCTCTCACAACCTAGTTATAATGTCTTATTATAATGTCTTGTTTTATTTTTTTTACTTCTTTCATAATTTAATAATTGAAGGGCCAAGATAAGATATTAAACTCTAAATCTTAAATCCCAAATATTTATATATAAAAAAAAGAAGCTGGTTTTAATACATTTCTGTAATAGTTAATATAGTGTGTGTGTCATAATTAAATCATTTAAAGAAAATAGTATGGGTCATTAAGAAAGGTTAAATGTTTGATGTAATTATAATTTTGAGTGTACTAATACATTATGTTAAAATATAAGAAAATAATTATAATATTATTATTTTTTGAGTTGATATTATTATAATTATGTTTTAATATTATAATTGCATGTATTTGTACACTCAAATGTAAGTGTACTAAAGATGACACTTTAAAAAAAAATTTAATTAAAATTGACACGCTACATCAGTTATCACATAAGTGTGTTAAAACCAATTAATATTTTTTTCCATATAAGATATAAAACGAAAATAAACAATACATAGGCTTATAAAAATTAGGCTCCTCTCAAGGCACTCGTCTAATTAAAATTTATTTGAAGCAAATAAAAATACACTAACATTTAAATTTAGATAAATTACAATTCATATCTCTTTTGTTTCACAATTATTATTTTATTAACTTGATATCTGATATATATCACAAAAATGTATCGTTTATTTTAATTTCTATCAATAAAATTAACTTTTTCCACAACATGTTTTTTCATAAAATTTAAATTACTAAGTAATTATCTTTATAGTTATATTAAAAATAAATTCTAATCACATGTTAAAGTCATCAAATTGATTTTTTATGTACATTTACATATATTCTGTATTAATGTAACATTGCTATGCATCGCATGGATAAATAGCTAACATTATGGTACTAATATGCAACCATACTATTAATATATTATCACATTAATTAATATATCATATAAATATTAATATGATTTACTATTTACACTTTATTGTTTCATATGTGTAGTAGTTATCATAGATAGTTTTATTCTGTCAAAATTTATTTGTTGGTTATGCATATCAAACATTTTCTATTATATAAATTTATTTCAACTACAATTTTAATGGTTGAAACAAAGTAAAACTCTAATTTAATCCTTCGCCAATATACTATTTGTCAATTTAACCTTCTATAGAATTATTAATCTCACACACATATCAATTAGTTTTTTTTTTAATATTTTTTATATGGATATTATTATAATGACTTAATTTATGGGAAATTAAGGTCATGCTTGAGAGTTTAAGAGAAAATAAAATGAATTGACTAATTATGAAGGGGAGTAAAATGACAAAATGTATATTATTTTTATAATATTATTCATTTAAATAGAATGCTAGTATGGTAAACTTCTAATTAAAAAAGATATTATAGTAATTATACTATTAAATCCTTTTATTTCATTTTTGACCTTCAATTTAAAGAAACAACCAAAATAAAGTTTTAAATAACAAAAAATGGCCTTGAAGTCTTTTTTTTTTTTTTTGTCATTTCCCACCGTATCAACATTCATCCTAATTTGGTCATCTCACACATCTTTTTTATTATTAATCCAAACATACCCTAAATTAAAAAATATATTTATATACAAAAAATTAAATTAAAAAAAATATGAATGACTTAATTAAAAAATAAATTAAAAGTTATTGTATTTGTGTGAGACTAAAATAATAAAATAATTTAATAAAAACTTATAAAAAAAATCTTATTTATAAAAGATTACAAAAGAATTTTTGAGCTATTGAAATGTAAAAAAGCTAGCTGGTATCCCTAATCCCCTGGAATTATCGTTAACGTGTCATTTCCCTTGTGATTTTCTCACCATCTGGTCATGCGAATCTTCTCTTCCCATTCAGTTTGCAGTCTCTCTCGTCATTCCTTTCTCTTTGTTTTCACTTTCGGTTTCAAAGTTTGTTGAGCCAAAGTTGGATGGAGTAGAAACCAGGCGATACCTTTTGTTCAAACCAATCCAGTGTTACGGATTTCCAATTTCCTGCCTCATTTCTATTCTGTGTCTTTTTTGAACTGAAATTTACTGCTTTCAGATTACTAATCATCCATTCATCCCTCGGATCAATATTTTTTTTTTACTTTAATTACGTTTACGATATTTACGGACAAACTCATTTCCTGTACTTCTTAATTGGAATGATCGGAGATTTTCGGCGTTTTCTGTAATATGCAAATTACTAATGGGGATTTGGGATTATTACTCTTCGTTTGCTCTGTATCATTCTGCTTGATTGGTTGTTCATAGGATCATGGAAACTGAAGGGATGTGAAATTGTAGTTTTTGTGCGTGGAGAATTGTGTATAGATTACAGTTTCTGTGGTTGGTTTTTTGATTCGGAAGAGAGATATGCATATGAAGGGTGGAGTGGTGGAAGGAGACGAAGAAAAATCATATTTAGGGGATGGTGTTATTGGCGGGGCAAGCTTAGTTGTGACTGATGCGAAAAGGGTTCTTGTTGGAGCAGGGGCTCGTGTGCTTTTCTATCCCACTCTGCTTTACAATGTCCTTAGGAATAGGTTTGAGGCCGAGTTTCGGTGGTGGGATAAAGTTGACGAGGTAAAATTTTGTATTATTGGCATTGATTCTGACTGTAGCATGGCCTTATCTATTTTCCCATTGATAAAGCATGGATTAGATTGCCTTCTCTTGGTTTTACCCTCGTGCATGTCACTATCTGATTTTACGGCTGTTGTGGTCACCTAAATTAATCTAAATTAGAAACCAAAATTTATCTTCTTGGTTGCGGCTTCATATGAATTTAGTCCTCTGCTATTTCAGAAACCAGGATTTTTCTATATTCTGATGCACTTAAATATTCAGTTCGTATTATTAGGTGCTGTTCCCTTCCCAATTGATGTTTCCCGCTTAAGGGAGCTGGGCGTTCGTGGAGTCATCACATTGAATGAGTCATATGAGACATTGGTTCCAACCACACTATATCGTGTGAGTATTCAGCACATTGTTTTTTTCTGCTGCATATTATGCTTCTGAATGTACTCTATGTAGAGGCTTGTGTTATATTAGTGCTTGGTGACTGGTTTTGGTCATTAGCTGAAACTTTTTGGCTGCTCGAGTGGTGTATAAGCATGATTTATAATTTTTAGCTTTGAAAATTTTAGTTTGTGCAGTGATCAGCAAGTTTCTGTTTATCTTGTCTTTGGAACATAGAAATTTAATGATGAGGAGTCTTTAATGGCTTTGATAAAGTACCAAAGCTTGTTTGTGAAGCGCACTACGTGATAAGATGAGCTTGAACTAAAATCAATTTAGATCATATACTTGGTAATGATGGAGACCAAGATATTGTGTGAGCTTATATTTTACAAGATTTAGAAAGCATCATTAATGTGCCCTTGAGTTTGTTGTTGTTTCTGTGTGATGCTTACTTATATGTTAATATGAAGTGTACGCATTTGGTTATTTGATTACTATAGGAACTTTAATGGATGTGGTTTGATATGATGTGTCTATAAGCCTGGAATAAAGTACAATTTTACACAGCTTATTAATCTCTAGCCCATGAATTCTTGTGTTTCATAGGCATAATGGCATATAGGATTTTTATAGCGACTTGTGCCTTTTCTGACTTAAAAACTTTTTTTGGCAGGCTCATGGAATTGATCATTTGGTTATTCCTACTAGAGATTACTGCTTTGCACCATCATTACGTGACATATGCTGTGCTGTGAACTTCATACACGGTGAGTATTGTGCCAAAATCATTTGACTGTAATGATTATGGCTATTTAGAGGCAGATACAATCCCCTTTGTCCACGTTAGAAGATGATTACTGATATGTGAACTTCCTTGTCTACTCTTGCATAGAGTTGGAAAAATAATTACTATCTGTTCATCAACTTTGTCCCGCCTTGGCTATTCCTGAATTCTGATCTTCCTGCACTGGATCTTTTTTATTTTGAACAGTTTTTCTTTTAGACCCCATCCCACTTTCCCCCAAGGAAAATTATAAACTATACTAGTATGTTTTAAGAAGTTTTTAATACACATCCAAGGGTAGGCTAGTAATCTCTACATGTCTCATCATTTAGTAGTTTTTGAAATTATTTTGGAGTCATTATTTTTTCCTCATTTTGACAATTGGGTTTCTTCCAATGAAGAAAGTGCATTGTCTGGGCGAACTACATATGTCCACTGCAAAGCTGGGCGTGGTCGCAGCACAACTATTGTTATCTGTTACCTGGTTGGTACCACACCTTTAAAATGAGAAAAGTAATAAAAAATAAGCGAGGTTAGCAGTAATTACAAGTTCTGACATTTTCAAATTTCTTTTTTTATCCCCTGTCTAGGTACATCACAAGATGATGACGCCTGATGCTGCATATGATTATATAAAGTCAATTCGGCCAAGGGTTCTTCTTGCTTCTTCTCAGTGGCAAGTAAGCATGAAATTTATTCTTTCTTGATTATGATTATGACTATTATTAATATTTCTCCGAGCATAATCTTGGATTCTCCTCTTTGTTAATGGTTTACCCTAATCTAAAAGTTGAAATAATACTGTGAATTGCGTAGGTAATGATTATAGAAATGTTTATTTGTTATTGTTTAATGTTACCGTTGCAATATCAGGCTGTTCAGGAATATTACCACCTCATGGTGAAGAGGACTGTTGCCTATCCTCCCACAGCCAAATTAGTATTGAACAAATCTGAGGCAGCTGCAGCTTCAAAAGACCTTGTGACATTTGACGATGGTTCTGTAGTTGTGGTAACACAGTCAGATATTGAAGGATACGACCCAAGTATCCAATCAGGTGCTATGCCAATGGAGATATGGGCAGATCTAAGTGTTTTTTATGGTGTTCGAGTTGCTGGACAGGCAGCATTGGCAGGAATATCCTGGCTCAGGCTGCGATATCTGTTGCGATCGAAGATTTCTACAAACAAAATGAGCAGGGGGAGCAGCTGCTCAATCAGAAATGATCACTTGGGAGGCGTTAGCGTTGATATCCATGTGTATTAAAAAACTTGTGAAGTCGCCTTTAAAAATTGACATGCTTTCCATATTCTGGCCAACAAAAATTCATGTTAATGATAGGCTGTGCTGAATATGAAACTGATTTTTTCCCGTGCATTCGGTTGCTCGCTCTCCTTAGTCGAAATGGTGGGTTACGTGGGTCAATCTCTGATATTGTGTGAAAATGTGATGTATGATTTAGATTTGGCTATGGAGAGTTCAAGCTCTCGAAAGCTTGATTTTCTTAATTGTTCAATGGCCTTACAATTATTTATCATAAATTTCAAGACGCAGACTAGTTGGATTGATGATTAAATATGCATGTTATAAGATGACACCATGATACTCTCCTCCCCCTGCGGATTTTATAAAACCAAGACTTGGCGTTAGTCTCATCATCATCAGGTCGCAGATTTACACGTTGGAAATAATCATATTGAGTTTCCCATGATGCCACTTTTCCTGATTGTAATTTGTAGTATTTTCTTGAATCTACTACATTTATACAATTATGTGCTATTGTTCTTTCCCCTTTGATGTACTCGATAACTTCACAATAACTTCTAGCTAACAGTCTCTTGTTCTATAAGGCCAAGCAGATCAGCAATGAAAGCTTTGACCGATGAAGGCCACCAAAATGAGGATATTTCATGGAGTAATGCGGTGGCCGATGGCTCCTCCAACTTTAAAGGAGGCCTAACTCCGGGAGAAATTCTGTATATGGCCTTAACGTTAATGGTGCCATATTTTGTTGATGTCTGTTCATTCAAATATGGCACAATATACGTCTTCATATCCTTCCTGGAGATTCCTAGATGCCTTCCCTTAACACTAACGAAGTGCACCCTTCCATCTTCATCCAACTTTCTTAAACCAATCCAATCCTCAATGTAAAGTTTAGTCTGCAACGCGTATCAAGAGAATTTGGTTTAAACTAGATCATCCAATAAAATTACAATACACTGCAAATAATGTCGGGGTTTTTCACTATGAGTCTTTTAGACGTTGCAGGGATAAACTGGTAGAGAAGCATTGAAATGGAGCTCATCTTTGGAACTTCCGTAATTCGTAGTAATATATGCTACTGTCAATTATATTTCTTGCCATGTAATCTTTTTCGTTTCTTTGGTCAATGCCATGTAATTTAGTTTAAAATCATAATTGAATACGATCATGTATTTTTAGTAATAATTATTTATCAGTCAAAATATAAATGAAAATAATACTTGATTTACTATATAAGTATATAACAAATATCTTGGTAATGTTAGCGTTGTTTATTACTATTGGATATTAAAAGTGCAGAGGCTATGCATCTGAATAGTACGTCCAAAACCACTTAGTTAATGGAATTCAAAAGCAACACTAAGAGAAGTGTATCACAGACAAAATCCTTACCTTTTGGGGAGGTATAACAGGACTGAAGGACCCATCTGGATAATATCCGAACCAGGAAGTTTCCTTGGGTATTAATACAGTGTCATCCTCAAACTGTTCATGCATCAAATCACAAGTCAGCTTGCAATATTCTCATTGCCTAAGAGAAAATACCTTAGAAGTCCAACTTACCATAATAAGCACTAAATTCTGCAAGCTACTGAATCTTTCCTTATAAGTGGAATTTCTCTGATCTGGAAGCTCATTATTCAGCACAGGAAGAAACCTACATTTCTCCAAATAACTAGATATAGCCTGAAAACAAAATCGACGTATATCAAGGATTGGAGCTTTTTCTAAGAAGAAATCTGAAAAGATATTTTAGATTGGAAACTAAATAAGAAAAAGACTATAAAAAAACAAATTGGCTTTCCAGGAGAGAAATATAATTCATAACATAAAAGTAAGACTCACATTTGGTAATTTAAGATAACCACTAGGAGCCAAGTGTTCCTGCCATTTTGAGTTGAGGTATGTCAGAGACAGCAAAATGTGAACCAAAACTAGTGCCAAGTTGACGAGAGGATAAGGAAATAAACTTCAAAAGAAAAAGCAAGCAATATTGTGAAACTAAAGAAAAGGAAGAGATCTATACTTGGACATAATCAGAGTAAACCTCTGACTTAATCAGATTGTCTGCAATGATGCAAAAGATGCCTGACTAGAAGCCGAATACCATTCAACAACATCAGCGTGTTCCATAGGCAAGAGCGCAGGAGAAAAATTTAAGGATTAGATGATTCTAATTATTGATATAGAAATTACAATCATGTGGTCGAGATGGAAAAGCCAAAAAGATACTCACACCACATAGAGGAACTGAAGCGGTACCGGCATGAGGACCTCCTAAGGATATAAAGTTTTTTACCTGGTCCAGTAACAAAAAGGAAAAAATACATTTACGCAAGTTGCCAAATGTAGGACTTAAAGTATACAAAATACCTAAAAGTAAAAGAAGAAAATACATGGTTACATGAAGGATCAGCAGAATAAGAAGAAAGTAAATTCTACAGAGCACTAATGGATTCATTTCTGAGCCAGTAAAAGAAATTGGTTTCTTACCTCACAATATGAAACAGAAAGAAAGATAAAACTAGAGAGTCGAAAGTTGCAATACAGAAAAGGTATACTATAATAATCAAATAAAAAACACTATATGATTGAGTTGAAGATAGTCATTAATGCATCAATGGCAGAATACAAATATGCCTATTGAGAGTACTGATGCAACTCATTATATCATGCAGAAAAAGGAAAAATACAAAACAACCTCAAATTTATCTAATTACACGATTACATTATTGAAATTTGAGAGGTGATTGATTCCTCATCTTAGTTCTACTTCTAATAGTATATTCAATTTTTCATAATTGGCATGATGTAAATATGCATATGCATAATTAACAAAGGAAGCAGTAATAACATAAATCAAGTAATAGATCAAACAATTTGAGAAAAAAAAATTGCATGTGAAATTTAATGGTTCTTACAGGTGGTGCTCCTTCACAAAACTCCACAACACCTCTGCCAATTAAATTACCCTGTTGGACAAAAAGGTAATCCAATAATGGAATCCAGAATATTAAGGCTAAATCATTGAAAAGAAAATTACATGAGATCCAGGGAGCTTAGCTGGTGTAAATATCCTTTACAAATGGTAATACATATCATTTAATAAAGCCACTTAATATACAAATGGAGGTCATTGATAAAGCTAAATGGTGACATACTAAATTACTTAACAGGAGATGAAATTTGAAAGACTTCAGTCAAACTATAAACCTCTATTT
This sequence comes from Delonix regia, assembly GCA_037074485.1. Taxonomy (NCBI): domain Eukaryota; kingdom Viridiplantae; phylum Streptophyta; class Magnoliopsida; order Fabales; family Fabaceae; genus Delonix; species Delonix regia. The sequence goes on from CM073461.1 coordinate 3,882,191, forward strand.
GAGATGTTGTCAACTACCCAAGAAAACTGATTCAACATAAATTTACCAGAAATGAACAGAAGTCAGTCAACATAATTTCTGTGCCCACGTTTAAGGCATCTGAATTATATGTTTAAATTCGTTGGAGGGCTTGGAAAAAGGGTGAAGCAATGTTAAGGGACCCAGTGTATCAATTTTTGAATGCATTGAAGTACAATTCAATATACATGAACGGGAAACCATTCTGCAGTGTAAAGCGAAAAAAATGTTTAAAAATAAAAAACCAATCCTGATGCATCACCTGGGAGAGCCCAACGATGTTGTATCCTTCACTCAATTCTTTCATTTCCTTCACCTGAAGATGGTGGGGAGCAAGGCATGTATAAGGCATAATTAACTTCAAAAGCCAGGTACAAAAGTTACCATTTTAGTCCAGCAATCTTTATCACCTTTTTGCAAACAATCTCAGTCTGCACAAATGTACAAAAATTTCAAATTACATATAGTCAGTACTAGCAGTACTTCTAATTTAGCATTCCTCCTTGTTCAGATCTTTTACCTGCTCCTGCAGAGGCTTAAACCAAGAATCCCATGTTCCATCACCTACTTCTCTGGACCAGTGAGGCAACCTCATTAGAAATAAATAAAATACAACCTCACATTCTATAAGCTCAAAATTACAACAAAAGGGACCCAGGCTGATAATAACAATAGTGAACCCTTGCAATTCAATCAAGGAATTAAGTAATAAAACAAACTCAGTTCCTCTACGGTACAGACACTAGTAAGAATAAAAGAAATGCAAGCATACATGCAATATCCTTTAGCACCAGAGAATTTGGTCAGTAGCTCAGTGAATTGTGTTACTCCACGGTTGGAGCACTGATCTCCAATGCCTGCAGTACAAATTATTGTGATATCAGTCTAAAGTCACTACAAAGTATGGTGGACTACAGAAGAATAAAAGTATGACCAAGTAAATCACTCAGAGATCCAGAAAGTCCAAAAACAAGAAAATTGGGTTTGGCCCCATGTCAGCCTGGCAGTAGCAAATGTTAGTACATTTGGATATCTTCGGAAATAGAATCCATTTAAAACTTTAGACAGTTAATTAACGCAATAACAAGGTATAATACTTCATACAGTGGGAATAGAACTAGAAATCAAACAACTAATCTCTACCAATTTATTAAAGACTAAACATATACAAGCAGACTAAAAGAAGCAAGTTCATGGGACTCGCTTGCAGAATAATAACTACGTGAATCAGCCAACTTAATAAATGAATTGAACCGCTGAAGTAAACAGCTGCCATCTACCAAATAACACACTTCATTTGATTTGTACAAATTTGTTTAAATCTCTAGTGAAATGGACAAGACAATTATGATACAGATGGCAGCAGCTTGATTAACAGACCCTAAGAGGTTTTGGTCTAAACAATTCTACATGTATATATAGCTTCACTACAGGTAACCCTTTAAATAGTCTCAAGCATCAGTTCCTCTCCTCTTTCAGCCTATTAAACACTACCAATGGAAAAGCTTAGCTATACATAACCAACTTCTAAGTAGCAGCCTATTGACACCAAAATCTTTGTAGTTTGAAGCTTCAAATTGCATGCATGAAGAGGGGTGAGCCGTTAAGAGACTCCATTTTGTGACTTCGTTCATATATTTCCTGTTACATATGTTATATGTCTGAGAAGGAATCCACACTAGAATTTTTCTATATTTTCCTGATAATATAAATTTAGTTTTCCTACCAAGCAAAAATCAGCCAGAAATGCAGAAACGGCATACACTTAATAAAATAATCTTCTTTTTGGGTTCAATAGTGTCATAGTTATTGTCACTTCACATACTCCTTAAGTACCAACGACCAATCTTGAGCAAAATCGGAAATATCACTAATTTAACAACATGACCTGAGCATAGGAAAAGCCGTCCGAGTACATTCATAACCCCACAGCCACTCTTCCAACAGATACGGCAGTACATAAACGAAAAATTATAAATAACAGACCCCGAAAGAATACAAATAAGAAACTCAAGAGTTTCAGAAACAAATCGAAAACAAAAGGGGAAAAAAATCTGATTGATTAAGAATAACAATAAACTAGGAAAGATTATGAATGGAAGCAATTACCGTGGAGAACTATAAAGGGTATTGAATGTGAAACAGGGATTGTGATGAAGGCTACCGTAACGATCAAAAGGAAGGATGATGAAAGAAGAGCCATCACTCGGGAAGCGGGCGAGAGTCTCCCCCAACTTATGGAGAATTAAACTACTATTTGTTATCACGATTATATCGCGAACATTTTTTTATTATTATTATTCTGTCACATCGTTATTGGACCCAAAAAAAAGTAATATAAAATGCTAAAAAATAATTCATGTCCCCTCCCAAAATTATAAATTATATTTAGTAGGAAAACTAAAGTACAAATGGATTTTCTGCATTTTATATATTTAATTTATTTTGTTTTATGAAATTCTGATACATTTACTTGAAATCTGTACTGCTTGATTGTGCGTATAAAACATAAAGGGAAGCTTCCTCACCACTTTCTTTAATTTTCTCATTTAAAGTATATGTGATATTCCGGCTAAAAACAAAAAGTAAACATGAAATTATGTAATTTTAAAAAGAATAATTAAAAAAGATAAAATTATATGTCTCAAAATTTATGTATTAAACTTATGACACTACAATAAAAATCATTAATGTTCTATATTTGTCGCCGCAATTCTTATTTTTCTTATTTGCTGCATTGTTCTTTTTATTTTATTTTATTTTATTGGCACAGTTGGGTGGTTTCAGACCACGTGACACTCTGGTCATATAAAATTCGCGTGATCTGACATCAATGATGTTAAAGTTGGCGATAGGCAAAAACTGTTATTAGCCATTGATCATGTGGAACATGTCCATGCGACCAATGGCCAGTGACATCAATCACTGATCATATGATCCTACTCCATGCAACCAATGGCATGTCAAATCTACCAGCATGTGAGAAAAAAAGTAAAACTAAACAAAAAATGTTAATTAAATATAATATATTTTAAAGCATATATATTATTATATTTAATATATATTTATTTATAAAATAAATTTAGTAGCAATAAATTCAATATTAAATATAAATAAAATAATATAATATTCTCTAATTAAAATTCTCATTATTATTGAATATATTAATTATTAATAAATCAATACTTATTAATATTAATCTCAATTTACACAAATTCAGTAATACATATTTATATAGTTAATTAATGTAATATTTTTATGAAATATAATATAATATATAAATTATATTAAATGGCTTGTTTTATATAGTTTATTTTAATATTATATTGATTTAATTAAGACGTATAAATTAGAAACATGTAATTTAGTATAATGTACAATGTAAATGTAAGTAATATTAATAATGTTGGTTATATGTTAATTTCGAAAATAACATTTAATGATTGTCTTAAAATTACTATATTATAGTAATGACATTTAAAATTTATACATGTTGGTTAAACATTGTAAAATATCCCCTTAGAATAGTTATTTAATTAGTTGTTGAATATATTTATGATATTATCATTATATTAAATAGTAAAATTATTTTAAATTTAATGTATCATAAATATATAACATACTTTTTTTATCAAATATATAAATTATTATACATGAATGGTGGATAATAAATTAGTTTTATAGTAATTATATATTTTGCTTTTTTATTTTAAATATTGCAAAATATTATGTTGAAAAAGATTGCACAAAAAATATTACCTACATATAGCGAATTTGAGAAATGAACAAGTTGGCACATAGCAATATATATATATATATATAAAAGAGTAACAAGAACAACTAAAATTATTCATTCATCAGAATAATGGATTTCCATCCCATATCGAGGCCTTCTCCGTAATCGTTGTAGGTAGTGCTGCACAAGTTGAACTTCATTTTCCTCCTCTTCAATGTCAGATTATGTAAGGTCATTTTGATCAACAGTTGGCAATGAGTTCAAATCCCAAACAGGTGACTAAAAAGGAAGGATTGGCTAGTTTAGAGTGACAAATCCATATTGGCAGGAGGAGCCTCCAAGATTAAAAGGTTGACTGACATATGTAGTACCAAAAGCAAATGGATCGGTCAATAATGTTGTCATTGACCCGTATGTAAATGGCTCATAGTGGGGCACGGAGTAGACATGAGATGTGTAAGGGACATTAAATAGAGACTGTGGATGTGGGATCGAAATATAGCATGAGGGACCAGCACCACCAATACTTGTTTGAATGGTAGTAGAGACAAGCAATGAGAAGTTAACATCATCACAGTGGCCCTGATCATCCACAATAGGTTCCTTAGTAGACATGAAGCCATAAACTCTCTTTTCAGGCCTACCTAGTGGAACTTTTGGTTTCAGCAAGTCAAGTGCAGGTGGAGTAGGTTGAGATGCTGACATATCTCAGTAATCACCAAAAGCATGTAAAATAAGACTACAATCGTGGGCAACAACCTCCCAAAAATGTCAGCAACTTGGGCAAACATCATTGTCACAGACACTAAGGCTAATTAACGTCTCTGCCAAATCAGCCTGCCCAATGCATATGACACAGTAAGAGAGAAAATATAAATGCAAAATGAACAAGATAAGTAGATACAAGATATAGAAAATCAGCACAAAGCCATGTACACTGCTTACGAGGTGGATCTATCTATATGTATGCCTTCAACACCAGTGCATGCACTCAGAGGGGCGATCAAGTGGCTATGTAAGTGCAGGCAATAATGGAAGAGTGTCACACCTTGAATTCCATACGTAGATGAAAGGCATGTGTTGTTGTTGCTAGTTTGTTTGTGTTTTCCCCCTGAGTTATATTGTATGACAGGCATCCAGGTTGATTGTGTCATGTGGGATAAGTTGATGCCTACTAAATTGGTGGAGCACACGATCAACATGGTGCCACTCAACAATATGAAAGCAAATAAATGGGCAATAAGCCATCCAAATGTCAGGTTGCACTTCATAATAGGCTGGGATGATCTCACGAACATTGTATGGTTCATATAGGCACCAAATAACCCATGTGTACCAAGTGAATATCAAATAAATGTTATAAACATCGTAAGTTAATTGATCAGTGAAATGAAGCGAACATACCTTTTCATGCTACATTGGATCTAAGAGAACTCTATAATATCTTATAACCTTTCGAACGAGACGAGGATGTTGTCCAGTACCTCTCCACCTATATGTTCAATCATATCAAACATTTAGGTTAATTAAGTAATATAATAAATTTAGGGTTATACAAATTAACGATGAAATACTTTATACCTAAAGCCCAGGGGTGGCCATAGCAAGGCGAAGATCTAGATAAGGGAGTCACTCAAATGCTAGCATGGGGAAATGATCCCATGCCCACAGGTGTAGCAATGTCAAACAACCATCAATCTCTTTGTTTGTGTAATTGGTGGCATTACATATCTCTCCATATAAGTGTGCAAGGACCGCAGATCCCCAACTATACTGGCTTGCATCTTCAAAGTCCTGGAGAAGTGTAAGATACATAAAAGGGATGTTATGGCCTATTCTATCTAACATTAAGTACCCTCTAATTAAACATAAGATATATGCATGAGCATAATACTAAAAAGTTTCATCGTCTTCATCATCCTCCAAATGATTAAAAGTGTTAGCTAGCCATGTAACACTTAGCCTCTTTCCGTTAAACTACTCGGGCAGTGGTGTGACACCTAATAAGAATTGGTATAATTATGGCCAGGGGAATGCAGTGTGGCCAATCATTGGCATACTAGAACATGGTAAGCCTAGTTGTTTTGCAACATCCTCCAATATGATAGTGCACTCACTTTTGGTTATATGGAAGGTATGCGTTTTAGGGCACCATCTTTCAATGAGAGCAGATACAAGTGGTGCATCATAGTCAAATGTTGAAAGTTGAGACACCCCATAAAAACCACTCTGTGTCAAGTATGGAAAAATGGCTAATGGAGGGTCAAATAGCTTATTAGCTCACACAATTCGATGAATGCAGAGGATTTGATCATCCTATGACAACAAAAGCAAACGTTCACAAACATAATGTAAAAATTAGCATTAAATTAATATCTAAGTAAGTGAAAGTGGTGTTTTATTTAAACATACATGACCCAGCCACAATGCTTGTGACACGTGATGCATTTGCAAGTAAAGAATTGACTCATCATCGGGACGTGGATTGACAACATGTCAATGGTCGGCCATGATAAATCCTATATATAAATAGATAGATAACCATATAATGCCAAACATAAGAACACATGTCCAAGTAAACATCAAATACACCATTCAAGTATACACAGATAACTACATATCCATAGTTGAAATTGCCATTCATATAATAACATATGTTTAAATAGAATCGTATATTTTTTGCATACAATAAGTACTTGTATAAATTAAAGACTATTTATGTCAATTGTTATTGACGTGATGAATATGATGCGTGATTGTGACTCGGATGTCCTTGGTTGACCTTGGCCTCGAATGAATGCTGAATATAGCATAACACCTTTCGTATTGAAAATTTGTTAAATCATATGGCTCTTTAACCTCAAAAGATAAAGATTGTCTATCAAATGTGCATATAGCACAAATGGATGCTTTCTTAATGTTCACTGATAGTTTTTTTTTCCTAAAGTCCTTTAAGAACTCTTCCTTAGCCTGTATTTGTGCATGGGTTGTCCCATGCACATTCAACCTAACAACGATTCACTTGATAAGATGTTTCTTTCACTAAGCCCAACATTGGTAAGAAACTAACCCCTTTCAAAATAGCATTAATTCCCTCCGCTAAGTTTGTTGTCATATGCCCTCATCTTCAGTCGGCAGCATCATATGCCCTACACTATTTACTTTTGGGAAGAAATTCAATCCAGTTCGTTGCCTCTAGGTTTAGTTGTCATAGCCTCTCTAACTTTTCGTCCACAACATCATGCTGGTATTGGTAGCCTATACAGAGACACAAAATTGCTTGATATCTATACAAATGAGAAGTAATCCTTATTTACCTAATTTATATCAACTAATTGATGTTTAAATGTTTTTTAAAAACATATATATACACACACACACCTTATAACATTGAATTACTTGAGTAATAAGTTCTTAAAAATCTCCTTATAGACAAATAGGTTTTCTTTAAGTGTTTACTATACAAAATCTTTCCTTCTTCATTCATAACCAAAAACTTCCAAAATATATATCGATGTCATTTACGAGATTTTGCTATCTACTAATTATCAAGAAAAGCTTACTTATCCTATTCTATAAATTCTAAGAATTTCTAAATTTATGCTTTTAAGTATACTCTAATAACCAGGAAATTTTAGACTAGAAACTAGTTGATTTGATACTTAAACTATGCCACTTTTTAAGATTATACAAATTAGTCCTATTTCGGAGTCCAATATGTTTCGATTGAATATATAGAGAAAACGATAACCAAATTGCGTAAAATTTAATAGAGCTTCCCCTTTATCTCAACAAAATTCAGTTAGAATTTGAGCTCCAAAATTTTTTACCTTTTAAATGGACCATTTCAGAGCAGTTCTTGGTGCTATCATTGCATGATAGTACTGGTACTATTTTGGAATCAAAATCCCTACCAGACCTATTCTAAACAGCACCATACTTTTCATATTATTTTCTTAACATGTTAGGACTCCTTATATCAAATTTCATAAATTTTTTAGGTCATTTTCCCCAGCCTTTCAACATATTTTCTAAAACAATATAACTACTAATGAATTTTAGACTATGAATTCTATTGCAAATTATATTCTATTTCAGCTTGTTATTTAACTTAGATTGCTTACTCCATGTAAAATTGCACCGATTAGTACATTTTCTACTAAAAATTTCAACCGACATCTAGAGCAAAGAATTAATACTACATCACAACTTTAGAACCATATCTTGACTATAATTTTTGAATTGTTTATTGTTTTCCAAGAATATAAATTTCTAACCAATAATATCTGTCATTGATCCTAAGTACTAGGAATACTGCAAAGTATTTCTATAATATCCTTATTTTATCATATTGGTTCTTATTAACACATCTACAAAATTTTGTTAAATCATTCTCCTTCAAATTCTGCACATTCTTTATGTTCATGTATTATACCGTCATAAAATCCTAGTTTAAGCTTTTTGCTGAACATTTTCTTCAAACAATCTATCCTCCTAGACATTATGGCTATTATTTTGTGTTAGAATATTGTATAATATTTAGGGTTTAAATATGTTAAGATACTATACTGAGTCCACCCATAAAGGGTGCTTATTAAATAAGGGTAAAATAGTAATTATAAGAATTACTACTAAACCCTAACCCTAGCTAACCTTTTATAAATGAGGCTAGATTATTATACGATTTACAACTTATTAAGAGAGAGACTTAAGACGCTCTGAGTGGAATACCTTATTCTGCAGTTGCATTCAAAAAGGGATTTAGGCTGTGAAAACTCGAGATATACCCAATACACTATGGGTATCTCATTCAATCAGTGATCTCAACCAGAGTTCGATCAGCTTCCACAATTAGGAGATTTATGTAAGTTTCTTACTCTAAATCTTTGAATGTATTTATGTTCATTTATTATTTTTATTCACTTCATTGGTATCAGAGCCTTAGGCTAGTTTTCTGATTAATTGTATACTTTATTGGGATTAGATTTTTATTTAGGGCTATTTTAATTAAAAAAATTTTTGAATGAATTTTTTGTGAGCTCTATCTTCTTCTTCCTCATTGAAAGTCTCCCACAAGCTGCATCTCATGCTGTTGGCGACCATTGTCTTCAGTGATTCCACCCCCATCAGTTAACCCTCTGTCGCTGGGCGATGTGGTGGCCGGCACCCTCCAAGACTGAAAATAAAAAAAAATTACAAAAGCTTCCTTCTGCATTTTCTAGTGAGCTTCTCCTTCAGCCTTTTTCACTGTTGCCAGTGACAGTGGTTGCTAGTGACACTCACCCATCAAGGTGACCTTCTGTCATTGGCGACCATGTCGCCAGCACCCTTCATCAGATAAAAACTAAATGTATATAAAAAAGGAATTTTATACTACTTTGTTGCCATCAAAGGAGACAGAGAGGGAGGCTCGTTGCTAGTGGTAGTGGGCGCGGATGACACCACAGTGGTGGCAAACACTATCGTTAGCCACCTCTACTGCCTCCCTGCTAGTGAAAACGAAACGAAGGAGCTTGTGCTCGTCACGAATTTCGTCACCACATTGAGAGATATGTCTCTCTCTGTCAACGTCACCGACAGCCTCTGTCGCTCTCCCGACCAGCAAGAAGCGGTGGGTGAATTGTAAAGGGAAGGTGGCAAAGATAGAAGAAGAAGGAAGAAGAAGGAAACTTTTTCTAGTTCAGATCCTTTTTTTTTTTTTTTTGTGAAAATTTAAATAAATTTATTTTTGGAAATTCTAAAAATTAAAATATATATATATATATATAATAAAATAAATTTTTAGAAATCCTAATTTTTTTAGATCTGAAATCCTAAAATTTTTTTGATAAATGAGCTTAGGATTTGATTTGGGCCTTCAAAAATTTTGAAAAAATAGGGCCTTTAAAATTTTTTTCTTAGGTTAATTTTTCTTTAAGAGCTGGAATTTGTTCTTTAAATTAAACATGTGACCCATCCAAAAATAATAATTAGAGGCCTAATTGTTAAATCCTTAATTAATGAACATCCAGATATATTCAAAAATATAAATTGGGTATTTTAGCCCTAATTAAATGCAATTAATTTTTTGTGAAAAATTAATTTTTTATATCCCAATAAATTTCAGTCAAGTAATTTGTGATTACTTATCATTATGTTAATTAGTTTAACATTATTTTTGTCAATTTTCTTCCAATAGAAAATTTAGATGTATAATGTTAATTAGCTTAACATTATGCATTTAATAATGTTAATTAGTTTACCATGTTTATTAACAAATGTTAATTTGTTTAGCATTTGAAAAATCATGATTTACAATTTGTTTGTAGCATGATTAAGACACTTAGTTGTATTTTGATTTCATTGATTTACACCTTGCATACAACCTTAAGACGATGATTGGCACTTCGTGCTCTTTTGACTCCGGGTTATGCATGGGTTAATTAGCTTAATCATACGATACTTAGTGTCATAATTTGTAAGCATGGTGAACATTAAATCTTGCATGTTTTTAATCTAATCTCGATTTATGTATGTCTTTCTTTTCATGTAAAAAATGACTACAATTTCTAAAAGTATTGTTGTTGAGCTCAATAAGGGATTGAAGCTAAATATTGACAATTATTGACAATTCAGTCTGGCGGGACATGTCTAAAAAAGCGAACTAAGTTTGTGTTGATAGGATCGTGAGAAAAGAAAGATCATAAAGAGAATCTCCTTATTCTGTATTCACCGGTATACCAATTATGACTTATGTGTCATGATTGTGAATACAAGATATTATGATAAATGAGACCATTGAGAGATATCTGAATGTGATTCTTATGATCTAGGGAGCATGCATACTTTGTGATCTACATGCAGGTGCATTTTCGATGAGAGGCTATATATTCGTAATTGATGTATAGCATTAATGCTATCATAGTATACTGGTCACACAATCTACTTTTCTTGTATGAACGACTGTAGATTATCAAGAGAAAGTGTTCTCTTGATTTACTAAGAATATGTTTTTTGGGTTTAGAGCGTATGAGCACTCCTATTATGTGTGAGTGGAAAATGTTAAAATATCATATTATATTTAGGGTTTAAATCTGTTAAGATATTATACTGAGTCCATCCATAAGAGGTGCTCATTAAATAAGAGTAAAATAGTAATTACAAGAATTACTACTAGACCCTAATAATAGCTAGCCTTTTATAAATAAGGCTATACTATTATACGATTTACAACTCATTAAGAGAGAGACTTGAGACTTTTTGAGTGGAATACCTACAAGTATTCTGTAGTTGCATTTGAGAGGGGATTTAGGCTATGAAAACCTATGATACTCCCAATATACTATGGGTATCTCATTCAATCAGTGATCCCAGCTAATGTTTGATCAACTTCCATAATTAAGAGATCTATGTAAATCTCTTACTCTAAATCTATGAATGTATTTATCTTCATTTATTATTTTTATTCCCTTCATTTTGTGTTGTCATTCTTTCCTTACTTTCCATTTACATATTACTTTAATCCTTCTTCATTTCGATTCTACACTTATATATATTAGCTTTATGATTATTGTGTCTCAACCTTAGCTCATGTTATTCCATCTTTTTTGTACCTGTTTTTTTTTTTTCTGGCTAGTATAAGCTTCCTATTACTTCATTATTTTCTGTCATATATTCCTATTTTCCCTACCCAATCTATTCTATGAATAGTTCTCCTAAGCTTATCATCAGTTTCTAATATCCTATCTATGCTAAGCTTTTACTGTAATACAAATTATGTAAGTTACCTAATGTATTTCCTTCGGCGTCTCTATTATTTCTATTCTTTTGTTTACGTACTATGTTTTAATGCAGTATGATAAAGCTTGATTTGCTGAACGTTTCTCTCTCGCTCTCACCTTTTGGTTCTGTTTTATGCCTCCCTTTGGTTGCTCTAACTCGAACTATCTAACATCTCTCCCTCACTCTCCCTGTGATTGCTACCTTCTTCACAAGTGTTTCCTGGCTTCTACTAATCTACCTTATTCTTCTGCTAGATAAAGACTCTGTTATCCTAATCAGCTTTAAATTTTCCTGTTTCATCCACCTTAGTCTATACGTGTATAGATTAGAATTTTGCTAAGCCTCCTCATCCTTTGCTATCTTAACGTATGGCCACCTAATTGCCTTTGTCCTATATTCATATAATCTTCTACCAAGTAGCTTTAAGGAAGACTTACTGCATAATAGTTTTTCCCTTCACCCTTTTTCTTTTATAGTATTCAGGTTGTTATTATATCTTTCTAAGTAAGACCCATTTCACCAGAATCTAATGACTTTTTATTTGTTTATTTACTATTTCAATTTTTCTCAGCAGATTAAATTATTCATTTATCTTACAAATCGCTGCTTAATCTTTTCAATAAATTGTGTATTAAATACTTCATAGAGATTAGCCTAAAACTATCTATAAAGTCTCAAATTCTTACTAACCCTTATATTATCTTAGTTTAGTAGTATCATGAAATAATGGCTATGAAGTTAAAATGATTCAATTAGAAAGCAACTTAATTTTGTATCCTAATTATCTAGTTTATAACTTGATAATTTCTCTATAAATTCATTAACTTTGAGATATAGCGTTCTTCTTGAATTCCCAAGGTGAGTACTTCCCTAAAAAAGAAAAAAGACTTAGTTCTTGTAGCTTAATTTCCTTGCCTTATACTACTTGAAACTTCTCTCTTTGAAAATTTTCTAGGAAAATTTTGGGATGTTACATCCTGCACAAGCGTGGCCCATGAGTAGGCTTTGTCTCACACACAACTAAACCTAATCATCGAGCTGAAATTTTAAAAATTTAGCTTGAATTTGGGCTAAAAAAAAGCCTAAACCCGTATTTTAATTAGGCTTTTTCCCATATTATTTCAACCAGGCCTATCAGGTCAATCGAGCTTTTAAAAGAATGGTCAAATCAATTTATTCTTAAGACTTAAGATAAATAGCATAGATAATTATTATTATCACATGTAAGATTATATATGGAGAAGTTGTAAATATGAATGAGTTGTTGTAGTGGCATAAATCTTTTAAATAAGAGTTATTAGTTTTTATTTCTTTATCAAAATATCATGTTATACTAAGTTTTTTCTGTAAATAATAATTTTTTACTTATTAAAAAAGTATTCATTTGGGTTTTTCGGGCTTGAATCCCAGTCTATTTTACAAATTAAGCTTTTTTTTGTTAGGGCATTATTATTATTTTTTTGGCTGGGCAGACTTTTTAAGTTATGATAAAGTCCATATGCAACCTCCATCATCCCTAACCTCTAGCATGTCATTTGACCTAGTTGTTACTCTAACTTGAGACCTGACATTTTAATGAAAGCTATGAGGCCTTTTAGGTATCATTTCACTCAAATTTCCTTAATCTACAAAACCCTTTAAAGTAATTTTGAGTAAAACCCCTCCATTTTTCATTAATTCGTATAAAAAATTTTTGGGTTTCTTAAGTTGCAACTTCAATGGAGGGCGAGTTCATTTATTCTAATTAAGGGCTTGCTTACATCATTTCATTCAAAATTTCATGATATATAAAAGCCCTAATCTAATTTTGAAATAACCCTTGAATAATTGAGAAAAAGTCATTTGAAATCATTCAAAAATAAGGTGTTTTGATGTTTGCACCCTTGAATAATTGAGTAAAAGTCATTCGAAATCATTCAAAAATAAGGTGTTTTGATGTTTTCATGTTCACAAGTTTTAGGCATGCTTTTGGCAAGATTGCATTTAAAATTTCATGATGTATAAAAGCCCTGATCCAATTTTGAAACAACCAATGGATATTTAAGCAAATTTCATTCAAAAATTAAAGTACACTCATTTTGTGTTTTTCATGTTCTTGGTTCCAAAAAAGTGAAATTTTAATGCAAAAAAAAAATGTATAAAAGACTTAACCCAATCATTAAGGCCTCATTTGGTTACTAGATTTAGGCTAGAGGGAATGAGGGAATATGAATAGGAATGAGAATGAGTTTAAAAATTTAAGAGGATGTTTGGTTGGACATGAATAGTAGATGGAATGTTTAATAATAAGAATAACATTAACTAAACCAAAAAGGGTGAAATGCCTAATTTGACCCCATAAAAAAAAATAACAGTAAACAAAAAATAATGAAGAGAATGAACCACAAGTGGCATTTTATAGCATCATGATAGGGCTTACCACCAATCGATCTGCTTCTGCCAAGTGAGTTGTGCCACAGAGCGTTCACCTAAGGTTGAGTGTGGACAACGTGATGGCAGTTAGTTTCAGAAGACAGGGCAGCACCGACATTGTTGACCTACCAGGTACAGACAGTGTTAGGTTTTGCTTTGATTTTTTGTTTTATTAATCTATTTGGGAAGATTGCGTTTGATTCGAACTAGTCTAAACACCAAAACCTATCCATTGGTTATTGTGTTGTCAGACTTACCATTAATTTGTTCCCTTAAAATGAAACTGTATTGTTTGATGACACTATATCATTGGGCACATTGTAATTTGGGATATACTTACTGTCATTATCTGACAAAGCACTGGGATTCAGGTTTACCAGTGATAATTGTGAAATAATTGAGGACTTGTATTCAACTTATGATTAAGGCTTAAGCTTATTAATATGCCAATTGTCATAGATATTGTGTGATTGCCAAAGGTGGTTCGAAAAACAAGTTATGTGCTTATTGATTACCCATCTTTTAGCAGAGATAGTTGTTGCGTACAATGGGTTAGGGTAGTATAGGTTGTTGTTTGTCACCTAGATGGATCCACCATTATGTAAGCAAAGTTTTTACTATCAATACTTGTACTTTTGATACTGAATTAAGGAAAAATGGATTCTAGTTGATGTTGTGCACTATTTATAAGTACAACATGGTTTCTTCTAATATGGGAGACATCATTAGACTTAAGACTGGAAGTCTCTTAAACAAAACTTGTTTTTATGGTAGGAAGGTGACCTTGAAAATTTCTAAAACTGAACATAATCCAAATAGGTTGTTTGCAAAGGGTGGAAGTAACAAGTGCGGTTACTTTAAATGGTTAACCACCTATGTCACTAATAAGGTGACAACAAACATGGTAATCTTTGACATGTCCACCAGGGTTGATGCAGTCAAGAAGCACATAGATGAACGTATGCACAAGGTTTCAATATTGGAGGATACAGTGAAGGCAATGGAAGGTGTAGTGAAAGGACTGAAAGATGTGGTCAATAGGACTAAGCTTCCAAGGGGATGTTTTATTGTAATGGTGCTAGTGTGTTTAGTGATGACTAAATAGGCATTGTAGTGCTTCTTAATTTTTGGGTAAATATATAGGTAGTGTGTAGGTAGTGCAATATAGGTAGATTACATGTTGATAGGTAGTTCTTGCAATGTATATTATGGCTTCACTACCAATTTAATGTATGCACTAAGGATCCACCCTTTACTAATGAAAAAAGTTATGTTGAATCTGTTTTGGGACCATTCTTTTGATCCTAGTTTTTGGGTGCAATGGTTTTTATTTCCAAATAGCTGATAGGTCCATGATGTAGGGATAACTACTATGTTTGACATGCTTGTTCCTTTTCCTGCACCTATAGCACAACTTTCCTTTGATGCTTACTGGTTGTTGTTGGTCCAATTGATCGTTACAATTTGTAGAATGTAGGCTGTGCAACTGTGATACTTTCAAATTATTGTGGTCCTTGATGACTAGTGTGGTACTTAGTGGCTATTTTAGTCCAATTTAACAATGTTTTCATCACCTTCTTGCATATGTCCTTCTGCTTGGTCCTCTTAGATAGTGTGGAAAATATATTAGACCTGTTGACAATTATAGACTATCAGTTGTACCTTTTTACATTAAGTTATTGTGGAATTTGCAAACTAAATTTGCAACAAAGGGATTTCAGGAACAAACTTCACAAGGCACTGCAAAATTAGTTAATGAAGTAAATATGCATATAAGGGGAACATTTTCTCCTCAATCAAAAAATACAGTGGCAATAATACACATTAGTATGTTTAGACAATTTCCAAAACATATGTTTAGGAAAAAAGAAAGTTAAGTTTGTAATTTTATGTTTTTTCCCCAAAGTTAAACCCAAATATGCACACAAACTCATGGCAAAATATAAAATACACATATTCACAATAAAAGCCAACAAGCTCCACAAAATTCAAATATATAATTGAAAAAACAAAAAGTTCTCATTTGGGCAGTTACAACACCAGGAAAGAAAGCATTTTGAATTTTTTCTAGAACAAAACCAGATTTTATGATGGCCAAACAACATAATGTTAGTTATAATATCACTTAAAACTCATTAAGAAATGTTAAGTCATCAGCATATCATTGTCTTCATGATTATGATTATTTGAGCTAATGGAATGAAGCATTGAATCCAACTTTGATAACTTTACGAAATAGAGTTATTTAGGTCACGTCCATGCTAAATAATTAAGTAATGTTAGTGTTACATTGGTTTTTGTGTTAATTTTGTTAGTTGAGTCATATTTACCTTTGATAGTTTAGAATTAGCTTTTATTTATTATTTTAAGCATTGTTAATTTGGTGTTTGCATGCATATTTTAGCCAATTATAATCTACTCATGTTGTTTTCTATTATGCTCAGGCTGTGAAGTGTCTAGGTATCAAGAATATGGATCTTTAAACTTTGAGATAGTTTTTGGTCCCTTAGATGTTGGAATTTGGAGTACGCTATTTCATAGAAAATCATAAAGCTCTTTAAGAGCTTTCCGATGAGGGGTAGTTCACTAAATTCTGATGTCAAAGTGCAAAATTATGGCTAAAACATTAAAATAGTCTAGTAGGCTACAATCTGGCACCTAGGTGCCAAAAGCTGAAGCCTAAGTGCCAGGATATCTAAAAATACTAGAAAGTTAGTGCTTAGGTAGAAGCCAGGATTTCCAAAAATACCAAAAAGTTGGCCCCTAGGCGCTAGAACATGTAAATCCATATGAGAAGTAGCACTTTGGCACCTGAACGCAGCAAATGAAAGGTAAGAGTTCCCAGAGGATGATACTTGATTTTTTACTACTGTATTACTTGTTGACAGTATACACTTGCACTATGGCTGTCACACCCCAAAATCCCTGGAGTGGGATCGGCATAGATCACGAGGAAATCCCCCGAACCTGCAAGCCTAACACTAGAGGGACAATCAATATCATACCATTCTAATCCCTATGAATATCGTTTGCCTTAATGTATAAAGTGAGAGTTTCAATGCAAAACGAGGAAACTTGTAGAAATTTCGGCAACACCTCCCCAATAAATAGGATGTCCCAAAATTTCTACAAAGTCCTGCAAGGCAATACATAAATAGGGGAGCTCTGCCTCCACCAGCCCAGTCCAATAATTTACAATATACAACAATATGTGGCAGGTTCAGCTGTGGTCACAAAATAATCCCCATATACAATAATGGCTACCAATCTAAATATATACATCCCAAAAAGATATTGCCATAAATGTCATCTAAACAAAAGAATACGCCTCGCACCCAAACCAAGCGGCTTACCACGGCTCCCCATCAGTCATCCGCTGGCTCTGGAAGGTCGTTTATCTCTCTATCTGGGACTAAAAATTTTCCGGCTGATAGCAACCCAAGTCAGTAAACAATTTCATATATAAATAGAAAAATAACATAATCAAGATTTGAGTACAATACAATAATGTTTAAATCCATTTTCTTGCAATTTAACAGTTGAGCTAAATAATCCACTTTTCCAAAACATTAAATCAAGATGTCATTCACAGGGAAACAATCAACTTATGAAAATCATTTGAGGGAAAAACTGCTAAGAACCAACAGGCGAGGATCCATAATCCTTGAGGGCAACTAATCAACAGGCGAGGATACACAATCTTTGAGGGTAACTAACCAACAGGCAAGGATACATAATCCTTGAGGGCGACTAACCAACAGGCGAGGATATACAATCCTCAAGGGCAACTAACCAACAAGCGAGGATACACAATCCTCGAGGGCAACTAACCAACAGGCGAGGATACACAATTCTCGAGGGCAACTAACCAACAAGCGAGGATACACAATCCTCGAGGGCAACTAACCAACAGGTGAGGATGTATAATCCTCGAGGGTAACTAACCAACAAGCGTGAGTATACCTCACGAAGGCTATCATTTATCAATCCTTCCAACGAACAGGGATTTAAGTCAAACATGTATACAAAGATGAAAATATGCAGAAAATCATCTGTGTTTCTGATCATAACTATTTAGTGATCACCTCTAAACATATCACGAGTCCAATATTGTAGTTAAGGTCATTCAACATATACAGAAGGTCCCTTGCTCCTAACCCCTAATCCGGTGAGGCATAATCACAACAAAATTAGTTATATTCAGAAAACAATTGAAGCAAGAACAACCCAAGTATAATAAGAATTTTGGGGGTGCTATCTACGCACCTAGACGCCGATTGTCCCGAGCAATTCGCTGCCCTCCTGGAGTGCCGGAATCACTCCTACAATTCACCTGCACCAATTTTCACGCAAGAATTATTCTTCTTCCGGTTTATTATCCCAATTTAGGACCTTAACCCCAATCTCCTTAACTCCATCTCTATCTTTCCCAAACTTGTGACAAATTTACATTTTTTGCCCTACATATTTTCCAAATTTTCATTTTAGTCCCTCATGTCAAACCCTAACCTCCATTCCAATGCATTTCAAGACAATTCATAGTTTCTCATGCCCACCAACTTAAAAGTGTTAATCTAGAATCAATTTGAACCTATTACAAGTCAACATTTTTCCATTTTCTCAAGAACCCAAAATTTTCAAACATTTTCATTTTGGTCCTTGTCAGCAATTCTTCTTAAAACCAACCAAAATTCATGGTTTTAGAGCTCAAATTCATTGTATAAGTGCCAGAAATGCTATTTCTAACCTCAATCTCAAGAGAGAATCGGTAAAACAGACCAAATTCGTCCAAAATCACCACTGTTTGAGCTCCTCGGATCCCATCGGAAAAACAGCCCCACCGACGGCCAACTGAGCTCAAACCCAGGTGGAAATGGCCAGCCAAGAAGCAAGGTACAAAACCCATCCAAGACTCACTGGAAAATCAGCTCATTGACGGCCAACCAAGCCCGCGATTTTCATTGCTTCCTGCGACGGAAATAGCAGTTTCCAGCTGGAAAAATGGCGGGGTTTGACCGATGACCGGCTAGCGATGCTCGGGGGAACGCTGCTCAGCTCCAGCGAGGTTAACGCACGATCACGGTGGCTCCTCAGCTGCAACTGCACTCACCTTCACCTCTGCGTGTTCCTCTAGTAGCTGCCCATGCAAAACGTTGAAGCTAAGGGTAACTCCATAATTTCGCTGTAGGAGGGGACACGTGGCAGCCTCAGAAAAAAAACAAGGGAGGTTAGCTTTCCAGTCTCGAACCCATGACCTGAGGAAATGCAGCCTGGAGCCTTACCACTAAGCCAGCCTCAATCTCGTTGTATTGATACACATAACAAAATAATATACCATTAGTTAAATTATTAATCCTAATTATTTGGGTTATTACATTCTCCCCCCTTACAAGAATTCGGCCCCCGAATTTAACTCATCACATACCTCACGTAAATAATTGAGGATACTGGTCACACATGATATGTTCATCCTCCCAAGTTGCTTCCTCTTGAGAATGATTCCTCCACAACACCTCAACCGAAGGAATTTCCTTTGAGCGAAGCCTCCTTATTTGCCTATCCAGGATTTTCATAGGTACCTCTTCATAACTCAACCCCGGGTCAACTTGCACCGTCTGTAGCTCAATAATATGGGATGGATCATGCAAGTATTTCCTGAGCATTGACACATGAAAAACAGGGTGTATACTCGATAATTCGGGTGGTAATGCAAGCCGATAAGCCACTGTACCAATTCTTTCCAGAACTTCAAATGGCCAATGTACCTAGGGCTCAGTTTGCCCTTTCTGCCAAATCTCATAATCCCTTTCATGGGAGATACACATAGAAACACATGATCACCTACCATGAACTCCAAATCCCTTCTCTGATTGTCTACGTAAGCCTTTTGCCTACTTGGTTCTGTGTGTAATCTCTCCTTAATAAGCTTTACCTTCTCTATTGCATCTTGTACTAAATCTGGCCCTAGTGACTGAGCTTCACCTGTTTCAAAACAACCAATAGGAGAACGGCACCTCCTACCATAGAGGGCTTCAAATGGTGCCATTTGGATACTGGCCTGATAGCTATTATTGTATGCAAACTTCGCCAAAGGCAAGTACGTGTCCCAACTGCCACCAAAATCCAAGACACACGCCCTTAACATGTCTTCCAAGATTTGAATAGTTCTTTCAAATTGGCCATCCGTTTAGGGGTGAAAAGCTGTACTCAAATCCAATCGAGTCCCTAAAGCTGCTTGAAATGCTCCCCAGAATCTGAAAGTGAATTGAGGTCCTCGTTCCGATATGATAGACAATGGCACCCCATGCAACTTTACAATCTCATCTACATATACTTGAGCATATTTAGCTGTAGAGTAGGTTGTTTTGACGAGAAGGAAGTGTGCGAACTTCGTTAACCTGTCTACAATCACCCATATGGAATCGTACCCCTTAAGAGTATGGGGCAAGCCAGTAACAAAATCCATAGTGATTCTCTCCCATTTCCATTATGGTATCTCTAGCCGTTGATGCAAACTGGCAGGCCTTTGGTGTTCGGCCTTAACCTGTTGACACACCAAACAACGAGAGACTAAGTCAGCCACATCTTTCTTCATACCATTCCACCAATAAACTGACTTCAAATCTTGATACATCTTGGTGGATCCAGGATGCACGGTATAAGCTGAGCGATGGCCTTCCTCTAGGATCTTCTTCCTCAATTCATCCCCTTGCGGTACACACAACCTCCTTTCAAACCTTAATATTCCTTCTTCATCCACCGTAAACTATTTATTCTTCCCCTTCTGGCACTCCTCTATTAACTTATGAAATTCTGGATCTGATCTTTGAACAATCATCACTTTATCAATAATAAGAGCACTAGATTGCAAGTGAGCCGTAAAAGCTCCTGATTCACCAATCTTAAAGTTTACCTGATTCTTTTCTAACTGCTGTAGTTCAATAATTAAAGGTCTCCTTACCTCTTGAATATGGGCTAAACTCCCTATAGATTTCCTGCTTAAAGCATCCGCCACCACATTTGCTTTGCCTGGGTGATAAAGTATGGTGCAGTCATAATCTTTCAGTAACTCCATCCACCTCCTCTGTCTTAAATTTAAATCCCTTTGTTGAAAGATATACTTCAGGCTTTTATGATCTGTATATATCTCACAAGTCTCACCGTACAAGTAATGCTGCCAAATCTTTAATGCAAAAACTACTACTACCATTTCAAGGTCGTGGGTAGGGTAATTCTGCTCATGCTTTTTCAGCTGCCTGGATGCATAAGCTATAACCTGATCATTTTGTATTAAGGCACACCCTAACCCTACCCTAGAAGCATCACAATACACTGCATACCCACCAGTGCCAGAAGGCAGGCTCAAGATAGGAGCTAAAGTTAGACATTCCTTCAGTTTTTGGAAGCTAACTT
Source organism: Delonix regia (assembly GCA_037074485.1). Classification (NCBI taxonomy): domain Eukaryota; kingdom Viridiplantae; phylum Streptophyta; class Magnoliopsida; order Fabales; family Fabaceae; genus Delonix; species Delonix regia. The sequence goes on from CM073461.1 coordinate 3,903,531, forward strand.
CACAAAAGTCGCTCCAGATGAACTTTGCATTCTTTTGGGTCAATCGTGTCAACGGAGTAGCTATTCAGGAGAAGTCTTTTACAAAACGCCGATAATATCCCGCTAAACCTAAGAAGCTTCTGATCTCGATAACAATGGAAGGGCAAGGCCATTTTTGAACTGCTTCTACCTTACTTGGGTCAACTGAAATCCCTTCCTTAGAGACAAGGTGGCCCAAGAACGCCACTTGTTTCAGCCAAAATACACACTTTGAAAACTTAGCATAAAGTTGTTCTTCCCTCAACCGTTGTAACACTGTTCTCAAATGTCGTTCATGGTCACTGGGGCTCTTAGAATAAACTAAGATGTCATCAATAATCACAAACTTGTCAAGGAACTATTTGAATACCCTGTTCATCAGATCCATAAAAGTTGTAGGTGCATTAGTCAAACTGAAAGACATTACTAGAAATTCATAATGACCATAGCAAGTACAAAATGTTGTCTTAAGGACATCTTCACCCCTAATCTTGAGCTGATGATACCCCGACTGAAGATCAATCTTCGAGAAACACTGAGCTCCTTGAAGTTGATCAAAAAGATCATCAATTCGAGGTAAAAGATACTTGTTACGTACTGTCACCTTGTTTAGTTGCCTGTAATCCACACATAACCGTAAGACCCATCCTTCTTCTTAACAAATAGGATAGGAGCACCCCAAGGTGACGTGCTAGACCGGATGAATCCCTTTTCCAAGAGGTCTTGCAATTGCTCCTTTAACTCTCTTAACTCCGCCAGAGCCATCTGGTAAGGAGGAATAGAGATGGGCTGAGTGCCTGGAATCAAATTAATGGAGAATTCAATATCCCTATCCGGTGGCAAACCCGGCAATTCTTCAAGAAAAACATCAAGAAATTCTCCCACCACAGGAATCTCATCTAACCTTGCTGCTTGTTTCTCCACGTCTTTCACCATAGCCAAAAATCCCTGACACCCGCTAGTTAAAAGCTTTCATGCCTTAAGAGCAGAGATCACTCTAGTTGGAGTCACCCTTGCATCCCCTTGTAATTCATAAGGAGCTTCTCCAGGAGTTTTAAATTGTATTACCTTTTTATGGCAATCTAAGACTGCATGACAAGAGGCTAGCTAATCCATGCCAAAAATCACATCCAGATCCACCATCTGCAATACCATTAAGTCTGCAAGAGTTTCCTTATCTCCGATTAAGACTTTGCATGATCTATAAACGGTATCAACCATCACTGATTCCCCTAACGGGGTACCCACAAGTATGGGATTCTTTAAGCACACAGATGTGCCACCAAACAACTTAGCAAATTGAGGAGAAACATATGAATGAGTAAAACCCAGATCAAATAAAGCACATGCTAGATGTAAGTCAACTGAAATCATACCTGTCACCACCTCATTGGATGCCCGAGCATCCTGTTGTGTTAGGGCAAATACGCGTGCCTGGCCCCTACCTGCTGATGTCTGCCCCTGACTGCCCGAGCCTCTCCTGGGCCTGCCCCTACCAGCAGAAGTGGAGGGGCCTGCGCTCGATGTAACTCTATGTGGTGTAGAATGAGCTACTGGCTACACCAAGTCCTGGCTAGAAACTTACCGTGCAAAAGGACAATTCCTCTTAAAATGGCCTGTTTGCCCACAATGGAAACACGCCCCAGCAGCGTGATAACATACCCCAGAATGAAAGTTCTTGCAAGTGGGGCATGCGGCTCGTGGGCGAGCTGACTGAGATACATCATGGAACTGGGTGGTCCGACTACCTCCCTGCGTAACCCGACGAGGAGGATCACTATATGGAGGCGGTGCATGTGAGCGAGTTTGAGCCTGAGTAGGCCTAAATGATCTTTGAGGCCTCGGTACCCTAGATTCACCTGATGAAGGGCCAACCCCAAGCTATTTCCTCCTGTGATCCCTCTTCCACTTCTTGCTAACAGGATCCTCTTCCATTTCCCGTAATTCAATTCTACGGGCACAATTCACCGCCACTGAGTATGAGGGGAAGGTATCCATCTGTGATGACAAAGCGCGGCATATATATTTGGGTAACCTCATTAGAAATCATTTAATACGGTGCCTCTCAGTAGGTACTAGGTGCGGAGTATAACGGGAAAGTTGGGTAAATTTAATGTCATAATCCAGTACAGTCTCCTCAGGAACATATCTGAGCACTTCAAACTCTCGGGCCCTTGCATCCCTCACACTCTGAGGTATATACTGATCCATGAACAGCTCCTTAAACTCATCCCATTGCATGGGAGGTAATTCAGTGGGTCTCGCATCTAGTACTGTCTGAAACCATAAATAAGCTGCATCTTGCATCTGATATTCTGCAAACTCCACCATCCTAGTGTAAGAACAACGCAGTGCCTTACGCAATTTCTCCATCCCCTCTATGAAGCGATAGGGGTCTTCCTGGCTATCAGACCCTATGAAAACCGGAGGCCTAAACCTCACAAACTGGGCTAAGGTCACCTCCTTCGATTGCCCAGCTCGAGAATCCCTGGACTCAGTTCGTATTGGAGGTATGTTCATTCCCTGAACCTGTGATTCCACTTCCCAATCCACGTGGGAATCAGCTCTCAGTGGTCTCACAGCTCTAGGACCTCTGGCACGGCCCTAGCTTAGGGGAACTTCGGGTTGGACGGATGCATTTTTCGACCTACCCACAACGTCCACCCCTTGGAGACCACCTCGTGTACGTGGAGGCATCCTCAATCTAAAACACAAGATAACAAACAATAAGCCTCCACAATTACTAATTAATTTAAAAGCAATATGTAGGTTCAATCATAATCAAGAAAGACCTACAGAAAGAACAGATATGCTAATACCCCAAACCAGGCCTCCTATGGTATCCCAATTATGGTTATGCCCAGGTTTCATAACAATAATGGAGACACCACAGAAAGGCACGGCCATCCTACATGACCACAGGAGAACCCCCAAAACTGGGCTTTGATACCAATCTGTCACACCCCGAAATCCCTGGAGTGGGACTGGCACAGATCACGAGGAAATCCCCCGAACCTGCAAGCCTAACACTAGAAGGACAATCAATATCATACCATTCTAATCCCTATGAATACCGTTTGCCTTAATGTATAAAGTGAGAGTTTCAATACAAAACGAGGAAACTTGTAGAAATTTCGGCAGCACCTCCCCAATAAATAGGATGTCCCAAAATTTCTACAAAGTCCTGCAAGGCAATACATAAATAGGGGAGCTCCGCCCCCACCAACCCAGTCCAATAATTTACAATATACAACAATATGTGGCAGGTTCAGCTGTGGTCACAAAATAATCCCCATATACAATAATGGCTACCAATCTAAATATATACATCCCAAAAAGATATTGCCATAAATGTCATCTAAACAAAAGAATACGCCTCACACCCAAACCAAGCAGCTCACCACGGCTCCCCATCAGTCATTCGCCGGCTCCAGAAGGTCGTCTATCTCTCTATCTGGGACCAAAAATTTTCCAGTAGATAGCACCCCAAGTCAGCAAACAATTTCATATATAAATAGAAATTTAACATAATCAAGATTTGAATACAATAAAATAATGTTTAAATCCATTTTCTTGCAATTTAACAGTTGAGCTAAATAATCCACTTTTCTGAAACATTAAATCAAGATGCCATTCACAGGGAAACAATCAACTTATGAAAATCATTCGAGGGAAAAACTGCTAAGAACCAACAGGCGAGGATACACAATCCTCAAGGGCTACTAACCAACAGGCAAGGATACACAATCCTCGAGGGCAACTAACCAACAAGCGAGGATACACAATCCTCGAGGGCAACTAACCAACGAGCGAGGATACACAATCCTCGAGGGCAACTAACCAACAAGCGAGGATACACAGTCCTCGAGGTCAACTAACCAACAGGCGAGGATGTACAATCCTCGAGGGTAACTAACCAACAAGCGTGAGTATACCTCACGAAGGCTATCATCTATCAATCCTTCCAACGAACAGGGATTTAAGTCAAACATGTATACAAAGATGAAAATATGCAGAAAATCACCTGTGTTTCTGATCATAACTATTTAGTGATCACCTCTAAACATATCACAAGTCCAATATTGTAGTTAAGTTCATTCAACATATACAGAAGGTTCTTTGCTTCTAACCCCTAATCCGGTAAGGCATAATCACAACAAAATTGATTATATTCATAAAACAATTGAAGCAAGAACAACCCAAGTATAATAAGAGTTTTGGGGGTGCTATCTGCGCACCTGGACGCCGATTGTCCCGAGCAATTCGTTGCCCTCCTGGAGTGCCGGAATCACTTCTATAATTCACCTGCACCAATTTTCACGCAGGAATTATTCTTCTTCCGGTTTATTATCCCAATTTAAGACCCTAACCCCCATCTCCTTAACTCCATCTCTATCTTTCCCAAACTTGTGGGAAATTTTCATTTTTTGCCCTACATATTTTCCAAATTTTCATTTTAGTCCCTCATTTCAAACCTTAGCCTCCATTCCAATGCATTTCAAGATAATTCGTAGTTTCTCATGCCCACCAACTTAAAAGTGTTAATCTAGAATCAATTTGAACCTATTACAAGTCAACATTTTTCCATTTTCTCAAGAACCCAAATTTTCAAAAATTTTCATTTTGATCCCTATTAACAATTCTTCTTAAAACCAACCAAAATTCATGGTTTTAGAGCTCAAATTCATTGTATAAGTGCCAGAAATGCTACTTCTGACCTCAATCTCAAGAGAGAACCAGTAAAACGCACCAAATTTGTCCAAAATCGCCACTGTTCGAGCTCCTCGGATCCCATCGGAAAAACAGCCCCACCAACGGCCAACCGAGCTCGAACCTAGGTGGAAATGGCTAGCCAAGAAGTAAAGGTACAAAACTCGTCCAAGACTCATCGGAAAATCAGCTCATCGACGGCTAACCAAGCCCGCAATTTTCACTGCTTCCCGCAACGAAAATGGTAGTTTCCAGCCAGAAAAATGGCAAGGTTTGACCGGTGATCGGCTGGTGATGCTTGGGGGAATGCTGCTTCGCTTCGACGAGGTTGACGCATGGTCATGGCGGCTCCTCGGCTGTAACTGCACTCACCTTCACCTTTACATGTTCCTCCAGTAGCTGCCCGTGCAAAACGTTGAAGCTAGGGGTAACTCTGTAATTTTGCTGTAGGAGGGGACATGTGGCAGCCTCAGAAAAAAAAACAAGGAAGGTTAGCTTTCTAGTCTCGAACCCATGACCTGAGGAAATGCAGCCTAGAGCCTGACCACTGAGCCAGCCTCAATCTCGTTGTACTGATACACATAACAAAATAATATACCATTAGTTAAATTATTAATCCTAATTATTTGGGTTATTACAATGGCATCTTGCACATAACAAACTTATAAAAAGCAATCAAGGATTTTTTTTACCCTATAGTGATGGTTGTTACAAGTGAAACCAAGAATGATTAAAGATTGGACAAAAATACAAACAAATAAGGATGATAATTTTCCCATACTGATATTAATGAATAAAACACTCCAGACATAAAACACATGGTGTTACTTGTAATGTTCACATACTAAAAAAGAAAAAAGATGCAGAAACATCTTATGCATTTCCAATAACACAACCAACATGTGAAGTATTCCTTTATCTCACAACTGTAAAAGACTTCCACAGTATAGGAAAATATGACAACAGAGAATGAAAGATAATTAGCAATGTCAATAATTTATGTCTCAAAATAAATTTTGAGACATGAAGATAATCACCCAATAGCAAAGAACACTCATCCACCACCTATAACTAATTGACAATAAAGTATAGACCATTCTAGAACTTATGAATCAAACACCAAAACCATGATGCACCTCTAATTTCAAATCATACAAATAGGTTTCTGATATTTAAAGCACAAACAAAAGTGCTTCAACTAGAACACGTAATTTACAAACTCAATAGGAATGCATGATTTTCATTCACAACAACACTGGTATATGTTTTACAATTGCCACATTCCATACATATGCACAATAGGTGACAATATTCTGCCTCTCATAATTATACCCAAAAAAAATGTATTGTAAGCCAACATAAAGGTTTAGATGGTTCAACCTGGTCCTATCTACAACTATTAAACTTCCTTATTCGACTTATACATTCACGTGACTTGCTTACAACTGCACAACAAAATGATACGGTTAGCCACCTAATGGTGGATGCTGGAGTGATAAGGGAGTGATGGATACAAAATATTTCTATACATATACGAAAAAAAGTGTGGAAGTGTACCTTTTACAATCTATCCTATGAGTTCCCTTGTCCATGTAGCCTTAAGATGGTAAGCCATTCCAGAGAAAGCCACCATTAGCCTATCATTGTCTGCAATCTTCAAGTGAGCATAGATACACTCCCACTCCATTAAGCCCTTCACTTTAGCTAACTCAACACCCAGCCTCTCTTATCTAATATTAATATCAGCCTCGTGTGCAAACTTCCTCACTTTATTCCCAATGTTTGCTAACCAACCTAAATATGAGTACTTACTCTATTGAATGCTTCTACCAGTCCATCATCTTGAAAGCTTTTCTCCTCTTCTTCGACCCTGATGCTGCATTAGTGAGGCGACAGTAGGTGCTTCAATTAATGCCGCATTAGTACCTAAGTCAATGGCAACATCAATGTCCTTAATGTTAACTTCAATAAGAGTGTCACCATTATCATCCTTGAAGTCACATGTGGCCTACAAATCTTTTCTAATTGCTTTGTCCTTCCCCCATGCCATGGTAAGCTCATAAAAGTGCAGAAATGGCTAGTTTCTAAATGGTGCAACCTTCTTGTGGCTTTGTGAGTAAACATGTGAGACATCACCATAAAGGAAGTAATTGAACACCATCAATTACTACATAACTAACAAAACAATGACATTTATGATACCCACTCTAATGTACTTGTCCCACACAATTTTTTCGGCCACCACACATTTCTTGATGTCATCCAACTTGAAGCTACTTGTGTTCGGGCAGTACACCATGTTGTAGATGACCTGCCACCTAGTCTTCATTGTTTTAAGGTGGGATTGGATGTAGGGGGCTACTTTGATTCCATGACCTGGACACCAAGTCTCCATCATTAGTGCGAGGGCTTATAGACTCCCAGGCTTCAGTTGACCACTTTGAACGTGATTTTGGTATAGTTTTAGCTCTAACATGTAGTCAACAAGGATCTTGTCCTCTTTTAGAGTCCAAACGTGTTTGCTACCTGTTACCTACTTGATTCATATGGTTGATCCATGTCTTTGTGTGAATAACAGACCTGTATGGCCACCAAAATTACAAACAATGCATATGACTTATCGAAGTTGTTAAATAATGAAACACATACACTACTCACACAACTGTAACATCATAATATATCACCTAAACAACATAAACAGCATGGATAAAATAACATTTAAACATTACAATGCATTGTAATAGAAGACAAACACATCTAAATTACATCACATTGTTAGATTGCACATACACACAACTCATTGTTAGATTGCACAAACATACTATTAAAACATATAGAAACTAACATATACAACAACTTCACATTTTACATCGCATGCCTTTATGTGCCCTATAGTCAGTCCATATTTGATTTGCTAAGGCCTTCCAAAATTCATTCTAACCATCATTGGGCTTAATGGTGGATATAGCGGGTGTGGCTAAACTAGGTGCTTTTGGTTCAACATTTATAATTAAACTTTCAAAGGGATCACCAATGTTAGATTGTTTGATAAGATTATGTAGTAGACAATATGCCAGGATGACTTGATTATGTGTTCAAACTGGATAGCATGATGGACTCCGTAGTATGGCCCAATGTTGTTTTAACATATCAAAGCATCTTTCGATAATGTTATGTATATCCGAATGCTTTATGTTGAAGTACTCTCTATGATTCATTGTCTACTTACCTTGCTTCCATTCATGTAAGTGGTATCATTGCCCTTTGAATGGTACAAGAAAGCCCTTATAATTGGTGAACCCCGAGTCTACTAGGTAATTCCATCCTACATGTATAACACACAATAAGGTTAGTTGTCTAATTATGTCACAAACCATAGAAAATGTCAAGTGAAGGTCACATCCTCACCTTGGGGCACTCTTAGTCCATTCCTTCTTATGACTACATCATGCAACACCCGTTTATCCGTAGCTGATCCCTCCCATCCAGACAATACATATATGAATTGCCCTTCTTGGTAGCACACCCCTAGAACATTGGTTATTAGCTCACTCTTTTGATTACAATACCTCGGTTGGTCTTGCAATGGTACCTTAATCCTAATATGAGTCCCATCAAGTGCACCGATGCAATTCTACCATAAAATAAAACAATCTCAGTTTGTCAATCATGTACAACTGCTATATTAGCTCACTTGAATATAGCATACATTCAATTTTTATGCAGTTACCTTAAGCCACTTCCATCTTTCATCAGTTGGGTCCTTTGGTACAAGCTCAAGTTGTTTATATAGCTCATGGTCCAACTTCATCATAGCATTAAGCATAATATTAAAGTACCTACTTATGGTTTCTCTAGACTTTCCAAATTAGGGTTAAATTACCCTATTTTTCACTTGATGAGCTAAAGTGTGCAAAAACATTGCAACTTACTCATCAACTAGCATATAGCTTATAGATTTTAAACCTCAAATGGAATCAAGCATAAAGCACAACCTATCAAATATAGCTCAATACATTCTTATATGGTTTAAGCAAGTTGTGTCACTATTGTATATTAGCTTCCTAAGCTCTTTTTTTTCATAAGAATTTAAGGAGTACAATCTTTTTTCACTATTATATATTATCTATTGGGCTATTTGTAACCCAATGGCCAAAAAGCAACTCTAGCATTCTACAAGTGTGGTTGCCCATCACACTAATATACGCACAATTAGTCTTCTCCTTACATAGTCCATCTATACACACATTACAAGTGGTTGTGATCTTTTATAAGTGAACATAGAGTAAAGCGACTTTGGAGGTTATTATATATGTAAACTTCAACTGTCTTGCTTGTTGTATATACATTCCTCTTGTGTGTTTAGTGGAAATTTGTGTTTCATTTGTTACAAATGATTTGCTATTTCACTTTAGAAACAAATTGCACTAAATCATATGGTTTCTTTAACTATGTGGAAAAAATGTAATATATGCATGTTTGCTTTACTAAATATGAAGTGTAATAACAATCATTATAATGAATTAAGAGTAACTTAAAATGTTGTGCTTGCCATATATATATATATATATATATAATATTGTTCAAATGTCTATTGAACATAGATTTTGTAATTCATTTAAATAATAACGAAAAAGTAAAAAATATGGTGCTGCTTATATATATATATATATATCTCCAAGACCATAACATAGTTTGTGTTTCTAAGTATGTCAACTTACTACATTTACTTTCTTTACTTTTATTATAAATTCTCTGCAAATATCAACTTGTTATTTTCTCAACTCAGTCCTCTTCTTTGATTTTCATGATAACTCACCCTCCTACCCTTATTGCCAATTACAAACAGACTATGGGGTTGTTTGGAATATAAATAAACTAATATTAATATGGGGATAACGGTATTAACATGGTTTCAATATATCTTGGATAGTGTATTGTGACCCTAAAACAAATATTAAACTCAGTGTTTTGGAGGCCAAGTTATGATTTCCATCAAAACATGTATCATCATATTCTAATAACCTACTTACAAAGCTCATACAAACAAGTGCACATAACATTCATCAATCAAAAGATATCTTTATTGATATAGAATCTAAACACATAATAATCAAGTGCCCATATGCTTATTAGTTGACAAAATTTCATTACCAAAATTCCAACACCTTCATATTTGAATGGTCAATCATTTCCTATCCATCTGCATTTGTTTTAGACTAAACTAAATTCACCCAAATGGCCAAATGCTCCAAGACACCGAAACCATAAACACAAGGAAGAAGATATACAAATATGCCCAGAATATCATAACTTATTCACATCTTGCTGCAGATTATAATATCTAAGCCATATAGCATATCACAGACCTAGAGCACTATTCGCGACAAACACTGAAGCAGAGGGAATATATACCACATAAAAGAATCAAAAGACACGGAAGGAGAAGATGTTTCAGCAAAACTCATCGTTCAACAATGCAAAAAAAAAAATGACAGAAAAAAGAACATATAGGATGCACAAATTTACAGAAAAAATAAAATTGATGAACATTGCTTATTGTTTGATGGTGGTCGACGATGCTTCCAATGTCTTGCCACTGGTGTATGTGTCGCCAGTTTAGGGTGGTGGCAGGCAAAGGAGGTCAACATCCAACGAACAAGAGAATCAGGAGTAGTGTTGCACAGTGCAGGGTAGAGGGCAAAGGAGACCTTTGAAGTTTGCTGTCCTTGAAAAAATCTTCATTCCTTTAGGCCAAGATGGGAATGCACAATCCCTACAAATTGGGAAAGTGGTTTACCAATGATAAGGGAAAGAGATAAGACTCTTTGAACCAAATATGGGTTTGGGAAAAGATATTTCTATTCCCTGACCCTGATTACCAAAACTAAATAAGGCCTAAAAGCTAGCAATCCTATTCCTATATTGATGAAGATTAAACATGAAATTGTAAAAAATTAAACAAATTGGATACAAAACCAAACTCTAATACCAATTAATAACAAAATTTCATAATCTAGTGGGATATTATATATATATATATATATATGAGTGTGTGTGTGTGTGTGTGTTTGTGTATAAATATCATCACAATATGATAATGGTAATTGTTCTCACCTAATGAAGATCTCAAGATAGTCATAATTTAACCAACGAAGTTAACGAAATGCTTTGTCCAAACTTTTCATGTGCAGAGTAAAAATGAGATAGTGAACTTTAAGTAGCCAAAAGAAGTTTATCATAAGCCCTCAGAATTAAAGAAATTACCCAATTAAATCATATCCAATTCATTCTCTTTTTTTTTTTGTCAAAATAATTGCTTAATTAATTTTAAATAATCCAATAAATAATACTAATAATAAATTAATATTAATCCACCATTTATTTTTTTGAAATTATTACAACAATTAATGCCAGGCCAAAACTATCATCCATATTTGAGAGCTACCCAGGATGACAAAAGATTAAAGAAAACTATAATTCAATTTCCCTTCGCTTAATCCCGAATTATCCTGATTTTATGGTGTGTTGGACAACACGTAAGAAGGCTAACAATTTCGTTTTGTCGTGTTTGGATATTCCATTACGGGCTACCATAGAGAATTCAAAGACTCCAAATTTATTAACTTGTAGCCATGCTTCTACAATATAGTAAAAGGATTCGACACCCAGAAGAAAGAAGTAGTACAATGTCTCGAAATTTATGCATAATTACATAACACTATTAATCGCAAGTCTCAAAGGCGATCCTGTTATAGAGTTTTCATATTACAAAACTGTGTGCTATAATTCTGCCACGCTCTGTAGTAATTGTCCTTCTTTCTGATGGAAATTCCTCCTTGACCACTGAACCTTTATGCTTATCAGAACTGCTATCGCAATGACACACATGCTGATGCTTAGAACTGCACACATATTCAAACATAGTTAGACAAAATCAAGAAACCCAACCACCCATAAGGTGGTAATGTTTGTAATTCTAGTTTAAGCTTATGAGTTGAATGAACCCAAATTGAAAGAATGAAAGAGACTGAATTTACCTGTATGACCTGTTTTGGTTTCTTCAGATTGAGGCAAGTCCCAAGTTAATCCAAGACCAAGAGTATTGTCGGAGAGATATGGGCTATATTCGAAGGGTATTGCAACGGTTTTAACTGTCACACAAGAACCTGGTACGGTCAAGGAAGGGTCAACTGTGTAAACATGGTAATTGGATCCACTCAAACAAGGAACCTCCATGAAAGGAGGCGAAAGGCTTGTCGAGCAATTCAAGTAAGTGTAGTTTTTCAGAACATAATAGTATCGAAATGGCGTGAGAGAGAGATCAAGGTTCAGAAACACTTCGTGGGCACAGTTCCTGGGGTCAAGAAGATCGATTCTTTTGGTGTCGTAGGAAATGGATTTCACTACCAAATCGCCATGAGATGGGAAGTGAATGGCGGTGAGGTTGTCTCTGCAAAACAGCTCAAAACCAGAGCGAACCTCGTACTGACGAGGTTGTTGGGATTTTATATGAAAAGGATGGGAAATATCGGGACCGCCATTGCTGCACTTGGAAGCAGGGGAATTTGCATTGAGGATCTGAACAGAATTCTGGAAGATGGAAACCCAGAAGAGGATGAAGAAGATGAATGCAGCCATTAATGATCAGTTTGAGAATGCAGAAAATACAAGTTCAGGTGACTCAGAAGACTTGGAATCTGAAAGTAAGTCTTGTTCCAAGTTCTAAGAAGATGGGGTAGGAAAGGAGGAAATTTTAGTACTGTGGAATGGACTTGGAATTTAAGAATTTGGTTTCTTGCAGGCTTCGACAAGCTCTGTGATTGGTCGTAAAGTTAAAGACTTTGGGTGGGGCACATAATTGTCAATTTGTGGAAAGGGACGGCTGGAAGATGCTAACGAAATTGTTATCAACTAGACTTGGCGCAAGTTGTGGCAGTATTTACTTTTAAATTGTTTGTTTATCACATAACATGTGGGAAAAATTTTTAAACACTAAATTTCGTTATAATAAATTCCAAAACAATATTCATTTATGATATTTTAACTAAAAATTTGATAATAAATATTTTTTGAAAAGTTCTTAGGATATGACAGAAGACTAAACGGCAAGATTGACCAAGACGTTGCCTCGCCGCCCCCGACGCCTCTCAATTACACGTCTATGACTTATTCGCTTGACTTGGGAAGCTTCTTCATTGACAATGGTTGGTGGATATCAGGTAGCAATATTTCTCTTAGTTGGTGGCCAATTATTAAAAAGAAAAAAGAAAAAAATTTTGTAATTGTAATTTAATCCTTTAAAAATTGTATTGAAACATTTCATTCTTTATAAATAGAAAATTTTAAAATTTTATTTTTCACAACCAAAAAAGAAGTAATCTTATAAAGAGAGTTAGTAAGATTTATAGAGAATTGTGACATTAATATTCTTCTATTAGCAAAAGATATAAAAATGTTGTATTATCCTTGTTATATAAAAACAATGTGTAACTTCTATTTTTCTTATAGTGAAACAATTTCTTCCTTATCCAAGGTTTATATCCTATTGGGTTTTCTACATAAAATTCTGTGAGTCATCTCAAATTATTTGCTACAGTTTTACTTTTATCCGATGTCTATTTTCTCTACAATTAGTATCATAACCTATTTGGTTGTGTCATTATCTACTTATCCTATACTCTGTGGATGCCACTGATATAATGGATCCTTTACTTAGAAAATAAGTAAGATTATTTTCATCAATTATAGGGTACTAGATACTATTCACATGCACGGTTATTGTTCATACGTACATTTACTGTCCACAAAAAATAGTGAAAGCTATTTTTGTTCACAAATATATTATGATTGAAGCAATGACAGCAAAATTTGATTTACATCTAGAGCTATTAGATGTGAAAACTGCATTTCTTCATGGAAACCTTGAAGAAGAAATATATATGCTCCAACCAGAAGGGTTTGAAGAAAAAGGAAAAGAGAAATTGATTTACAGGTTAAACAAATCTTTATATGGTCTCAAACAGGCATTAAGATGCTAGTATAAGAGATTTGATTCCTTCATCATGAGCTTTGAATACAACAAACTTAATACAGACTCTTGTGCATATATTAAGAGGTTTTGTGGAAATGATTTCATTATTTTGTTGTTGTATGTAGACGACATGCTGATAGTGGGCCCCAACAAAGATCACATCAATGAATTGAAGGTACAATTGGCGAGGGAATTGGATATGAAGGACTTAGGATAAGCAAACAAAATTTTAGGGATGCAAATTCACTGAGACAAAAATAATAGATTGATTTAACTTTCTCAAAAGAATTATTTAAAGAAGATCTTGCGACGCTTCAATATGTAAGATTGTAAGCCAATCTCTATCCCACTTCTTGTTAATTTCAAGTTAACCACTTTAAAAACTGAGGCAGAATATATTGTAGCTACACAAGTTACCAAAGAAGCAATCTGGTTGTAGATGCTGTTGGAAGTGATCGAGTACAATCTTGGAAAGATTACATTATTCTGTGATAATCAAAATGTTCTCCACTTGACGAAGAATTTGGTATTCCATTCTAAAACTAAACACATATGAGTTTAATATCACTTTATCCAAGAAAAGATGAAGGAAGGAAGTGTGGATATGCAAAAAATTCATACTAAAGATGACATAGCAAATGCACTAACAAATCTAGTGAACACTGATAAATTTATATGGTGTATTTCTTCTATTAGCCTAACAGATACGTGAGCAATAGGAGATAGCAAAGAAGGAAAAATGTTGTGAAGATTGATTGATTCTCATCCCAATTTTCAAGTAGGAGATTGTTAATGGTAGGTGAATATTATGTGGCAATATTTCTTTTGGTTGGTGGCTAAACATTGAAAAGAAAAAGGGAAAATTTTTTGTAATTACAATTTAGTCCTTTGAAAATTATATTGAAATCCTTCATCCTTCCCTATAAATAAAAAGTTTTAAAATCTCTTTTCTCACAACCAAGAAAGGAGTAATCCTATATAAAGAGAGAAAGTTGTAATATTAGTATCCTCCTATTAGTAAGAGATATAAAAATATTGTATTATCCTTGCTATATAGAAAGTATGTATAACTCTTATTTTTCTCATAATAATTCCCTTTCTTTCTTGTTCACAACTTTTACCTTATTGAGGTTTTTAACAAAAAACTTTGTATATCATTTAAAATTATTTGCTATAATTTTACTTTTTCCTATTATCTATTCTCTTTACATAATAGAAAATTTATAATATTTTAATACATATTTACATAAATAAACTAGTCTAGTTGACTACTATAATTCTAATTAGCTTATGATAATTATATCATTACAAAATTTGAAATCAGTGAATCTAGAAATTATGAGATTTAGTGCTAAGTATCACCAAAGTATTATTAGTTGAGCTCGATGCATTTGGCGGCAGGGAAAGATAAGTAATGAGGAAGTTGCTAGCACAAAAGCACGAGAATCCGGTTATTCACCTTCGCGTGTCACTTTAAGACTCTTTCTACATCTCAACTCTAGTGACATGATTATGTCATCGAAAGAAGAGGGAAAAGTAGAATTGACATAACTTGTGAGTTTTCAGAATCCAAGATTTAATTTTTATAAATACAAAAGCGTCTGAATGAATTAAATGATATAAATTTTTATAATTTTAAAAAATTAATTTTTATAAATTAAAAATATAAAATAAAATTATGCATAAAAATTTAAATTTAAAAAATATAAAAAAGTAGTTACTCTTATATATTTTTAAAGAGTTTTTGATCTTGTTGTTATAGCATTATACTAAAAAATATTACATTAATATGTTATAAAAATACATTTTATTAACAAAGATTTTTAGAATCACGTCAAATGAATCCACGCAATCAAAGCAAATTATTTTTTTTAATAAAAAATTACTGGTTGCAACCAATAAACTTAATGTCATGGGTTGCGTGCTTTTATTTTTTAATTTAAAAATTTATAAAATTATAAGAAATTTGACTAAAATTATATAAATTATAATTAATTAATTAATTTAAATACTAATACAAAAATTTAATTTATACAAATAGAATAGTATTAAAAATAAAAATTTTAATAAAAAATTTTCACAATAGTATTATAGCTATAATTAATTCTAAAAAATTAATTAAAATTATGTAATAATATGTATTAATTAGTGCATATGTCGATAATTAATATTTATTTATTTATATATAATCTATTTTATTGAAATTAAATAATAAATAACTACAATATATTTGGATCTTATTTATTATAAATAGTATATTAAAATAGTAAATTAATATTATTTTATTCATTTTTGTATGTTTGTTTACTAAGCACAATTATTTGCTTTATTTTTGTAGGCCTTTTGTCTAATGTTTTATATTATAATGTTTAAATAATAAATAAAATGCTTATGGTGCTCATGCATATGTAACTATTTTGTGTGTTAGTGAAAATAATATGACACAGATAATAAAACTCAATAATTCAAAAAGGAAAACTATTTCAAGAAAAGCACAATAAAGTGAAAGAGAAATTATTTGCCCATTTCAAGTAAATAATCTCGTCTGTTGTTGGCCAAAAACAAAAATTTCTTAGTTGTTCTTAATAATATTACATTTCTTAGTTATTATTTATAATTATTTTATTAGTATTCCTTGAAACAGGAAAATCCTAAATGAGATAAGAAATATAATATTATTAAGAATATGAGACTTAGTTTATTCACTTTATTGTGTTGTTGGGCATCACGAAATTACTTACTTGAAAAAGACAAATTTGTTCTTTTTCACTTTATCGTGCTTTTCTTGAAATAAATTTTTTTTTGAATTATTGAGTTTCATTATTTATGTCATATTATTTTCACTGACACACAACATGATCACATGAGCATGAGTACTGTAAACATTTTATTTATTATTTAAACATTGCAATATAAAATATGAGACAAAAGGCCTACAAATATAAAGCAAATAACTATACTTAGTAAAAAGACATACAAAAATGAATAAAATAATATTAATTTACTATTTTAATGTACTATTTAATAATAAATAAGATCCAAATACATTGTAGTTATTTATTATTTAATTTCAGTATAATGGATTATATATAAATAAAGAATTATTAACTATTGACCTATTCATTAATCAATACTTATTATTACATAATTTTTAATTACTTTGTTAAAATTAATTTATAGCTATAATAATATTGTGAAACTTTTTTTACTATAATTTTTTATTTTTAATACTATTCTTTTAATTATAATTATTTTATTAGTATAAATTTAATTTTTATAGTAGTATTTAAATAAAAAAAAAAGGAATTTTATAATTTCAGATAATTTTAATTAACATTCTTATAATTTTATAAATTTTTAAATTCGAAAAACTAAAAGCCACGGGTTACACAGAGTTGTGTGGGCAAGTTCCCGTATCCAGTAATTTTTCATTAAAAAAAAAAAAATTCGATTGCGTAGATTCATTTAATGTGATTGTAAAAGTTTTTTTATCGAAGAAATATACTTTTATGGCATATTAATGCAGTACTTTTCACTGTAGCGGATATTGATGATATTTTTTTACTGTAGCAACACGATCGAAACACCTTTTCTTGAATCCATTTTCTCTAAAACTCATTACATATATATATATATATATATATATTGTTGAGAACATTGAATTAGATAGACCAATATTATAAAAAAAAAAATTCAGTGAAAGTAATTATGACTCTTGTCTAATTGACCTTTAAAATTGATTAAAGAAATTAACCAACCACACGAATTTATTAGTGAACTACTTTTGTATTATTCTTGGCTAAATTATAAATTTAACATTTGTTAGTAAAAATTTATGATATTCAACATATTCCATCAAATACATTTTATATGAACATATTATCATATACAAATACTATATACTGTATTGTTACAAAGTAAATAGCACAAAAGGAGTAAGAATGTAAACGAAGTTTCTCTCATTTTAAGATCCACGTATAACTGCCCATAATACGCTCAATTAATGACTATAGAAAAACCCTCAATACACAAAACACTTTAATTACTCATTATATTATTAGATATTTACATCTATTTTAGATATTCTTTTACAATATATGTATCAAATTAATTGATATAATATATATATATATATATATATGTTTAAAAAGACAGCTATGACCAGACTGTAGAACTCTAAATCATTCTTATCCCAATACAATAATCAATCTATATTTTAAAACATTGATGTATGTAGAATAACTATACCTTTAGGCCGAAAAAAAAAAAACAAGTGTAACCGAGCATTTTTGTTTGGCACTATAATAGAAATCTACAAGAGTTAATACAGCCCGTCCATTTTCGTAAGGACAGGACATATAAAACAGACTACCGTCACTGTACTATTAAACATGCCTTTCGCATCTCCAAATAGAACATGTGAGGAACTTTTCACACTGGGAAAGCTAGGATCGTAGATATGAACAACGACACAAACAGAGAACAATCAAAGAATAATAATCACAACACAACAGGAACTAATAAAAATCATAGGAGCTCCCGAGCTAGCCGCACTGGTTTTTCCTTTAGGAAGGCCACGTCACCACTAGATGCAGTTAGCAGATGGTGATTTGACTCCTCCTCTTCACTCTCCATTGAAGCAGACAACCCAGATTCCGATTCTCCGTCATCTGCAATGGATATTTCCTTAGGTTAATATCATGAAGGAGAATAAAGCATAATTATATTGATCTAAGGCCCAGATATTAAGCAAACACACCCCACCCCCCAAAATATTGATTTACGTGGCCCTAACGTCTCTTAACAATAAAGTGACCAACATTTACTTTTCAGAAGCTCTAAAAATCAACGTAGGTATCTCTCGGAGATCTTACAAAAATTAATAAACATCTAGTTCAATAATAGACCACTGCGCTTTGTTATGTCAAAACTACACGCTTTTGTTCTATGGTTTTCAACAATGTGCAAAGGACGTCTTCCACTGTTAACAGGGGAAGACACAAAGGCCGTTCCAGCTTCGTTTCTTGTCATTTCATCGTTGAGTGTACTCATTACTTCTATTAATTCTTTATTTATTCCTCATTAACTATTAAAATGCACAAATATATAGAAAACACGGTACAGATATCACAAGCCATGTGCTCTTCCATAATAGGTGTATTCTTTCTTGG
This sequence comes from Delonix regia, assembly GCA_037074485.1. NCBI lineage: Eukaryota > Viridiplantae > Streptophyta > Magnoliopsida > Fabales > Fabaceae > Delonix > Delonix regia. The sequence continues at coordinate 3,922,464 of CM073461.1, forward strand.
ACAGCCAATAAAACCGGATTCTGAAGACTACTGTACAACAAGGGTGTCTGCATGTCTTACCAGGATATGTTGGACGTTCAGGAAGATGTCTAACCGCAGCAGCCTGAAGGCTTTCTGGCAGAAGACAATTGCAGAAAGAACCTGAAAGTTTAAAGTATATATGATCAGATGAGAAACAGTAGCATCTGGAATCACTAGATTCACAAAGTCAAAAACAAAGCCAACTGTAAGCAAGTATGCAGTGATAGTCCCATAAACTCCTGTATAACGAACTTCCACTAATCTGAAACTCTAATTCAATGTAGACACAGCAGCATTAGACTAAGGTAGAGTGGAAGGCAACACATGACTGAATATTCCATATGCATAAAACTTTGCAGTATACAAACGGATGAAAAGCTAAATCCATAAATCACAACTCAAATGCAACAATAATAAGCACGCAGAGCCCCCTCACCTACTCGAGCCATCCGATTTACCCATGCAGGGATAGGCTTTCCAGTTAGCTGTCGGCAGACATCATCTGTAAAATGGTTGCAGTTCTTGGCAATCAAATGGTAAGTGTCTCCATGATATTTTGAAGAGAGGCGCTCCATGAAGGAACGAAATTCTGAACGAGACCTATCAGTGGTGCCTAACAACACTGATCGTCTAAAGATAAAGCCAGGGCAGCTTCTAGGTTCAACCTCAAACACTCCACTTGTTGGGTACTCATGTGCTCCAAAGCCATATTCCATACCATGCACTGCTCGTGAAAACAATACGCTATATGTTGGTGAAAATTGGTAATAAAAGTTAAATCAATAGACCAGTGCAAGGGAGATATTTCCACTCTTTTATTATATTGCATCTTTCATTTTCACATTTCACTCCTCCTTCATTAGATATTGTAGCTTAGAATATTCCAAAATTGTTACATTGAACTATGAAGGAAAAATAGACTAGAAACAAATGTTATACTGATGAGGTCAAAAGACATTGACTAAAGAGGAATATTCCCCTTCTTACTCGAACATTAAACAGTAATTGGTCATCTAAGTTTCCCCCATTGACCATATATTAAGATAGACATCATTGACATTACAATGTTCGATGCATACATTGGTTAAATCTTTATTGACACTATTCATGTTCAATGTAGGCACATAAATGAGATTCTCATTACAAACTCTTTAATAAGAAAACCAATGAACATATCAGAAATTTTAAGGATCACGAAGTCAATTTTCCTTTGAATGCTCGCATTTAATGGTCAGAATGTACAGTTCAAATATATCACTGAACCATACGAAGAATATAAGTAATCCCAAGATTTGGCAAATCAACAATCATATTATCAGAATCGCTTTCTACCCAGCAGAACATAACATGAGGAGAAAAGATAGAGATGCTGAAAAGATAGGAAAGAGAAAAAGTGGAGCCAAGCAAACAGAGATTATGAAAGCAAAGTCACAGTAATGCAATTACTTGTTGGAAAGAAGAGCCACAGTGACTGCTTCCATGTACAGGTAACTCACATGTAAACCAAAATTTTCAAAAAAGAAAATATCAAACCTTAGATCCAATAAGTATATGAAATGAAAAACTAACTCAAATATTAAACCACAAAATTAACATAACAGAAAGCCATATCCTGAATTTCCAAGTAACCATAAGGAAAAAAAGTTTAATTTAATCCCCAAATGAGTATGTCTAAGATAAGTACAAAATCCTTACTTATGAACACCATGAATGTTCTTATTGCAGTGTTTACCTTGTCGTGATGAAATTCCATATTTAACAATATACTTCCATAATGTACCGACAGAAGTTGTAAGGTGCAATTATAAAGGTGAAGTTCCCAGGGCCCTAAAGACTATGATAGAACATGACAGTAAATTATAAGAGAACCTCTTATACCAAATTACTAACCATTCTGAGCACTACTTTTAGGTTTGCCTGTCATCCCATATTTTCTTATGGTGTATTACCTTCAAAACTTGATCACAAGATAATATAATAAACCACAATGATTGGCAGCCCTACTGTCTAATAATAATTCTCAAACCCGTAATTCTTGACTTAATCGTATATATATAAGTTTCTATTACATAGTAGATCATAACACCTTTCTATTTAACTACTACTTCAATATTGTTCTTTTCATTTTCATTTTAATAAGCATATATCGGTCCATTATATCTCAGTAACACTATAAGTGTAAAATAATTATCTTCGAACCCAGCTAACTTTCGTGAAAAAATAAAATATTCCACAATAGCTGTGAAGGAAAAGAATTCAGAAACAAAAAGAAAGGAAGTATGAAGACGACATACAGCAAGAGTACCATGAAAAGGTCATACCTTCTATACCCGAATGAAAGATTCCAAGCCCAAAGACGTAAAAGTAATTATTTATAGGCGTAAGATCATATACATTGAGATACACCATAGTGCGACTCTTGTTCTCACTATTTTGCTCCCTCTCCGAGCTCAAACTCGAGCTAGAGCTCGAGCTCAAGGGGAACAAGCGCATCGTATGAAATTTCTTCACTTCCTTCACCACAATTTTCCGACTATATGCCCAAAATCACAATCCCATATTCTGTGCGAAGAAGCCAAGCCTGTGAAAACATCGAACAAAAAAAAGGTGCAAAGGTTGGCGTATCAAGCACCGATTTTCAATCATACAAAACACCATGAAAGGAAAAGCAAAATCTAAATTCTTATTTAGTTGGTACCCCAAAAGAAAAATAGAAACAAAAGAGAAGCTTGAAATAGTTGGTTAATTGTAAAGTTGAGGCAAAGCAAGTGAAACCGAAGCAAGAAAGATACAATTCTGTGACTTTTTTCATAAAATTCTTTAATGGAATACAGGAAATGAGTACAGTTAATCAAGATGGAGGTTTACAATGAGAAAAGTGGATATATAAAGCTGGATCGAAGAAGAAGCCCTAGAAACCCAAAATGGAGAGTGGGATCTGACATTGAAGAATCAACTTAAGCAAAGGATTTGGGAAAGAGAGATAAACTTAACAAGAAGTTAGGAATTGAAAATTGAAAAAAGAATTGAAGTAATAAAGCTTCGAAAGCAAATGCAAAGCGCCTTACCAGAAGCTAAATCACAGGGACTGCGGGACTGGGGAATTCGCCGCCGTTTTCTGCCAAAGGTAACTAGATTTGGGGGGAGGGAAAGCATTATTAGATTTTCGACACATCACAACAATTTCATTTTTTCTTTTTCATGGATAGTGATTTATCATCCAAGTGAAGCATTACAGAGATTAAATTAAGAATTTAATGTTGAAGTAAATCCATAACCTGATGAAAGAAATATATATATATATATATATATATATATTAGTTCTAATTTTTTATTCTTTAAATTTATTACTTTATATAAATTAATTTCTCAAAATTTGCAACTCTTGATCGACTAAATTATATATTTATTCCATTTGAAATGATTAATTTTTGTTGTATAATTCATTTAAAGGAAATAAATTTTGCTGCGTATTAACTTCAAATGCGAATAATCAAAAAGAAAAATACACATTTTCAAACATTTGGCCAATCTTCTAAAATTAAGAACTAACTTAATATACAAGGAGGGAGTTACAGACTTTAACAGACTAATTTTTATATAAGAGTAATACGAAGAACAAAATAGATTTCGGAAATTAGTTTTGAAAAAAAGAAGTTCTCTAAACACAATTTTTTCAAAACAATAAAAATGTAAAAACTTGCTTGAATGATTTATTCTAAAATATGTTTAAAATCAAAATACTTACAAAAATGTATTTGGACAATTTGTTTTTGAAGCAATTTAAGAAGTTCATTTGACTCAAACTTGATGTGTTGTGGATCTATTGAGCATCCACATATTTATGCATTGTATGGAAAAAAGTTTGCATTTAGCCTTAAATTATATTATTTATATGCTATATATAGATCCACAGGCACATATGCTTGTGCGGGATCATGTCCATATATATATAAACGTGTTGTGTATGTGGTAGCACAGTATGTTTACACACAAATTTGCACATATAATACGATGGAATTTCAATTTTATTCAATTGCAAGTGCTTAATACGTGGTTGGTTGACCTAACTCTGTTAAGATCCTTTTTACTTTTTTAATAGTTGAAAGAAAAGAAGATCAATTATGTGTGCAAAAACATGTTGTATTATGTGAGTCCATGGGGTGGGAGTATACAATTTTATGTTGTATGTGAACAATGTCGTGTCACGTGTGTTGGAACCTTTACACATTTATGTATGTTTGTGTATACGTGTAATATTACGAGAATGTGTATAAGAGTGAAGTTTATAAAATAATTTTGAAGTCATAGAGAGAAGGAAAATAGAAATAGTTAGAAAAGAAAAGTAAGTCCCATATTAAATTATATTCCTTATGTCACTTCCTCTTTTAAGTTTAAAGATATTTTTATAAGTTTCACACTTCAAAAATCCAACCTATTCTACTTAGAAAAGAAAGGTTAATTTTGAATGATGTAAGAATAATTTTTTTCTTGCAGAAAGAAAATTAAAAAAAATATTGCTTCTCCTCAACACTTGTCTCATAAGACAATTTATCTTCTTCAAAATTTTTATGAATTTTGTTAACGAATATTCTAAAAGTAATAGTTAATGATAATTTATTATATAAAAAAACTTTAAACAATGAAATTTGTTAATAAATATTTATGACTAATGGTAATGAATACAATAAATAATTTGTAACTAATTTTATTAGTTAATAATAATTTATTACATGTAATAAATGTTTCATAATTAGTATCTTAAGCGCATTCATTAAAAAAATTTAATTTTTATTTATCATAACATAACTATCATTTATTATTGAGTTTTACTTTAAATATCATTTATTGTATATAATAAATTATCTTTAATTAATAAAAATAATCATTTATTGTATCCATTACAAAAAATAACAAATACTTAGAAACTAATTTTATTAATTAAATTTATTTTTTTATAAATAATAAATATTTCTTAATCAATACCTTAGTATATTAATTAGCAAAACTTTTTATTATTTTCATCAAATTTCTATTACACAGTAAAAGGTAGGGTCCCAATCCCCTTCCACTCACCCGAGAACAAGAAGGCCCAATGTCCCTTAAATCTGGTGCGTCCATTCCATCCAATGGCTAAGATCATTCCATGTCACCCATTTCATCCACTGTATAACTAAAAAATGCAGCATTTTGGCATGAAAACAAAGCTCCAAATGTTGCATGCTGGTATAAGTTGTCTCTTCCCCCTGCTCCACTGGATCTCATCACATCTATCTTCTTCATCTTTTGTTTTGTCCAACAATATTCTCACCAATAAACCAATAAACCAATAAACAATGCCGGTCACTTTCATCATTCCTCTCTTTTCTCTTTGCCTCGAAAATTGATCCCTTGCAGTCGACGAAAGTTTTAAATTTCCTCGTTCCGAATCATTAAGTCAAAATTTTAGTCGTTTATCGCTTTTAAAATTTAAAAATTACTAATTTTAATTTCTGAGTTCTTAATATGATTCATTAAATTTACGCAATTAAAAATCTATTGTAAAAAATTTGAATCCCATTGTCTATCTTTTTTAAGTTTGAATGTCTTTGTCTTTTATTCTACGATATGTTTGGGTAGATGGATTCGTCTAAAGAAATGTGAATGAAAAGTTTACTCCTATATTTGGTTGTTAAATAATAACTCTTGTTTAGCAACGTGGATGTTGAAATAGTTTTAGTAGATTAACATTAATCAATTATTAGAATAATTTTATGTAATAATTAATTAAATAATTAGTATTAATCAATTATTATAATAATTTTATGTAATAATTAATTAAATAATTAGTATTAATTTAAACCAATAATAGATTAAATTATTGTCGGATGTGAATAATTAATGATAGGTTAAATTATTTACTTGCTATTAGGTAGAGATCCCAAACCATAACCCAAATTTAGTTAGTAATTATCTCATCATATTATTAATTGAAAGTTGATAATTAAGAAATGAATTGAGCTCATTTAAATGAGTCTTATTAATAGACCTATTTTATAAAATATTAAAACCTATTATATATATATATATATATATATACACATATAAGAGACTTTTAGCTATTGCAAGAAGCTCTAATTTCAATATTTCTCTCTCTCATTCTGAACGATAACTCTTGTTGAAAGAAACTAGGGTTTCTAGATTACTACTCTATCGTAATCTTTTATTTTGAAAATTTACATCATCTCCGTTGTCTCATTAAGTTAGATTTTTTATCTCTCTTGTATCTCCCTATTATGTATATATGTTTATATATAAAATTTAGCAAATGATATCAGAACCTACTTGACATTTCATTTTTTTTTTTTCAAGGACTTTTTTTTTTTTTGCCATATATATGTTATAAGTGGAGGCTGATCTATATCTATTTTTCATCTAACCAATCTTGCATATGAATCACTTGAAATAAGAACTCTAGTTTTTTGAATTCAAATACTCAAAATCATGAAGAAATATTTTGAAATTACATGAAGGGTTCCTCTTGGTCATGTTTTTCAAACAAAAGTGATGGATTTTCACGACCTTAAAGTGCCTCAAAACTCTCGGCCTCCATCAAAATTGAACTCGAGCAAATCCCAGTTTTCCCTGTTAAAATTTCTCTCATGACATTGTGTTATTTGCAAAATTGTTTTAGGGGTTTGTAAATCTCTTAAAGGCAATCATTTAGACATTTATTTCATCCCCTAAAGCTTTAGGAATCATCGAGTTATATAACGAGTCAAAACCAGGTTAGATGACTTGAGTTGCAAATCTGGCTGAAGGTAGAAGAAGATCTAGCGCGTGGTTATAGCAAGTCCCACACATACTGTAAGCTCATGAAGGTACGTGTATTTCACGCGCTTACCTTCTAGACCCTAAACTTTCGCAGTTTAACTCCACACATTATTTCTTATTTTTTGGTAATTTTTCTGTAGTTTTTTTAGCGTTAGAAATAGGAGTTTCAAATTTTTTTTATAAATTTAGGGGCTTTAGACATTGTGTAATTAACTTATTCTAACTTACAAATTTTTGTGTGATGAATATATATAGCGAGGAGCAATATACTCTACTCACTCTCCCTATTAATCTCTAGATAAATTAAAATGAATTTATTTGTATTATCAATAGATGTTATTACAATTTAAGGAAGTGTCTTATAAAATAATTATATATGGAATCTGTTATGGACCCTTTTAGATCACTCATACTTAGTGGTTATATATTCACCTATCGTGGGCCCAATCATAATGGTTTGGGTTTGTAAACAACCTAAGTTATGGTTATTATTCCATTCCTTTCTCTTTATAGACATTTTATAGTAATTATTAGAGATAAGGTTGAATGTTAGAAGAAGTCTAATAAAGAGTTATATTTTATTGACAATAGATCTATCTTATCGGTGTGACATTGTTAATATAATTTCATAAATTGGGTCAAATAATTTTTGGAGAAAATATGCCTTCACGAATTCAGTATTTGATGAATTGAATTTTGAGACCAACTTCCATGAGGATTTCATGAATTTGGTTATGAAAATTGTTGTTGCAATTATTTCAAACCTTTGGCTAATATAGTCATTTGTCATGGGCGACATAAATTGTTGCGGTTGAGTAGTTCGACTAAATTGACTATTGAAAGTCTAGGTGTATGGTTAAATAGGCGACCAAACCTAAAATAGGCATAACTTTTAAAACAAATGAACTTTTTTTAGGCTTATTATACCATTTCAGAAAGCTCATTTAGAGCCTAATGGCTAGGCAAATTGGCAAAGACGATTTGGTCCAATTTCAAATCCAAATTCCATCATTTTCGTTGACTTTAGGACCTTTGAAATTCAAGAAACTTGGTTTCATACTTCATGCAAAAGACTAATGAAGATGGTTTAAAGCCAATATTCCCTCAAAAAATATTAACTACACAAAACCTAATATTATCTGTTTGGATGTTATCTAATTTAAACAAAATTAAAGATTAAAAGCATGCTTGATTTTATATTCTTGGTAGCCAATCATGCATCCTCTGAAATAACACGATATCCAAAGTGTTAACGTTTGCTTGCTCTTAGGCATTATTAAATGACTTCACTTGCCATGAAGATCACATGAATAATTGACACCTTGCAATTATGAGCTCACCTATCATAGGACTAATTGTAGAGGTGTTTGCTGGTTAATTTAATTGAGGCATCCATTTGTAATTAATATTATATAGTTATTGTTGAGTAAATTGATTTGACAGTGGATACACTCTATCAGTGTAGCATTGACAATATGATTTGATATTATTAAGATTTAGTTAAATTGATGTTTTAATATTTCTTGTATCATATCTGTATAAAGATATTATAGACATATGGTTGTATGGGCCTTTTAATGTATACTGAGTTTTCTTAGTTTATTGTAATTCAAGACTCTTAGGTGGGATTATGATAAATAATCATGCTAATGTAGTTGTTTAAGGTGAATCTTTTAGAGGAAACTTTGTTTTCTAATTATATACATACACATAAAACATTTTCCTAATTTTATTACCTCAGCTCTTGTTTACAACAACTATCAACAATGAAAACTCTCAATAGGACAAACTATAATGACTTGAAAAGTGCCTAAAATTTGTTTTGGCAATTACATTAATGGTCCTAGCCTTAAGGTGGATAAACCTATTACATTTAGTAATAATTTTATTATTTTTTGTAATCTTTCTTGAAATGTGACTCCACCCAATTAGTGTGTGGGTGTGTGTATATATGTGAGAAAGAGAGAGAGAGAGAGAGAGAGAGAGAAAGAAAGAAGGCATTATTAGGAACAACAATGAAATATATGACAAGTCACTAGAAAAAAGGTTTAGACAACTCGATAAGACTAAAAAAAAGGTCATGACCTGTCTTAATTTCAAAGCACTCTATTTGAATGAGTGTTTGGTGTTCAAAGGATACATATCGAAGCTTGTGTACATAGAGCTAAAATCCTTCAGTCATGTTTTAGGAGATAAACCCTATATCAAACATACTTTTATATATCTCCTGTCTTAGTTTAACTATTGAAGGCTTCATAATAAACCCAACATGATAAATCTTAGTTAGACCTCTTCTATTCTTGGAATTTAGTTCCATTGTGACAGGTCTCCCATTTTTCTAGTTTGTCCTCAAGAACTACTGTTGATTGGGTGCTTATAGAATTCAAATAAGAGATAAAGTGGTCATTTGAACCTCTTGGGTCCTTAATATATCGAAAAGAAAACTAAGATGGAAAGATATTTTTATTTGCTTCTGTTGTTGGCAGTTCAATGTATACTTAAGTAGACACTTGTACTGATATAGCCAGTGCTATAGTGCACTTCAAATATACTTGACTAATCCTATTTTGAATTATTGGATAGTTGTTTAGATAGTTATATTTTTTACCTACAATGTATTTGGAACTGCATATTTTGTTATAATGAATTTGATTCACTTATAACCATTGACAATCTGGATTTAGACTATGCGATTTGATTGATTATTTGAAATCTATTTTGTATGTACATTTTATGATATTTTGGGAGGAGTTATTTTATGGTAAATTGTCAAATAGATACTTATAGCTACCTCAACTTATGTATACATTTTGATGATGTCTTGGATAAACTGTCTTGTTGGAATCATGCAAACACTTACAGTTACTGTAACTTTTATATACATCTTTATGATGTCTTGGAGGAACTATCTTATTGGAAAGTGTCATGCTGACACTTATAGTTGCCTCAACTTTCGTATACATCTTTATGATGTCTTGGAGGAACTATTTTATTGGAAAGTGTCATGTGAATACTTATAGTTACTCAAACTTTGTTTGCATCTTTGTAATGTTTTTGGAAAAGTTATTTGTTAAGAAGTGTCAAATTGACACTTACAGCTACCTCATATATATTAGTAGAGAGTATGTTGCTTGTTTTGCTATGGCTATCTATTAAGGAACATGGTCAAGTAAATGAATTTCTATTTTGCACATATTTTAAGTCTTGATCTTTTTCTTTTTTGTTGCAATAGTGACTTTGTTATAAACTTATCTTAAACTATAGGAATTTTAGTTACATTGATTTTTTTTCTTATACATAACTTTTGATTATTGGATAGAAGATTTGCAAATCCCATACTTATATTGAACATTATAGGTGATCTGTTCGCCAAGACTAACCTATTAGAGTTTTAGAAATTTCTATCTCTTGGGTATTTTGAAATTTTGATGTATTAGTTTAGTGAAAGTTTGAGTTATGTTCTTAAGGAATATTTTGGTGTATTTTGGCATTTATAACATTTGTTTCCATATTAGATGCAATGTTCTTAGTTGTGTCAAATCTTATATATAATTCAGAATTAAAATTTTGTTGACATTCATAACATTGTTTTCCTTATCAGATTCATGGTTTTATTTTTGAATTTTTTTCTTATCTCAAACTCGTGTGGTTTATATTAATGGTGGATATATGCTAGTGAATCTATTGACCAAAGGCCTATCTATAGTAGTATTTCAAAAATCTTGTAACTCATATGGGTCTTGTTGTATCTCTGATGAAGCCTTGGTCCAGTGGAAGTATGAATTAAGTCCTTAAGGGACTTTGTGGTGTAATATGACACCAAGATATCATTTCGTATTCCATTTTGTTCATATATTGAAATTAAATCTGTGACAATGATAATATCACTTGTTTTCCTATCAGATCTAGTGAGTTTAAGTAGTTTCAATTTTAAGCATTGGCATGGTTTAGCATATACACATTTATTTGTTATGGCAAATATTAATTATTGAGTTTTGTTTATTGATTGTCCTAATAATAATTGATTAATGTTATCTAAGTAAAAGGTTAATGAAATAATTTTAATGGATTAACGTTAATCAAATTATTAGAACAATTTTGTGTAATAATTAATTAAGCAATTAGTATTAATCTAAATTAAGAATGAATTAGATTCTTGTTGAATGTGGGTAATCAGTTATAGGTTGAATTATACACTAACCTATTAGGTAGAGTCCCCAACCCACAACCCAAGTTTAGTTAGTAATTATCTCATTTTTAATATTAATCAATACAATAAGCATAATAATAATAAATTTATTAAAATAAATAAGATAAAATTTTATATTTAATAATATTACATCATAAAAAATATAATATTTCAAAATTATGGGCATTTATGTCATTTGGTCTGATTACATCTCTTTTTCTTGTGTTTTTCTGTCAACCAAACATTACAAAGGTCATGTCTCTTCTTTCTTTTCCATGCCTAACAAAACATAGTAATGATCATTTCTATTACACAATTATCATTTTCACTCTCATTTTTAATCCTTTTATTTTTGTAATAACCCAAGCAATTAAAAATTTGAATGCAACTGATGGTATAATATTTTGTTATGTGAATCAGTATAATGAGATTGAGGCTGGCTCAGTGGTCAGGCTCCAGACTGCATTTCCTTAGGACGTGGGTTAGAGACCGGGAAGCTAACCTCCATTGTTTTTTTTCTGGAGCTGCCACGTGTCCCCTCCCACAGTGAAAGGACGAAACTGCCCTCAGAAGCTTTCTTCTTCTTCCTCCTTCCTTTGTGCAACCGAGATGCAGTAGAGAGAGAGAGGTGTCGCGAGTGTAGCAGAGAGCCACCGTGGTTGAGCCTCCACCTCGCCTGAGCTGTGCTGCACCCCCGAGCACCACCAGCCAGTCACCGACCACCCTTCTCCACCATTCCAGCCGGCAAATCGCCACTTCTTTGGCGAAAACCACCGTGAACACGCGAGCTCCCCTGGCCGTTGGTGGGCTGTTTTCCCGGCGTGGCTTGGACGGGTTGTGAGCCTCACTTCTTGGCCGGCCATTTCCACCTGGCGATGAGCTCAGTTGGCCGCCGTAGGAGCCATTTTTCCGGCGAGGAGGAGGAGTTTGAACATTGGGCATTTTGGGACGATTTGGTACGTTTAAGCTAGTTTTCTCTTCAGATTGAGCTTAGAAGTAGCATTTTCGGCCCTTAAACAACAAATTTGAGCTCTAAAACCATAGATTTTGGCTGCTTGTAAGAAGAATGGCTGATAGGGACCAAAATGAAAATTTTCGAAAATTTTGGGTTCTTGAGAAAATGGAAAATTTCTGACTTGTAATTGATCCATATTAACTCTAGATTAATACCTTTAAGCTGCTGGGCATGAGAACTAAGAAATTTTCTTGATTTGCATTAGAATGGAGGCTAGGGTTTGAAACAGGGACCAAAATGAAAAATTTGGAAAATATATGGGGCAGAAGTGTAAATAATCACATGTTAAGGAATGAAAGATATGGAATCAAAGAGATGGGGGAGTTAGGTCCTAAATTAGGATAATGACCCGAACGGCGATTAATTCCTGCGTGTACTTCGGTGCAGGTGGATCGTAAGGCCGATTCTGGCACCCCAGGGGGGGTCAGCGTACCGCTTGCGTCAACCGGAGTTCAGGTGCGCAGATAACACCCCGAAATTTTAAATATGTCTTGGTTGTTCTTGCTTTAATGGTTTTCTAAATAAAAATAAATTCTTTGTGATTCTGCCTTATCGGATTGGGGGATTCAAAGTAAGGGACCTTCGGTATGTGATAAATGATTGTAACTATGGTATTGGACTTGTGATGTGATTAGAGGTGGTTACTAGCTAGTTATATTAGAAACACAGGTAATTTCTGCATAATTTCATCTTGTATACATGCTTGACGTAAATTCCTTGATTTTTGGAGGATGACGAATGATAAGCCTTCGCGAGACGTAACTCGCGCCTGTTGGTTAGTTACCCTCGAGGATTGTGTATCCTCGCTCGTTGGTTAGTTACCCTCGAGGACTGAGTGTCCTCGCCTGTTGGTTAGTTACCCTCGAGGACTGAGTGTTCTCGCTCATTGGTTAGTTACCCTCGAGGACTGAGTATCCTCGCCTGTTGGTTAGTTACCCTCGAGGACTGAGTGTTCTCGCCTGTTGGTTAGTCACCCTCGAAGACTGAGTGTCCTCGCCTGTTGGTTAGTTACCCTCACGGATTGTGTATCCTCGCTTGTTGATTAGATGCCCTCGAGGGTTGTGTACCCTCGCCTGTTGGTTCCTAGCAGTCTTATTCCTGATTGTTGGTCATAAATTGATTGTTTACCTGAGAATGGTTGTTGACTTGACGTTTCTGAAAAATGGTTATTTAGTTCGACAGTTAAATTGCAAGTTTATGGATTTAAACACTATTGCACTGTATTCATCCTTGATTTTTGTTAAAGCTTCTGTTTATATATGAAATGGTTTACTGACTTGGGGTGCTATCTGCCGAAAAATTTTTGGTCCCAAAGAGAGAGTTAGACGATCTTCTGGAGCCGGCGGAGCATTGACCGGGGAGCCGCGTTGAGCCGCTTAATTTGGGTGCAAGACGTGCCCTCTTGTTAGATTATAAATTTGGCATTTTCTTTTGGGATGTATATATATATTTAGTTTGGTAGCCATTTCTGTATACGGGATTATTTTGTAACCACAGCTGAACCCGCCATGTTTTGTCTTTTGTTGTATATAGTGGATTGGGCTGGTGGGAGCGGAGCTCCCCTATTTATGTATTGCCTTGCAGGACCTTGTAGAAATTTCGGGACGTCTTATTTACTGGGGAGGTGTTGCCGAAATTTCTACAGGTGGCCTCGTTTTGTATTGAAATTTCCACCATAAATGTTAAGGCAAACGGTATTCAAAGGTATTTGAAATGTATGTTAACGATCGTCCCTCTAGTGTAGGCTTGCAGGTCATGGGGATTTCCTCGTGATCTGTGCCGATCACATCCCAGGGAATTCGGGGCGTGACAATTTTATAGCTATTAAACAGGTTGTTAGAGTGTGGTCTCTCTCTTCTATTCTCACATACATAAGAAGAGTTCTAATATGTCAAATTAATACATGATCTGTTTTATAATTTGACCTTCCAAATCTTTTTTCTAATATGTCAAAAACAAATTACCTCTTAAATATCCAAAAAAAAACTTGTAAAATAATTTTGCTAAATGCAAACTATTTTTTTACAGCATTTCTGTTGAAACCCCTATTTTAAGATGAAATTATTTTAAAACTAGTTTATTTGTCAGTGCATTGCATATGTCTTAGAGAAAATTAGTTTGTTTTACAATATATCATTACATTTTAAATTAACAGTATTTGTAAGTGTTAGTAAAAAGATTGAATTAAGTAATATATTGTGATATGAAGAAAACATAATAAATTACATAAAATCCATGAAGTTAGTTATATGCAATTGGTGATAAAGAAGTGATGATAATAGGCAATATCATAAACCATTCAAACATATATTGTTTTGTCTCATTTTAAATTTGGACTATGTCAACCTATATTTATAGTCCCTAATCAAAAAATTTAAGATACAACTAATTAATTGATTCATTATATTTCTTATTGACTCAAAAAAAAAATGTAACTTCAAGGAATTATCAATTTAAGATATGATTAATTAATTCATTAAATTTTTTATTTACTTTAAAGAATTCTTAAACTTTGAAGAATAATTATTAATTTTCTTATTCACTCTAAAAAAATTTCACAATCTAAAAAATTCTCAATTTAAGTCTTATTAACTGTGAAGAATTTATAAAAATTTATTATTTTATCATTTTTTGAAGTACTTCTTGTTGACAACAAATAATTTATCCATTTCAAAAAATTATTGATACATGTACACTACAAGGAAAAGGTGGTCTAGCCACGATGGGTTAACCACGGTTGAATAAACTATGGTTAAATATTGTCTTAACCACGGTTTATACAACTATGGTTAACCCCAAAGTTTTAACCATAGTTATAATAAATTGTGGTTAAACCATCAGGCCTTGCCACGATTCTAATTAAACTATGGCTATAGGCCACATGATGTTGTGGCCCAACCACAGTTAGAGTCAACCTTGGTTAGTCATATTAATGGTCTAACCACAATTTTCCTTATAACCACAATCAAGGTAAACCGTGGTTAGGATCATTGTTGGTCTAACCACGATTTTCCTTTGAACCGTGACTAGGCCACACTTTTAAAAATGGTCTAGCCACAGTTATGCCAAGAGTGTCCTAGCAATGGTTAGCCATAGTTTTGTCCAAACCGCTACTAGGACCTGGTCTAGCAACGTTTTTTTAACTTTTTGTGTTTTACCAATATTCATTTTTTACATATACCCTTCTTCCTCTCCCTGTCGCACTTTTATTGCGGTCATTGGGCAAGCGAGAGGTCGTGCCACGCTGGCGAGTTGCTGCTATCGCCTGTCAACCTAAAGAATCCCGAAGACGTTGGTTGCGTGGAGGAGGTGTTTTCTTCTTAGCATTTGGAGATCCAAGTTACTGTTCTTTCCCCTTTTTCTCTTGAGTTTTTGCAAAATTTGTGGATATGTTTGATGATATATTGTATGGATGTAAGTTTATTTGTTTTGTTATTGCATTTTTTTTTTTTTGGATTTTATTATTATTTTTCGTTTTTATTTTTTCTAGATTTTGTTATTATTTTTTGTAACTATTATTTTTCGATTTTATTATTATTTCTGGTTTTATTTTTTATTATTGTGTTTTTTTTCAAATTTTATTATTATATTTCGTTTTTATTTTTTCCAGGTTTTGTTACTATTTTTTATTTTATTGTTATTTTTTGTTTATTTTTTTATTATTGCCTTTTTTTGGATTTTATTATTTTTTTTATTTTTTTTTATTTTTTTTCCAGATTTTGTTCTTTTATTTTTTTATTTTATTATTATTTCTGGTTTTATTTATTTTATTATTGCATATTTTGGATTTTATTATTATTATTATTTTTTTCAGATTTTGTTATTATTTTTTGTTACTATTATTTTTCAATTTTATTATTATTTTTGGTTTTATTTTATTATTATTATTATTATTTATTTTAATTAATTCAAATGTGATATACAATATTCTTGTTTATTTTTGTTCTTTTATTTTGTTTTAGAGATAATACCAAATTCATTTTTAAGTGTTATTATTATGGTTGTTGTTGTTATTATTATTACTATCTATTATCTATTAAAAGTGTATTTTTTTAACATTACTATTCTGGTTTTTTCATGAATATGAATATTTCTTGATTCACAATTAGCATTATCTTGTATGTTTGTTTTTATTTTAATTTTAGTCATGTTATAATTATTATTATTACGTTTTATATTTTATTATTAACATTGTTGATTATTGTTACACTTTTGTAATATTTAGTTTAAGTTTCTCGAAACTAAATGAGTTAAATATTTAGATTATATTAACCATTTAATATACGTGTTAAGTTGATTTAGTTTATATATATATAATGATTGTGCTTTGTTATTAAGAAATATGATGATATTTATGACATTCAAAATGCATATTCTTATACCTTTGTTGATTGTTGGCAAATTGATATTGTTTTCCATGTTGTTTTTTTTTTTTTTTTGGTTGGTCTTTAGAAAATGGATAAGTCTTGGATTCTTACGCCTTGAAATATTCCTAAATATTTAGAGACATTAAATGGATTCTTAGACCATATATTTGCAAATAAGAGTGTTAAGAATAAGATTATATGCCTATGTCCTAAATGTAGACTTAAGAAATGATAAGTTAGAAAAGTTGTACGGGACCACTTAATTATTAAACTTTTTTTACGAGGATACACTTTTTGGGTTAGGCATGGGGAAACAACTAATGAAGAAACTCATAAGATAGAACATCAAGTAAGGTCACAAGTTAAAGATGAATCAATTTGTAAGGATGACCTTATACACAACATGGTTTGTGATGCATTCGGAATTGATAATGATAATGAAAGAGTTAATGATGTTGGTGGTCCAACTTTAACATTAGAGCAAACATTACATAGTGATGTGCAAGAATTTCAAGACTTACTTAAAGATGAATTACAAAATTTATACGAATGGTCTAAAAAATTCATGCTTGTCTAAATGATTGCATGCTCCACTAGGGGAGGATGAAATAGAAAAGTGTACATCTAACTGTATCATTTCACTTTTAGGTACCAAGTGATCACAACAGTGGACACATACCTTCATAGAATGCTACTCATTCTCTATATTCTAATACCTTTGATTAGTAGTTTAGATGAATTGTGTTTATATTAATGTATTAGAGAACTTTGAGTACGTTTAGATGCATTATATTTATGTTAGTATACTTAGACAATTTTGTGTATGTAATGATAGGTCTATGTACTGAAATGATGTGTATGTATATAATGGGCACTTCTTATCTTATGCTAATGAAATGTGGTTATCTGGAGTTTATTGTTTTTTGGATGACTATAAGTTTGTATAAAAAAACAAAACTATTGGCAATGATTTAAACCACCACTAAATGAAAAATATGACTTGACGATATTTATTTTACAACTTAACTATAGTTTTACCAACAATTATTAAAAACCATGATAATACCTTCTCTACACATGTTTTGACCATGGTTTTGGCAAACATTGGTGGTGGGTTTAACCGTAAAAAAAGAACCATGGCTAAACCCACTTTTTTTTGTAGTCGTATGAGAAATGTTAAATGTTATTGCATATCAAACTTAGAAGAATGATTTATTAATTTTATTATTTATCCAAAAAAAATTTTACAATTCAAGAAATTATGGATTAAAGAGTCTATTAATTAATTATTTTTTTAATTTTTTATTAACTAGAAAAAATTTACACACATTAAAAAATTCTTTATAAATATATTAAAAAAATAAAAAATCATTGTATGAGTTTAGTTTTTGATCAATAAAACTCTTTCGTTAGTCAAATGAAATTCATGAGATTAACTTATATAATTAATAAACAAAAACTGACACCAATCTCAATCGGACACTTGAAGAGAATGGACCACCTCCATAGCTCCACATCTCCACACCTGTGTTTGGATTAGGAAATAATTGGATTTTGTTTGTGGAGCTCTCAAGTCTCACACAGCGTTGCCTTGTATGTGAAGGCGTACAAGTTCTTCGCCATTCTGAATCCTAATTCACTGCCAATTTGTGGCAAATGCTATCGTACCTTGATATTACTTGCTTTCATAACACAATCACGCACGCATAGCCTCCTCTAATGTGTTGTGTCCTTGCTCTCCTTTGTGGGATCTGAATGCTCTCAATTTAGGCAACAACGACATCAAGTACAGTTAAAGGATAAGAAAATAAAAAGGCCAACAAAAGGTTTCCATACAATTTTATTTCTTTTGTATAATGGTATTGACGAAAGAGATGTATATATTTATTTTAAAAAGGGTTCTATACAATTTGGTTGAAAATTTTGAACAGCGAGATTAAATCTAAAAATTTTATTTTGGAAAAAAGTTATTACTAAAATTAAGAAAAAAATAAAGTCAGTCTTAACTAATTGAAGAAATAATAGGTGTCGAAAATGCAAGTAAAGTAAGAAAAATAACCAAGTCTCATGATGTATAAAAATGAAATTTGACTTGAAAATGACCTCAATATATACAGAAGCGCTTTATGCTGAATGTAATAAGGCTCCGAGCTTCTATCATATTAAAACTTTTGACTTTTTTAAGTTTAAAATATTCATTTATCAACAACAGATCTTAATTATTAAAATTTCTGACACTTTAACTACTCGATTAAATTATCTATCGTACAATTTACGTCATTTCTACTCCAAAGTTAATTTAAATTTGACGCTTCCAAATCACCGAATTAAGACTTGTTGGTACAGTACGGAGTGCGCAAATGAAGAACAAATCTGACTTTTCACAGTCGATTGACGGTCAAATTCATAAGATCTTGATTCTTGATGAGTAAGAAAATTTCAAAAGAGTGAAGGGCCTAAGACTAGGGCCATTGTATTATTGGGCCTAAAATGGGCTTCAAACAACGAAAACGACCCAATATGTAATATCGACCTATCAAAGCTTACTTGAATTTTAAATCCATCTAAATCCAAACGACAAAATTATAATTCAACATATCTGTCTTTCCTTCCCCTTTTGTGGCCAACTTCAATCCAACAAATCAAATCAGGATTTGGAACGAAACGAAGTAAAATCTGAGAGAATCAAACAGATATCAGGTTTTTTCAAAAAATTATATATATTTCTTATATTTTTGTAATATTATTTTTTTGTTAAAATATAATAAGTACATAATTTTCTAATCATATTATAACATGTGTATAATTATTCTAAATAACTGTATAATTTTTAAATTAAAGTGTACACTTGTTATGTTATTATTGATTAACTATATAATTGTTATATATTAGTTAAAAAATATTATAGTAAATATATCAAGAAACGTATGTAATTTTTTTTTCTTTGGCCAGATGTCAGGTATACAGTCGTCGTTTGGCTGACGATGATATAAAAAAATTGTTCTCTCAATTTATGGACGACTTTCTGAGTAAGGCTAATTGGAAGTCAAATCTCAATGAGAGGGAGACTTCTCTTAAAACTATACTGTATTTTATGACCTAACTTTAAAATTCATTAACCACGCTTTACCTCTCATGAATACAATACATTGTGAACGAAAATTTTTTATAACATCATCCACATATGCATAAGTATATTGGCATTTTTATTATAATCTTATAAATAAATTAATTAAAAGACTGCAATTCGTCTATGACAAAACTAATTGTTGAAAATATTTAATTTTTTTTTTATATTTTATAGTAACTCATCACCATTGATAACAAATCATAAGAGAAATTTAGTTTTTTTTTTTTTCTTTAGCATGTACAAGGGGATTTGCCATGGTTGGTGACTAATCCAAAATTTTTTTTTTTTAATTTTTTGTCTAACTCATTACTCACATTGACAAATCTCTTTTTTTTTTTTAACTCGTCTCCAACTATGACTAATTAAGTGGGGAATTTTTTTTTTATTCGAACTCATTACTTATGGTGACTAATCAAAGTTAATTTTTTTTTTATAAATTTAAAAAAAAAATTTGTTGACACTAATGTGGAAAAATATTCGCTAATATAAGTGACAATTTGAATCATAAGTTTAAGTATGAGTTGAGAGAAAATAATTTAAAAAAAAAGGATATATGTATGATAATTATTCATCAAAATAATGGCTATCCATTCCACAATGAGGTCGTCGTGTAATTCTTCGAAGTCTATGTTGCACCAAAAGTGGAGTATCATCATCATCATTATCGCCATCCTCGTCCTCTACTGTTGGTTGAGGTATTTTAATAATTGTTAGAAAATTTAGATCAAACCTCAAATATTGGATTGGAGGAATTGATTGTTGGAGAGTGACAAAGTCATATTACACTACATATGATAATCAACCAAACTCAAAAAAATAGTGTGGAATATGCAACGGATAACACAAATGAATCAATATACAATTATGTGAATGATCCATATGCAATATCTTAATTTAAGGGTGTGGATAAAGTTTGGACAAGAAATTGTGTTTGAGATGGCATATAGGTGAAGAGATTATCATGACTAAGACTAGGCAATTGAGTTGCAGGCCACATAGACTAAGAGATATCAATTATTATTGCAATTTACAACTACTTAAAATAAACATATCAATTTTAATAATTATAATCTAGTATTTTTATATCAGGACATTTAAATGACACAAAATGGTTGTTTTTTTAAATACATAGTAATTTTGTATTTCATCATGCATTTATAATAATTTATTTAGTGACCAAATGTTTTGTATAAATTTATATGAGTTTTGTTGCATATAATTAAAAGATAAAAAGTTAATAAAATATTTATATAAATAATTTTGTACTCATTTCTAAATTACTTTGTGGAAAATCAAATCAAATCAAATTTATTTATTTTATTTATATTCATTTTGCTATTTAAATTTTAATGTTTAAAAATTGCCATTTTATAAATATTAAATATTTGGATTGTTTTAACTTTTCATTCAAAATAAAAATTATGAAAACAAATTACGTAAAACTCATTTATATACAAATTATAGATCCGTTATGTTTGCTATTTATTCTTTTCACATATTAGAAGGAAAAAAAGGTAAGAATCACATTTTTCAATGCACAAATATTATCAACTACAATATTATTATCTAAAATATAAAATTTAATCTTCAAGTCTTTTATAATTTGGTGAACACAATATTTAAATAATTATTAGTAAAAGGAATAAGTAATGTATAAATAATATTATTGTCAATATTTTGGGGAAATTTGAGCCTAATATGTAAAACAAAAATTTTTCTTTTTCAGATCTTTATTTAACACAACAAAATACTAAAAACCCATCAACTAATGTAGTCAATCAAAATTATAAGGTAATTTGATTGCATTTTTTATTCAATTAAAAAATATTATATACAAAAATTAAAATATATAATTTAGAGAATCACTTTAAAAAATATATACAAAAATTAAAAATATTTATTCTTTCTATCTCACTCTAAAGCATTTTAAAAATTTTGTACTTTAACGAATCTAAATCCTCAACTTAATTTGACTGCATAATATTTAACATTACTCACAAATAATCATTAAATATATCAAATAACTAAATCTAAATGTAAAACACTCAAATAATATAACAATCAAACCAAAAGATCAAATAAATACATTCATATACAATTATTAATTTTATTCAAAAAATTAACTAAAGAAAATAATTCTCATGAATATTTAAAATTAAAATTTTTTATTATTTTTAAATGATACATTTTTAATATTTTTATAATGTATATATATTTATATTTAAATATAGAATATTTATTTTTTATTTTGATAATATAGGGGCTAGCTATGGAAGGCGTGTCTCCCTATGTAACTTTTAAGGAATTCATTGAGACGAATCCCTTATTAAATTAAAAAAAATTAGTAAAGAATCCGTCATCTGTAGAGGCGAATTTACAATGCATGATTAACTATTTGTCATCACATTAGGCTGAGAAAGATTAATTTGCCCTGAATTGGGGCGAATCAGATAAATTATGAAAAGAATTTAAGTATTGATTTGCCATGGTAGTTCATGAATCAATGCTAATTCTGACACGTTAAGTTTATTCATTTTTTAAGAGAACGAATCTCATTTATTTAAAATAATCAAATTAAGTATTTGGGTATATAAATTTGTTAGAAAAGAATTTAAACAAAATATTTTATTTTATAATGTTATGCTCAATTTCTCTGAGTATATTCCTAACATGTATGACTCGAGAGTTGAAAAATACAAATTTCTGTTGTTTCCAGGAATGACGTCACTTATTTTATAATAATTTCTTAATTTCGTTGCACTACACGTTATTAGCTAATTCATTATTTTTTTTAAGTGGATCATCTGGTCATTCTTAAAAGTAATTGTACTAGCACCTTAAAAAAATATGGCAATATTAAAACATAGTAATTATATGTAAATCTAGAATAATTTATTTCATTTACATTTTGACCCCCAATACTTTTTTTTAAGTTTCCATTTATGAATCTAAAGTCTTTTTTGAATAGTCAGCTTATCTTCTTTATTATCTTTATTTTCCAATAATTCATCAAAAGTATTAATTTATAAATTGAAAATAAAAATAAAACTAAAAATTTGATAATTATTGCATGTGTAAAAGAAATACAGGGTGAGTTGATAAATTTATAAATTAATATTTTTGGAGGTTATTGAAAAAATGAATAAAAAAAGTAAAAATTATAAATTCAAAAATTCAAAAATAATAAATTTTAGATTCATAAACAAAATCTAAAAATATTGAGATTAACATATAAATACAACAAAAAAATTTAAATTATCATTCAATTAACATATTTTGATACGTATACTAATATATTTTTTTAATATCAGCATGTTTGGTATGAATGAAAAGAAAAGAATAGAAAGGGAAAGTGTGATGGAAAGAAACAAAAATTTTGTTTAGCGTGGATGAATGGGAAGCCTGTGGAAAAAGACCCATTCCTATATACATGATAATGGAGATTCCTTTACTTAAAGTAAGGGACTCATGGTTAATCAAGCATTTTTAACCAAAATGCCCCTCATTCTATTGCGTAACATCATTTCCATTCTTCCATCGTTGTCAGTATCTCCCTTCACCTACTCTCGATTTGAGGCAGTCAGTAAAATAAGATGGAGTGAGATTTGTGTATAAAGCTCAGCTTGAGGACAGAGATGATCGTTACAGCAATTTATAATATATATGGTTACAAAGGAGCCATAGAGGCTATGACGCGTGGCATAACAAACCAAAGAATAAAGAATGAAATCATATGCTACAATACAACAAAATAACAGAATTTAACCTTGAGCTGGCCATTCACTCGTCCACTAGTAGATCATTCTCTAACTCTCACTCTCAAGAGTAAGGGTGATTCAATCACTCCAAGCTTGTCTCTCATAATCGAAAAACAAGAGAATGACAGAGCCTTCGTCAAGCAATCCACAAGCTGGTCATTCGTGGGAACGTAATTTACTACAAGGGAATTTGCAAGGACTTGTTCCCTGACATGATGCACATTTATCTCTATGCTTGGTCCTAGCATGGTAGATAGGATTCTCTGCTAAAGCTTTAGCACTCATACTGTCACACCATGCAATAGGTGTTTGAGTGACAGGAAAACCAATTTCTTGCATCAAGGATTTCATCCATGCCAATTCCGCTGCCACTTAAGCCAAGGCACGATATTCAAACTCTGCACTAGATCTCGAGACCACCTTTAGTTTCTTGGATGACCAAGACACCAAAGATTCGCCTAGGAACACGCAGTAGCCAGTGGTGGACCTTCTGTCACTGGGGCAAGCAGCCCAATCAGCATTAAAGAAACCAATTAAGTTCTGATGCTGTGTCAGCTTGATGTGCAGTCCATGATTAATTGTCTCTTTTATATACCTTAACACTCTTTTCGCGGCTTGCCAATGAGTAGAAGTGGGAGCACTGAGAAATTGACTCAATTTATTGACTAAATAGGAGATGTCTGGCCTTGAATTAGTTAAATACTGAAGTCCAACTACTAGTCTTTGAAACACAATGGGATCTTGCAGCAAGTCTCCATCATTTTGTGACAGTGTCTTCCCTGCTACCATGGGCGTGGGCATGACTTAGCATCAGCCATATTGAACTTCTTGAGCAAGTCCTGTATATCTTTTTTTTGATTCAAGTAAATTCCTGTACCATCACGGAACACTTCTATTCCGAAGAAGTAATGATTTTTAGAGAGAAAACAGAATCAAGTCTTTGTGTAAAATCTTTCAAGCAAATTGCATCATTGCCAGTCACCAAAATTTCATCTACATAGATAAGCACTAGGATGATTTTTCACTTACTTCTCTGCACAAAAAGAGAGCTGTCTCCTTTAACATTCTAAAATCCCCAACTGACAAGAGTATCATGGAGTCTATCAAACCAAGCCCGTGGGGCTTGTCTCAACCTATAGATTGCTTTGATTAGCTTGTAGACGTGATTGGGTCTTGTAGGATCTTCAAAACCCTTTAGTTCCTTCATAAACACAGTTCCCTGTAGCTCTCCATTAAAGAAAGCATTATTGATATCCATTTGTCTAATCTCCCATCCAAAGGTAACAGCTAGTATAAGTATTAAGCGAACTGTTGACGCCTTTACAACTGGACTAAAGGTTTCTCCAAAGTCTATCCTAGGACTTTGTTGAAAACCTTTAGCCACTAGCCTAGATTTATACCATTGTGGCCTGCCATCTGCATTAAATTTTTTCTTAAACATCCATTTACTTTCCACAATGTTGCGCTGCCAGAGTGAGGGACTGGAACCCAAGTCTTGTTGTTGCTTAGAGCTTGAAATTCTTTCTCCGTATCAGACTTCCAGTTACTGTTCTTAAGAGCTTCTTCTGTGCTCAATGGTTCTCTTTCATCTGGTGCTTCTGTCTGTAAAGAACCAACAAAAGGGTGTTTGATTTTTGAAATTCCTAACTGACTTCCAGTCACCATGGGATGAGACCTTAAGGGTTAACTTAATGCAACTGGTACAGTATATTCTTCATGTCTCATTTCCTCTGTAGGACTGGTGTCAAGGATTAGTGGCTCCTCAGATGGGTAACAAGTGACGTTGTCCGTTTGAGTTTCAATTTGTGAAGAAGATTCAACAACAGGTGGTATCACATCAATAGTAGGTGTCTATTCATGAATTAAATCCTGTTGCTGCAACTAATTTTCATCAGGATGCATCGAGAGGCAATGGAGGGCAGTTCTGTTGACTGCTGTAAACCAGACGAAACCTGTAAGAGATAATCAGCAGGCATAGTAGAATAATCAATAGATTGAACATGATCAATATGCTTAGTATGTAGAAAACCAGTCTTAAAAGGAAAATCCTTCTCATTAAACACCACATGGCGGGATATGTAGATTTTGCCTGTGGAATCAAGACATTTATAACCTTTGTGAGATGTGTTGTACCCCACGGAAACCCACTTGACGGAGTGGAATTGCATTTTGTGCTTACTGAAGGGTCTTAAGCATGGAAAACATGCATACCCAAACACTTTCAAAGCTGTAAAATCAGGATCTTTATTAAGAAGGCACTGAAATGGTGATTTTCCTCTCAACACAGCTGTAAGTAGGCGATTGGTTAAGTGAGCAGAGATACTAAAAGCTTCGCACCAGCATTTAAGGGGCATATTTGCTTGGGCAAGTAAAGTTAGACCAACTTCAACCAAATGTTTGTGCTTTCGCTCTGCTCTATCATTTTGTGCAGAGGTATAGGGACAAGGATGACGGAACTAAATTCCTGAGGAATGTAACAGATCAGTGAAACTTCTATACTTTCCTCCCTAATGGCTTTGAAGGATCTTAATCTTCTTTCAAATTGATTTTCCACAAGACTTCTGAATTGTTTAAAGGCATTTAAAGCTTCTCCTTTAGTCTTAAGTGGATAAACCTAGATGTATCTACTAAAGTCATCAAAGAAAATGCGCATGGTATTTATAACCAATTGTGGATAAAATTGGGGAGGGTCCCCGTACATCTGTGTGATTGAGATCAAGAGGAGCAGTGGCATGAGACATGGATGTTTTAAATGGAAGAGCATGTGACTTGCCATATTGACAAGCCTCACAAAAGTCTATTTGATCATTTATTGCAGTTTTTATATTACGAAGTTTCAGCACTTGACTCGGTACTTGACTAGATGGGTGTCCTAGTCATTGATGCCACTCTTCCTTATCTGATTTTTGGAGAGAAAAACAACTAAATGATTTATTCTAACCAGCAGAACTTTCAGGGGAATCTAACTAATGTAGCCCATCACACTCGTTACCTTCAAGCATTATCTGCCTTGTCCTTGCATCCTTAACAAAACAACCAGACGAAACTCAATCACAACATCATTATCACTAATCAATTTTGAAACACTTAACAGATTTTTTGTAGCTTCAGGTGCATAGAGAACATCATTGACAGTAAGTTCAGTCTTATTGGAGCAAGGAATAATTGACCTGCCAGTAGAATCAACATGTAATTTGCTACCATTACCCACTGCAATTTGAATCTTACCATTGGCATTATCTATCTCATCAATGTAATTGGGGTTACTGGTCACAGTGTGTTGGCTCCGCTATCCATATACCATGCCTCATCCTTGACAACAGAAGGTAAAGCTGTTGTATAAACATATGGATCATGACCAAAGGACCTGTTAAAATCTGTTGAAGTACCCATATAGGTCTTATCAAACCGATAGAAGCAATCCACTGCGCTGTGACCAAATCTCCCGCACACTTGACAGGTAGGCTTATTCCCATTGTAGTGTCCTCTGTTACGGCCTCACGGTTACCTCTCTGTCCTCGCCAATTATCCTAACCAGAACTAGATCTAAAAGCAAAATGAGCAGCAGGTTCAATAGAAAGATTAGTAAAATTATTGAGTTGATCTAATCAACTTTTATAAGTTAGTAATGCCGCCTGAAAATCCACCCAAGTTAGATCAACTTTGTCTGCAAGTTGTACGACAATTGGGTTATAGTCCAAGCGAAACAAAGCTTGTGTAATGAGGTTGGATAAGGAAATGGGAGAAGCAGCAAGTTTAAAATTGTCAGAGATGGTTTTTAGTTTGGTTAGGTATTCATCCATTCGTAAAGAACCTTTACGAAGACGATGTAGTTTGTTCTTAAGCAACGTAATCTTGGATCGATTATGGGCTCCAGTAAGATCACGAGCTACAGTCTAAAACTCAAACGAAGTGGTGCAATGAAAGAACTGGGATGCGACGTCTAAGGTCATTGAGTTAAGTTACCAGCCTAGGAGCAACTGATCTGCAGCTACCCACTTTTCATACTAGCATTGAGCTTTCTCTCTGCACCTTCAGAGAGATACTGATCTGGGCATCGTTTTGTCCCAAGAAGGAATCCGTTCAGGCTATTACCCTTAACAACAGGTAAGATGAGAGACTGGCAGAGGAGGTAATTATGTCTATCCAACTTGACAGAACATGTGTGATTGAGCGGGAGGCCTTCTTGATAGTATTAGAAAGGAGGCTACAAGCAGCACTAACCAAGGGAAAGGAGGAACCATGAATAGTCATGGCGTTAACCTCGGGCGCTCTGATACCATGTCAGTAAAATAAGATGAAGAGAGATTTGTGTATAAAGCTCAGCTTGAGTACAGAGATGATCATTACAGCAATTTATAATACATATGGTTACAGAGGAGCCTTAGAGGCTATGATGCGTGGCTTAACAAACCAAATAATAAAGAATGAAATCACATGCTATAATACAACAGAATAATAGAATGAAACATGAACTCGCCGTTCACTTGTCAGCTAATAGATCATTCCCTAACTGAGGCAAGGCAAGGGAAGGCGTCTTCATTGTTGCTAGTCACTCTTCCTTCACTGTCATTGTTCCTCCTTTATCGTCGCTGGTTACTCTCCTTCACCATTGTGTCTTCATCGTTGCACGTCACACGGTCACAAGGGAAGAGAGTTAAGAAGATGAAAGGGTTTATTTTTTCAAATAATTTTATTTTTTATTTTTATTAGTAAGGATATTTTAATCTTTATCTATTATTAAAAAAATATATTATTTTCATTCCTTTTCATATCATACCAAACATAATCTTGAGTTACATAATTTCATTTCATATGAATTCATTTTCGTTCACATTCCCTCAAAAATCATTACATCCTACAAAACAGCATGTTAGGATAATACATTCAAATTTTGTTTTGGCTGAGTTGAAGGTATGATTGGAGCATGTATACATTCAATTATAGAATATGATACATGAACAGAAAATATAGGGAGATTAAGTTAATCGATGATCTGACCTGATGAAGACGATATAATAACTATGTGCACTAGTTGAGTCAAAATATTTCAATACCTAAAAGTGTTTCAGAGTATTTGATGGCCAGAGAGAAAATGATCTTGAAAATTAGTGTGTATCAAATTAGGGCTACAGTGCTATTTATAGAGTTTTATTTTAATAATATAATAATTAATATTATTAAAATAAAGTCTTTCAAAATCTTTAAAATAATTTCTTATTTAATTAATCAAAATTAGCCCATTAAATCTCTCTGGGTAACAGTCTCATATTAGTAATTTGACGGGATGATTACTAATGTTCTTGGGTTAGGTTTCTACCCAATAGACTTGTGGATAATCAAACCCATCACCGATTATCCACAAATAAAATAAAACTCAGTTCATTCATAATTTACAAATTATAATATCAATTGCCTAATCAGTAATAATAAGATATTAATCTAATAGAATAATTAATGTTAATCCATAAAATATCAAAATTATTCTAACAATCTCCTACTTTGATAGCATTAATTAAATTATTAGGTCAATAAACGAATACATAATTAGGCAATTAATGTTCACATAAATACATGGACGTGTGTATATTTATAAACCATACAAAATTCATAAATGGAACTGTACACAAATATCACTGAATCTGAGAAAGAAACAAGTGATATTAACATTGTCATATATTAGTTTCAATATTTGAATAGAATGGAATACAAAATAACATTTGAAACATCATAGTGTCAAATCACACCACAAAAGCCCCCTTAAGGACCCAACTCATAAATTTGTGTCAAATTGCACTATAAAAGCCCTTTAAGGACTCAACTCATACTCCCACTAGACCGAGGCTACATACAAAATTCAACAAGACCCATATGAGTTATACAATTTGAATTACTCCTAAGGGTAGGCATTGATCAACAGATCCGTCATCATATGCTCACTGCAAATGTGAACCATACAAGTCTGAGATAATTGAAAATTCAGAAATAAAATCATGGATCAAGGATATTGAATTCGATAAGGAAAGTATTGTTATAAATCCTAGCAAAATTTCAATTCTAAATTATATCTAAAGTTTTAGCATAACTAAAACATTGAATCCGATAGCGAAACAAATGCTATAAGTGCCAAAATATGCCAAAGTGTTCCTTAAGAACATAACTCTGACTCTCACCAAAACAACACATCAAAATTCAAATATACCCAAAAGTCATATATTTTCAAAATTCTAGTGGGTTTGTGTTGGTAAACGGATCACCCAAAATGAATATAAGATGCATAGATCTTCTCTCTAACAAACAGAAATTGAGTATCAAAATTTGATGCAACTGAAATTCCTGTAACTTTGAGAGAAGCGTATAATAGAGTCATGTCGCAACTAAATGGTCAAGACTTAAAATATACACATAACGAAAATTGATTTCCTTGACCATATTCCCTAACGAGTGACCATCACAAAACTAGCGACATACTCTTCACTTATATATATATATATATATATATATAAATGTCCATTTGACACTTCTCAACAAAACAGCTCCTTCAAAAACATCATATAGATGTAATCAGAAGTGGGTTCAGGATCATCATAACTGTCTCTGTAGCTTTCTAATGATCATGCCTAGAATTACTTAGATATATCTGCCAAGCACACTAATAAGAAAAAAGAATGTTCAAACGTGTGCACACTTGAGTCTATATATTAGGCTATTAATAATTGATTCACATGGAACTTTACCTATCAAAGTTCTCTTTTTATCATTTAAGACATAACGATTTAAACAACCTATCACCACTCTACACAAGTGCATAAGGAGTGCAAGAATACATATCAAATTTCTTGAACACTAGTTCAATATAGGTTGCTTGAGACAAACTAAGAATGCCACAAGATCTATTACGGTGAATTTAAATTCACTTTTAAAAAAAAAAAAAAAAAAAGGTTCACCTAGATCTTTCATATTAAAGTGGCATGAAAAAATATACTTTGTCTCATTTAATAAGCACACTGAGTTACTGACTAATAGGATGTCATCCACACATAGCACATCCTCATACAAGTCTTCATTTGTGATTATAATGCCTATACAGTTAACTATAATCGAACTTCCTTCCATTCCAAGGATGATTTATTATTTTTATTGCTTTTCTTGAGTCCATATGGTTTCTTGCCATAGGCATTGTCTTCACTTTTCTTTCATTTTCAATTTCACATTTCTAGCCTTGTTGAATGAACCATGTGAAATATAGTTCATTAATTATGAGAATTCACCTTCTTTATTGATTCTTCCTCTTGGGTCATTTTGGACATCATATGATTAATAGACCACTCTAACTCTTGGAAATTATAAGTGGTTCTCAAGACCCCATATTCAGTAGAAAGGGATTAGGGAACTCTATAAACCAGGTTGCTTTCATCCAAGTCTACATCTAGGATTTCAGCTTGTTATAGCAGTTAACAAGCTTTATCATGTGCTCACACACTCCTGACACTTCGTCATAGTGAGTGTTATCTAGCAAAGAGAGATAATAGGTCTTTTAAGTCTTATCAAATTTCTTAATTTTTTTGCTGACCGCTTTGAGATATTTAATTGAGGTGTCCTTCTTAGGAATACTTTGTCTGATAGCCTTCTTAATCATATACTTAATGACAGTTAGACAAATCTTATTAGACTCATACCACTGCTTATGGTAAGCCTTGTCAGCAACGCTAGGCTCAGCGGTGAGATCCGCTGGCTTAGATTCTCTCATACCTAAACTTCCCTTGGTGATCACTAGATACATATCAAGGGACTCAATCCAATTATCATAGTTTATTTTGTTAAGAGTTTTCACCGTAAATAGTTGTAAGAATAGAGAAGCTGAGAGAAAAATAAATAGGAAACATATAATTATGTCTTAGACACATAATTATATATATAACAAAGTTTCCGTAACAAAACTCAGCTTTAGCAACTGTGTAACAAAATACTCATTATATCCTGCTTAAGGGCTCATACTATGATAAATTAAGAAAACTCATACATACCAGGGAAGCTTATGATCGAGAGAAATGACATAAAATGTACCCATAATCTCTATGTCAATAGGATATGAGAAACCATGAATACATCAATCAACAAATTGTCGCTAACAAGCCACAAACAGGTTTTATTCACAAAATTATATTGACAATGTTACACCGATAGGCATGTCCATTGTCAACATAATATTTACATTCACTTTCTCTAGTGAACTTATCACAATATTCAGGCTCATCCTGATAATGGTAATTAAATTATTCAAAAAATGTAGGAAATTAAATAACAAATATGGTATTAATTTATAAAAGACATATCACCATGATTGAGCCCACGAAAGGCGAACACATAATCAATAGGTGAACTAAAGTCATTACAATTTCCACACGCAACCTATTCCTTTTAACCCATATGCTTAAATTAAGAATAAAATCTAATAATTAACGCAAAGAAATTGATTATAATTTATTTACACATAATTAGGGAGAGTGAACTAAACATATTGTTCTGTATTATGTCTAGTTTTTACATAAAATTTTTCAAGTCAAAATACCTTATTTACACATTATTTTAAGGCCCTTAATTTTTTAAAAAAATGCAAAATTCCTATTTCCAAGACTCAAAAAATTCTGAAAAAATCACCATAATTTATATTAGGGCGAGTGGAGCTAATTTTAAAATTTGAAATTCGTCTAACCGACGGTGTGGCTGCATGAGCCAACACGCGCCGGCGGTGTGAGTGGGCCTTGCCCACAAGCACCTTCTTCAATTTCTAGCGGGACAATTTGACCCACCAAAGAACCTGCTGGTACTTGAACTTTGAGTTGCTGGTTTTCTGCTCCTTAGACTTTGAAACTGGGACCGTTATAATCATCGTGTCACGATCTTTAAAACCCTTATATCGGTTTCACATCAATCACTTCCATTTAAACTATATTTGAATTTGAAGTTCAAAACTTTCTGGTGGTTTTAATCTTTTTTGGTTCAAAATTGGTTTGTTGGTTCGAGATGGGGCACACCGGTGACCCAAGTCAACAACTGTGACTATCTCTGTTCGAATCACCAGCAACCACAACTACTTCGAATGGCAACAGGGAAAGAAAATTTCATGCTGGAAGGTGAGTTTCTTACTGGCAATGGTGATCGAAGAAGGCGATAATCATTACAAAAAAAAAGAGGAATAAAATTTTATAATCCATAAAATGACTCTGATGAAGACAAGATCCAAAGAAAAGGATTAAAAAAAATTTATAATATACAAGAAAATTCACTCATCAAAATTTTTATCCTAAGCTTATTATGGCTTACACAATATTTCCTTAGATATTTCAAAATATTTACTTAGCCTCATTCTTATCTAATTCTACCCTTCTTAGACCTTGAATGGGTTCATGGAAGGTCATGGTAACAAAATTTCTAGATAAATGATTATAAGCCAACAAGGGATTACCATGAAGATTATTCAAGAAGAAGAAGGAAAAGAGAAGAAGAGAAACTAGAATATATCAAATCATGTTACGAAGACAAGATTAAAGAAAGGAAATTTAAAAAATTTCATAGTCCATCAAACCGTGGCTTTGATACCATTTGAAAACATGATTGGAGCATGTATACATTCAATTATAGAATTATGATACATTAATAGAAAATATAGGGAGATTGAGTTAATCGATGATCTGACCTGATGAAGATGATGTAATAACTATGTGCACTGGTTGAGTTAAAATATTTTAACCTCCAATACCCAAAAGTGTCTCAGAGTGTTTGATGGCCAGAGAGAGAATGATCTTAAAAATTAGCGTGTATCAAATTAGGGATTCGGTGTGCTATTTATAAAGTTTTATTTTAATAATATAATAATTAATAATATTAAAATAAAATCTTTCAGAATCTTTAAAATAATTTCTTATTTAATTAATCAAAATCAGCACATTAAATCCCTCTGGATAACAGTCTCATATTAGTAATCTGACAGGATGATTACTAATGCTCTTGGGCTGTGGGTTAGATTTCTGCCCAGTGGGCTTGTGGATAATCGAACCCATAACCGATTATCCACAAATAAAAGAAAACTTAATCCATTCATAGTTTACAAATTATAATATCAATTGCCTAATCAATAATAACAAGATATTAATCTAATAGAATAGTTAATGCTAATTCATAAAATATCAAAATTATTTTAACAATCTCATTTCTAGCCCCTTTAAAAGCAAACTTTCGCATACTAATTAATTAATGTATGTAATTAAAGTTTTACCGTTAAAATGTAAAACATATATACGGTTCGTGGAGTCAACTCTTGAATGTGTTTTTGGGAATGGTATGAAAAAGATTTTTACTTCCTCTACAAGTATAAGGCTGGCATGGTAGAGACAAGTTATAAGTGATTGTGGGTATGTCTTCTGGATTTTGCTGCTGCAAACGTAGAAGCAAAGCAATAATGGAGCAGCGCAGTGAAATGTATATGGAAGGGAAAAGCTTCAAGCAAGCCCAAGTCAACAGGTAGACAACAGCATTATTCTTTTACTTTGAAAACGTCTCTGTTGGCTTATCCAGATATCTTTCACATGCATGTGAAGGGAAGCAAGCCTCTACTTTGACCCATCACCTTCGGGTCTTCATATAATTCAAACTAGTTGCAAAAAGATGAGACATATATGCAAATCATGTTTAGTTTAATTTGTATAGAAGTAAAAGATTCATGAAATTGCTTTGAGTCAAAATTACATATGATACAAATTAAGTTGGATAAATTTATGTTTGTATATCATTATTCTAAACACGCCATTGGTTTGTATTGTACATGTTTATGAGATAAAATATTTTTTACATGTATATATTTTTTACTATAAATAATACATAAATATTTCTTGAAATCAAGAGATGGTTACATTACCCTTAATAATAATTTTTTTTTATTAAAGTATAATTTATCAAGGAATTAACTTTTAAAATTTTATTTTAATTAATGTTGTATATTTTAGGTTGAAAATTATACACTTAAGTATATTTTAAATAAAAAAATGACTAATTTACATAGATATATTTAAAGCTTTTTATGCTCATATGAGTTGTCAAAGGGTTAAAAATTGTATGCATTATTTTCCCCCATTTAGTACATTACATTGTAAGCCTTATTAAGTGGCTAAAATCGTGGTCCATATCTTTTAAAGATCAAACTAGAGATATCCGAGTTGGTGTCCATACAGTCACAATACTTAAGAAGCTGGAATTCTTTTTTTCCCTTTTTTTTTTTTTCATTTGACACTAACTCAAGAGCTGGAATTAAGAACAAGATGATGTCACTGTTACATATGGCTTAGCTAATTAATTTTCATTAATTGTGAAGGCAACAATACATTTAATTAATATTAAACATTGCAGTAGCAACTGTTTGTATAGCATTATTAGTATGCAGAGACGAGATCATGTCTTTTGACCACCTGTAGGGTCTACATATAAATGGATAAATAATAAGAAAAATTATAAATCAGAATATTACTTTTATGATTTTAGTCTGGTTTGATTTGACTATTCATTCTTTCCTAAGTTTACTTTTGCATTCTAAATTATTGTTTGTATAAAAATAAAAAATTCTTTTTGTACACCAGATTAATCATATAAATAGCATAACTCATAATTATATAAAATTATTTTTAATTGAAATCAAATTTATAAATAATATCAATAAAAAAATCAAATTTATACAATTTCAGTCTCAATGAATTTAAATCTCCTGCAATTTGTAATACTTAGTGAAATCTAGCAATACATTTTAAATTAACTTCAAGATTTTAATACATATGTTAAAAATTATAAAATAAAAATAATTACTTACAAAAATATAATTTAATAATTATAATTAATTTAAGAACTTAATCTAATAATAATATTATTATTATTATTTCGTTAGCGGCTACAGTCAAAGTCCCCGAGATCTGTTTCACAGCTGCAATGTCACATCATTAGTTAAAAAAAATACGTCAAAATTGCATCATATGATTGAAAGGGTGACTAATCAAACGCAGGGATGAGTGCGAAGTGAGAAAAGTCAAATATTTCAAACCCATGTGCTGCCTTTTGAATTTGTGAATCTGGAACCACGGTGATGACACTGCTGACTTTCAACGTAAACGGTGCTGCTGAACTCGAATCGTCGAATCGTTGTATATGAAAGGGATTAAACCCTCTTCTTTGTATCCTTGTACTCATACCTAAATCATACGCTCATCATCCTGAAAACGACGTTCTACGAGTCACGACCTTTCGATTATCTTCACATTATGAAAAATATACTTAGATATCATTACGCATGAATTTTGAAGAACCTTTCAACAACGATAAACTCGGTTCTTTGTAATTAGGGTTGGAGACACAAAAAAGTATGGACCCTGATTTATATGCAAATTTTATTTTATATATATATATATATATATATATTAATGTGACGAGAGTTTTTTTTTATTTTTAAAGTTGAGTATTTTGATCATTTCACTCTAGAAGACGATGTAATGAGTTTGGATAAGGCGCACAGGCAGCAATATCTGCGACTTCTTTAACTGGATTCAACATATGTAAATAAAAATAGGATTTGATTTATATGTAGAATAGTTTATAATTTTTTACTATCCGATTTTTGAAATAATTATTAATAAAAAAATATAATTTAATTTTAAAATTATATAATAATCTACAGTAACTATATACATGTTGTTATAAATTAATTGAAGAACATTGTAATAAAAATATAAAATTGCATGTAACCTTTTTTTATAAAAATATTAGATGACATGTTCAATATTCAAGGATAAGAAGAACACCAACGTAATATTAATTTCAACATTTTGTTTCTGACAGTCCTTTAAGATTTGGAATGCATTCTCTTGTCGGGGTCTGTTATATGTGCATATAATTGATGAAATTATTAAATAAATAAACATGTACACAAACACAGAAGTTAGACCGAATAAATTGAATTATCTCCATTCTAATGAGCAATATTAATACATTAATTCTCTTTTTTTTTTCCTTAAAAAAACTGCTCTTAATTTTATACAACCATAAGTTGTGGATAACCCAAAGGTGGGTGTGGAGATAACGGTGATAACGGCGGGACAGGGAAAATGTCCTTCAAATCATTCTCCCAAAACCCCGTCCAAGTGGACGGCGTTAACGGAATGTCCCTTATGCTTCTCGCGTCAGATTCCTCCGTTTTTTCTTTCTTCACCACTGCCTTTACTTCCACTACCGTCTCCGCCTCATTATCTTCTCGCCGGCGTTTTCTCTCCTCCACGCCCTCCGTTGAGCCGGACGTCCCTACTTGCAGAGGGAAATTGAGTATGGCTTTGGAGCCGCGGAGCTTAAACGCAGCTCGGTCGTAGGCTTTGGCGGCTTCGATGGCCGTGTCGAATGTTCCAAGCCACACCCTAGATCCACGCTTGTTCGGGTCGCGAATCTCGGCTGCGAACTTGCCCCACGGCCTCTGTCGGACCCCTCTGTAGTGCTTTTTCTCTTCGAGATTTGAATTATTCTGCACGAACTCTTGTGGAACTTCCTGTTGTTGATCCGGGTTTCCAAATTGGATCCACTCGGTTTTCTTTGGTAGCGTGATTTGCAACGATGGTTTCCGATTTAGTTGAGATTTCTTCTCGACGGTTTGGGGTCTAGGTTGAAACTCGAACGTGCAACTGCTGGAATTTGAACTAGGGTTTGACGTTGCCTGTGAGTTTGATTCGAATTTGGAAAAATTGTTGTTGAATTGCGAAGCTTCGGATTCGGATTTGGGCGTTGAGAGGTCAATCACTTGATTTTTGGACTCAAATTCATATAGATTAACGGAGTTGGTTGGGAAGTCGAATAATTCAGTAAAGTAGTCGGATACAGTGACAGAGGAGTCAGAATTCGATGATTCGGAACGGAGAGATTCAGAGTCAGAGCTGGAAATTGCTACGTTTGGTTCGCCCAACCAGAGTTGTTGGGTAGCATCGCTCGTTGAGCTGGTAAGGCCAGTCGAAAAAGTCCCCACTGGAGACAGTTCACCTAGAAGATGCAATTTGATGCGATTGAGGGCCGAAACCTCATCTGCGTTTGCCATGAATATGACTTAAATGAAATCAAACTATATTATGCAATCGATTTGTGGAAGAACAAGAAAAAGCAGAAGTTTCTGAACCTCTAAGAAGAACGAGAGAAGATGGATTTATTTCCTAGTTCAGTGAATCAGAGAGTGGAAAAAGGGTTATATATAGCCGATAGAAGCGAACCTTTCAACCGAGCTGCTACGATGAAAGGAGGAAGCTTCGTCTTTTCTTTCCCCCTCAATTATTCTCATATTTATTCTCGTACGGGAAGGAACACCGAGTAACCTTGTCCTACAACTTCTGTGCCGTTTGATTCGGAGCGAGTTCGAGACAATTGTAGCGTCAACGACATAGCGTTTGAGGTAACCGTCCACTAATTTTCTTTTGTCCAATTACTGTTCACCACGTTTGCCTTTCTGTAGTCGTTCTTTTGCCGTTTAGGCCCTTTTGTCGTTTGCGCTCGCCTTCTGAGAGACTTACCGAAAAGGTGAAAGGTGCTTGTAGTAGGAATGAGAGTGTGAAATATTTTTCATTCGTAAAATAATTATATAAAACAGAAGGCGTGAAGGTTAAATTTTGATAGTATCATATAAATTGATGATTGATGCCCTTGAGATAATCGTTGGGTTAAAAGAGGATGGAAGAAAGCCTGAAGATTTGGTCTTTGATCAACAAGACAACAAGTTTTATAATAGGAGCTTTTCTATTGGGCTTTACGATTGAATCTATTAGAAGATTAAAGTAGACTAAACTTTAGCTCTAACTGCAGGTAAAGAATTCTCTGACATCTTTATCTTATTTTATTTTTCTGAAATTCCGGTGACATTATTGTTTATTATCTATATATATCGTAAAATATTCGTGACTCACTGATTTTTGTAGGCATATAAGACTTGTATCTTTTGAAATACACTACGCCTATGTGTAATTCAGCGTGGACATTGTTTTTCTATGAGGTTAAGCTACATTCTCTTGTTAGAAACTAATGATTAGACGCAGAGAAGATAAAATAATCATTTTAGAACGGTCATCCATTAAACTTTATTTTTGTTCCTCTTTCTTTAGCCTCAGTAGAACCTGCTAATCATCAGTAAGGAGAGAAGTTTATTTTGCTTTCTTGACCCAGCTCTTATCCGTAATTTACCGCCGAACTTGTTGCCCATAACTTTGATTGAGCTCTCATGAAATTGGCTCCCACAAATTTTGAATAAGTGAAGATATGAAGCAGTCGATGGCTGCAGTTTTTTATTAATGATCCAAGTCTTTTTGTCTTTAGGCCTGTTTCAAGTTTCGACCGCTTCATAGTTTATAAATAGATAATATTGTGGGACCACCAAAGGCTGAGGGAATCCTGTTCTGGTTTTTTTATGTTATGGAAATTATCCTCCCAACAGAAAGTTAGTGAAATGGAACATAGGACTAAGTCTAATTTCTTACCAAGTCTTAAACATGATAAAGAAGCTGTAATAGCAATATCAAATTAATTTTTTAATGCTGCCGGACCATAACATTGGCTTCATCGCATATGTCAACCGTGTCTTGAGACGTAATTCTTGAAGCCTTTCTTCAGTACATGAAGCTCATATTGGAGAATGGCTTTGAGCCTTGTACAAGAAAAGTAGAGACAATTTCAACATCTGAAGAATGAAGTTATCACTAATATTTCTTGCTATTCTTGTGAAAGTTAATCTTCAGACTTCTACTTTAGAGTATTTGCTATAAATTTTCAGAGAACAAATATTAAGTATATCAACCAAATTAATTTGTGTACAAATAATTTCACAAGTACAACAAAATGACTGAGTCAAATAATATTAACTTTGTTGGAGAATTCTGAAGAGGTTGCTTGGTTACCTGTTCTTGATGTGACTGGAGTAGCATGTTTCTAAAATGACAACTTGCAGAAGCTCTAATTAAACAAATAATTGTCTGGAATGAGGTCATGCATTGCACACTACTGTAGGCGAAGAGAATGAGACAATGAGGAAAAATGAGAAGCAGAAGAAAACAAATCTTAACTCCTATGTGACATCCTTAGAATGATTGTTCATGAAGCAGCCGTTTTCCTTAATGATCTCAAGCACAAACTTGTCTCCCTCATCCTTTGTGATGCTTATGTGGAAGGTAAAATGCTAAATGTGTTGTCTACTCACTTTTGCCTCTTGCATCGCCTTTTCATTTCATTCTTAGAGCTGTAAATTGTGGGGTTCTAACAATATATGCATGTATCCTATACCATAAAACTAAACTTGACAGACACAAATGCAGCATTATATTAATGAAGCCACTATGAACCAAAACTCTTTACCTTTTTTTATGTTTCCTCTTCTTTTGGGCAATTCATGCATGAATAACGGGTGGGTTGAGGTTAGCCGTAGTCAAGGTATTTATGATTCTTATAACATATTCTTTCTCTTTCTATTATGATGGAGTGCATATTTTTTCTTTCAGATGATGGTCCCTTTATTATCTAGAGCATGTTAGTAAAACAAATGATCAAACAGGCTCCCCTTCGACATTCTGATTTGTCATTTGGTTATAATTAAAATGCCACGATCTCATCCTTTCATCTGTCATAGAATTTTACTTTGTCAAGTTGAGTTCTACAATGACCACAATATCCATGTGCAGAAGAAATTGGAAAATGAATTAAAATTCTCAATTTAGCTGCTTAAAGTCTCTTTTAGTTGTCGTTTCAGCCTTGGACTAAACATCTTGATCTGTGGCACTGTTGTTCTCTCTTGGACAGTCCATAACGTATGGGAGGAAAGATCGGTTCTACAT
This sequence comes from Delonix regia, assembly GCA_037074485.1. NCBI lineage: Eukaryota > Viridiplantae > Streptophyta > Magnoliopsida > Fabales > Fabaceae > Delonix > Delonix regia. The sequence goes on from CM073461.1 coordinate 3,962,643, forward strand.
ATTTTTAATGGATAGAAAGAAAGACAGATTTGTCCATCATGATGTGATAACGTTTCTTGTTATAAATTCTTTTGATCGTGGGGTCCACAATCCTAATTAAGGTACATTTAGGGTTACAGGGTTCTTTGAGACTATTGCTGCCATTTGCTTATTGCTATTGGAATCCTGGTTTGGTGAAAGCCAAAGAATTTTATTGTTAGGCCCTGCTAAACAGCCATTCTGTGTGAAAGAAATTACTCCAAGTATCAAAATTGTTTGGATCTCTATTAAGTTTATATCTTAGGTTGTAGTGAGGGATCTGCAATGTCCTGTTGATCATAGTACTCATGAAATCTTATGTATATTGTACCATGTAAAGTATACATTTGATCCTTCACTTTTATATTTTTTGACAATTTAATTTTTCTCAAATTAATCGTGATAAATTAACTTTTTACAAATTTAAATTTGTATAAAATTAATTAATTTAAATTTGTTCAAAATTAATCCCTCTATATAAATTTATGAGGAATTAATTTGTATAGAAAAAAACTTTTAAAGAACTACTTTATTAATTATTTATGAAAAATTAAATTGTTATAAATTATAAAAATAGATGATCAATTTGATGCTACACTCATGTACCTACCCTTTGAAATGAGTATTGAACTTTTAAAATTTTTGGACTACGTTTTTTGATTTGATGCTTATTTCGCTGTAGGAAAAAAAATAGTCTCTGTAAGAAAGCATCTGTCGGCATAAATTGTTTGGATGTGCTACCTCACGTTCTCATGTGCAGGAGTAATAACATTAAAGAAAGAAAATAAATTAAAAATAGCTAGGATGAGGGAAAATGACTTTATTTCAGGATTTTTTGTGCATTCACTCATATCACTATAACTGCATCCCTATTCGTTTTTAAAAACAAATGCTTAATGCCAGTGAGGCTAGAGAAGAGAGTGAAGAAAATAGCTGAACTCAGAGATTTGATCTCCGTCCGTCATAATGCCTGAATTTGATGCTAGACTTTTCCCTGTTTCCCCTAGCCTACTAGCCGAGGAATAAAGTCAGCTTTCCGATCCTTTTACTTCATATATCGCTACCTAGTTATGTCTTCCTTCCGCAGTTCCATCAAACTAGGCTTCTCCTAATGATTAATGTGAAATCAAGATTAAGGCTCAATAATTCTCTCCTCCCTTTTTGGCTCCTGGAAAACCCGTGGTGTCAAAATCTTATAATTAGGCCAAAGAAATGTTCTGGTCTCATTTCCATGCTATGATAGGGGTAAGAAAATCAAGGTAAGAAGAAAAAAAATGAGTAATGAGATGAGTAATGTGACTTACACAATCTATTCTCATTAGTACATGAATTAGTGATGTAACTATCTATATCTGAGTTCAAGTCTCCTCGTGTCAATTTTCTTCTTATCAAACTAAAATCAGTTTCATAAATAATTTGCATGTAGTTGACGGAGAAATAGTGTTACTTATTGCAACTGCTCCACTTCTTTTTATTCTATGCACGATCAAGTATTACACGACAACAGCTGGATCCCTTTTCTTGTCTTGGAATGTTTATAAGGGAATAGGAAAGGTAAAGTTGAGCCCACTCTAATAAATAATAATTATTTGGTGATTCACTGATTCCTCAATTATGCTTGACAAAGAATAGTGAAGAAAAATACTAAAGGCCTATTTGTCTGGTCTATGAACTTAGCAGAAAAGGACAAGTTATAGGATGGTGATTTTTGCTCGTGGGGTCCATTCATATTTTGCGCTTCTTGTAACTGTTCACTTCCGTCATGATGAGGAAACCTCACAAGTTTTGTACAATGTATTCCACCTATATGGCTTTTCTATTCCACATAATGAAAATTTACAAGTCCATTTAAGATTTAAGTTAATGAAGAGTTTTTCAATTAATAGATTTCTAAACTTGACTACAATGTAGGATAACTTGTTATTCCAAGAGAGCTCTATGCATGCATATTTTAAATATAAATAGAAAGTCTATATAATTTCAACAAAATAATAATAATAATAAGAGAGGTCTGTATAATTTACCATTGAAATTATGTTGTCAGATTTGGTATCACAACATAAGTGTCCAGCAATGTACCGTCATGTTGCTAAATTATGCAAAAGAGAGATTATGAGTTAAATGATGGAATCATATCTTAAACTCTATGCAAATTGCTGGAGGGAAGGCGTAGAAAGAGAGAGTGATAACTTAAAGATATGCCGAAAGCACCTTAAGACATTATTGCCCTCACCTTGAAAGCATGTGAATGGACAATAATGCCCTTAGTCAGACATAAACAGATTAGTTAATATTAGATTAGATACCTTTTCTAAATAGGTTCATAAATAACCCAACATATTATAAACTATCCAATTTTATAACTCAATCTATACATGAACAGATTATTTAATATCATTAAATGTAAGTTTGTTAAACAATTAATTAATGCTAAATCATACTGATTAAAAAAATATATTCTAGTACATACAACCAAGGGATTGCTCACCATAATATGTTAAATGCTTGTTTTTGCTTTGGTCATTATCTTATTTGATTGAATGTAGAGATTTTGAATCAAATTCATATATATATATATATATATATATATATATTCTTTATGTTAAAAACAAACTAACTCAGTGATCAAATAGCTCAAAATATAAACAACTCATTTTGAAATTTCTCTTCTTTTAGACTAAGATGAATTCTGCAATTCCCTAATTTCATAACTTTGACACAGTCCCACCAAACCAAAGGGATATCTGCCTTTCTGGTTTAAGGCCTTGACTAAAGAACATGTAAAAGCACCGATTCATGAAGCCAACAAAGTGTAAAAGCACATATTCAAGAAAAAAAGGTAAGACAAGTATAATTTATGTATGGTTTGAAACATTCGAGCTTGAAAGAAACTAGGTTCATTTCACTATTACCTTTCTGTCAAGCAAGAAAATTATAACAAAGAAAATAATCTACTCACCTAACCTAACTTTTTCATTTAATTCGTGTACACGCCTGCAATTGGATTAATTGAATGATGGTTCTTCACATATTTATCATCAGTCTCCGGTTAGGTGTTTAATCTTTCTCCTCCTCCTTTTCCTGCGGACATAAAATCAAAATTGGAAGAGTTGAAAATTTTGAAGGTCTGGCTATCTGAGAATAAAGGGCATGATTAAACTATCCAGTATAATATAAAGCAGCCTGTTATATATTGATTGTGTCACTTCCAATATCTGCGTGCTATTATTAAATTAAGATATAATTGAATGATAAATTAATAAACAAATAAATTCAGATGAGTAGGCCTTTTATTTTCAAATTGAATATCTAGCATTTAATAGTTTATATTTCTTGCCGTCTTTGCTAAGTACATGTCATTATATTAATATAATATTGTGTTTGTTATATTTTCTTTTTATTTATTCATTAAAAAGGTCACAATCGTCCACTAGATGTATTTGGAGGGTTGAAGCCGCAAATAACAGATATGGAAAATCTAATATTCAACAAATTTTTTTTTCATCAATGCATTTAGACTCAATACAGAGAGACTTAAAGATGCATTTGAAATGCTAACATTGAATATGTTGTTTCCGGGTGGAAACACGTGGATTTGCTCAATCATTTAGGCTTTAAATACAATTGTATTATTAAAAAAATGCACAACTTGACAATTGATTAGACTTTTAATATTGAAAAGAATTTCAACTTGCTTGAATAAATAGATTCACGCAACTGTATGGAGATACAGCCAAACTGTTTGGTTCGAATTTTCAACCAACAGCTACTACTTTAATTGCGAAGGCTGGTCCAGGAATTTTAGATAATAACAATTATTGACAATTTGCTGATAATTATCATGCAAAGCAATTAATCAAAAGATTATAGAGTTTAAAACAAGAAAAATACAAAAACAAGTTGATTTATAAAAAACATATTTTTTAAAAATTAAAAACCGTAGTATTAAATAAAGTAAACTTATGAGAAAATAGACATAAAATAAACAAAAAATTGAGAGAAAATAGTGATACGTTATTTCTTTAAATTTTAATTTACTAACTTAAAGTATAAAAAAAAATTACTTTTCAAATTCTTAAACTTGGTCAGATTTTATCTTCAAAGTTTGTAGTTCTCAATTGTATTATTGTAAAAGACTAGCAACATTATTAAATTAATTTTTCATTCATAACTAATAAGTAGCAATTAATATCATTTTGTTACTCAAAATATTTATATAAATTTTATTTTTTAAATGATCTTTTACAATAAAATTTTATATACATATGTACAAAATAATTATGATCCAAGGGTCCAAGGCTTTCCTTGGTCTCCCTTTCTTCTGTTTCTGTTAATAAAATTTCATAATTAGTATAATATTCAAATCAAAAAAATAAAAATTATATATGAATACCCTTCCCTTGGCCTCTGTTGATCATAGCATTACATATTTATTGTAATATTCAAATCATGTAGATAAAAAAAAATGATGACATAGAAAATAGACACATACTTAGAATAGAAAGGGGAAGCTTACATGCACCATCCCATTTATGCTCGTGCCTTAAAACTATTCAAATTATTTCTTCCTTAATTTATTTTATTTTATTTTATTCAAAATTTCAAAGTTCAATAGGTGAGTGTCGACATGAGACTCAAAAATTGCGGTGATGCGCACGTGTTGGTGATTGGCACGTAGCGACTAATTAATGCATATACATGCCTCCTAATAATGGCAACGAGAATTATTCAAGTCAAAAGTCAAAGGTCGCAATGTCAATTATTCTTGTGGTCATTGGTCAGCTTCTTATGTTATAACGCCTAGGCATGTGTGCCTTAATATATTCCCGTAGGTAAATATGTTTGAACAAATAATAAATTAAGAATTATTAATTAAAAATATTTTTATGAAGTATTTTTAATTTTAAAATTATTTTAAAAGATTGATTGACTAAATATTAAAGGATCATGCTCCTAAACGTTGATATACATAATAATAAAAGAGTTTTCTCAGTGTTTGTAAAATTTTAAACTAGGGTTGGGCCTTAGAATAATTTTTAAATTAAAAAAATTTTGCAGTAAATATTTTATATTTATAATTTTTAACTATAATTTTTCATATTTATTATTCATGTATGGTAAAGATATGAAGGTTTTCTTATAATAATTAAATATAATTTATTGAAAAATTTGAATTTTTTTAGTGGCTAAGAGTCCTTTGTTGTTTATTTATTGTTATAATGGTTTATTTATTATATTCCCATAGGTAAATATGTTTCAACAAATAATAATTAATAATATTTTTATGAAGTATTTTTAATTTTAAAATTATTTTAAAAGATTGAATGACTAAATTTTAAAGGATCATGCTCCTAAACGTTGATATACATAATAATAAAAGAGTTTTATCGGAGTTTGTAAAATTTTAAACTAGGGTTGGGCCTTTAGAATAAATTTAAAATTAAAAATATTTTGCAGTAAATATTTTAAATTTATAATTTTTCCTATATATTATTCATGTATGGTAAAGATATGAAGGTTTTCTCATAATAATTAAATATTATTTATTTGAATTTGAATTTTTTTAGTGGCTCTGAGTCCTTTGTTGTTTATTTATTATTATAATGGTTTAATGACAGTGGAATGGATCAAGGTAAAATTTTTACTTCGTCTCTATTTGATTTGCTTTTATTTATGTACTTTATGTTAATTTCCATATATACTATAACCCCATAGAAATGAAAATATTAGTAAATGTACTTGTAAATGTTTATTAAATTATTTAAAAATTTTGTCTTTAACATATATATTTTGAAAATAAAATGGACAATTTATTTAAATCATTTATTGTATAATTATATTTGTTACAATGTAAACAAATTAATTTACTGTATAATATTACGTTACGTAATAGAAACATATAATTGACCTAACACATAATGAATTATTAAGTGATCCACGAATTGCTGCTACCACATTTGATGGCATACCAAGCAATTTAATTTACTTAATAAAAATGATTGCACAAAATAAATTATTCAATTTTTTTTAGTAAGTTATGGTTTTCATATAAAATAAATAATGTGGATCTTTCAGTCCACAATTATTCTAGTTCTCACACCAAGACTTCTACTCAATGTTGTAAGTCCCAAAAGGTTTGCAATTTGAACTTTACAAACTTTCTCATTCACTTTAATTGTTTCTGCTTGTTCTTTTATATAGACACATTTTGTTTCCACTTTTACGTAATTACCAAGAAAAGGTATTTGAAAATCATTTGTAACAACAATCATATACCACGACATCAAAGGTATAAAGTATATTCTATACTAGAACAACTAAGTGGATAAAGTAGATTAATTAAAGCCAGAACATTACAGCATTAATTACAATTAACCAGGAGGGTTATCTTATCTGAAGCGTAAAACGTGCAATATAAAAAAAAAAAAAAAAGTAATAACTTGAGGTGATTAACTTCACATTATATAATTATATTTGGAGGGATTGACACTTCATTTTCACACCAACAAAATTTGACTTTTATATATATATATATATATATATATATATATATATATATTTACCTAGTAACAAGCGGAAGTGTTTTAAGGCGCTCACAAAGTTAATGAGTAATATTAGTGGTACACCCAATTTACAGATAGGGGAATATCATATTTAAAAATCATAATTTTAGTATATTTATTATTGATATGATGTTAACTTTTATTTAATGTAAAAAATACTTTAGATTGAGACCTTAAAGTTTTAACTTAGACTTCCTTAATATATGCCAGAATAATAGATTTTAATATTCTTCAGAATAAAATTTTAAAAATTCTAAAAATTTTAAAATTATCAGAATAAATGATTTAAACTAATAATTTTGAAGTATATTTTTTTGATACAGACGTTATACTAATAAGATAAAAATATATGTGAATTATAGTTGGTGGGTGTCTTAGTAAGAGAGTGACCTTCCAGGAAGCTGAAGACACCAATGTTAAAAGCAACAGCTACAGTGAAGTGCAAATGGGGGAGGTGGGGCCCTCGCAAAGAACTTAATGGGAGCCTCATTGACTGACTTTGCAACAAACTTATCCAAATTGCCACATCATCCTCCGCTCTTCCATGTCTAGAATCGTTGTATCTTCATCGGCCCATCATGTCTCTTTCGCTGATTTCCTCGCCCCACACTCCCCGATTCCTCGTCGCTTTTGTCCTTTTCTGTTTCTTTCAACGCCGTTCAAAAATTCCCACCTCCATTTTCCACGCAATAACTCGGCGATTTCGCGGGACAGACAGTGACCAAAGCGGGACAAGCGGACGAGCAAGTTGTGCACGCAGGTGTAAGACGAGTGACGTCAGCGCTGTTCCATTTGATTACCGAAAACCCCAATAAATAAAAAGCACGTGATGAATACTTATCCCAATTCGCACGATCCCTCCCTTGCATTTCACACTTTACATTAGAACCTTCGGAGAAGCTTAACCACGACCTCCAACCCCATCTATCCCCTTTTTTCTTTTTGCTTTTTTTATAAAATTAAAACAATATCTCATTTTTAAGTTTTATATTCTGGTGCATGAACCTACACTCCTGTGTTTCCTATATATACCCTTTTCTGCTTTCCCTTCCAACTTCGAATATTCAATCCCTTCTCCCAAATCCTTTCCTCTTTCTCTCACTAGCTTACGTCGTAGAAACCAGAATCAGTCGCCGGAGGACAAGATCACGGCTACGATATGTACGGGCAAACTACTTACGAATCGGATTTAACCTTGTTGGAGTCAATTCGACGCCACTTGCTGGATGACTCCGAAATGCGATTCGCGGATACGGTTACTTCTTCGGGTTCCGGTCCGGTTTACAATCGGAGCTCCAGTTTCAGCAGCTTGTACCCGTGCTTGACGGATAATTGGGGCGAATTGCCGCTTAAAGAGGATGATTCCGAAGACATGGTGCTCTACGGCGTTCTCCGCGACGCCGTCAGCGTCGGATGGGTGCCGTCCCTCGATGCGGGTTCACCTGAGAGTATATCTTCGGGTTTCGCTCCGACCGTCACGGTGAAATCGGAGCCTGATGTGATGCCGGCGATGGAATCCCCCCCGGCGATTAAGCAAGAGATGGTGGTAGCCGTCCCGGCGGCTGTTCCGGCGAAGGGGAAGCATTACCGAGGCGTACGGCAACGGCCGTGGGGGAAATTCGCGGCGGAGATACGTGACCCGGCTAAGAACGGGGCTCGGGTTTGGCTCGGAACGTTCGAGACGGCTGAGGATGCGGCTCTGGCATACGACCGAGCCGCGTACAGGATGCGCGGCTCGCGGGCTCTGCTGAACTTCCCGCTGAGAGTGAACTCGGGCGAACCCGACCCGGTGCGAGTGACCTCGAAGAGGTCATCCCCAGAGCGATCGTCGTCGTCGTCGTCGGACAGTGGGGCGTCGCCGAAGAGAAGGAAGAAGGTGGTGGTGGGGACAACCTCCGAGGCGAGCACGGTGGTGACAGCTCAAGTGGAATTGAAAACGGGGCAAGTGGGAAGCCAAGTGGGAACGACATCATGTGTACGTGGAGGACAGTTATTGGTTAGCTAATGCGTAATGCTGACAAAGCAATGCCATCTGCCTCTAAAATGCCCTTTTTGTAAATAAGAGAAAATATATATATGCAGTTCGATAATATCTTTATTATTGAATTTTTTAATTAAATTTTGATATTTAAATTTTTTTGCACCTCACCTGTCGCCAGTTGACGATTTCATTTTCCCAAGATTGTCGAAATCGTCGAAGCCATTCATTAATGGCGAATCAATTTAGTGAAGCGTAAAACAAAATCTAATGACAAAATATTTAAAAGATTGCATATACATTTTCTGCATGTCATTATTTGAGGAGACGCGTGTGCCACTCACTCTACGGCACTTGGGAAATTTTGAAAACTATTAGCCCCAAAAAGAAAACTGTAAATTTGGAGGGGTAAAAAAGAAAAAAGAGTTGAAAATGAAAAAAAAAAAGTGAGACAAGGAAGGGTTTTTGGTTTGGGTTTTGTGAATACGAAATTGGATTTGTTTGTTTAACATTATGTATAGTGAACTTGAACTTTGATTTTGGACCTACCTCCATTTTGTTGCCTCAAGCATATGCTGTGAAATTAATGCCAGGGAATACTATTTGATGTTCATATTAGATACCAACAAACTTAACTGTAAGTTATTTCCGGAAATAAATTCTCAGCAGTACAATAAACCGAGTCTGCTGCAATATTGTGCACCAAGAGATAAATAAACAAAAATTTAGTAAGGACAAATAAAAAAGTTCTAATGAGAAAAAAAAAAAAAAAGTGTATGACATCTGATTCTCATTGTTAGTATGGCATGAAAAATTGAAAAAATTAACTACCTCACCAGGCGGGTCAATATGAAAAATTTAACTTTATTTTTTGTTCTAATTTTTCAAATTATATAAGGCACGGCAAGAGAGTTTGTGTCTAAGTATAGCTATCTTATAAAAAAAAAAAATTGGAGAGAGAAATTACAGAAAACATTTAAGGCTGAGGCATCTTGGCACACGTGTAATCATGCTAAATTTGATCCAACCTCATGTGAACAAGGGATTAGCGTTTGTATTGTGAACCTTAAATCTTAAATAATAAATAATTAATGAACAAAATTACCGTCCTCTCACATGCCTTAAGTAAGAGTTAGAAAGAATGAAAAAATATTTATTACCGTTAATACATTTATGTAATAACTGACTTAGTATATTAATTTTAATTAAACTATTATATAAGTGTATTAATATTAACTAATTTTTTAAAGAAAAAATTAATTTTATTAACAAATATTCTTAGGACATTGGTTAAAGATCTTTTATTACATATAAGAAATGTTTTTTAACTAATAAAATTAATCAAATATAATTTATTATATCTACTAACAATCATAATAAATAATGCTTACCAACTAATATTAATTAAAGATAATTTATTATAATTATCCTGATACCTACAAATATTTAAAATTGAGTGATCACGTAATTTTGGATAAAACAAATGATGAAATTTGTAGGACCGAAGAATCAGTGGGCGGGCTTGCTTTGATTACGTGGGTGTTGTGTAAGAAGCAGCAGTTAATAGAATAAGAATGGGGGCACGAGCATACAGAAGGCATTATATATATAATCAAGTTGGTTTTAGCTAATTATCTCATTGTTTATTAAATAAATAATGTTACTTACTTCTGAGATTTAGTTTTATTAAATTTAATATTTTTCTCCTTCACAAAATTACACACTTTTTTTTTTTTTACGTTTTTGGCATATATTGTCAATACCTCTCTTCAATTTTATTTTTTTTAAGAAACTGACTTTCTACGTACCGTATATTGTAATTTCCTTTAAATGATATTTATAAATTATAAGGTAATTTTTCCCACCTACTTGCTACATTGAAGCTTTTTACTTTAAATTAATTTTTAAAAAAATAAATCCAAATTGTTATATCTCTTGTCAAATTTTCAAGTAGTTAAACACGAAGTCGACTTTGATAATAAAAAATTTGAAAATTTAGTATAAAAATTTGTAAGACTGGGGAATCTGTGGGCGTGCTAAATTTGAATATGTGGACATTGTGAAAGACACACCATTTAATAGAATAAGAATAGGTGCACGAGTCGGTGTAAGGCATTAAAATAATCCAAGTTGATTTTAGTTAACCTCATTCTCATGTGCCTAGATCATGCTAATCTATGTATATATATATATTGCTTAGATCATGCTAATTTATTTTAAAGTTTGATTAAACTATATTTGATATTATTAAAAAAATTATACTTGACATTTTTTATATTTTGACATATATACCAAAGAATTTTGAGTCAAATATATTTTTAAAAAAGAGAAAATACAATTTTAGTTTCTTGCTTTTGACTTTAAGATGAATTTAGTCTTTTAAAAATAAAAGATATTAAAATAGTCATTAAAGATAAAACTCTTTATAAAAAAAAAATTTTTTTGTAATGGTATTTAAATGATAGGTTCAACCGGGTTTAAATATGACTTATGACTTTAATCGATATAATATAGCACTGTAAGTGACTAGATCTAGATTAGGCTGAATTGGGGCAATCGAGTTTATTTGTATTTTTATTTGTAAAATTATTTTAATTAATAATTTTTTAAAAAATAAATAGAAAAAAATTAAAATTTAAAAGTTAAAAATATAATGACAAAAAATTAAGATTTAGAATAAAAATAATTAACATTTGAAATAAATTAATGTATTTAAAAATGTATTATAAATAAAAATAAATTAAATGAAATTATAATTCTAACTGGATGTGAGGGTGACACCAAAACTTGGAACTACCCTATTATCATTTATTGTCCTTTGGCTTTACAAAATTGCTTTCCTACAAACTATACGTCACAGTCACATATCTAACTCAATTTATAGCCCGCCAAAGGGACTTTAAGAAAAATAAATAAATACATAATAAGAAAATATTATATATTCATACTTAAATATGAGTTCTTTCATTTAAAAATAGGACTTTATCCATGACAAGAGATTACTACACATTAATTAGTAACACCCGCATTCATTCTTTTTTTTTTTTTTTACTAAATACTAAAAAGTAAAATATTAAATGCGAGTGTTACTCAACTAATATGAATGTCATATTTAAATAGACAGAATTTTCTTATATAAGACTTAAGTCCATCTTATACTTGCCCAAGCATATTTAGTTTTTTTTTTTAATATATGTTTTGCCATAGAAAAATTTCATTCAATAATGAAAAAAGTGATAAGCCACACTTCTAATGAGATACATTCCTCCTAACCATCTTAGAAAATAACTAAAGCAACATTAAGCCTAACAATTCTACCTATTAAAAGATTATAAGAACCATTACTCTCGCCTGACTTATAATTGAGGTATAAAATTAGAATTAAATTTAACAATTTTAATTCTTTTGTTTGATTAATCTTTTAGAATTATGTTTCTAATTTTATGCACCAATTTCATAGAGTTGAAAAATAATTAATAAGGGTCATTTTTAATTCTTATCCTTAACATCAAAAATTATAATTTCAAAACTTAAAATTAAAGTGCAATTCATTTACTCATAACATAACATGTTATTCTTTTTATGATTAAGCCATTTTTTCGAGACTTGAGACTCGGCTAATATTTTATTTTTAAAAAATTAAAAAATATAACAAAACATTTTTAAAAAGAAAAATTAAGATTTAAAATGAAAAATAAGTGAAATTAAAAAAGTATGATTTAAAATGTAAAATTAATATTTAAAAATTAATGATAACTAAAATTTAATTAAAACAATATGATATATATAATGAATATGCAATGTTTATGCTTCTATATAATATAACATATATTTCATGTATACATGTATATATAAATATATATACTATTTATACAACACGACTTCAAAAAATAATATATAATGTAGGTGTATAATTATGCACTTATAAACTAGATAAAGAGAAAAATATTTGGTTGAAAAATTTAATTTTTATATTATTTTTATTATGCATATATGTGTGTGTATATACATATATACATGCTAATACTTTTTTTATAATATTCATCACTTATCTATATAGTATAATTGTAATTTAATATAAAATTTCAATTTCATATTTTAATATTTTATATGACCTAAACATGAATTTTAAGGTTTTAAATCAATTTTAATTCTAATAAAACTAGAATTAAAATTATAATTTTATATTATAATTCCAATTTTTGGTAGTAATCGGAGCCCAATATAGGAATTGGAGAGATAGTACAAAATCCTTCGTATTCAGAAGACGGTCCGAATTTCAATCCAAACCTTGTCAATAACTAGTAAAGAGATCATAGAATAGTTTCAAAAATCTAGAGAATCCATTTTTTCTACAATCTTTTTCTAACTATACATGCTCTATTTGATTTTTCTTTCTGGGAGGGTTAGTTAAAAAAATGAGAAAAATATATTTTTAATCGCCACTTTTTACTTGTGTGCTATTTTGATTTCTCATATTTGTTAAGAATTAAATTAATCTCTCACAAATTGATATATGTCTTTTTTAGTCCATTTGACAATTTTAATATTCAGGAACTAAAAATAATATATATCAATTATTGAGAGACTAATTTAATTTTTAATAAATATGAAAAATTAAAATGACACAAAAGTAAAATATGAAAAATTAAAATAATATTTTTCTCGCAAAAAAAATAATTGGTAAATTTATTCTATTAATTCTAAGTATTCTCTTACATGGCATGTAATATCGTTTAAGTGGGTCAAGCGAGTCATGTATGAAATTATGTGTCATATATATTTAGAATGGAATAAAATTCTATTTGGGTTTCGAGTATTTCTTGATTTAGCTATTCATATAATTTTTTTATTTTAATTTTTTATATATATCATATTTCTCAATTTAGTTTCTCACAAAATTAATAATATTCTTCATTTATTTAAAATTGACATATTTTTAAGAATTTTATACTGATCACAGTTTTGTATATAAGGTATCAAATCCATATGTGCAAGATGAAATTGAAGAAGAGATAATTAAATGAAAGATTGAATTGAAAATAGTTTTGTGAGAGACTAAACTAATTACAAACCATTTTATGTATTGATAGGGAACTAAAATAAAATTTTACTTATTTAGAATATTAATTTAATTATAGAATAATGGGAATTTATTATCAAGACAAAATTATTTTAGAAAGCTATATGAAAATTAGTTTACAGATTTTTAAACTATAAAAGAAAAATTAAATATTGAGTAAACTCTTAAAGAACAAAACTCAAGCCAAAATAGTAAATAAAGGAGTTCATGTCGAAGTGGTTGGGTGTTCAAACATGTTTTCAAATAAATAACAATAGAAAAGTGCTAGCAGTCTCGCAGACATAAGTTTGAAAGGTGAATTAATGTTAACGTCATCTACAGCGTCCAGACAGTTTGTATGACATTTACAGTACCTGATCCCTAACTTTGACTTTCAAACTTTGACCTCGACTTTTCCCCTTCTTTGATGAATTTTCAACGATTCTTAAAGCCCAAATACTTTATTTATATTCTTAAAAAAATAAAAATAAAAAATATAACAGAAGAAGAAAAGAAGGAACCGCAACTCTTTGTCGTGGAGCTCCATCATCAATTCAAAAGGAGGAGAAAACAATTGACAGTGATGATATTGTTATATTCAAAATTTCTTAAGATGATTGGTTTTATTATTAAATTAATCGACTATTCTACGAAAGGTTTTACTTTCACGCATCCATCTCTCTAGTATTGGGTAGGTGTGTGGAACTGAGAAAATTCTACCAAATTGTCCAGATTTCGCTTTTAAGGACTATATTATTTATTGCTTTTTCATGAGATTATTTTCATTCAGCTAAGCTAGATTCACCATACAGCAATACTGGTTCTATTCACATTTCCGAATTTTAAGACCAGACAAAGTCAAATACATATTCAAACACCATTGTTTCTTTTTTCTTTTTCTTTTTTTGAATATTCAGGTGTGTAATTCCATCTCAGAATCTCAATTATTTTGGAAAATACATGAGCTGGGGACGATGTTGTCATAACATCGATGTCTGATCATGACTTGCATTAATTGGGCTTGTAAGAAAATTGAAACTGTGATCCGCAGATTCACACACTAGGTTTGAGGATATTTTACGACTTTCAATTATACTTGCTTTATTATTATTTTTGTGGGAAAAAAATGATACCCGTAGCTTTGAAGTATATACCTCAAAATATCTGCCAACAATTTATGTTTTAAATATTACGGTTGAAGATATCTTCGGATTATGTTTAGACTAAGTTTTCTTGGGCAACTTTTAAGAAGGCGCTTTCTTTCACATGGATGAACTTCTCTAATCTCTACACGTGTCGTTGAAGCAAGACACTTCCAAAATTTTGCCTACTTCATAATCATTTGTTCCATTTTTTTTGGAAAATTCATTAATTAATCTTTTTAGTTCACGTTAATTTACAAATTGGTTTTTTTATATATTTTTGATCACTCTTTACACTTTCAGTTTAGCAAAAAAACAGAAGCACCTGCCATGTCAGCCAGTCTTCTGTCGTCCATATCAGCCCAGGTAAACAGTGTCAAGGTAGTTAAATAATGACAGGGGCTAAGTTGTAAGATTGTGTAAGAAGTGATTTGAAGAAAAAATATATGGATCAATTGACAAATTGATGTAACCTGTAAGGATTGATTGATTAATATTTCTAATTTTTTACATGGAAGAAACAATATTGTAAATATAATGACATTTAGGGGTAAACATGCGTCGAATTTTTTTATTAATTTGAGACTTAACTTGGTTTAATGACTGAGTTCATTTTTTAGACTCTAAACTCAGTTGACTTAGTTAAACTTGATATTAACTGAGTCGGGCCAGGTAATACTGGGTCTGGGCGGGATCTTTTTTTTTTTAATATGAATTATTTTTGTAAAAATAATTTTTTTTAAATAAAAATTGAAAATAAAAAGATTTGAAAGAAAATAAAATAGAATTAAAAAAATTTTAAGTTTTGGAACAAAAATAATAAAAAGTTGAAAAAAATTTATATTTTAAAATTAAGTTATAAATAAAATTTAAAATATATTATAAAAAATAAATATTAGATCAGGCTGGGACTTATTGTAAACTTTTTTTATTTAACCCGATCATAACCTTATCTAATATAACCAAATCAAGCCGAGTTTACCAAGTTGACTGAGTTGATACTCACCTCCAATGACATTAACATACAATATCAGGAGAATGTAGAGGCAAATAAATTTGAGAACATGGTGCAGATTGCCTGTTAAATTTTCGTTCAAATTATCCTCGATCGTACAATATATTTCTTACTGTACTAGCTTTTATGGAAGAGGCTAGCTAAAAGCGTGCTTACCAATCACTCATTTGAAAATGAGATGGGACAATACTCACAAGTTAAATGATTATTACCAACAATATTGTAAAATCTTCTCTCTCCATACCTCAATACATGTCATTGACAAATAAAAGAATTATGGTCTTAGTCTTAACTAAAGAATTTTAGCATTTTACTTGGGCCACACCTTCACGGTCTATAAGTTCACAGGATTATTCATCAGTCATCCGAATCTGCACAACCTGGCGATGTATTACTTTAATTAGCAGACCGTAGAAATATGATAACAAGTAAAATCAAGAGCCAAATTGATTGAAATTCACTAAAGTATGACTTCAAGATTGAAGAACTGGACCATGGATCACCACATCTGCATTACTAACATATCAAACAGCTGATCGTTTCCCATTTAGTGGTTCCTTAAATCAGTAAATTACCTCTGTCATCACCATTGCCTGCCACTAAATGAGCAACTTCCATTTCTGTCGTTCTCAAGAAATACAGTGTGGTGCATAATATAATAGTACGAATTTATGAATAATCAAATGGGCATTATCTTCAGCTGATCAATAGGGCCTATGCGAGCATAAATAGGTGCATAAGAAAGGAAAAAGGAGGTCGGGGTAGGGAGGGAAAACCTTGATGGATCCATATATTCGTCCAGTAGACTGAGAGAACTTATGGAAGAATGATCCCTCAACTGATAAACAAAAGTGGCCCCAACTTCTGGTTGATCTACTAAATTATACAGAGGAAACCTAAGTGGTGAAATGAGAACTTACCAAGCTTGACCCTGCAAGTGACATTCCTAAGAGCATGAAGAAGCCCTATAGTACCGCATGCATTACCCACAGTTTGCTTCATTGGTACAGCTTCTTGCTATGTTGATACTATTGGAAATTATAGGCTTTGGTCCAAGTTAGGGTGAGAAAGTTGTTGAATTATATATAAGTGTTAATAATCAAACTTTTATCTAAAATATCTAAAGTTATTTGATATGCTAACACTTATATAACTTTCTATCTTCCTTCAACTTTTCTAGAACTTCTTTCTTTTTTTTATCTTTTCTATATCAATAGATATACGAGAATAACCAAAAAAAGATCGTATTATACATTCTGAGTCAAAATTAAACATAATCAATGATACGACCAATGCTAGCCAAAGTTCAAATTTCTTGGACTGTTATTTGGTAAATATTAGGCCTCGTTTGGTGTATAACAGAGTGTTGCAAGGGAAACAGAAAGGGTGTTGGGGACGAGCTCAGCTTTGTTTGGTGCACAGGCGACAAGTTATGGGAGACCAGACTCCTATCAGTACTGGGAAAGGCGTTTCCATCATGTGGGTCATGGAAAGGTACGACTTTCCTACAGAATGGGATGGGTGATTACGAATCATCCCCTAACTTTTCCCTCACTAGCTATGGCGTTTCTTCAGAAGGGCATGGGTTGTGAGGGGGAAGAAACAATGTAGAGTGAGTAGCCAGCTATGGTCGCCGGCGAAGAATCCGAATACTGGCGTCAGTTTCCGGTGGGTTCTTATTGTGTGACTTCCTACAATGTCACTTCCATTTCTTCGATCTCCTATATGATTTCCATGAGACGCCTGCTTCTTCTGATTTGCGTTCGGGATCAA
This sequence comes from Delonix regia, assembly GCA_037074485.1. Classification (NCBI taxonomy): domain Eukaryota; kingdom Viridiplantae; phylum Streptophyta; class Magnoliopsida; order Fabales; family Fabaceae; genus Delonix; species Delonix regia. The sequence continues at coordinate 3,980,194 of CM073461.1, forward strand.
AGGATTGGACTGAGGGTGAAGAAACTGTTCATATTCACTTTTCCAAAGTTGGCCATTGCTCAGTAGTTAATCAGGGGTGATGTTCAGTGGTTAAGGTGTTTGTTGATCACTTTGTATTGCTGTTGATGCTGCTAGTTCAGTATTGCTGTTTGAAGTTGTTGGTTCTGCTTTGCTCTTCGGTATTGCTTGTGTTTTCTTATGTGTGCTAGCTTGTAATTGTATTGCTTTGTCTAAGCACTCTGGTTCTGTCTATTTCTGTATTGTTCTTTCCTCGGCGTGGTTTGTATTTTTGTAATCTGTTCTGATTCTTTAATGAAATACGATTTTGTAAAAAGAACAAAAAAACAGGAGTGAAAGCACTGTTCAGTTAATTAGGGGCATTTTCGTCCTGTTAACTTATTGTGCTTTCTTTTCTATCCTCATTTTCATCTTACTAAACAAATAATTAAATGTCATAAATCTTTTATTCCCATTATACCAAATAGGATTTGATATAAAAAGTTTTTGTTTCATTCCATTCTCATTCTCTATCCTAACCCACTTTCACATCCATTTTTCTTTCTGTATACAAAATTGGGCCACAGAATATGCATGTAAATTGTTCACAATAATTGTAGTAGGAAAACTAAATACTGACAAATAATGAACAAAAATATTTTTAGAACTTAAAATTAGGCCCATTTCTCTCTTAATATTTTCAAAGCTTCTCTCTCATTTTCATGTTTTCCAAGCTTTGAAAATTAGGTTCAAACACTTCTCTATTTATAGATAGGAAGAATATGACCATTACTCTTCAAAAAGTCTCTTCTCTTTTACAAAATTTGAATGTTGGGACTCAATAGAAGTGATGCTAGAGTGATATTGTGATGAAGACTTCATGGCAGCTATTTTTTATGTCCTTTTTGTATAACATCATAACTGTCAACAATAGATCTTATACTTGATTGTGTTTTATTATAACTTTATGAAGCGTTTTGCACATTTCTTGTCTTTATAAAAGTCTTATAGTGTTGGGTAATTATTATATTTTTTCTTTTGCCATTTGACTTGTTAGAGAATACTTAGGTCATCACTTTTAACTAGATATATGTCATATTTTCTCATATTTGTCTCTAGTGCATTTTTATGAGCTTAATTATTACATTCTAATAACTGAAACGGTGCATAAAATAAAGAAAATTATTCATATATTTTTTCAACATATTTCTATGTTTTTAGCACATTCTCTCTTATTTGATGCTTCTTCTCATTTAATAATTTAGTATATAACTGTTACTTTTCGAAAGATGGTTTCTTTCTTAAAAAAAATTTTAACATTGAGCTTTGTGAAAGAGGATAAGATCCTTGTTAATGAGTTTCTTCCATGCCTTTTCTTCTTTCCTTTTTTGGTTGTAACTGTTAGTTAAAAATTGTAGAATACCTGTTGTACTTATGAAGGTTTTGTATTTATAGCTAAACATTATGACTTGTCTCCTCCTTTCAGCTTTTGCTTCGATTGCATGCTTTGTTCCCTTTTTTACATTTATTGCCTTTTGCACGCTACCACTTTAAAGTTTATTTGCTTTGTTATGCTAAGATAGTTGACTTTCTTTGTCTCCTTTCGTACTTTGAATATGGGCTATAAAAGAAAGTGATTCAAAGTACAAAAGAAAGTACAACATGGGTTCAAAGATAATAAGTATATAAAAATTTAGGCTCAAGTTTAATGAGTTGGGCTTAAATAAACCTCTTTGGAGCTAAACAAAAATATAATGTAATATGGGCCCCAAGTTTAAATATGCATTTTAAATCATTTGGGTTGAAGTAGACTTGTTTGCAAGGTTATAATTTCTTGTGTCAAAACAAGAGGTAATGAGTTTGTATATATACTAATCAATTTACTTGGGCTTTGTTTAAGATATGATAAGTTTGTAAAATATAATTTAATAAACACTTTCACAAATTAGTACATGTAAATATTAATTAACTAAAATCAATATTTAAATGCATTTTCTTTAGCTTAATGCTATTAATAAATTAAACTTAAAAGTTTTGTTGTCATCAAAATAAATTGATATCATAGTTTAACCTAGGAGTCAACATTATTTTGATTCCTTATGACGTGAATGTCTTAAAATCATTCTTCACTTTTCAAGTTTTAATCCAAAGTACTCCCTTTTGAGTTCAAAAATAGAGGACCACATTGAGTCATATATTAAAAAAAAAAGAGAGACCATTTTGACACTTTTAGTTCCTAGAAGAACAAAAAGAAACAATTTCAAAAGTGAAGAATTATTTTGAAACTTTCAATTTAGTAAGAACCAAAAGAAGAATAAGTTCAAAAGTAGGGGACTAAAATAGTATTGTTTTCGGATGGAAAATATCTCACGCTTAAAATGGATTTGAATTATCTTTTGACTTATTTCAACTTCTCTCTGTAATCTATTAAATTTGAAATGTTACATAAAAATTTAATGGCTCAAATTTTTATTTGTGCAATATTATTTTATTATTTGTAATTCTAGACTATTGAATTTTAGTCAAATAATTCAAATATTATGATTGACTCTCCAATATGAATTTGGACTCCAGAGAATCTGTATCATGCTTGCGGTTGATATAGAATAATTAAATGTATTCATATTTCAGTTTAATAATTTTAAATTTTATCAATAAAAATTTTATTGTCAACTTATATCTTTTTTTTTTTAATAATCCCTATAAGTTTATAAATTTTTCAATTCATTTTTGGGCTTATTTTATTTTTCTAATAATTCTTAAATCCTTAATCCTATACTTAATTGTAATTTACAAATAAAGTTTTTAATTATTATTAAGAAAACAAAGAATATAGGGGTATAAATTGATAAATTTAAAAGAACTTGGAGTTAATACACAAAATTTAATAAAAATTTTAAATTAGAATAAAATAAAATAAATCATTTTAAGATAACATTAAATTAGCACAAACACATCATTCTCATATGAATTCTTTTATTATGTGAACATGCGGCACTAGTGGCAATCAAATATGCCAAGAGAAACTAAATTAAGCACTATTTTTTTCCTCTATCTTTTGCGTCAACAATCAAGAATTGACAATTGTATGTTTATTGTTGTAAAATATGTATAAAGTAAGAGTATTTCTATGAACAAGATACTTAAAAGAGATAGAGAAAAATGTGGGGAAGAGAGTGTTTCTTTACTCTACTCATAAGTATTGAACATATTATCACTCAAAACCTCCATTTATAGGTTAAGAGACCTTAAAAGGTTACAATATATAGAAACTCAAGGGTGTGTATCTATATTAATGTACATGAGGAAAATTAAGGGATTGTGAGTATATTCATGTGTATGGAGAATGCCAAAGGTTGTATACATATTCATGGTGAATACTAAAAGTTAGAATGCCAAAGACTGTATACACATTCATATGTGTGGGAATATTCAAAGGTTGTGGACATTCACATATAATATTTTATAACACTCCTCCTTGAATGTCCATAATAAGTATGCTTGTTGATACACATTATTGGCTTGCCAGGAAACCCAATGTGACAAAACCATAGCTAAGGAAAAAAGAGCACAATGCATATCTCCCTTTATTGGAGCATCATTGAAGGTCCTTTAATCATCGCATTTCAAGCTGGTAAACCAACTTCTCAAATGTTGTGCTTGGTAATGCCTTAGTAAACAAATATGCTAGATTATCACTTGAATCAATTTGTTAAACATCAATCTTACCATCTTTTTAAAGATCATGAGTGAATGAGAACCTTGGTGAGATATGCTTAGTTTTGTCTCCTTTGATGTATCCTCCTTTTAGTTGGGCTATGTAAATGGCATTGTCTTCGTACAATATCATTCGTTGGGGCCTTTTCATTGAGTGATAGATCACACGATTCATGAATATGTTGAGTCATGGATCACAACCTTAAACATTTGTGACTTGATTCATGAATTGCAAGTAACTCCGCATGATTTAATGAACTAACTATTATAGTTTGTTTTGTTGAGCGCCAAGTTATAGTTGTATCACCAAATGTAAACAAATAACTTGTTTGGGATTGTTCTTTGTGTGGATCTAACAAATACCTTGTATTTGCATAACCAATTAATGGTAAACTATATTTATTTGAATAAAATAAACCTTTATCAATTGTTTCTGGGGGGTATCTAAAAATATGTTTGATTTCTTTCCAATGTCTTTATGTTGGTGAAGAATTATATCTTGTTAGTAAATTTACTAAAAATGCTATATCCAATCTTGTGTCATTAGTTAGATACATTAGTGCCCTAATAGCACTAAGATATGATACATTAGGACTAAAAAGTTCTTCACCTTCCTCTCGAGGTTGGAAAGGATACTTTGTTACTTCAAGTGATTTAATCACCGTAGGTGTACTTAATGGATGCACCTCATCCATGTAAAATCACTCTAGGATACTTTCGACATATGTTGACTGATAAACAAATATTCTTCCTTCTAAATATTCAATTTGTAGTCCAAGACAATATTTTGTCTTTCCAAGGTCTTTCATCTCAAACTCTCCTTTTAAGAGTACATTTAGGAGTTCCGATAATGTTCAAATCATTAACATATATTATGATGATAACAAATTTAAATCCTGACCTTTTTATAAAAACACATGGATTAATACGATCATTTTTATATCCCTTTTATAATAGATACTCACTAAGGCAATTATACCACATGCGTCCAAATTGTTTTAATCCATATAAAGATCATTGCAATTTAATTGACTATATTCCTTGGTCACTCAAATTATATGCTTTAGGTATCTTAAATCCTTCAGGGATTTTCATATATATATATATATATATATATATATGTATATATATATATATATATATATATTATTATTATCAAGTGATCCATATAAGTAAGCTGTAACAACATTCATTAGGTGCATATCAAGCCTTTTATTATCTAAGTAACTGCATTCACCATAGGAAAGTAAGTCTCCTCAAAATTAATTCTTGATCTTTTTGAAAAACCATGTGCCACAAGTAGTGCTTTATATCTCACAATTTCATTTTTCTCATTTCTTTTTCACGTAAAGACCCATTTGTACCCAATTGGTTTTACATCATCAGGTGTTCGGATTACAAGTCCAAAAACTTCATGTTTCGCAAACGAGTTTAATTTAGCTTAGATCGCATCTTTCCAATTTGGCCAATCTTTTCTATGTCAACATTCTTCTATGGATTTGGTTCATGATCCTCATTTTCATTTACAATTTTTAGCACTACATTATATACAAAAATGCTGTTAACAATAGTTCCAAATTGGTTCCATATTGTTCCATTATCGACATAACTTATTGATATCTCATTATTTTCTTCACTTTTGGGTACCTAAATCTCTTCTGGAGATTTTTGATTAGTTATACCTATCTTATCATTTAAAATATTTATTTCCTCGATCTGACCATTTGTTTATTTGCTCCTTTTCTTTTTCGAGAATTCTTATCTTTGGAACTAATTGGTCTACCATGCTTCAGGTGTGCTTTATACCTATTTGCTATTGTATTCAGTTGTCCTTCAGGGACTTCAATATGAATTAGGCCATTTTTAGTTGAAATATATGACTTCGTCACTTTTTTTTGGTTAGTGAATCCATCTGGCAATTAATTTGCAATATTTTACAAATGAATTATTTTTTGAACTTCAAGTTCACATTGGTTTGTACGAGGATCAAACTGGTGTAATGATTATGCATTCCATGTAATTTGTTTTTCTAGCTATTTTTTTTCTCCCCATGATGCTGGAAAATTATTTTCATCAACATGACAATCGACAAAACATGTCGTAAACATATCTCCCATCTAGCATTTTGGATATTTAATGATTGAAGGGGATTCATACCTAACTTATATTCCCATCCTTCATTGATGACCCATTTTGGTGTAAGTGGTAAAGCAATTAGAACATAAATTGTGAATCCAAAAATCCTCAAATGAAAAATATTCAGCTCCTAATAATTGTATAGGGGAGGACTTATAATAAGTTGTTAGCCTAATGTGTACAAGTGTCACTAATAAGGAGTTTTGTTCTCCTAAGTAATGGTCTAGTAATTAACTAAAGGCATTTAATGAATGATTCTACAAGACCATTTTGTGTGTGTACATGAGCAATGAGATGCTTCACACTTATCCCAATTAACATAAAATAGTCTTTAAAAGCTTGGGATATAAATTCATCAGCATTATCAAAACAAATTGTCTTGATAGGATAATTAATAAATTGAGCTCATAATCTTATTATCTTATTATTTGAGCAAATAATTTTGCAAATGTCATATTATGCATTGATAATAGACAAACATGTGACCATTTAATAGAGACATCTACCAATACCATAAATTATCTAAATGGTCTACAAGGTGGAGCTACATGTCTATATATGCCTCTATTAATGCATTCAAGAAAAGTAGGGCAATTAATCCCAACTTTTGCTGGTGATGGCCTTATAATGAATTTCCCTTGAAAACATGCAGCATAATAGAACTCATTTGATAGAAAAAAGATCTTTTGGTTTTTTAATGAATGTCCATTTAAGTTCTCTATAATTCTTCGCATCATTATTGAATTGGGGTAGCCTAACCGGTCATGCCAAATTATAAACATATCCTTTGAATTAGTGAACTTCTGGTTCACTACAATATATACTTCAATTGTACTAATACGCATGTAAAACAAGCTAGAGGATAATGTAGGCAACATTTCAAATATACATTTTTCTCTTGAGACAACCGAAGTAATGTGGAGATACTCCTTATCACTTCCATTTACTATCTCAATGTGAAACCATTAAGACGTATATCTTTGAAGCTTAGAAGATTCCATTTTTATTTAGGTGACAACAAAGTTTCCTTTGGGATGAATTTTTTTCCATGAAGTATATAAAAAGTGGCTCTTTTGAAGCCCTTAATTATATTAACCGTACTTAATATTGTATTCACTTTTGCCATCATTTTAGTATAAGATAAGAATATTTCTCACTTCTAACTATGGTGTGAGTTATTGCATAATTAGCTAAGCATATATCTTCATCAACATTTTTGTAGTCACGTAAAGAATGAGTAATGTCCATACTTCTTAATATCATAAAATAAAAATAGATATAATAAGTTTTTGGGTTACATAAAAGATAGCACACCAATACATTAAAAGAAATAACACACAAATTGCAATACATTAAAGGAAAGTAACTTTAAACATAATTTTGTTAAACATAAAAAGAAGTATTGATATTGCCCTCTGTTGAATCCAAAGTCTCCAACATTCAAATAGGTCATCCCTAAGGGCTCATTAAGAAGGTCATTATCATCGTGAATGATAAAATTTACCTCTATATCATTTTTCTTTTCCTTTAGGTAAGCTTGATAAAGTTCAATAAGATGTTTAGCAGTACAACATGTATGTGACCAATGTCCTTTCATGCCATAGATATAGCATGAGTTTTCATATTTCTTGACATCCTTATTTTGTGGTGTATTCCCCTTGCCTTGTGACTTTTTATTACTATGACCACCACGTTGCTTAAAGTTATATCATCCTTGGTCACATACACGACCACGACCATGCCCATAACTATGACCATTAGATGTTACCATATTCGCTTCAAGGAATGGAACGGAACTAGTCGAGTGAGATTTATGGTTTTTCATTAAAAGCTCATTATTTTGCTTAGCCACAAGAAGACATGATATCAAGTTAGAATATTTTTTAAATCCTCGCTCTCGATATTACTGCTGCAGGAGCATGTTCGAGGCATGAAATGTAGAGAATGTTTTCTCTAACATATCATCATTAGTAATATTTTCTCCGCATAGCTTTAATTGAGAGCTAATTTTAAACATTGCAAATTTATATTCACTAATTGATTTAAAATATTGGAATCGCAAGTGTATCCAGTTACATCGAGCTTTTGGGAGAATGATCATTTTTAAATGGTTATATCTTTCTTTCAAACTTTGCCACAAAATAAGGGGATCTTTCACAGTGAGGTATTCATTTTTCAATCTTTCATCCAAATGATGACATATGAAAATCATAACCTTAGCACATTCTTAGCTTGATGCTTCATTTCCTTCTTTTATTATCTATCCAAGACCTATAGCATTCAAATGCATTTTGACATCAAGTGTCTATGACAAATAATTTTTGCTGGATATGTCAAAGGCCACAAATTCAAGTTTTACAAGATTTTCCATGGTAAGTACTATAATAAAACAATGAATTCATTAGAGAATATGATTCCCATGTGCAAAACATATTCAATATAATAACTATTTTATCATATTTGATTTGATAAGTACACAATATTAATAGTAATTTAAACATATATTAAACACCATATATATTGTAACTATATAAACATAGATGAAACTTGCAAGTATGATTTATATATATCTCTATTAGATAAACATGGTTTCAAAATTAATACATATGATTTTATAAGGTAAGGTTAACTTAGAACAACAAATATATTCATCAAATTCTCATGATAAAGAGAACAAAAGGTCATGAATAGATAACAAAATATATTCAATTTATGTGTATGTAGTAGAAATTATACACTTATATATTAACAACATATATCAATCATATATCCATCAATATATGAATATGCTTGAATTAAGAGATAAACATATGCAAAATAGAATTCATTAGAACATAAGAATGTTTATCATTTCATTTGAATATGAAAGAAAAGATCATGTATTTTGTATATGGTGGATCATGAGCATGTAAGGATAGAAGTTGAAGTGATTTCATATACCTTGAACAATACTTCAATTATCCAAAACTCAGATCGAAAGATATTCATGCTAAACATGTTGTAAAATATGTAGAAAGTAAGAGTATTTCTATGAACAAGATACTCAAAAGAGACAGAAAGAAATGCAGGGGAAGAGAGTGTTTCTTTACTCAACTCATGAATGTTGTACATATCATTACACAAAAGCTCTATTTATAGGTTAGGGGTCCTTAAAGGGTTACAATGTATAGGAACTCAGGTGTATGTATCTATATTAATGTACATAAGGGAAATCAAGGGTTTGTGAGTACATTCATGTGAATGGAGAATGCAAAAAGTTGAAATGCCAAAGGTTGTAATACTGAAGGTTGTATACACATTTATGTGCATGGTGATATTCAAAGGTTGTGGACATTTACATATAATATTTTATAACATTTAATAATTTTTTCATGTTAGTATACAGAGATTGTTGTATTTCTTATGGGATAAAGGCAATACTAAACATCTCTCATTTGTTTCAAAAGTCAAAACTATCTAGGAATAAGGACAATTAGGAAGTATCCCAAATTTTATGCAAATAATACTGTTTGTTCATAGTAAAAGCATCTTCGTGTTAATTTGTGAGACAACTTAAGCTGAACTTTTCTCAAAGACACACCCCAAATGATTCTCTTAAATGTCAAAATAGAAAGCACACTTCCTTAATAATCTCTTTGAGACTTTGTAGAATTTTAATATTTGCTAAAGTATAGACTACAACTAGTGATGCCACTTCTAGGTGAGGCTACATATTAAATTTAAGTAACAATTATATAGTTTTTATCAAGGATAAATTTGAGGGGAGTATGAGGATGTGATTGCTTTTCTTGAATTTTTAAAATTCTTTTATATGTTATTTTATCTTGTATTTTTAACTTAATTCTTTAATTGATAAGAATTTGCCCTCCTTGGATGATAAAAATTTACTTGATCACTTTTCCCTTAGAATCAAATTCTAAATATATTCATAATGATAAGCAATCAATCAGAATTAAAGTGGTCATCAATTAAAGTTAAATATGATTAACGCTATAAATGGCATTTAAACCACCTTAAATACTAATTGTCTCATGGCTAGAGTCAATTAGGTATACCAAATAAGATAAACAACCTTACAATCATTCTTGATGCTTTCATTTTACACTTAATTTCAGCTCCAAATTTCATGAAGGACAGAACACTGCCTTTATTTGCTAAAACATTGCCTTCTTAACCCCCGAACTATATACACATCTATAAGCAAAAAATAGCCTGCTTTTAAGTTATTCATACGCAATAAGAATCTCCAACCATTTGTGACCACGAAGTTCTAGGTTCTGTACCAATATGAAGGCCCGAAGTTTCAGCGGAATAATGATCCTTTTATTCACCAACATTTCCGCTTCTCAGCAAATGCAGCCAGACCTTCCAACGATCTTTAGTATTCAACAACTATTCATAGCATTCTTCTTCTTTAGCCAGACTTGATGTCAGATCAGTCTCTGCTCCCTCATTAATTGCTCTCTTTGCCATCCACGTAGCCACAGGACCCTGTTTAAGAATTCGCTGTTGTTGAATAATCAACAATAAGATATCAAAGATGAAAGCTGTTACTTGCCAAATAGCATGGCCTCTTTCACTTTCTAACTGCTCAGTCAAGTGTCACAGTGGTTTTGTTAGACACTACGGTGAGATAAATAAAAAGAACAGAAAATACGTCTTTATTATTGAGTAGTCAAGTATTGCAAGGGTCTGAGATTGACTTATACTGGATGGCAATCTGAGAACCATAGGCTCTGCTCTCAGTCTTAGAGAGCTTTCCAGTCTTAGCGAGCAAAAGTCAAAGGATCAAAGACAACAACATACTTATATAACAGTCTTTTTCTTGTTTTGTTGAAGTTACTTCGATGCAACTTCTAACCTATTAGTCAACTTCTTCAACAGAAGAAAATGGTAAAAAAAAAAAAAAATCAACATTCAGAAAATCAGTTACAACCAATGATAGATAGTTCAAAAGGTACCTTTCATTTCAAGCATGTAAAGGTTTTCCAATGGAGATACCTTTTGACTGATATCCAGAGCAACTGAAAGTGCCTTTGAATAAGCTTCACCAGTAGGAACACAGTAATCAACAAGACCTGCAGCAAAGTAAGCTTCTGCTAAGTATCATTGACCTTGGTCGTAGAAAAAAACAAGTAGTAATTCCACGCTTCCTTTTGCAAGTGGGAAAAAATTTAGTAATTTGTTAGTTTAGAAAAGTTGCACAATGGTGGTAGCCTTTCTTTGACGTTTCTTGGAGTTCAACAGGTGTGGCCAAGACTTCCACAATGTTGGCAAGAAAGCCTAGGCAAACATAACAGCAGCCACGAAATATGTTATATCTTTTCAGACAATCAAATTAGAAGGCTTATTAGACATAAGTTGGAACTTCTACTTGTTAACAGTTTGTAAAGGTCTTTCAGGTGAACCTACTTCCTTATTAGGTTAACAGTTTGTAAAGGTTACTCTTTCAGGTGAACCTAATTCCTTATTAGGATTTATTGGGTGTTTTCGAGCTAAACTGTCAGTTCAGAGGAACAGTAAGCATATATCTCATAATATAAAAATGATTCTTTGGCTCCACAATTGATAATTTTGATGACAAATTTACCAATTAGAGAATAAAATGAGCCAAGTGATTAATTTAAATACCCATAGATAGTGCATCTTTGCTATTAATCTTTCAACCAGTAAATATAATATCCTTTGCTGCTGCCTTCCCAACCAATCTAGCTAATCGTTGTGTCCCACCTGCCCTGTGCAAACCAGGATTCCAATAGAGGCAATCTATTTCCAAACACCCAAAATCTGTTCTATGCAATGTAGAAAGTGCCATTTCCCAGATTTAATCTAATTGGACTAGACAATGCAACTCTCTTGATATATAGGACACATACAAAATAGAAGTAGTAGAGTATTTAAATGCACACTACACTGGGGCTCAGGCTTTAACTCAATTCCTGAGATAGAAACATGAGGTTTCAAGATAATAAGATGATAAATTACGAGCAGTGGAAGTATGGGTAACACCTGATTATCAGGCTGAGCTTTTAAAAATTGGGTTTGAATTTGGGCTTAAAAAAAATTCAAACTTGTATATTAATTGGATTTTTATCTATATTTTTCAAATTAGGCTAATCAAATTTTTTTAAAAAATGGTCAAATTGATTTCTTATTTAAATTTTGAGATAAATAACAAAATTAATTATTATTATTACATGTAAGATTATATATAGAGAAGTTATAAATACAAATGAATTTTGTATTAATATAAATTTTTTAAATAAGATATTTTAATTTTTATTTCTTTATCAAAATATCATGTTACACTAAGTTTTTTTTTATATAATACGTTTTTATTAATTAAGAAAGCATTTATTAGATATTTTCTGGCTCGAGCCAGGTTTTTTTATAACCTGAGCTCAATTCGTTTTACAAATTGAGTTTTTTTATTCAAGCTTTAATTTTTTTAAACTAAACTCATTGAATCAAGTAGACTTTTTAAATTATAATTAAGTCAATATTCATTTATTAGTCATAAAGAAACACTTACTGCATTTAAAATGCAGTAGCATAAAAAATAACTTCAGTTGCGGTCTTCAATATATAATAAAGAAGACTTTTTTTTTGGGGAAAAAATATTAAAACCAACCATCCTTGATTTATTTTTTCCTACACTTTTAAGACTGTATTCTTTACTATCTAAATTGTAGCAATATCTTTATTTATTATTAGATGGCAGAACTAATGAACACATAGTTACAAAATGCAGTGTGAAGGATACAATAATGTAATTAGAGTTTGTATACACAGCCTACCCTGGGAGTGTACATGCAAATCTGCTCTATGAATATTAGAAGTAAAATGATGTCTAACCAATCTTGCTTGACAGCAAGAACCAAATCAACAAATGCAAAGGCATTTAAATGAAGTTTATCTGTTATGATTTAGCATACTTGCTTAAATTATTGCAGCCATTGTTAGCATCAAAGAAAAATTGAATTTTAAAGTACAGAAAACCTAGTTTTTAGGATGAACATGAAATGTCAGGGTTTACCATTAAATCGGCCCTTGCCAAAAATACCCCAGGAACAGAACTGCGGATCATAGCAAACTTAGCATGAGGCTCTTGATTAATCGATTTTAATGCATGGCCTTTCTGCATGTAGTTCACTATAGCATTTTCAGCTCTGGGCCTGTTCAAGCTAACTTCAAAAATCCCTGTCAAAAATTGTTCAAATGATTTTAAAATGGATTTGTAATTCAAATTAACCCTTCAAACGTCATTTCTAAATGGGGCTGGAAACCATTGGCTGCACTGGGTGGCGCGCCTGGAATATGTTCATGTGCTAACGAAGACATCTCCCTCCCTCTAATATACACATCTAGACTAGCATAGTGAAGGTAATAGAGTAGCACAATATCTATGCAGGGAAGGTATTTGAACAGAAGTACGAACACAAACCAATATAACTCGTACTTAGCACTTCATTTTATCAAATTTTTAGAAGTCAAAGTAATATAGTAAGAACAAAGTTGAATCCTTTTCAAGTGAACCCACAACGAAAAGACGGAAATGTAATCAATCAGTTTGACTTTGAGACGTTAGATAAAGACTTAGAGAGTCACTCCCAAAGATTTTGGGGAAAAATTTTCCGGAATCCGAGTTAGCGAGCTTTCGAAGCTTAACGAGTTCAGAAGCGAAAGACTCCATTAGAGTCCTACGACTCTTATGCTGATGCTGATGATGCCATTGATTGGAATTGCATGTAACAATCTATTGAGATACTGTTATTAAGCTCAGGAATGGCTGATTGGGACTAAGATCGGGTTTGGAATTATCATAGTTGTAGCGACCCAAAGACCTTGTCAAGACCCTCAAAGCGCGATCACACTACATGAGTTCTACAGGAGTTTGAATTGACATTCTCTGCTGCCTGTTTAGTGTTCATCTCAGGAATGGATATAGCCTCAGAAAATCTTGCAAAAGAAACGAAAAGAGAAAAGAGAGGAATCCGGATTCTCAGAGAGTAAGGATCTAACGGTTAAAATTATGCATGGTCAAAACATTAAAAATAATAGCATGCGGTCGTAATTTTCATATAAATTGCAGTTGTGATAACTATAAAAGATCTAAATAAAAAAAAGAGAGAGGCTCAGACCAAAATGTATCGTTTCAGGCTGAGTATAACTCTGGCATATCACATTGGGCAAAAATGTAAGTCTAAAACTTTAAATTCTAATATTCTATTTCATTTTTTTATGTAGGGTATTTTTCTAATTTAGTTTTTATAATTTTTTAATTTATTCTCTCATAAATAAAATATTTTTGATTTGGTAACTTATAGAATTATATCAATTTGATCATTCACAAATAGAATTATTATTACTAATATTCTTCATGTTCTTTAAATTAACATATTTTTTGAGAAAATTATTGATAACAATTTTATTTATGAGGAATTAAATTAAAAAATGTCCAAAGACCAAATTAAGAAGACAATTCTATGATGAACCAAATTAAAAAATATTTTATTTGTAGAGGATTAAATTAAAAAAAAAAATTCTATGAGAAACTAAATTGAAAACTATCTCATATGTGAAAGACTAAAATAGATTTTTACTCAAAAATAACTTTATATGACTCTTTCCAATTTTGATTCATAATAATGATTTACCCTGCAATACGTGTAGAGTTGATCATTTTACCATGTTATGATTGATTTATTCTTCATTAGCATGATTTCTTCTCCTTAAAAAAATTGGAAGAGTAGAAATATTTCTTCAATTACTAATTTTCCTCATTTTCTTTCACGTATCATAATTTAATATATATATATATATATATATATATATATATATTGTTATTAAGACTTTGCACTTTTGTTTTCCCTTTTAATCTAAAACACGTCCAACAATAAAATAATATTGAATTAAATGATTATTTGAATTTAATCTTTACATAACTATATACTAATAGATTTATCAAATTAAACAAAATATCATTGATATTAAATAATATTTTATAAATAATTCCATAATAATTAAAATATGATATTCTCACAAATATAATATTCCCAACAACCCATACTGCTCAAGCTGAAATGGCTTCAGAGATGGCCCTACATTAGGCTTTCCTTTATGGGAGCATTGCCATTGCTATTTCCCATGCAAGTAACCTACATCTCCATGACTTTGTAATGTTGACTGTTCCTCGCTTCTTCTGCTAATGCATTTATATATATATAACATGAGCCTTTTAACGTGTTGATGAAACTGTTCTCCTATTATATGGAAACTGTAATAACATTTCATGCCATATTCCAATAAGTTTCATCACTTTCTCCTTGCATCTGCTTTTCTCTTCTTCGTCGTTGTAACAAAACCATTCACTAACTTTATGTTTCCTGCACTAGCTTTATCTCTATCACAATATGAATTTCTTGCAGATAATCCGTTATGTGAACTTGAACTCTTCTGATCTCTAGCTTCTTTGACATTAGAGATGCTTCTCCATTACGCTGAGGAGTAGGATTTTGATTACGATTCATGATTACTGTCTCCTAAAGCCTGGATTTGGTTGGACTAACATCATGTTCCAATGTTCTATATCTTGCATGCATGGCTGCAAACTCTGTTTTAAATGGGATTTTCTTCGTATCCACACACTCGTCATCCTGTAAGACTCCGCCCATTGTTAATATAATAATTGGTCAGCTATCTTGTTGTAATGGAGAAGAAATGCATTTTGATTCTTCTTTTCATTTGAACATTTTCAGAAAGCGTACTAGATCTTATGTTTATAAATTCTCTAGCGAAAGCCCAAGTTTAGTGGTGCAGATCAAATCGAGCATAAGTGTTTATTCTCCATTCAGTCATGCCTATATTACAAATTCATCAATTCATATGTATAACTAATTACCCAAATAATTAAGAACAACTCAAAAAAGTTAATAATTATGAATTGACTACTGGGAATTAGTGGGAAGTAGAATATAAATGCGCCAATTCGAAGTATGCACCACGAGATTCAAGTAATCAATTTCTTTCGCCACAAATTCTCAGCAGCCAAACAAATAGAAAAATCTATTACAGATGGGGAAATTGGTCCCTTGGTATTTTAGCTTCGAAGGCTTGGGATTGAATCTATCAGGGGTAAGACCAAACAGCGTAAACTGGTTTGGGCTAACTAATTGTTTTATTGAAATGTTTCATGATAGTAGTAAAATATTTTGAACTTTTGTGAAGTGAGATTGGCGTCACTTAGTGATTAGTTTTCTCTCGGAAGTAGTTTAGACTTCTCTTCTTTTGGTAAATGTCAATGATTGTAGCAGACATTTCTTTCATTACCAAATGGTCCTTTGGAAATTTTGATAAGGGGGCAAACGTCTTTAGACACAACAATTGAAAAATAATTCAATTTTAGATTTGATTGATATATTTAATTTTTTCGGGCTGGACAAATTAGAGTCTTGCAAG
The DNA here is from genome assembly GCA_037074485.1 of Delonix regia. NCBI lineage: Eukaryota > Viridiplantae > Streptophyta > Magnoliopsida > Fabales > Fabaceae > Delonix > Delonix regia. The sequence goes on from CM073461.1 coordinate 3,996,502, forward strand.
ATTAATCACTAGTAACAAATGTAAATTAAGCGATGAATAGTATGATATGATTGATTTGGGTAAGGTATACTTTGTCTTTGTCTAATTTGGTAACTCACTGCATAAGTATTGTCCTCCAAGCCACTCCTTTGCTCAATTGGCAATGTTTCCAAAGAATAATCCATCAGTTTTTCACTACTTTACCGAAGGAAAATTATGCAACGCCTTACCTCTAATTTAGTATGCATTTTTGAGATGACATGGTCAATGCTAGCATGAGATTTAGAGTATGTCAGAAACCTCCCGGAGACCACTGAGGTCTGTTGCTATTTGCTAACTTTACAACATGTTCATCAAAACTAGTTAAACTTGTATCATTAAAACTTTGTTGTGGATTATCTTCTCAATGCAAAAACAATTTAGGGTATCCAATTTTGCTGCTAAAAACAATAAAATTGATAGTGTATAAAAAGTGACACAATTTCCTTTTATTTCCTTCATCAATAAATTAGTTTCCACGAAGGAAAGCAGTAAAATTACGGAAAATGAGTCACTTTCTCATGAATTGAACTGTGTTTAGTTCACTTCCTATTCAGGTTGTGCTTAACCAGGTCAATTGTTAAAACTTAGCATAAGATTTCCATTGATAAACCGTAAGATCTCGTTCTGCATACCTATAGCATTATCAAACAATAAAACAATAGAAACTGCTAATATCAAATCCTCAACTTTGTTATCATATTCTGATCACTGAAGATGTCATTAAAATAAATTTAATTGAAATTCACAATAAACGATGGAATAAATAAGCACTTTTGACAAGTACCAGTTGATATTCATGAAGGCCATCTTTTCTTGTTTGACTAGTTAACTAAACTACTCTGAATAATAAAACGCTTAGGATTTCAGACAAAAAAGAACACTTAGGATGCATTCTGGCTAGTTGTTTTGTAATAATATATTCCTCTTAAGGGTTTTGCCCATACATATTACTTAAATATGGTTCTACCTGGCCATCTAATTGTCATATTTTAATAAATATTTTACGAAATGGAGGCCAAGTTTGCTTCTATATAAAGACGTTACGGGAAAGATTTTTGCCTTACACAATTGCCTTAGGGAGACTCATTTCAAATTTTATAATTTTCTAGCACTGAACCACCTAATTAGACAAGCTTGCAATCTCAATTTATTGCCCATTGTCTTGTCTGTCTTGACAGCATAACACATCCGTTTCATTTTCAGAAGCATAAAAAGAGAAGAGCACTCTCTGTCTCCCCCGGTATCAATCTTCCCGTTCTTGTTTACTTATATTCACCAAATTGAGATATTTTATGCAGTATATTTAAACAATTTCAAGCTGTTCAGGCGTTTGAAAAAAGTAGTAGATCGTTTGCTTCTGTGACTCTGGACATCAAGAATATGAGGCGAAGATCTTGTTTTAGAATCAAAGGCAATTTTTCTTCCCAGTTCCAATTTTTGTTACGGTAGGAATTCTGGGTGACAAAAAAATTCCACTTCACCCGCTCGTTGAAAAGTTCATATCTTGCGGATTAAGGTGTGAATCTCATGAAGGGCACTTTATTTAAGCATTCATGGTCCGTTATTTATTTTATTTGATTGATACATAATGTTGCTTTTCCGTTCAGGTATAGATCATGCATTTGCCTTTTTTTTTGGGGGATAAAAATGTTGTCATGGGCTACTTGATTTTCAATCTTGCAGACAATTCATTGATTTGGCTTTCTGCTACTTTGCTAATTGAATGTCATGTTTGTCAAAAAAATTTCTTTATTGGCCATTTTTCTTTATAATTATCTTCTTAACTCAACAGGTCATAACTTATTTTAGTCTTCAAAATTTACTTTATCTGCCAGCAATCCCAAAAAACTATTTGTAAAGAAGCTCTTTGATAGGAATTTTTGTTGGATGACAGTCAAAGATTAGTTGATTATAGTCTTACCACTTTCTGGATAATTATGTAAATTTAGTGATTATAATGAATATTCCAAGAGAGATAAATTTTTCAAAACTGGCTAACTAAAATGAGAAATTATGAAAAACCTTGATGTTCATAGTTTGTGTCATCAAATATAATATTCACCACATGCTCCGTCTAGAGAAACAATGATATTAACAATTCTTAGATGAGGAAGTACATTCAAACAAAACAATTTTGCTAATCCAAAAGCTATTGCACAAAGAAGCAGATTATGTTTTGAAGAAGCACGTTGTAGAATGGTTGGATTTACATAGAAGAATGTGGTTGTGGTAAATGCCTCTTTAGAATAGAATTTTGAGAATTAAAGAGAAAAAGAAAGAGAGAAGTAAGAGTGCCAGAATCTGAAACACCCTTAGGTCCTTAGGTAGTATACAAACCTCCTGGATAAACATTCAGTAATATTTCTCTCTTTCAAAAGATTACAAAGTCACACATATATAGCCAGTACAAGATAACTGTAGAAAACTACCCTTAACTGATACATAACTGACAAATAACTACCCTTGGAACATAACAAACTGCTTCTGAATATAAGAAACTACCTTGACAGTTAAAAACACATAATAATAAACATAAGTAAACTGTTGCTGCATGTGACACACATGCAGTATCAGACTTCTTTCTTCAAAAATATGTTCTTAAAGGTTTTGAAGAAGAAGATAATGTTGTATCAGGTTGGTTTGGTTTTTAGTGGTCTAATCAGATAGAGGGAATGTGATTTGTTTGGGTTTTATGTTTTCAAGTAGTTTGTTGAAATATAAATAGATTTACATAGAAGAATGTTTTTGGTTTGTTCTTTTGTGCTCTGATAACAAATATTGAGAATGATAGTGGTTTGTGTCTTGTGTTCTCATGCAGCATGTTGCCAAATGATTAGATTTACAATAAATAATTTTTTAGATTGGTCTTAAGTGATCTAATGGCAGATGTCGAGAATTTAACTTGTTTGGGTCTCAAGTTTTCAAGCAGCATGTTGCAAAATGGTTTGATGTACATAGAAGAATATTAGTACCTTAGTCCTCAGTGGTCCAATACCTGTAATAGGGTATGTATTTGGTTCGGTTTTGTGTTTTCAATTAATGAGGGATCAATCACTTGTTATGTCAAGAGTAAAATTTTTAAAGTTTATTTCTCTTTATATGGCAAAAAGTGATAGAAATTTACACTATAATCCTTTTATAAGCGTTCATTTTATTGGTCTTATGAGGGCCAACGGTCATCCTATGGACTCACTACATGGATCAATGTTTGGCAACCTAACTTGTCAATGCTTCGAGTGTGTATGGCAAAGCTGCTTACACATGCTCACAACATGTATAGATGTGGGGCTCTACACTATTGGTATAAGGAAATAAAGTTGTTTTTTGACTATTAGTTATAGCTTTTGGTGTAATGGTAAGTACTAGATCTTTACTATCAATATCAAATCAAGTCACAAGCTTAAGTCCCTTAGGTGTCACTTTTTCTTTTATGGGGGAAGGGGTGAGGAGATTGTTGGCTTATTAGAAGCTAACAATCACCTTATGGACTTGTTGCACGTTTGGACATACATCAATGCTTAACAACCCAACCTATCAATATGTCTAGTGTGCATTGTGAAGCCCCACACATCCGCCTTTGTGCTACAACTAAGTTGTACTTTGACTAATAATTATAGTTTTAGCCTACTCAATAGCATTAGGTCCCATCACATTTATTTATCAAATTTTTTTTTACTCAACATTTTGTACATAATTTAATAATGTTTGTATTGAGGGCTCATTACCATAACAAATTATGTATGACTTTAATGTTTTATTATACTTTCATGACATTAAAGATTAACAGTTCTAATTACCATACAAGGAGTTAAAACTCTACCAAAGCCAAGCTTATTTTTCCTTATAATTACTCTAGAAAAGTCTTTGGGGCTTTGCATGAACATAATTTCAATACTTTCTTCTATAACTTACACAATGAAAGAGTTGGAACCTGTTTGTGATTAAAACATGATGTTTATGCTGTTATAATTTATTTTAATTGGTTTTCTTTTTGTCACAGATATTTTGGCTTAAAGAGGTGACACTAAAAGATGAGAGTATTGAGTAACTAGAATAAATTATATGGGCTACACATTGAGGGAATGAAAGCAAAACACTAGCATTACAGATTCAAACAATCTAGAAGGTGACTCAATTGGTTCTGATCCAGATTCTCTATGGTGGAGCTATAGGTGACCATGGACAAGAAGGAAATTAACTTATGCTCTCCAACAAAAAGCAAGTCTAAAATTGAAAACTCTAGTGCAAATTTGACTACAAGGCGTGGACGAAGTTCCACTTCTAAAAGGAGGTCAGAGAGAGTACAAAACAAGGAAGCCGTTGATGCTAGAAAATGTTTAAGCAGGAAAAGAGGATCATTGTCACACCCCGAAATTCCTGGGATGGGACCGGCACAGATCACAAGAAAATTCCCATGACCTGCAAGCCTACACTAGAGGGACGATCGTTAACATACATTTCCAATACATATGAATACTGTTTGCCTTAATATATATGGTGAAAATTTCAATACAAAACGAGGCCACCTGTAGAAATTTCGACAGCACCTCCCCAATAAATAAGATGTCACGAAATTTCTATAAAGTCCTGCAAGGCAATACATAAATAGGGGAGCTTCGCTCCCACCAGCCCAATCCACTATATACAACATAAGACAAAACATGGCGGGTTCAGTTGTAGTTACAAAATAATCCCGTATACAGAAATGGCTACCAATCTAAATATATATATATATACATTACAAAAAGAAAATGCCAAATTCATAATCTAAACAAGAGGGCACGTCTCGCACCCAAACCAAGCGGCTTAACGCGACTCCTCAGTCAATGCTTCGCCGGCTCCAGAAGATCGTCTAACTCTCTCTCTGGGACTAAAAATTTTCCAGCAGATAGCACCCCAAGTCAGTAAACCATTTCATATATAAACAGAAGCTTTAACAAAATCAAGGATTTAATACAGTGCAACAGTGTTTAAATCTATATGCTTGCAATTTAACAGTCGAACTAAATGACCCATTTTTTTGAAACATCAAGTTAACAGCCATTCTCAGATAAACAATCAATTTGTGAAAAACAATCAGGAATAAGACTGCTAAGAACCAACAGGCGAGGGTACACAACCCTCGAGGGCATCTAATCAACAAGCGATGATACACAATCCTCGAGGGTAATTAACCAATAGGCGAGGACACTCAGTCCTCGAGGGTAACTAACCAACAGGCGAGGATACACAATCATCGAGGGTAACTAACCAACGGGCGAGGACACTCAGTCCTCGAGGGTAACTAACCAACAGGCGAGGACACTCAGTCCTCGAGAGTAACTAACCAACAGGCGAGGACACTCAGTCCTCGAGGGTAACTAACCAACAGGCAAGGACACTCAGTCCTCGAGGGTAACTAACCAACAGGCGCGAGTTACGTCTCGCGAAGGCTTATCATTCGTCATCCTCCAAAAATAAAGGAATTTATGTCGAGCATGTATACAAAGATGAAATTATATGGAAATTATCTATGTTTCTAATATAACTATCTAGTAATCACCTCTAATCACATCACAAGTCCAATACCGTAGTTACAGTCATTCAACATATACAGAAGGTCCCTTGCTTTAAATCCCCCAATCCGGTAAGGCAGAATCACAAAGAATTTATTTATACTTAGGAAACAATTAAAGCAAGAACAACCCAGGCATAATAAGAGTTTCGAAGTGTTATCTGCGCACCTAAACTCTGATTGACACAAGCAGTACGCTGCCCCCCTGGGGTGCCGGAATCGCCCTTACGATCCACCTGCACCGAAGTTCACGCAGGAATTAATCGTCTTTCGGGTCATTATCCTAATTTAGGACCTAACTCCCCCATCTCTTTGATTCTATATCTTGCATTCCTTAACGTGTGGTAATTTACACTTCTGCCCCACATATTTTCCAGATTTTTCATTTTGGTCCCTGTTTCAAACCCTAGCCTCCATTCTAATGCAGATTAAGACAATTTCCTAGTTCTCATGCCCAACAACTTAAAGGTATTAATCTAGAGTTAATATGAACCAATTACAAGTCAACAATTTTCCATTTTCTCAAGAACCCAAAATTTTCGAAAATTTTCATTTTGGTCCCTGTCAGCCATTCTTCTTACAAGCAACCAAAATCCATGGTTTTAGAGCTCAAATTTGTTTTTTATGGGCCGAAAATGCTACTTCTAAGCTCAATCTGAAGAGAAAACCAGTAAAAATGTATCAAATCGCCCAAAATGTCCAATGCTCGAGCTTCTCGGTCTCGCTGGAAAAAAATGGCTCCAACGGCGACCAACCGAGCTCGACTCTAGGTGAGAATGGCTGGCCAAGAAGCGAGGTACACAACCCGTCCAAGCCACGCCGGGAAAACTTATCCAGGATTAATTTTGGCCATTTTTATACATTTATACTGGAGGAAGATGATAAGGTCATCTGTACATCTTCTAAGGTATCTTTTATTTTATTTGTTACACGCTTTATTGTTTTAACAATAGGTCCTCTTGTCCCTCTCCACTGACATACAATTTTTAAGTTCTGGATAAGCTATATTATATAGTCACCAAAAAAATTCAACAGAATTCATGGGCGGAGGATTGCGGAGATGCCCTTTATCGCCATAGATTGTTTACTTGCCAGTTTTAACTTTAATCATGCAAAGATAGATTTGGTTTATTATCATAACTTCTATTATTATATCCAGCAACATATGCCCTCAAATACTTATGTGTGAATGGCTAGTGCCAGAAGCACTTGAAATGTTCACATAACGAAAGTGAATAACACAAGAAAATAAATTCAGAGTTATGAGTAGGAGACTTATATTAATCTCTTAATTGCGGAAGTTTATTGATCTTTGACTGGGATCACTGATCGAATGAAATACCTATAATGTATTGGATGTATATCAGGTTTTCACAACTTAAATCCTCTCTCAAATGCGACTGCAAAATACTCATAAGTATCCTAGCCTTATTTATAGAATGTTAATTAGAGTTAGAGTTTAGTAATAATTTTTATAATTATTATAACATTACCTTATCAACTTACATATAAATTAAAAGTTATGCTGGATGACATGTGTGGAATCTGATAATGAACCTCTAGTTGATGTTGCACTGGATCATGATTTCTATCATAACCAAGGGAGCTTGGCCATGACCGAGGATCTTAGTTTTACCATTATTTCTCGGCCTTTCTCTTAGTGGTTTCCCCGATCTGCCAACAAAGCTACTATATTGCCTGCTTGTGTGCTGATGTTTCCTTCATGTATCTATATACACACTCACAGAGATGTTTTGATGGCCAAAAAATTAAGAATATGCTAATTTACACACTATCTTGCTTTGTTATTGTCTTGTTGAGTTGGTAGTTTTTTTAAAAATATACGCAATTTATACAGTTCTAACACTTAGACGTCTATTCGTCCAAAAAAAAAAACAATACTTAGACTTCTAATTCATTTAAATCTTTTAAATAATGTATTTTTCACACACCAAGTGTGCAATAATTATTCTTATTAAATTGATATAAGATGAGGGTTAAAAATAACTTTTCATATGCCTTTTTAATAAATTATGGTATTTTAGAAATACCCTTATTTCAATGCATTAGTTATGAGGCCATAAAAATATCTTCAAACAGTTTTCAACGTCTCCTCCATTAATTAAGATAATGTTCTATTGAATTATTTAACCATGCTATAAATTACCATTATTTTCTTTAAATTTCCTTACGCAAGCTTGTATTCCCTAATTAGTTTAAGAAATTAGTCGAAGGTTAAACTAGTATTTTGATTTCTTAAGTTTAATTAAAATTTAAAATCAATACTTTCAATTTTAAATATGTTAAATTAGTCCCTTAAAAACTTTTTAACATAAAAATGAAAACAAAAGCTTTTTTATTTTTTATTTTTGAACTTCGGTAAAATATGACCTTATAAGTATGTTAATTTTAATTTTTATCAATCTAAAAACCTTATCCAATTGTTAAAATAATCCATTAATTAGGTAATAATCAATAATATTGTCATTTAAAGTATGACAGATAATATAAATATGTAAACAACTATTACTTATATTATTATATTAAATTTTTTTAATGAAGATTATAGCAAAAAATTTTACTCCGCCCTTGGTTGGTCCGCCGGAGGACCATTAGTAACATCATAAATATAGAAAACTTTAAGTCCTAATTAAATTTGGATGACCACAAAAAAAAAAAAAAAGACACCATGAATAAAATCTTAGTATACATAAATCCTAATTAGCACGATCAGTAACATCATTCAGTTAGTGAACACAATTCATTGTAAAAGAACTTTAATTGAGTGAAATGAAAGTTGAGGAAGCAATCTAGCACAATCCAAACTTACAATTTTAAGGGACTGAAATACTATTTTAACAATGATAAAAAGCCATACATTAAGATAGACATAATAGAAAGTTATTAGAAGGCGATAAAAATATATAGAAAAAAAATAGCAAACTCCATGGAGCTTGACTTAGCACCCAACAAGTCTTAATACACCCAATACTTGATGAAATTCAAAGACATGACCATCAAATGCAGAAACTTGGGCATGCCAAGATTTCTGTTTGTCAGATAAGAGGCATGATTTGATGAGACAAAGTTTTATGAGGCAACCCCCAAATTTTCAATTATATATATTTAACAAAATGATACAATATATAGTTCAAATGTAGTTCAAAAAATAATTAATTAATTGATAAATTATGACAGGAAATACAAAAATAAAAAGGTGTGATATACATGTCCCTTCGAAGTTGAAGCAGTTTCCTTCTAATCTTCAATTTTTGCCAGCATCAGATCCCTCGTTTCTGAAACTATCCAAAATTATACTACAGTTGTTCATCGTCGAAGCATCAAGAAGGCCATGATTCCAAAGTTTGATCATGAATAACCTCCAACACCTGAACTCAAGGATATTTAACTTTAAATTCAGAATTCCAATAATAGATTAGTAGCAAGCAATAACCATAGAAAAAATAAATAAATAAATGCTCAAGCACTTCGAGTTTTGAAGTCACAGGACTGGGAAAAAGAACTAATCTGATAATAATATTATTAATCAGAATAAAAAAATAAAACCAAAAGAAGGAAGAAAACTATGCTTAGATTACAACAAGCTCACAACCAGACAACATTTATATCTAAATTGTACTACAAAAGGATTTGAATGCCAAGCACCATCTTCCCCCTAGAAAGCAAAGGCTCCCTCCAACCAACTCAAGCAAATGGCAACTTGGTCCATTCTAGAAAAGACTTAGAAAAGTAAAACAACGATAAATTACAAGATTTCCAAGCAAAAATGCCAGTCTTTTAAGCATATTGTACCTTCAAGTGTCCATATCTTTACATGAAAAATAAATTTTTATTAAGAGAAGGCATATCTAGTATAAATTAATTAATGAATTCAATCTGGAAACCATTGTTTCCACACTGCCAAAGACTGCAGATAAATTTTTTTTTTTTTTTATTGTTCTTTCAACATTTTTCATCCATTAGGGAAAACCTATGAAGGCATGAACTAAAGAGACATTTGATTTGTGATGCCAAAGACTGCGGATAAATTTTTTATCTAACTGTTTTCAACATTATTCATCCCTTAGGGAAAACCTAAGACGACATGAACTAGAGGGACATTTGGCTTGCAAAATCTTACATTTCCAAGAATGATTGCACTTCTAGGAATGCGAATCCCACAAATATGACATTCCTACCCCCGGTCATCATAATTATTCTTGGGAATAATTTTCTACAATTTTAGAAATCTAAATTCTCATTATGAGTCATTGTTAGCTATTCAAAAATACCCCTAACATTTATCAATTATAATATTACTTATCAATTTTTTTATTGTTTATTCATGTATTTATATTTTACATATTAAATAGTATTTCATATTTTTTCTTTATTAATTTATATCTTACTTGTTATATTTCAGTATTATTTTTTATTTTTATTATTATATTTTCGTAACTTTTTATCTATATCTTATTAATTTTATCATTTTCTAATTACTATAATTTATTTTTTTATATATTATAGTATTATGAAAGTGTATTAAGATATGAAAAAGTAAAATCGTCCCTTTACACTCCAAACACATTCCCACTTCAAGGGGGCTTTTACAGGAATGTTAACTTTCAAGGAATGCAACATGCTCGACTTACTTTTCTTAAACCTTGAACCAAAAAAAGGAATATGTCATTCGCAGGTAACATTCTCAAGAATTCTGAAAACATTCCAGGAATCAAACACCCCCCTTAAACAAAATATCAATTGATTCAAGAAAGAAGGGCAAAAGTAATACCAAAACAAAGTGGGAGATGAGACCAACTCCTTTCCATGAAGCTTGGAAAAGGCCTCACAGGCCCAGGGAACATGACCATCCGCCAGCACACTGCCACAGTGAAAACTACATGAAACAAACACCAACTATGCACATGATACAAACCATTAATTTCACTCTACATGCAAGAACCAATGAGCAAACCAGTGTTACTAATGGAATGAAGAGAAACAGAAATGAAAATAAAAGGTAAAAGCAGCTTAAAAAGGCAGCAGTAGCCACCTTTGCCTCCTCACAAAAGAGTTCCAGAGATGCATAAGCTGCTTTTCGTCTTTGGAAACATCAACAAAATCATCAAGCATCTGCAACATAACAGTTTGAACTTAGGTTTTGGTTAATTTGACTGAATTTATAGTGCTATAAATACCTAGGAGTAAAGCTGCACAGAATCCTGAGGAACACTAGGACATGAAGGGGACAAAATGAGCCAGAGATTTATGTAGAAAGAACAATGGCATAACTTCGGCAAATTCTGGTCTGGTCAATGTGTGTATAAGTGCTATACAAAACACAACCTAGTTTTTTTTCAAAAAATTGTTCCATTAAGTAATATATTCTGATGTTGTATAATAAAGTTCAATTTGATACAAGAAACAAGGAAAAAGAAATGAAAAGGAAATAAAAATTTGAAGAAGTTTTCAGCTTACTCTTCGATCTTCAAGATCTGCAATGTCATCATCAACTTCATCTTCACTATCCCGGTCTGATAACACTTGTTCCAGTGCCATAGGCTTCAATGCCAAACACAGCAGAGCAAGACAGAATAAGGGAAACAAATCAAATCAACTATCTTCTACCTCAGTGACAAAGCAATAAAGATCATTGAAATGGAAATTATGACAATTATCCCTTATTTCATTAAAAAAGGCTACTACATTTTATTAAACTAAATTCATATACAAGGAAACCAAGTATTCAAATAGAATTCAATTAGAAAGGCACTAAATGAAACATACAATGAGAATCATATTCTAGTAATCTAACTGGTAAAACATCAAAACATCACATAGCAAGTTAGTTACTCTTCTCTACCAAGTTAAAAATTAAGATTCCATTCCAAAATAAATTAATTAGCCACGGAGAGGGGAGAGGACAGGACACAAAAAGAAAATTCTCAAACAGATACCAAGAAAACTAGTCACCTGAACTCTGTGAGAGTGAAAGAACTGTCTTTTCTGCAGGAGCATACGGCTGGAGAAACAAAATTTTAATTAATAAATCAACATGCTCAAATTAGGGCATTCTCAAAAAGGATGATAAGAATAATCACTATTAATAATTTCATTCAAGTATAGCATAGGGATTACATGGTTTAAGAGACAATCTCCAGATTTTTGTCATCTGATGACTGATGTGAATGGTGACAAGTATAATGCACAGGCATTTTAGAGTTATAATGTATGACATGAGAAGAAAGAAAGATACTCTTCATCCTTACTATAATATAGATGATTAAGTAGAATCAAGCTGACTAAAGAATATAAATGATAAGATATTTGGACTTTGTAAGAAAACAGGCTTCAGTCACTATAAGAAATTATATAATGTTCAAAAGATTGTTTGTAACATATGTTAAGGAATTATGAGGGAAAAATTGCACTTTCATCAGACAACCAGCAATTAAAATAATTAGACTCAATGAATAATTAAAGACAGGGTTCAAGTCTTCATTAAAAACTGAAGTTCATACTTTTAGAACTAAATTACAAGTATAAGAAACAAAGAAAGCAGGATATAGGTTTTACGAGAATACTTTCTCGAGTCTGATCGATCCATGTTCAACTTCCTTGTCTTGGCAGGCAAAGCAGAATCACATCTAGATACTGATTTATTACATTCAGGGTCCCTAGAAGATTGGGGCATGGCAATTGGAACACCTGGAATGTTAAAACTAGATGCAACATGTTCCACATAATCTGCAGAGCCAGGGCAATGAGGACCAAATTTTTCTCCATCATGTCTTCCATTCTGCATGTCCTTTTGACTGGGAGATGTCTTAGACAAGTTCTCACTTTTGCTGGACATGATATCTACACAACACTAATATTACAGTCTATCCGCAAATAATATATTGGTAAAAAATTATATAAAAACTATAAATGCATTTTTTTTTTTAAGAGTACACAGAATGAAGATAATTGTCTTCCTACATGCTGCAGTAATTCATTTACATAGTTAGATTGGTTGATTTGCACCCTTTAGTAGAGGAGGAAGTCAATTAATTATTGATTTCTATTATACTGTAGTTTTCCGTGGGTATTAACACATGTATTATCAGCATTTGATGCAATTTTGTTAAGAGAAAAGATAAGACGAAGGTATCTAGTGAAAGAGAAGCAAATGTAGCCACCCCAGGCCATTATGGTATAGTAGCTGGGAAAATATGGACTGCTGAATATCAAGGTTGTGCAGAATACACTCTGTGCAAGGTGCAGGTATTTCACACTTCATAGCTATAATTCTCCACTTGTATAACAGAAGAGATGAATCACATCCCTTCCAACGTTGCTTTAATAGCTGTCAATTAGTTGACTTTATCTTTTAGCAGACCAGAGCCAGAGATTGGAGTGGAGTGCAAAAGAGTCTACTTTCAAGTTACCGGGTATCTCAGGGCCAGATCCATTTTTATGACTGGAAGAGTGCAACTACCCATGAGTAGATGATAGCATTTAATTGTCACAGCAGCCACTCAAGTATAATTATTACCACGGTACTTCTCTTGACAACCATTCTGTATGCCTTCTGTAGCCAACATGGGTGAGTCTAACTCCAGGAACTGTACACTGGCACGCTTTTCATTTTGAATAGAATCCCTGCGTATACGTTGTCGAGGCCTTGCACTGTACAGTTTGTTGTTAATTCAACATTTCAAAGTCAATAAACAACTCAAAATTATATGAATTGGCTGGTAACTAATTTGAATATAGATACACAACCAACCAGAAGAAGAAGATTTGTGACTGTGGATTTATTCCATCAGTGACATTCTACAAACAGTCAACAGAAAGGAAGGTTAGCACATACTACAATCTTTTCACACGAAAATTAGGGATTTAATCATATTGGCTGTCAAAAGGTGATAATCATCACTAAATCTAAGTAAGGCCAAAAAAATTCATGGAATTCAAGGAAAGCAAACATTTGACAAATTTAAGACAAATGATCCGTAGAAAGTTTCCCAGCATGACAGACTAATGCAAATGAAAATATATCCTCAAACTTAAATGTGTTGTTCATCCTATTTCTCAATGCCCATAAGAACATAGTTAGGTAATGGTTCCCAAAAAGTAAGGCGATGAGACAAACACAATATACATCTGATCCTTGCATACAAGGTATGTAGATGCTATTATTAAGGTTAGACCATTCACTGAGCTTTAGTTGTACAAAGACAAACACCAGAAGGCTGTTCTTTGAACAAACAGTCACAAAACTACAATTGATGCAAAAGAAGGAAACCAAGAAACCCCAATAGATGCAATCAGCACAAGCTAAACTACCAAAAAGCACTACTCCAAATTATCACTACAGAAACCAGATTCTAGTGGATCAATGTATTATGGGTCCATCAGGCTGATAAGCTCTCTGCCACTCTGCCTGAGACAGTGAAACAAAGTATCATAGGGATAGATCCAAGTAATTGCTTTTGATTGAAACTAAATTTGTGTTTTTCAAATTATTTAAAAGCCTAAGGAAAACAACAATTTCCCATACTTATAAATTAAATAGAACCTGACCTCTGATCTCAATATATCAATCTTCACAGAGACATTTACTGCTTGATAGCCTTCAGTCACCTACAAAATAAAGCTAGTATATTTTAAGATCTGTCCAGAACAAATCAATAAATAAAGATTGACTTTATAGTCCTAGTAGCAAACCCAAAACTCAAAGTTGAATAGATCATGTGATGCACATAGATGAAATCGCAAACCCTGCACAAAATAAGCCATTGTTAGTTTGATATACTAGAGTCTAACTTAAATTATAAAAGTAACTTTCTCACAAAATATGAGCAAGTTGAAAGGAATTATTATAGATCCAATTAATACCTAAAAAACATTCGCATATTACAGGCTTTACTCCTTCAAATGATCTACCAATGTAAAATTAAATATTTTTTCCATTACAGGGAGGTGTTTCACAGTCATTCTAAAAACCCAAATAAAAGAAATTCACATGGCCATTAAAGCTTCTAAAAGAACAAAGTGATAAGATCCTCCTTCCTAATCTTCAATAGCAGAAATCAAATAATTAATACATGAGAACAGCTCATATATATACAATATACCTTAAAGCTTGCACACAGCATCAAGCAAAATGGACAAGAAAAGTCCTCAGTCACTGCATTTGAAAAGAGATGAAAAATTAATCAGTATTGTCAACATCCTATCCCTTCAAATAAGATGTAAATGCAATTCTTCCCTACGAAACTTTCAGCCATATGCAACCACTACACAAGGCCAAAAATGATAAAATGCAGACAAACTAGTGTAATGGCACTTCAGAAAATATACTCATCGTAGGCAGTGGTAAGATGCAATGCCAAATTGAACTTAGTACAAGAAAATTAATTATACCTTCAGTCTTTCGAATTGTGCTGTAACAGTCCCTATAATTGAAAATCACAATCCCAACTCTTAACCTAGACAACAGCAGAAAACAATACAGACAAAATTACAAAGCATAGAAGAAAAGATAGAGCTCGATTTACAAGAAGCCCTTTCATTTATAATACATCTATTGTCTTACATATTAACACATCAGCAACCAAAAACTCGTCAAGAGTTAAAATAGAAAGAAGGAACAGGTACCTCCTTTTATGCCTCGCTCGTAATTTGTAGCGCAAACATCTCCTAAGGTATGAAGGCTGTTGAGAAGTTACAAATCAGAAAGTTTTGAAAAAAATGTTATGGATAATTCTTAAGGATACACTGCAGAATCTATAAGTACTAAGAACAACGTGCCTCAGAAAAGTATCAAGAGATAAGTAAATGCATAAATCGAGGAATTTGTATCATGAAAATATCCCAAAAACTATAAGGCCACCTTCGCAAGGCTAAGTGGCAGCGTGACCAGCCAATCAGATCTGCTTTTATAAATTACATTCAAAGCAAGCTAATCATGCCAATGCAATCTATGAAGTTGTTAACTAGGTGTAAAAATTAAAGTCTTCAAAGTGCACAAGAAAATAAATACTGGCTTTTGGCCCCAATTGAGATATTCTTCCAAATTAAGGCGACTATATAGCATTCCAATTGTCCTGACACAATATATATGCAAGTAAAACGCATTATATTACATTATGAAGAGAACGGCGGTAGAGAATATTGTACAGTTCAACAGGCTTGCAATAAATTAGAAGACTCTCATCAGCTGCGGTTTCTTCTTCGGCAGAACGATGGACAGGAGAATTTTGACGGCACATGTTGTCTTCCCTTATGAAATTTTAACCTGCAGAAGCTGATACATATTGGCATAAGAACAAGTGAACCGTAATACTTGTACATACCCACAAATACTTATTCGCGGTCAATTATCAAAAGAAAATTACCGCGAAGTCTATTGCGAAGGCCACATTGATTCCATAAGGTTGTTCACAAAACATTATGAGTAGAAAAAAAAACAAAAACAAAGTCTTTGGTATTGAAAAGTAAAAGTTTCTGTTTTGCCTTTTTGTGACCAGAAAATTCGACCTGTTCACCCCTCCGGACCTTTCAAAGTAGGAATTTTCAGACTGATCGTTCTGCTTCCAGGTATATCTTGAAAGAGAGAAAAAGAACCGAATTAAGAGAGAGACTTACAGTGGGAAATCAGGAGCCCGCCGATGAGGCGTTCGTCGTCGATGCTTGGATCTAGCAGAGGATGGGAGACTCAGGCGTTGAAGTTGCAGAGGCCTAGAGCTACACGACACTGACCCAGTCCACCAAAAGAGGACAAGAGTATATCTGGGCTTCAGTGTGGCCTATACTATCTCCTAGCCCAATTCTAGTTTTCAAAATGGCCTATACCATTTTGGTCATAAATTTTCAATTATCTAGATGTGTATGTTCCTAATCCAACACCAAATTAATATACAGTATAATGAAAAAAATGATTGTTTGTAATACCTGTTATCAGTATCTTGTCCTTTAAACTCAAGTCTTAAGTTCTCAGGAAGGTATTGAATGTTGTCTCAGCAAAAATTCATAAAATTAGTCAATCCAATTCAATCAAATCATATCAGATTATATTAGGTTTGGTCAAATAAAAAATTTGCAAAAATATAAAGTCAGGCTATATCTATTAACCAGGTTGGGTTGAATACCAGGATTAACCTCTACTTCACCTAATTATATTTTAATTTTCTTACATATTTTTTATAATTTGATTTATATATTTTTATTTATAATAAATTTTAAGCATATCAATTCATTTCAAATATTAATTATTTTTCATTTTAAATCTTAATTTTGTGTCCTTCTATTTTTTTTCACCATCAAATCTTAATTTAATTTTTTATTCTTAAAATACTATTTTTTACTAACTAATAATAATTTTTTCAAAAATAATAAATAATTTTAAAAATAAATGTAGATCCAATTTGGCCTAGACCCAACCACTTATTGGGCTAAGGCGGGTTCTGAGATAAATTGTTTTGTCTTAATATTTTATTAGATTGGCTCACATGTTATGTTTAAATTTAACCTAACTTAGTGTTTGAATACTCATAATCTTAAGTTTAGTCACAGTTTTAAATAGTGAAAATGGTATTTTGGTCAATAAAGTGAAAATGGCATTTTGGTCAATAAAATCGAAGAATGAAAAAATATAGTAAGAAAGAAATTTTTTGTACAATATTTGGTTTGAGATACTTAGGTTTTGTAGATAAATAATTTATTAGAGAAATTACAATTATCATAAAATTCAATTAAAAAAAATTTACTTCACATTAAATTATTTTTTTAAAGAGATAATTACTAAATCAGTCTCTTACTTTTATACTTTATAACAATAAAATCCCTCAAAAATTTTATTTTATGTAAAATTAGTCATTCATTAATATATATCAGACAACTAAATTTTATACAAATTTAAATTAATAAAAAATTAATTTATCACTCTTAATTTATAAGAGACAAAATTATCACAAAATATAAGAGTCAACAACCAATTATACACTTTTCTCTTTCCGTAAAAGTATAATTGCATCATTCTTGAGGAATTTAGCGAAGTCCCTGTATCATACATGTCTTAGTGCTTAAGTGTTTGTTGATGTTGATTAATTCCTTTCACATATTTCTTAATAACTGGTTATTTCTATTGCATATTTGAATCAAAAAAAATTTTCTAATGTCGATTTTTTTTTTTTATTTGTATATAGCGATCCTCAAGCATATTTTTTCAAACAATTAACTCGTAACGAGGCACGACAGGACAGCTAGGTACCTCTCAATGGCAAAATTTTAATGCTTCTTTTACCACACAACCATAGATAAAATGCATAAAGTATCTTTAAAATAAAGAAAGTGTGTGGAAAGAAAGGGAATGAATTTCGTGTATACACTCTCATTTCTTATCTCACACTCTCTCTATTTTAAAACACTTTAAATTTTAGAATATTCAAATTCTACATAGAATTGAAACATTCATAAGTCAAAATAGATATTTTACGAGATAATAATTATTTTTTTAGGAGGGAGAAAATTATTCTAAGGCCAACCCACATTTATGCTCTAATTTGGAAGGCTTCTCGCTTGGTGACCCACCTTTAAATTTCAAGGCTGCAATTCTTAGTTTCGCATAAAAAAAGTTTATGTATGTGAGTAATTAAGTAAAATAATTGTGCTTCTTAAATATCATCTGTGTTAGTGTTAGGTAATTTTTACATCAGCATTTATTAGAAAAAAAATAACTCTATATTTATGTTATAAGGGTACCAACGAGTAAGATGATATACCGTCTTTTTTTTTTTTTTAATTGACTTTCAGATTAAATAAATGCTAGTCAAATATTATTTCAAAATCATTAGTTGAATTTCTTGTTTGTCAAGTCGCTAACTTATTCAAATGAATATTAAAAAGGAAAAATTATATCAAGTACTTGTCAAGGTATATTCAGAATAATTATGGTTAACTAATTCAAACTTGAAAATTCTGATGTCAAATATGTTTGAAAAGAGCACTTCCATTGAATATATAATTTTCAACGTAGCTTGGTAATAATCTCCAATAAAAGTTATAGATTGTCAAGTCCAAGTTAAGTTCATCTTATACTCTTTTTTTTTTTTTTTTTGGAGAGAGAGAGAGATAGTATTTTACATAAATGTATTCTTTGAATAAATTCTTTAGTGCATTTGTTAGTTTCATCTGTACAAGGTAGGGTGTTCAAAATCAATCAAACCCGATTGAATCAAATCCTACTAAATTGACCAAAATAAAAAAGTAAGGCCAAAAACAGTAATTTACATATTAAAATTGACTAAATCGATTCAGGTGTAAGTTTTCAGAGGTTTTGAACCAATGTTCATTTTGAGATTTTTTTTTTTTACCATGCATATTTAATTTGTAACTTTAACAAGTTGATAAAAAAAAAAAAAGTATGCTATGAACTTTTACAATTATAAAGTAAGTTAATAATAACAAGTATTTGAACATGTCACATTCAAGTTTTTTTCAAAGTAATCACACAAATACGTTAAAAACAAAAAAAGTCAAAATTACTTCATATATATATATATATATATGTTAAAATATCGTATAATATCTACGGAATAAGTTTATTAAGATATTATACTATGTGCACCCATAAGGAGTGCTTATTAAATAAGAATAAAATAGTAATTATAAGAATTACTACTAAACTCTAATTATAGTTAGCTTTTTATAAATAAGGTTAAACTAGTGTACAACGAACAAAAACCCATTAGAGGATGAAACTTGAGACACTCTAAGTATAGTACTTGTGAGTATTTTACAGTCGCATTTGAAATGAGATTTAGGCTGTGAAAACTCCGAAATACACTCAATACACTGTAGATATCTCATTCGATTAATGATTCCAACCAGAGATCAATAAGTTTTCACAATTAGGAGATGAATGTAAATCTCCTACTATGAATCTCTAAATATATTAATGTTCTTTTATTCCCTTCAATATATATATATATATATATATATATGTACATATATTTGGATGGACTAAAGTAGACCAAATCAATTATAACTTATAATTGATTAATTAGGTTATTCATTTTATAAAATCGACTAGCTTAATCCTCTCCGAACTAAACCTTTTGGACATTTCCAATATGAGGTGAGAAGTAAACATAAAATTAGATATTGCATGAAAAATGAAGTATACATATATATAACTGTTTTAGAAGATTACGAAATATTCATAAAAAAATCATAAACCGATATTTAAAAAAAAAAAAAGAAGTTAACCAATAGATTCTTGTATGTAATTTGGGTCAAAGCTCAAATATGACGCAACAAGAGTATTGGGAATTTAATTAGGAGGTCAACGTATGATACCTAACTAAGCAAGCAAGAAAAACAAACGGATAAAATTAATTAAATTGATTTAGAGATAAATGTACTCGGATTCGTGGACGAGGAACACGAAAGTAGTTAGGAGGAGGAATAGTCAACCTTGGTCGAAAGTCTATCCCTACGTACATAGCGACCAAGAGTAATAAACCAATTTTTTTTTCTTCGTATATTATAGAAATATGACGCATTCTTCAGTTGGTAAATGGGAAGGGAACGACACTCAGCTTTTCGAAGAGCATAATTTCATAATAAATTAATATATCTATTGACCAAATTTGTGTATTCATATATATATATATATATATATATATATATAATTATTGATTGAATTTTACAAAGACTTGTGATTTTACGCATATATTCGTGCATCGATGGGAAGTAAAGTTCCAATAAGTTTACAGTAAAAGCTCACTCATACTCATTTCATGCAAGCACAGGAATAGATTTAGGAGTCGTTCATCTTAAATTTTTTTGTATATAATTTTATCTTATATTTTAAATTTAATTATTTAATTTATAAGAATTAGTCCCTCATAAATTATAAAAATTTACCTCATTTAATTCAAAGATTTGATCTGAAGAGTTTTATTTTTTTAAAAATCAAATCTTAAAATAAATATATCTTTGTGTATACAAATAGAGTCCCATATAATTTGTAGTAATTAACAAGCACCGGCACAAGTATTAATTTTGAGTTGTATATATATGAAATTTAAACTCGTTAATGGACGCATGATGTTATTATCATCTTTTTGGGTAAATAATCAGAGTAAATTGGCGCACTTCTTTCTGCAAAATAAAATAACCTCTCTACAAAACACACATAACACGCACATTTTTTTAAACTTTGGGAGAGAGATTTCTACAGTGAGTTTATTTCAAATTGCGTAAGACAGTTAAATTCAACGATAGTTTTAATATTTCATTGGATAAGAAAAAAATTTATGATTAAAAATAATGAAATTTTTTATGATAAAGTTTGTATTTAAATTTTATATATAAAATTTCATATCGCCCCATGATTTTTAATATATATATATATATATATATATATATAATGTTATTTCTTCTTTTATTATTTAATGTTTTCAAGTTACTTTTTATATCTGTCATGTAATCTCTTTTCAGCTAATTCAGTAAATTATATTTAATTTTTCACTGAAATAATTTTTATATAACATAAAAATTAACCAATGATTTAAGAGGTAATTAATTAATATACTAATTAATTATTTTATTATTTTTTCGTTAACTATAAAGAATTTATACAAATTAATTATTCTATTATTTTCTTTTGTTGATTATAAAAACTTCACAAGCTTTCAAAAATTATATATATATATATATATATATATATGAAAAAAAAATAAAATATCATCACATAAAAAAATTGAAGTTTGTTCAACACAACCTTTTACAGAACAATGAGACTTTCAAAAATTTATTTTAATTATGTATAATAGATAGCTATAAATTATTATTAAGATGTTAAGTGGATGCAGCACTAAGGCCCCGCGCACTCTTT
This sequence comes from Delonix regia, assembly GCA_037074485.1. Lineage (NCBI taxonomy): Eukaryota > Viridiplantae > Streptophyta > Magnoliopsida > Fabales > Fabaceae > Delonix > Delonix regia. Next base: position 4,017,966 of record CM073461.1, read on the forward strand.
CCTAATCATGTGATAAATGCTTAATTTACTGCATCGATCTTATCTTCTTAATTTAGAGGAATTTTTTAATGCATTAGAATATTTATACAAACATGATTTAGGCACGGATTTAAATATGTGTATCTAAATTGGATTAAAATAATCTACCCTACGTGTCCGCGGTCACTTCACCTTTTCCCACTTTCCTTCTTATTTTGTAACGTAAACTTCGGTGGCCTCTCGATGTGGATGGAAAAAATGATGCTCATTTCCCCCCACGAGTTTATTGTTGTTCTCCTATTGTATGTTAAATTATAAGTAATTATCATTTTTATTATTCAAAAAGTAAACTATATTATTTGGTACAAGACTACAAATACGTGGAATATTACTAAAAATTCAAATTTATTAACGTATTTTTATTTACATATATTTGTAAGTTGTAACTTATAATCATAACTACTTCACAATCATTTTTATAATGTGCTCAGGTTCACCGAGTGAAAAGTTCATTAATATATAAATTAAAATGTCGATTTGCTTTATAAACAATTTTATTTAATTTAACATTAAATTTTTTTCATTTCACATTTGTTATCCAAACCTTCTTGTTCGTAATTTTGTATTAGATAAATTACATTAGTAGCAAAATTTATTTTTCACATAATAAAATTTAAATATAAATTACAGTCTTATAAATTTATCTTTTATATAAATCAAAATTTACAAATTAAATTAATCTACAATTAACTTTACATAGTTCCAATAAAAAACATTTCTATAACAATTTATACTTTTTCATTACTAATTATATTTTTACCAAATAGCACTTTAGCATTTGTCGCAAATTTTGGAAAAGAAAAATTCTGAGACATTTATAGCAAATGTCTTATGTAACATTTACATCAATACACGTCATTTCTATTTTTTAAAAAATAATATTTCATTAATTAGGATAACCTACTATATAATTTTTTTAATTGTGTAATAAGAACTGTTAAATTAGAATAGGACTCACAAAATATTATAAACCCCACTTAATCCAATGATGCCTACTACACAACTGATGAATTATACACTAGAGAATCCGGATTCATACATTATATAACCTATAAAAGTATGTAAACTATATATTAATTATATGAGGGCAACTTCGGTAAGTGGATTACTCAAACCTAAATAAAATAAAAAATGATTGAATGAAAATCTACACGTTTCGTGTGGATAATGGATGCCGTGTCTGCAATTTGAGTCAAGCAAAGAAGAGCAAACGAGTTGAACATAATTAATTAGAATAATAATATAATAAAGATTTTGCTAATTACTGCCTTAGTTAAGGATTATTTATTATATTTATTTATTAATTAAAATCTACATGTCTTGGGTGGATACCGTGTCTCGCTTATGGCACCGCGTGTGAGTAATTAATTAGAGTTGAAGGTGGAATTAATGAGAGGGTTGGTAGTAGTGTATTAGTAACATCACGTTGTGATTAAGACATTGAGATTTACTGCAAAAACAAAGTAAAGGTCAACTTAATTAAGATATTGAGTCAGATCAAAGAGAGTTAATGCACAAGCGACAACGCGTCACGAACGACCGCAGGATGTTACACCAAATTCGTATTTATCATACCAATTTTTTTTATCTCACTATAAATTTATTTTTTGCATAAATATAAAAGATTCGTGTGCGAAACTAAACAAGTCTGTTAAAGTGCGATATAACGAAAAAAATACTATTAAATTAAAGAAGGTATGTTTAAAATAATTAGTATAGAAAATTTTAAATTTTTCAAATTTCTTTCAAGGATCTAGAGAGCAAGACAAAATTTTGTAGTCTCAAAATAGAGTTCAAAATTTCAAAGTAAATTCTCAGAAACGTAAGATAGAATCATTTAGAGTAAACAAAATTTAATTCTTTTAAGAAATATTTTTTTTTTATCTATCACTTATCACAAAATTATCATTTTGATCCCTTATTTATTAAAATTTTTAAAATGATTCCTTAATTATTAAAAAATATCACACTTAATTCTCATTTTTCATAAAGATACCAAATTTAATTCTTCTATTAAAATCTAAACTTTAAAGTTAAAAGAATTTTAATATTTTTTTAAAAAATGAGGGATTAAATATAACATATTTTAATGAGTGGAGACCATTTGAGGCATTTTAATAAGTGAAAGATTAAAATAAAAATTTTATAATAAATGAGAGAGACTAAAATAACACTTTAAGTTCTAAAAAATTTTAAAATTTAAAATTCTTCATAGTAAATATTTTAATTTTAGAGTCCTTAAATGTAATTTTCTTAAAATTGTTAGGTTTAGAGCCAAATGATCAAGAAGATAATAATTCAGTGATATATTGAATTTTATAAATTTTTATTAATTATCATATAATCACATAATATAAAATGAATATAAATTATTTTAGAGCAAGTGATTGACTAAAATTTGAAACACCACCGTGTTTTTTAGTTAGGACTATTTTATAACTCGTAGTCAATTGTCTTAAAAGCAAGTTACACAGACACAGTGCATGTTACATGCTTGAACGTGATCGTCATCGTTTGTTTGTCACCAACTCTATAGACTCTGAAGTTATAAAAATACCCTCGAAGTTTAACTGTGTAAATAGGATTAACCAGATTAATTAAGATGAAATGCCTGATCATACCATCAAATCTTTTGAGCTACGATTTTTTTATTTTTTGGACCAAAGCCAGGGTTACTTAATAACTCGTTATTCATCGATAAGTAGCACGTCACCAACTTTACAGGTGAGGAAATTATAGCAGCCCACGAGTTTTAGCTGAGTAAATAAATTTCGTAATTTATGATTTATAAATACTTTAATCAATTCAGTTTCATATTTCAATTAAAATCACGTCAAAATCAAAGAATAGTTTTTTGGAAAAAAATATCATTTTAGTATCACTTATCACTAAATTGTTATTTTAATCTTTTAATTATTTTATTTTTAAAATGTCTCCCCTAGTAATAAAAAATTGTCACTTTTAATCTTCCACCACTAATTGATAATTGTCACAATTAATTCTTTACTTTTGATATTATTACCATACATAATCCTTCAAGTTAAGCTTTGATAACTCACACGGGATCAAAAGTAATATTTTCAATTAGCAATGAACTATTGTAATAAAAAAAAAGAGTGATGAGACTAAAATAATTATTTTTTAATAAACTAGAAATTAAAATAGTATTTTTTTAAAAAAATTTGTGTACTTGTGTGTATAGGCATAAAACTTTACATCTTATCTCTATATAATCAACAAATTAATTTTTGAATCTAAGCTTAAATTAAATTATGTCATTATTTTGTACCATTAGGTAAGAACAAAATTAGAATAAACAAAATTGATTAAGAAAAAAAGGGATTAAGCCACATCAAACATATTGTATAAGACGAAATGGTATAAATTTATATAATATAATTATCTTTTATCAAATATTTAGTCTACATAATATATTTATATAAATTTACATAGTCAACTTGGTTCAATTTTACTTAATACAGCTTATTGTATATTAATAATGAATTGGATGCCTCCTTTAAATGTAGAACTTACTATAATTTAACGCCATGCGTCCTCTTTTTGGCAACACCAATAGTGCCTAGTATTAAAATTGAGTCTTTATTTTATACAGTGTGCTAAATGGCTCTCAGAGAACATACATTTACAAACGATGTATGTCTTAATGAATGTAATCAGGAGAGGCTTCAAGATGAAAGGAATTATGGCAGACAAGTTTGAGTTGAAATCAATAAAGCGTCCCTCGATTGTGTTGATGAATAATGATTAATGACCATTAACTATTGAGAGCGAGTGCATTGCATTCAAATTTTGTTGAGTCGCATTATATATAGTGTGGTTATACATATGCGATGGACAATAAATAAGTAATTAGAGTGGGTGGAAATGATTATTACTCTTCAGGTTGCATAATTAATTACCATAATTAATGTATAAACACTGTCGTTTCAAATGCCCAATGACAAAGTAGCAGAGTGGTGTGAGTGGTCGAAGTGGTGAGATTCCAAATCCACTAATATATATATATATAGTTCGTTTCTATCCCAACACGCCTTTTAAATACATGAAGTGTATTTCTGCTGAGTAAAGTAATTTATCACGTTTTTTCTGTAGTGTCGTACGTAGTGGGGAGTAATCATCACTTACTTAGTGGAAATTCCGTCAGTTATTAATTATTTCTTTTGTTTCATATTGGGACTAACTAATATAAGATAACTGCACCTTTACTTTTCTTCTAAAACGTCATCATTAATTTTTGAAAATATTTCAACTTTATTACGCCATAGTGGAAATATAGAAGAATCGAGATCTGAATGAAAAACAAGAATCTATGAATGTTATGGACTTGTAAAATGGAATCTTATATATTAATGGAGACAAAGGAAATATCAACCTCAATAGCATTTATCATTCTAAGGTAAGATATATAGGGCGAACAATTTAACAACAGACTTTTCCTTCATCAGATAGAGAAGATAATCAAGATTTCGTAGTTACAATTCAGTGAGAGATTTTAATGTCATGCCTTGAAGAGGACTTAACCTCCACTTTCGTTAACCCAAGATTTTGCGTCACGCATGTCCATATGAGAGAATCTTAACTTGTGAAACCAACATAGCCTCTAGCTTCTTCATGTTTATTACTTTCACGTACGTAGTAAGATTAATATTGTTCAGTGTCATGCATGTGTCAACAACATGATCAATTCTCAAAAGAAACATTCAACGAGAAAGAACGACGTAGAAAATAATTTTCTGATGTTAGAAGGAACGATAAGAAAAGAAGAGAAAGCAAGGTACTTCACCAAGACCAGATCACTGTACAGGTCATAGCATCCGGCGGCATTTTCAGAGTCAAACCTTTGCTCATTTAGAAAGATACGTACAACAAATTAGCAGCCTTTATTTATGTATGTGGGTTTTATAATTTTCAGAGTCAGACCCCTAACTCTTGAAAAACTACATATATACAACAAATTAAATAGAAAACCAGCCTTTCTTAATTTTTGTGTGTATGTGTGTATATATATATGTAGCATGATGAATGATTACACGTTTACACTTCAATCTATTTAAGGCTGTCCAAACCTTATTCTGTGCAAACATAAATAAAAAAGACGACATAGTTGGATCTGATATCCTGTTAACAGATTTTGGAGCCAACTATTTGTGAAGGTCATTTTATATTTTATTTGTAATTTATAAATGATAGTCAATGTAGTATAAATTGCGTAATTGCTTGATAGTGTGTATACTAAGGGTTAGGCTACCTAAGACAAACATTAAAAGGCTCTTTCACTGTTCAAGCAATTCGAGAGTTTTGGCCTAAGCCAGGAGAATTTGACTCTTGAATTGCTCAACTTTATGTTCAATGTTCAAAAGTTTATACTACAAACTTTATAAGCCTTGCTCCTCTGAAATGGCCAACATAATATGCTTGAGCACTTAAAAAGATGTCAAAGGATACACACGCACGCGAGAGTTTGAATAGCGAAAGTAATACAAATCAAATTCCAATTAGTCCCCCTTCGAATTTATATATTGCAGAAAAACCACTTTTACCGAGTAGCTTCTTTGGAGATGGTCCCACTAGTTGGGAGATAGCAATGTTCATGTAGTTTGACTTCAAAATATTTTCGTTATCTTGTCCTACTTATATATACTTACGTATTCAAAAACTTTTTAATACCAGTTAACTATGTATTATTTAGTTGGATAATAAGATATATATATATATATATATATCAGGTGTAGCCTAAATTTATTACTTCACGAATCACAAGTACAACCATCTCCTAGGAATAGATAACTTTAAGCGCCTTAAATTAATTTTACTTGCACATATTATTCCAATTTTTTAATATATATACATATTTAAAATTCAATTAAGAATTACCGCTGTCGCTGGGGCTCGTAGACCGTACACGAATGGACGACATCAGATTCGAAAAGTCAAACCCCGTATTTCCAATTAAATGCTTTTGACATTTAGTTTTTGAGGGACAAAACGGTCAATTTAGGGTAAAGCGAGTAACGCCGTTTCGCACTTCCCGCAGACTTTCGTAGAATGATGCGACTGTCTCACCCGGAAGGGCCTACATCTATCACTCCAACCTTGAGAAACGGTCCTTGTTATTTGCTTTACTCATTTGCCCCTTCATTTTGCTTCTATCTACGACAATACCCGATCCTGACTTGGTAATTATTGCGAAACTCAATGGCAAAATCAAAGGAGCTGATGTTTAAATACGTGCCTTGATCTATTCCACGCATTACTTTGTTTGTCTGATTCAAGTATTGACGGTGTCTTCACCTGCTCTCTTCCTCTTCTTTGGAGGGTCTCAAGCACACAATCAAGCCTATTACATACAATCTTCCCCATGTTGCAGATCAGCTCCGTTATGCCATTGCACAACAACCTTCACGTGTTTCAGGCGAGACGTGCCAGCTTTCGATGCCAGTCTTCTCCTCTAAATCCTTCTACGAAACCGCCACCGACTTCCACCGAGTCCACTCGCTTGCACATCGCAAACCTCGATAAGCTCCTCCAGAAGCAACCATCTCCGATCACTCAATTCGATCACCAACAACAGCAACAGCAACAACCACAGCCTATCCAAAAAGAACCTAACAACGAGAAGAAATCAAAAAACATAGTCGAAGGCCTTAATTTAGCGAGACTATGGCCAGAAATGAAGGCTACCGAAGAGATGTCTCCGAGGCATCTGAACGGCTTACAGCGCCTGCTATCGAAGACGGCTGAATATTCACCTCGGAACGTTCTCGGAAGCAGTTGGATGGAATATCACGGAAGCAACGATTGGAAGGGACTCCTCGATCCGCTTGACGAGAATCTCCGACGAGAGGTGGTCCGGTACGGGGAGTTCGTCCAAGCCGCTTACCATTCATTTCATTCCAATCCCGCCATGTCCTCGGAGGAGCCGCCCATGCCACGACGCGTCGTTTTGCCGGATAGGTCATACAGAGTCACGAAGAGCCTATATGCCACGTCATCAATCGGGTTGCCCAAATGGGTCGACGACGTGGCTCCGGATCTCGGATGGATGACCCAGCGGTCGAGTTGGATCGGGTATGTCGCCGTTTGTGAGGATAGACGAGAGATCGCGAGGATGGGACGGAGGGATATCGTTATCTCTCTTCGCGGAACAGCGACGTGTCTAGAATGGGCCGAGAATATGAGGGCCCAGTTAACTGAAACCCCGGAGAAGACCAACGAAGATCCAGATTCGGCCCATGAAAGTCCCAAAGTGGAGCGCGGGTTCTTGAGCCTGTATAAGACACCAGGAGCTCACGTGCCGAGCCTAGCGAAGTCTGTGATCGAAGAAGTGAAGAGGCTCATGGAAGTGTACAAGGGCGAAACCCTAAGCATCACGGTGACAGGTCACAGCCTTGGTGCCGCGCTGGCATTACTCGTGGCTGATGACATCAGCACGTGTAGTGATGACGTGCCACCGGTGGCCGTAATTTCCTTTGGTGGGCCTCGGGTCGGAAACAAGGCCTTTAAAGATCGGATAACGGCCCAAAATGTGAAAGTACTAAGAGTAGTGAACTCACAAGATGTAATCACAAGAATACCGGGTATGTTTGTGAGTGAGGAGGTTGAACAAAAACTAAGGAATTCAAAGGTGGGAGCTGTGGTGGAGAACATGGGATTGGGATATACGCACGTGGGAGTAGAGCTACGTGTAGATACGAAGATGTCGCCGTATCTAAAGCCGGATGCTGACATGGCATGTTGTCATGACCTGGAGGCTTACCTACACTTGGTGGATGGGTATTTGGCATCTAATTGTCCGTTCAGAGCAAATGCAAAGAGGAGCTTAGCGAGGTTAATGCAAGATCAAACATCAAATATGAAGAAGTTATATACTAGCAAGGCAAAGGCCTTGAGTGTAAATCTAGCTAGACAAGGATCCTTCTCCATGTCTAGTGTTTTGCCTAGTCCCTCTTAAACTAAATAAATAAATGTGAATATCCAAGCACGTATATTTTGTGGTATGTCTTCCATGCATCATGTCTATCGTTTTATGCTCAATTTATCAATGCCACAATGAAGATATATATTATCAATTCAAAAATAAGTTAACAAAAAGTAAAAAATTAATATCCAGGAATTTCGGAGTATTCACGTTAATTCTAACGATAATTTTCATATATTAACAAAGCCAAATAATATTGTTTTTGGGGTTAACCAGCTTGTGGTTGAAACTTGCTCTAGATTTGAATTGAATATTTCAAAAAGTGACTTTAAGAAGAAAACAAGAAAAGCAACTTCCAACTGCTTAGGATTGATGAAGTTGAAAAATAAGAGAGCAAGATGGGCGATAATTGAAAGCAAAGTTGAAACTGATTCAGTATTCATTGTCAATATTGACTCTGCAAACATCACTTTCAAGTGGATTGCTGAATCTGCTCCCTTGCCACCAATTATATCCCTCCTCGCTTCGGACACGGATTGTCTTCGTTTAGGATAAGATTGGATCGATGAGAAATGACAAAATAAAATAGAATGAAATTACTAATTTAGGTTAAGCCATACAAACATTATATTTATAAAAAAATAATTTAAGAAAATTTAATTATTCAGTTCTTATATTTTGCATCATTTTTTAAATAAGTCTTTATAAGTTATTTTTTTTAAAAAAAATTCAAATCAATTATTTTCATTAAGGGGACTATTAGCACCATTTGAACTAGAACTTACTGGTGTAAAAATTTGTAAGCCTAATTCAGATGCTAGTAATATGCCTAATTCGCTAGCTTCAATGCCACATCAGACGTGGACCCCATCCTCAACCCGAGGCTAGTCTCATGGTCGGAAGAACTGTGCCTGAACTCCTGAAGATGATGATGCAACCTGTGTGCCCGAGGAGAGGACACTGTGCCTCATCTCCGACATCTACTTTGCATCAAAGGGAAGATCGGGAGAGATGTGAGGCTTAGGTGTGACTAGTTTTTGTGGGGAACTAGTTTGATTGATGAATTTATATATTGAGAAATATTTGGGGTCATACATTGTGAGAGAGCCATAAGTATATAATAATTAAATTTGAATCATCGGCCGTACAACAAATTGTTATTATACATATAAAATTTTTTTTTTAAGTTTTTATTTGTTTATTTTTTTTTATTGATTTACAATACATCTACTGTATAACGGTGGATCCGTATTTATTATTGTATAAGAGAAATATTTGAAAGGAAATTAATTTACATTATATATATATATATATGTTTGTGTTATGATCTTTTAAATTTTTTATAGGCGCTTCCTATTGATGATTTTGTTAATTTTATGATAATGAAAGAAAAATGGGTGCTTCACATCAATTTGTCACTGGATAATTGCATGCATCAAGTGCACTTATGAATGATCAAGTGATAAAAAAGTGATCGTTATAATTTGTATAGAATGATATCTTACATAAACTTTTTTCCTTCTCTATCTTTGAGTAATTATTTTAAATGAGAAATTGTTCATGTGTGTGTATATATATATATATACAATGATGGCTATAATTATGTATGATCAAGTGATAAAACAGCAACCGCTATAATTTATATAGATTAATGATCTCCTATATAAAGTTTCTTTTCGTATGTATTTGAGTAATTTCTTAAGATGAGAAGTTGTTCCTATATATATATATATATGTATGACTATAATTATGAATGAACAAGTGATAAATATAAGTGACCGTTATAATTTGTACAGAATGATATTCTATATAAAGTTTTCCTTCCTATGTCTGTGGTGAAAACTTTAAATCAGGAATTATTCTTGTGCATATATATATATATATGTACATGCATACAAAGGGGCCTATAACTATAAATGATCAAGTGTTAAAAGAATGACCACTACAATTTGTCAACATGATCTCTTATACAAAATTTTCCTTTTTATATCTTTGAGTGGTTACTTCAAATGAAGAATTGTTCCATTGTACATGTACATACAAAGACAGATTTAAAATTTGATTTAAAGGGATAAAAATCATAAAAATATATTAAATCAAAATGATTAATTCAATTCTCAATTAAACAGATGAGTTTATATTAATTAAGAAACCAAATTAATAATATAATATCTAATTTTATATAGAAGTTAAAATTTTGAAAAATTTTAAAAGGTTGACGTTCTCTCTAATTTCACCTCCTCTCTCTCTCTCTCTCTCTCTCTCTCTCTCTATATATATATATGAAGGATAATTTTCATGCATTAAGTAACCAAAATCTAGCCAGGTGCCACACCGTTGAACTTGAACCATTATTAAATAAAGAATTAGTTTGCACACTTTGTAGCTCCATACTTAGGATAATTAGTGATAAATCATCATGTTATGGAGCAATTAAGTATTAAAAATTTGAAACCAGAGGATATTTTTTCCAGTAAAAAATTGGAGCCATTAGATTTAGATCCAATGGCTCCAAATTTAAATATTTTTTTAAAATATAAAAATTAAATATTTTAAAAATGAAATATATTAATATTTTAGATTTTTTTATATATTATAATATTTTATAGAAGAAAAAATTAAAATATATTGTAAAATGTATGAAATAGATGGTAAAATATTCAAAACAGTTTAACTTTTTTATTCTTCAATAAAATATTATTTTAAATAAAAAAAATTTAAAATATTAATATATTTTATTTTTAAAAAACATTTAAATTTAAACCATTAAATCTAGATTCAATAACTCCATTTTTTTACTGGAGAAAAGGAGGGAAACCGTGCTCAAAAATTTATAATAGTCATTTATCACACTAATGGTTAACGAGTCATGCTCAGAGAAAAAATATAATTACATATTAATCCCGAAGGGTAAAGGAAAAAGAATACAAACTCAACTACTAATAATGTTAAAAAGCAATTAAACATTAAAAATCCCTATCATCATTTATCACAGTGGAGTTAATGAGTCATTTTCAAGAATAATATTAATTCATTTCAATTCCGAAGAGTAAAGAGAAAAAAAATACAAAGTCATAACCACATCGCTTGGGAATTTGTGAATGTTAAAATCAGGTAGCTACCGCTTTATTAAATATTGGAGGCTTAAGAATCAAGATATTCGCTCAAGAGCTAAGACGAGCCTAAAATTTATTAGCACAAGCACAAGAGATACGTATCATATTCATATCTGATACCTCCAAACTATCTATGTATTATAGTTACTAAACTCAATATGGATTCGACTGCACCAGCTCCTGCCATATATGTATGTATATAAGAGAGAATACGCGATGAAGCTAATGGAATATATGAAAAGAATGGAACAAAGAATAAGGTAAATACTGCTACTCACCAATATTCCTATTTCTGTACAAATGAATTTTTAAATCAAATACATTGAAAAGAATGGAAGTTTTAACAACGTGCTGAACCACAAGAAGCAAATCTTGATGAACAAATCTTCATATGACGAAAGCATTATGTGAAAAGAACTAGTTTAATACTGGGGAGACACATAAACCTCCGACCAAGAATTCTTCCTCTCTAATTCGAGCAGCAACCACTCTTCTGATTCACTGGCTGTCCACGAATCTGCACTGTTGGAGGCCTAGCATTGTTCATTGGTTGGCTTGCCATTCTTTGGAAAAGAAAAGAACCAAGGACAAAGGACAACCATCAATCATCTAGGAGATCTTTTCAAAGTAACTATAACCCCTATTGGGGAACAAAAATTGGAAAACCACAAACCATTGGCTAGCGGACAAAAATTTGAAAACACATAATAAATCACCTGTTTTTTATTTCAGCAGCCATGGCCATGAAAGCCTGTTCCACATTGGTGGCACTTTTAGCACTAGTTTCCATGAAGGGGATCCCAATTTCATCAGCAAATGCCTGAAAAACATAAAATAGCAAGCTCAAACATCAAACAAGACTAACGGAGGAATCAATAGACGGCCTATCTTCTATTTTCTATCTGGCATAAACCATCCAATTTAAAATCACCTTAGCTGTCTCATAGGACACGACTTTATTTGCTGTCAGGTCACACTTATTTCCAACTAGAAGCTTGTTTACATTTTCACTGGCATAACGGTCAATTTCATTCAGCCATTGCTTAACATTGTTGAAGCTCTCTTGGTCAGTGACATCATAAACAACCTGCCATAAGGACAACGGGATTATGCCACTGTCATTCAAAATCCAGAAAGGAAATTCCTGGGGAAGGGACGGTTTGAAGACTCACAATAATGCCATGAGCCCCTCGATAGTAGCTGCTAGTGATTGTTCGGAAACGTTCTTGACCAGCAGTGTCCCACTATGGAACCAAAGAAATAAAGAAATATCTGTCAATTATCATGGAAGAGTCCAGCAACAATCCCATATCTTTCAAGCTGAGATTTTTCTTTAACATAAATCAGTACATCTTTTATGGTCCCTGACTAATTAGTAATTAAAGCCAAGCTCTCCCACACCCCCCCCCCCCACCCCACCCCCAAACTTCTCATCTTTTTCTGTGTCAAAACACAACTGGCAAACAGATACAAATTATAACAAGTTAGTGAACGAACCATAAGACACGTTAGACATCAGAAATAATTGAAGGGGAATTATTAAGTTGTTAAACATCAGAATTAGCCCCAACTTGAGTTTAATAAAACTAATTGACAATTCAAAATTGATACAACAAAGATTAGATGCATCGTAAAGAAGAAAGATTTGACACTAAATTATGAACAATCCCATCAAAACCAAAAATGAAAAAAATTTAAGTAACACAACAAAAAGAAAGTTAAAATTCCAAATAACATTAATATTGTCAAGGACTTACAATTTGAAGTTTAATAGTCTTCCCATCCTGCTCTACAGTGCGAATTTTCTACAGAAGAGCGTGGTAGATAAAGTCACAAATTTGTGTTGTAAATAACATGAAACTGAAACTTAATGGTAAATATGAATGCTTACGAAGTCAACACCAATGGTACTGATGTAGCTGTCAAGGTATGAATCATCCTGGTTCACAATAAAATAAAATAAAATATTAGCAGGCATATATCTTTCAGTACATTTTAGCAGGCGAGTGTCATCCATACAATACTATACAGTACAGATAAAATCTAGGGGTTTTATAATAAAGAAAAGATTAACAGGGTAAAAATTTGGTCGTCATTGCAATCTCTACCAATATATAACAGCTAATGCAGCTTTCAGAACTTATAATAATGACTAAAGAATTCCAAACAAATGATATTATAGTTACCATTCTCACCACTTGTAAACCTTTCATTCTCTAGTTCCTCAACAAAGTTCAGCCCTTATGATATAAGGAATAGACAGCAATTCAATTATTTTATAATTTAAAAGGAAAGACGATGATACCCATAGAATGAAGAAGAAAAATGACAGGCTCAAAACTTACAGCAAACCTCAGGAGGAGACATGATTTTCCAACACCAGAATCTCCAATTAGCAAAAGCTTGAACAAATAGTCGCTGCAGAGAAAGATAGTGATTTTCCCGTCAAAGAGTAAAGAATATTATGGAACCATTAATCCTTTTGCTAAGCAATGGAATAGTATCATATCAACAACAAGAAGCACATGTGTCCTAAAACAGAAGAAAATGTGACTGCCCAAAGGATACCATGTATCCATGACACCCATTTAAATATCATAGAAGATTGCAGGAGAAACTTAAAGATCTGAGCAGAATTTGTTGATCTGTTGTTGTCCCCTAGCCTTCGTTATTGCAAAACAGTGTTGCTAAAAATGGTTTTATATTTTTAGATTAATTAATTGTAAGGAGGACCAACTGTTGCTAGTTGGATGAACTTCGACAATCACCTTGCATCATTGCAGATCAGAGGATAATGCAGATGAATAAGACTAAAATGATTTCTAATTAACATATAACATGCAATGTCACTGATCACTGTTAACGAATGGGAAACATCTGACTACCCCCGCCTAAAACTTTTATAAGATGGATATTTACGCTCGTGTTCTTACGAGAATAATTTCATGAAATTTGCAATCGTCACCCAGTATTTTGAGCATATGGTTCGCTCATATACAAGTTCAACTCTCTAACTAGCTACTAACCCAAACTCCGAAGTCACGTCATGCTTATAAACAATGACGCAATTCTACGATACGAAATTCCCAAACGCAAAAAGACATATTGCAGAAAATATGCATCAACCGGATCAGAGAAATATAATTCTAAAATATTCCAAAAAGCAATTGGGATGTGCAAACGGATCTATCATCTAAACAAGCAGATCCAAATCAGCAAGAACAATTCAGAAACTGGATCCGTACACCGTCCGAAACAAATATGATAAACCACGCATCAAGGAAGAGGGAAAAAATGAATAAGCACCACATACCAAAAAAAAATTCAAACTTTCATACGACAAATATGACGGATCTATAAGAGCTTGATTGAGAAAACAAAAGGGATGATTGAGGACAAAATGTAAATTTCAGGATTGAGGACTTACTATTCAGGATTCATAGTGAAGTGAGGTTGAAAGCGATACGAATTCCAATTTGCTCGAAAGAGTACGGAGAAGTAAGGGGTCGCCGGCGAGAAATCTGACCGGAATCTGGAATGATTGCCGGAGTATAGAGAACGAGAGAATGAAGAAATGAAGAAGAAAGGACGGAAATGTGTTTTAAAGCGAGCCGGAGCTGAGTACGAATCAAGGGTCGGAGTGAGATGACGTGTCAACAACAAGTACGTCTTGCCACGTGTCTCCACTTGCCAAATTGGATACTTCTCCCACTTGAAACTGTAAGCTATTATAAAGTAAGCTATTATTTTTATTAATTATTAATTAATTAATTTTTAATTTAATTTATACTAAGTTTTATTTTTAATTTAATCTCTCATTTATTAATTTATTTTTGATTTGATTATCACTTATCACCCTATTATAATTTTTGACTTCTCATTAATCTAAATATTAATACATTTAATTTTTAAATTTTGACTAAATATAAATTAAATATACTAAAATTTAAATTAACAAAAAATAAAAGTAATAATACAATTAAATTTGAAATAGGCAGATGAACAAAAGATTAAATTAAAAATTAACTAAAAAATAACCCATCAAAATAATGTTTTACACCAAAACAATATAAGCTTTTTTTTTTGGTTCAACAACAATATAAGCTATTTTAGTATTCTCTTTTATTTTTCATGGTTTTTTGAACTTTCCATTCTTTCCACATATATTGAATTTGTGTTGGCATAGATCTGTGCTAAATTCATTTTACTTGTACAATAAAATATTTTATTTTATATACAATTTAAATATAAAAAATGTTCTCGAAAGATTCTCAATTATTACTTACGCACAATTT
This sequence comes from Delonix regia, assembly GCA_037074485.1. Taxonomy (NCBI): domain Eukaryota; kingdom Viridiplantae; phylum Streptophyta; class Magnoliopsida; order Fabales; family Fabaceae; genus Delonix; species Delonix regia. Next base: position 4,033,355 of record CM073461.1, read on the forward strand.
CTTATATTCTTCTATTAGATTTTAGAAATATATATATATATATATATTTCTAAATGATAAGTATACTTAAAATGAAAATCATACAATTATTTGCAAAAATGATGCACTTTAACATATTATTAATAACAATTTATACATATATCACATTTTAATTAAAAGAAAACTTATTAACAAGATATATAATACATCATACAAAATTTGTTCTAATATAAAATATGTCAGTCATGAGAAGAAGATTTGGGAAATAATTCTAATAAAATCCTTGGGAATGACATGTTACAATAATACATTGCATAGGTGCCCACAAGCACAATCCCTTTCATGTGGATAAAACTAAACTTTCCTCGAAAATTCCCGATGTGTTGCTATATGTTTTGGTCGTTATCCCATAAGATAATAACAACATTTAAAGCGATTGCGTGTGTCTATTAAACTAATGAATAACTAAGAAAAGATGATGGAATAGGCTGTGTTTCGATGTTGCCTCTTATTCTAACTTGAGACGCGTGTGTCTATTAATTCTATATAGTTTGGGTGACGACAACATACTATGTAACTAGAGAAAAGCAAAAATATTGAGTATAAAGAGTGTGAATGAATTAAAGACGAAGAAAGAAAAAATGACTTCTATACGCATTCTTATTTGTTGGAGTCATTGCTTTTCTTAAGAGCCGTTCTGATCACATAACTGCAGAAATCAATCTCCGATCTAAACAAATTCATTGCATAACTGAAAGAGTTTGCATTTGTTCATGAACATTGTATGTATATGGAAAGGTGATATCAAGTTGTTCAGAGGGGGTCACAAGTAAAATTAGTATGTTCCAGCAATGGGCCAATCTTGACAAGCTTAGGCACGACGATGTTGTTTCTGACAGAACACACGACGGGGTTGTCCCACTGCAGAACAGAACCTACGAGGTTTGCACGTATGGTTAAGGGAAACACACGTGGCCATCTTTGGCTGCCATAAGACCGGAAAGCTGCTTCAACATCACTGTCGGACTTGATAGCTCCTGCAAGCTTGGAAGCCAGAACCACTGAATCCTCAAGAGCACAACAAGCGCCTTGACCGAGGTTGGGAGTCATAGGGTGCCATGCGTCTCCGACCAACACCGCTCTGCCGGCCGACGCAGCCGGAGTTATGGCCGGCCATAGCCACCGGTCGACTAGTGGGGTCCGACTCACCGTCTCATCGGGGCTACACTCTATTATGGTTAACAGGTCTGAACCCCAGTTTCTGACTAGCTGTTTCGCCTCCTTCTTTAGCACTGATGGATCAGTTATTCTTTCACCTGCTGTTAGAATTTTTTCCATAAGCCCTCTGTTTCATGTGTAATTGTCTTCGTAACAAGATGTTCAAACTTAATCATGCTCAAGTAGAACGTTGTATTTGACCTAGAGTTGAATTGGCTATTTTGGAGTTGAATTTGCCTTCTTGTTAGGCAAATACGCTCAAATCTTCCTCAAACTAAAATATGATTAAAATGTTACTAAAAAAAATATCTTAAAAAATACGTTCTTTAATTTGTATTTATTCCATGATATTTATGTTGTGATAAAAAAATTAATTTAATTTATTCTAAATTTAAAGATTAATTATTTTATATGAATTAAATACATATTTAATACTTATTTTATTATATAAATAATATATAAAATTTATCAATTAAAATAGGTGCCATTATAACTCATATCTCGCTGCATGAAAAGATCATGAAATTTAGTTATCTCTAGATATGTAATTTAAATTCTTAGACCAAGCTTGGCCTAAGTTTATTTAGTTTTGAGATTTCTTATCTGAGACTGAATAGAAAAAATCATAATTTATATCACCTTCAATGTAACTTATTTTGGACTCAAGCGTAGTCTGTCCTTAATGACTATATTTGCCCACGACAAGTAACCAATTTGAAATAGAAACATTAAGAAAAATTAAACATGTAAAGAGAGAAAAAGAATGTAAGAGGAAGTTGTGATGGAGAACTAAGACCTGGAGAAGGAGAATTGAAGCAGATGAACCAGTAAACTTTCGTGGGAGAAACAGGGACATATCCAGCACGAAGTCCTCTTCCGTAGATGTAATTGACGTTTTGGCCATAGGGTTGCCCCTCAGGAAAATACCCAAGCCCACGAAATGCGCAGTGACCCGAGTACTTGGGCTCCGAGAAGCCCATCCACTTCGCTATTGGGGATCGAATCCCATCACATCCGATCACTATCTGTTCTTCAATCAATTAATCATTAAGCCCGAAATTAAGGTAAGGAAGAGAGTAATTAATTATAACGAATGAGTTAGAGAGAGACCTTCGCGAGTAGGTTGGAGCCATCCACAAGCTGCAACGAGAAGTCACCGTTTGTATTAGGCTCAATGTTTGATAGCTTTGAGGAAAACTGAACGGCCTCACTTGGCAACTTTGAGGCCAAAGTTTCCAATAGTATTCGTCTCTCCACCGCTCGCACCTCTTGGCTGCCCATTCATTAGCGTTTGATTAAAGATTTAGGTGACTAGGTATATTATTTTGTTAATCTCAGTATTTTTATTTACTTTTTAATTAAGTCAAATCCAACATACCTTGGATCTTCTTGTTTGAAATTGAAGGCACGCAGCTGCCTTCCTTCCTCGGACTTCACCACCATCCTGTACAGCTGATATTATGAACAAGTTCAGCTGAAATAGGCTGAGTTATGGAGTTATTGGAAACACCCAAGAATCTGAAAGACGCGAAAGAATATGAATATACATATATACCCTTGAATCTCTAAGAACTGGGGTCTGAGATCGTCTGCTACTCCCATGGCATCAAGTACCCTCCACCCATTCTTGAAAAGGGTCAGTGAAGTTCCACTAGTTCTCAGTGACTCTGCCTGCTCCAGCACCACCGAAGCAACTCCAAGCCTGACCATTCAACACATCATCATTACTATGAACTGGAAGAAGCACTACAAGAATCGCACATGTCGGATTAAACACGCGAGACTCTAAGATTTGTGTTCAAGTTCTGTACCTGTGAAGGGAGAGAGCAGTTGCGAGGCCTGCGATGCCACCACCCACAATCACAATATCTTCCCTGCGCACATTGGATTCAGCTTTTATGACTGAGACCCTAATGGGTCTGCTTCTGCGGGATCGAATTCCAGATCGGAACCACAAATTGAAAGATGGTGAGCTCAGGAAGGAAGACGAAGATGTAGCCATGGAAGTTCAATTCGATTGAGTAGTGATCGGATGGTAAGTAATGAACAGGCGGGGAGAGAGAGTGTGTGTGCTCGCGCGCGTGTTGAGACTTGAGCCATATAAACGGGTGGTGGAGATTAACGTTCATGAGATTTCACCTTTCCATGGGCCTTTCTTCCGCCTCAAAATGAAAAGAAAATCGGCTTCTTATTGAGTAATAATATATCCATTAATTTGCATTACCTTTCAACTCTTAAAACAATAACATGATGCTATATAATATTTGGATGAAGAAATATTCTATGAATTGAAATAATGTTAAATTGTAATAGAATGATATTGAAGAATTGAAATAGAGTTATACTCCGTAATTAATTATGAATATGCCAATGCTGAATTTAGATCTCCTAAAATTTGGAGAAAAAATTTACATGATTTAACATGCGTGATTCATTTCGTAATTAGTAAACCCTATTTATTATATATATATATATATATATATATTAAGATAATTATGTCTATTTTTCTTTAAACTTTACCGTGTAAAATTTTCTTTCAATTTTTTAGTAGAGTTCATGTCTGTCAATATTGTACATAAAAGAAAAACCCGGATTTACAAGTTTCAAGTCTTTGATTTCAAGTGAGTTCCAGGCAGAAGTGGTTTTAATATTTCCTTCAAAGATCATCAATGGCAGTCAACTAATAATAATGCTGATAGATCACCAGGATGCATTTGGGTTCGGAATTTGGATTCCTTGTATAGCGACTGGATTGTGGTATGTGAAAATTCACACTAATCAGCCCAAATGAGGAATATTAGAATGATTTTCGCAACAAGTCGGATAAATAGAGAAAAAAAAAAAACAAATTTCGTTGCTTGAATTTAGAAAATGTATATATTTTGTTAAATACATATTCCAACAAAAGGGGATAGATGGAATATTTTATTTATATATAATGCCGTACGTAAGTTTAAAATTAGATTTAAGGTTAGTGCAAGGAGTTTGTCCTTTTAAATTTTTTTAAAATTTAATTTGTATATGTAATTTTATTAGTTCAATTATGTTGTAAAAACTTGGCTTTCTTAGTCCAAATTTTATATCACAAGATTTTCACCCCCGTTAAAATCAAATTTTAGATTTGTTGAGCAACTTGTTACAAGACAAATAAGGATCCGTTGCTGTGTATACAAGCTGCTGTGCACAGCATCATTTAATTTTTTTTAAATGATAATAAAAATACTTTTTAAATAAATATTAAAACATCAACTTGAAATAAAAATCATTGTTATTTTGTGTATAAGATGTAATTTAATTAAATTTTTTTACTGTTTGCGGTTACCTAATTTTAATTTGAGTATATAGTTTTTCAATTATAACTATTAGATATGGATATTTTGGCTCAACAACACCAGATGCAAATTACTAAGATAATAATAATATATATAATAAGATTTTTTTCTTTAAAAGAATGACATCTTATACCTAAAAATAAATTTATTTTATATTTTAATAAACTTTTAAAATATTTTTTATTACAATGTTAAAAAAATACATAAAAAATGTTGTGCACTCAAACGCTGTCCTTTGGGTGCACACTCCACAGCAGCGGATCCTTATTTGTCACAAGACAACCTATAAATATTGACAGCTCTACGTATAAAATCATACAGGAAAGCAACAGCTCAACTTCATAAATATAAAGATATAACTTAAAACGAGAGAAAGCAAGCTGCTACTTAATCGCACTCTTAAGCCAATAATGCCAAGTAGTAGCTCTTGGTTACGTGTTAGTAGTGATAGATAAATAAAAGAAAATACATAATTTTACGAAAACAAATATAGGTTCATTGGATTCGTCAGATTACCAAATTTCACGAAGCAACACCTTTTTTCCAAATTGGGTTCGACCCTCTTGTCTTGTACAAAGGTTAGGTTCATCAGCATACCAAAACTGTACAACCTTATCGCTTTAAAATAACAGGAAAACAAAACCAACTCTAACCCATAATTGTCGAGATTGGGAAAAATTTTGCACTATAAATTCATACCCTACGAATGAATCGAACAACAGAATAGACACTCATATTATTTATTCTCGTCCGAGAATTGGAAACATGGGTGAGCCGAAATTGCAGATCGAAGCTGTGTTGACTGTGCCACCACTAAAGGTGACTGAACAACGACTGGTTCGTCAAGTTCTGGTGAGTGAGTCCATTAGAAGCAACACAGAAGGGTGTTACCAGATAGTTGTGCTTTACTTGAGTAAAATGATGAACGAGGAGGATGGAGGAAAGATCGTGGCTGGTTGGGCTGTGGAGTCCCTTGGGAGGGCTCTGTCGGAACACCCACTGGTTGCAGGGCGGCTCCGGCGAAGGGACGACGGTGAGGGAGGATGGGAGATTTTGTCTAATGACTCTGGCGTCCGAATGGTGGAGGCTCGAATCCCATTAAGCATGTCGGAGTTTCTTGGATTGAATGAAAAGGATTATGCTGATGTTGAGGATGATCTTGTGTTCTGGAAGGAGGTGGATGAGCACAACCCTGAATTCTCTCCTTTGTTCTATATTCAGGCAAGTAAATTCTGGACTCTAGCTTAATTATCTTAATTTAACTTTTTAATCTTGCAACGTTTCTGTGCGTTTTAAATTCTCAGGTGACTAGCTTCGAATGTGGAGGATACTCCATTGGAATTAGCTGCAGCCTCCTCTTAGCAGATTTTTTTATGGTCGAGAATTTCCTCAAGAAATGGGCAGACACGCACAACAGCAATATAATAACCCAGAATGATAATGACCCTAAAGTTGTAACACCCATATTTTACCACCCTCGTCTCAAAAATTCTGAGCCTCCTCCCAGCTACATAACTAGCCGTACCCCAAACAAAAATGAAGTTCCAAGCGTTATCTTCAAAGTCACTTCTGAAGAAGCAGATTTTGACGATGAATTATGGAGGGAACTAGCGGTGATTTGTGTTAAGGAGGCTGAGCAGAAGCTTGACAGAAACATGGGTGAAAATTTTACGTTGTTGGTGAAAGAATCTTCGGAGGTTATCAGAGTGGAAAGATACCCTAAGAGCGGAAACCGTATGAAGCGATCAGGCCTCAAGAATGATGTAGTTTGTACGACGTGGGAGGATTTTGGGGAGTATGAGGTTGCGTTTGAGAAAGGAAATAAGCCTATCCTCGTCTCTCGTTGGATTGCATCGGTTTCTGAGGGACATGTTGTGGCTGTTCCAGATCCAAAAGAAAGTGTCTCTGCTATGATTGTGGTTTCGCTTCCTGGGAGAAAAACACAACCTTAGGATGATTTTGATTGTACGGGAATCATTTGCTTATATGTTTTCTATGTTTGGTTTTATATCTGTTGTCCATGGAAGTTCAGTTGAAGGGCCAAATGTAATATGATACATGTTCGATTTCTCGTTTGTAAATCAAGTTGTCCTTTAAATATTAAATTTACAATGAAACAAATGTCCTTTTAAGCATGATTGCTAATGCTGAAAACCAAGCACTTCGGAAGGGTGCCATGATCACTCGTGGCTTTGTACCAACGTCGCACTTGAAGTATGCTAATGATACAATCGTGCTCTGTGAAGTTCTAGCTGTAATGTGTCTCTCAGTTCAAAATATTTTACCTGAATTTTGTTCTCTCTCTGGGTTGACAATTAATAAGAATATATCCACCAAAATTTTCAGTTCTAACAATCCCTATTTTTTCAAAAAAAAAAATATTGATATACAATTCTTTATATTTTTATTATGTTATTATTCAATTATAATATAATAAGTGATTAATTTTTTAATTATATTATGATACATTTATAAGTATTATAGATAACTATTTTTTTTATATGAAATCAAATATTATTATTAGTTAATCAAACTCTTGTCATATTTTAATTAAAAAATAACATAAAAAATATAAAGAATTGTGTATAAATCTATTTTTTTTTTAAAGAAATTCCTACAGAGCAATTTTCGCGTCAAATTAGTTAGTAAGCTAGGGAACTATCTTGGAATTCGGGTGGATGTAAGAAAGAGCTAGAAGCAGATTTTTTATTAACTTATTGAGAAATTGGATACAAAATTATAATAATGGAAATTTGGACTATTATCCTAGGGTAGTCAAATGATTCTTATAAATTAGGTACTCGATGCCTAACTCGTCTATCAGATATCATGCTTTGAGCTGCAGTAAAGAGCCTGTAGTAGAATTGATTCAATAATGACAAATTTCTTTTGGGGGTATAACCAAAAATCTCCTAGGCTGCACATGCCGAGCTAGAACAAACTCGACCAACTAAAAATATTTGGGGGATTTGGTTTCAGACCTACCCACTTATTCAACGAGAGTGAATCTATCCTTGTACAACAAATTTATTATATAATAATAAATTAAAAAATAATAATATAAAAAATTATATTTATACCAATCGTACTAATGATTCAAATTCCTAATTCAATAAGACTTTGTCAGTAAGATAGGCTCAAAGGATCATATGTCTGACTACTTCTTCTTCTCTCTTAATATAACTTTAAGGGGGGCAAGTATATATCTTTTCCAAACCCAAGTTATCTCCTAAGTCATGCAAATCCATCATGGATTTAGAAAAGAATTAAAGGAGTGAGGATATAATAATTGATAAACTTCAATGACTGACAGGTATAACTTTAATGATTCTTATTAACCATCGCTTATGGTGGCCATGACGAAAATCAATGGAATTTTCAGTTGTTTAATACATTATATTTACCTAAAGTGTCTGCATAAATTTCCTCTTTGTCTTTTTCCTATACAGGTGCAACTAATGTTCACATTATGGAAAGGGAATCAGACCGGGAATACCTAGTTAAAATGGCAACAATTGCTTCAATCAACTTCTTAAAGGGTAGTTTCCACAAAATTTACACCTTGGCGAGCCTTTTGGAACGAAGCTTCTCCTTAGAATAATAGTTTTTGCCTGGAGACTTGTCATGCGTTACCTTCCACTTGGAGATATCTTGCTATAACACTATCTGCCGGTACAAAGTTGCTACCCCTTTGCAATGAAGAGCTTGAATGAATAGATCACCTTTCTCTCCACTACCTTTTGCAATTTAGTTTGCCTCTCCCTTAGGCTTAAGAACTAACCGTTTTTATGATCAAGGTGTTTTATGACAATGCACATAGAGAGAAGGTGAATAAGTATTTTAAAAAAATTGTTTAAGTTCTGTATTTAAGATTATAATTAACTGAAAAAAATTTTAATTAATTATAAACTGTAATAAATAGTTGACTATGATTAAATATAGTCAACTAAGTTTTTTAGCAATTAATTTACTTTATCAAGTAGAAAGAGAGTTAACAATAAATATCTCAATAAACTGTATTATTTGAAAAGAAAAAATAAGTTAAAAAATTAGTTAACTATAAAATATGTAGTTAACTGTAAATAAATAAAAAATGCAAAGATCAAGAATAGAGTATTAAACACGATGATTTATTTTAATTCAGCCAAGAACAATACCTACTTCCAGTCCCTTTGACTCCTTCAAGAGATTTTTCACTAAGAATAACAATTTTTACAATTTCACAGAGTTTTCACGTGATCACTCTAAATATAACGTTTTTAAACTTAACCTCAAACTAACTAGAGTACCTCACTCTAACATACTTCTTTTCTCCATTGAGACAAATGCTCAAAACCAGTAACAGAATATGAGATTTATGAACCCTTATAAAATGAGTTTTCACTAATAGCTCACAAAGTATTCTGATAAGCAGATAAACTACAAACTTAGTTTAAGGAAGAAGACTTTTTGAATGTTACAGATCTATTACCCTCTTCCCTTGTTTTACAAGAAAGACAACAAATCCATATATATAGTTTTCAATAAACTAGTCATTGGAAAACAATAAATACTACAGATATTCATGATTGAGGAGATGATCTGTTTGTTATTTGCTTAACTGTCATGAAGTATGGGTTCTACCTCTAGGAGGCGTGGTTTGTCTTAGAAAGTTAAGAACGCCATTAATAGCCATTATTGTCAGCAGCTTCAAGAGAAAAAGAATATGCAAAGTAGATGGAAGAGAGGCTGTCAGAATAAAGTTGAGTCTTGTCCCTTTAAGCTAACCTTCATGTATTGTATGCTAGAGAGAAAGTCATGAGCTATCTTCCATTTGTTTGAAATTTCAAACAAGTATTATGGGCTTTAGATCTGAATGACTTCTTTATTTTAATGATGTGAGCCAGGCTTTTTTTATATTTAGTTTGTCATAAATCAAACTTGAGTTTTGGCCAATTATTTTTGGGCCAACATTTTACATTAGCTTCAAAGTTGGTTCATGATTTGTCACACCCCGAAATCCCTGGAGTGGGACTGGCACAGGTCACAAGGAAATTCCCCGAACCTGCAAGCCTAACACTGGAGGGACAATCAATATCATGTCATTCTAATCCATATGAATACCATTTGCCTTAATATAAAGTGAGAGTTCCAATACAAAACGAGGAAACTTGTAGAAATTTCTGCAGCACCTCCCCAGCAAATAGGACGTTCCAAAATTTCTAAAAAGTCCTGCAAGGCAATACATAAATAGGGGAGCTCTGCTCCCACCAGCCCAGTTCAATAATAATTTACAACATACAACAACATGTGACAAGTTCAGCTGTGGTCACAAAATAATCCCAATATACAAATAATGGCTATCAATCTAAATATATACATCCCAAAAAGGATCACCATCAATATCATCTAAACAAAAGAGTACGTTTCGCACCAAACCAAGCGAGCTCACCATGGCCTCCCCGTTAATGCTCCAGAAGGTCATCTATCTTTCTATTTGAGGCCAAAATTTTTTCCAGCAGATAGCACCTCAAATTAGTAAACAATTCATATGTAATAAACAAAAATTAAATGTGCTCAAAATTTAATAAAAACATAGTAATTTTTAAATCAATATTATGATTCAACAATTCAAGCTAATTAATCCATTTTTTACAAAACACCACATCGAATTGCCAGTCTCAGGGAAACAAACAACTTATGAGAATCATTTGGGGGAAGGACTACTAAGGATCAATAGGCGAGGATACACAATCCTCGAGGGCAACTAACCAACAGGCGATGATACACAATCCTCAAGGGCAAATAACCAACAGACGAGGATACACAATCCTCGAGGGTAACTAACCAACATGTGAGGATACACAATTCTCGAGGGCAACTAACTAACGAGCGTAAGTATATCTCATGAAGGTTATCACCTGTCAATCCTCCTAACGAACAGGGATTTAAGTCAAATATGCATACAAAGATGGAAATATGCGGGAAATCATCTGTGTTTCTGATCATAACTATTTAGTGATCATCTCTAAACATATCACGAGTCCAATACTGTAGTTAAGGTCATTCAACATAAACAAAAGGTCCCTTGCTCCTAACCCCTAATCCGGTGAGACATAATTACAACGAAATTGGTTATATTTAGAAAACAATTGAAGCATGAACAACCCAAGTATAATAAGAGTTTTTTGGGGTGCTATCTGTGCACCTGGACGCCGATTGTCCCGAGCAATTCACTGCCTACCTGGAATGCCGAAATCACTCATATGATTCACCTGCACTAATTTGAACGCAGGAATTATTCTTATTCTGGTTTATTATCCAAATTTAGGACCCTAACTCCCTCTCTTTGACTCCATCTCTAACTTTCCCAAACTTGTGGTAAATTTACATTTTCTACCCCATATATTTTTCTATGTTTTCATTTTAGTCCCTCATTTCATGCCCTAGCCTTCAATCCAATGAGATTCAAGACAAATCATAGTTTTTCATGCCCACCAACTTAAAAGTGTTAATCTAGAATCAATTTGAACCTATTACAAGTCAACATTTCACCATTTTCTAAAGAACCCAAAATTTCAAAAATTTCCATGTTGGTCCCTGTTAGCAAATCTTCTCAAAACCAACCAAAATTCATGGTTTCAGGGCTCAAATTCAATGTATAAGTACTGAAAATGCTACTCTTAACCTCAATCTCAAGAAAAAACTGATTAAAACTTACCAAATTCACCCAAAATCGTCACTGTGTTGAGCTCCTCGGATTCCACAGGAAAACTGCTTCACCAGTGGCCAACTGAGCTCGACGGCGGGCGAAAAGTGACGGCGAGAAGGTGGGGAGCAAAACCCACCCAAACCGCGATGGAAAACGAGCCACCGGAGCTTCGTTCTAGTACGCATCTCCTCGCAGTGTTCGACGGAAAAATTGAGCTCTTCTGCCGACAACGTGACTGTAACTGGCCAGTGATGGGCCGACAACCTTTAGGGGGAGGAGGTACTGCAACACCGGCGAGTGGACAGCCTGCTACGGTGGACGTCACTCTCAGCCTTCTCACTGTCTACACGCGTTCAGCTGGAAGGAGAAGAAGATAGATTAAAAAAAAAAACATTAAGGGCATTTCGGTCTTTGCACATAGGAGGGTAACATGTGTCAGCTCCTATAAAAAATAGGAAAGTTAGCAACGCCAGGTCTCGAATCCATAACCTGTTGAGTAACTGCTTGAAGCCTGACCTAACAAAATAATATACCATCAGTTAAATTATTAATCATAGTTAATTGGGTCATTACATGATTGGTGAAGATTTCCTTGATCATATTCAATGCTTTACAAATTGGATCATTGTCAGTTTATATATAATTTGGAACACCAGGAATCAACAGGTTCATAGTGGGGTTTCTCCTAATCCTACTACAACAATTGCCAAAATACAACATAGTTTACACAGCTCAAGCAATGCATGAAGTGCTATTCCAAGCCCGAATTCTCCCACTTAGCTAGCACCAAAACCTGCTCGTCGTTATCTCTAACCAGTGCGATTATGTTAGGTAATGATAAGCCGAATTGGCAGGAAAATTCAAAAGCCTAAAAGATTATACCTTTGCTTGACCATCAAGATAGGATGGGGAAACTAATAGACATTGGAAATGGACAGAAATATGGATTAAAAAAAAAAAAAAACCCCTTCAATTTGATCTACAAGGAGATTTTGAGGAAAGTTCCTCTTTGGATTTCCCACAGGACTGGATCACTCCTTTGGTGCAGAGTTTTCAGCTTCTCTCTGAGGATACAAAGTGCTGGACCTTTTTAGTTTTCTTTCTTTTGTCCTCTATCAAAAAGAATTTTTTTTACTTCAAAAATCATATTCGAACGAAATCAAATATGATTTTAAAAGTAAAAGTCTTTCCAACGTTAGGGGTGGCTGGAAATAAGACATATTGGAGCTTTTCTACTTGCTGAAGCTCAACCACAAAGACCATTCCATTTAATACATTGATGAATAGGGAGAGAGCTAACAACCCTCTCTAACAACGTTTACTAATCGATCGTTCTCTTTGTTCTCAGAATTTTTTTCATCAATTTTCTTTGATAATTTGAATTTTCTTAAAATCAATATCTTATCAATTTCATGTAGAGATAGATTCATTTTAGTGGTGGGTCTAATTGATAGATGTGGGACCCACTTTTTGTAAATATCTTTCTAAAATTTACAAAAATAAAAATTGAGGGGATCCTGATTCTCTCTATAAGAGTTTACATTAAAAGGATTATTGTGAACATTTGTCAAAATTTCTTAGTATCTTAAAATTATTTTTTGAGTTCTTCCGAGATTTAAAAACTATGTTTCTAGTGACTTTATATATATATATATATATATATTATAATTTTTTGAGTAAAATATTATTTTAATTTTTCATTTATCAGCAATTCATCATTTTAATCAATCACTTATTATAATATCTAAAATAATTGTCTATTTATTGAAAAATAACGTATTTGATCTCTCATTCTTTATAAAAAAATGTTAAATTTAGTCTATTAGATTTAAAATTTAATAAAAAAATAATATTATTTTAAAAAATAAAAGGACCAAGTATAATATTTTTTAATAAGTAAAAGATTATTTTTTATATTATAATGAGTGAGTGATTAAAATAATAATTTTACAATAAATAAAAAATAAAAAAATATTTTTTTCACAACTTTTTTCTTGAAAGTATTATATATTATAATTGCCAGTCTTGATCTTGACCCTTCATAAAAAAATTTCCCCTATTTGGTTGTCTTATACAGTAATTTCTTTTCGTTGAACAGTGGAATTTATAGACAGTTTAAATACCACAGATGAAAAACATAGGTAGGTAAAATTTTTTTAATAGTAGTTAATTTAATTAATGTTCAATTATATGCACGAACTTAATCTTTTCTTAATTGGTTAAATTTGTAATTAATTTATGGGTAAGGATGGACGACTCAGGTGTATTAAAAAGGTTCAGCTGCAACCCGAAAAAAGGACTTTTTTATTTTATTTTATTTGATGAGTATTAAAGAATGCATTTAAAAACTAAAATTATAAAATGGTATGACGCATTTTGACCCATGCTCTTTTTTTTCTCTCTCTCTAATTCTACCCTTATTCATGTGCATTGTGATTCAAAATCTTACTTCCGATATTGGCTCTTATGGTATCAGTCTTACTCAAATATTTAGACACAGATATGAAAGTGTCACAAATGTTAATGTTTTTGGATTCCAATAGAGCCTGAATATATTCATTTGATCCATTTAATCTAAATTCAAATTTTAATCTTTAAAATTTAATCCAATGCTCTTTCATTGTCATTCCAAAGATGTATCCATCGTCCTTCTTTGTCTACGTTGGGCCTATCCCACAAAGCCCAATTTATCTATTTCTATTTTAAAATAAAAGTTTAGTATCATTTTTGGTACACTCATAATTTTAAGAGTCCAAATCCCCTATTGTACAGTCCATCAGTTATGCAGCAGGGACCGTTAGATTAAGTGGGGCCTCATCCCGTTCTAACAATCCCTGCTGCCCCAGTTGAAAAAGTTATATAGCAAGGAATCCAAAATCTAATTTTAAATATGTCAGTGCACTCAATTATAATGTAAGGATATAATTGTAATAATATCAATATAAGAAATAGCAATATTATAATTATGCACTTACATTATAACTGAGTGCATTAATGGATTCAAAATTGTGAGTATACAAAAAATTTTACTTAAAATTTTATATGAATTTTTTGTGTCAGATTTTTTTATTAAAATGTAATAAATATATAATTTTTCAATAAAAAAACAACAATCATATAATTTTTGTAAATAAATATATTTTCTTTCATTTAAATTATACAATATCATATTATTATTTTAAAAAAAAGTATATACTTATCATGTTTTAAGTAAAAATTTTAATAAAAAATACGAAAAAAAAATGCACCAAAATCTGATCTACTATTTTGTACCAAGCGACAAATGAATAGACCTTGGGTCTCAGGTCATAAAAAATGGGTTAAAAATCACAGGGGGACTCTTGTAAAAGTACAAATTCAGATGGCCCTACATGTTAAAGAGACTAGGCATTATTAGATGTAACTGACATATGCTATTCCGAGAGGGGAAAGAGACATTGAAATGAAGATAAAAATTAATTCAGAGGGGTCGTTTGGTTCGTTACTCATGTGCATGTGCGAAGTTTGGCCTTATTTTAGATCTGTATTCAAATGGATTTGTCAAGTTATGAAGTGATTCCCGAATTAGGGATCCACCATTACTACTAAGTGACAAGAGATGCCAAAATGGGGTTGGTGTTTGTTATAACTTGACGAGTATAATGTTTCTAGTTAAGCCTTGGAAAATCGGATATGATGCTTTTTTTCCTTTTTAATGTTGTTCTATATTCTCGATGTATTATTTTGATAGAATGGGAAACAGTTCTGTACCTTATCACGTACATTATTGGAATTATAATAATCCATGAATTCCGAATGCCTTTTTAGTATAATAAGAAGATGATGTAACAAGTTTTTCTTCCCTAAGTTTCTGGTAAATATATATATATATATATATATATATATATATATATGCAGTAATATTTTTGATAAAGCAGTATACGCTACATTAAAACTAAAGAGCTATATTTTAACAGAGACACGCCACAGAGAGACAGAGAGACAAAGAAATGACTTTCATCAAAGCTACATTAAAACTAAAGGCCAACACATGACCACTAGATGAATTATGATGTTCGTTGTGATTATGATTTATGATCATGTGCCTTTCCACAGCAAATAGAGTTTTTCATCATTTCAAGATATAGCTGAACTCAGTTTGGTGTTTTTTTTTTTTTGGACATAAGTTATGCTAGTTTAAAATAATACTCATATTAGACCTATAGTTAACATTGTTGAAATATTTTTTTAAATATAGTGGGTTACTTTATTATTCGTTTAATTTATTAGATTAATTAATTAAGTAATTAATTTTGACATAAATAAAAAATAGATTGAATTTGAGTTAATTGTGAGTAATTAATTATAAGTTAGATTACTCACAAATTTATTAAATAGAAGCCTCAACCAATAATTCAAATCTTGTCTCTATTTATTCTATCATATTGTTGACTAAAAAATAAGAAGAAGATTTTTTATAAGTAAATTTATAAATTATAATATCTATGTTTTTAAAATATAAAATCAAAGTAGTTAAAGAAGTTGAAAGTTATTATTTAAAATAAAAGAAATATTTTATTTATTTAAAATCTCATATTTTCTAAACATACTCTCCAATTTAAGTGACTCACAATAAATTTATTTTATAATTATTTAAAGTCTTCACTCTCAATTTTTGACTAACTATGTAAAAGGAGTTTTTGGACAATGTAATATATTATATATACTACAAAATTTATGATGACAATAGAGATGTATATTTTATATAAGTTTTTTTATTAATTATTTATTTGTGTTCATTATAATCTCTAAAATTTTTTCCTACATGATTTATGATGAAATTTAATGTAACATATAATGTAACAACAACGCTATTTAAAGCTGTGCATTTAAATCTCTGAAGCATATAAAACATAAAGTTTTGATGTCCGCATGAGATTTTTCCCATTTTATTTTGGTGATTTTGCCTATATAAGAAACTAACCATTACATCACTTACTTTATCAAGAGTATGTTTGGCTTGAAGAGTTGAAAAGATCATTTCTATATCAAAGTGTAGATTTTTTTTATAAACAATTTTGTTCCGTTTCATATTAATTTTTTTTTTATATCACTTTTGTTTCTTGAACCGACAAAAGTTTAAAAAAATAAATAAAACTTGTTTATTGTATGAAGATAATTTTAAAATAGGAATAATATTTTAAAAAATAAAATAAAATATGTATTCAAGTCATCCTGGTTGTGGCAGACAAAGAAGAGCACGTGGACATCACTTTCCATACTGCAAGTTGATTTGATAATTGTTACAAGGAAGCCCCACCAATATTGGCATCCCCTTCGAATTCGTATTCTTCCACTACCATTCCTTCCTTTTCTACTTTAACTCTCTCTTCTGACATACTTATCCATTTTCATCACCAAACGCAACTCATCTTCAACATACAGCTACCTCACCTAACCCCTCTCGTTCTCCCTCACTCACCACTCTCTCAGTACCCTCTATCTTTACCTCCAAATTCATACCACTTTAACTGTTCATCATAAGCCCACCTACCCCGTTACCAAATAACCAACCATTCATCTTCTTTAACACAAAGATATAGGATTATAAACTCTATATATATGGATAGACTTTGTTATTTATTTGTTTTTCTTACTAATTACATAAATATGAAGCTCCATAGTCGAATGTGTCTTAGATTTAGAGTGTGAATTATATATATGTGTATATATATATATATACACGCTTATTGTGTTCCTCTTTTTAAATATTGTGCATTCAACTGCAAAAAAATTATAGTGTAATTACATAATCTGTAATTTCTTTTAGCAAATTTGCGTTAATAAAGAAAAGCTTTCAAAAAGTCTATTGTGTTTCCAAAGCAATGAACTACACAATACAAATTGTGATATTTTACCGCGAAGTTATGTATTTTAGTTTAGAATCTACAGAATACATAACGAACATGTTGAAAAAAAAAAAAACAGAAAGATATGGGACATAGGGTCCCACCCATCTCTCTCTATCTCTTCCCCATCGTAAATTTCCATGTCTTACCTTCACCTATCAAATCCGTACCCTTCATTATATTTACTATTCGGTCGCAGTTAACAATAGTTAAATGTGTAAGCCAATTTTCTAAGGAATTTTGTTAGACAATAACTAAGATTAATAAAATAAAAACCGAGTTACATGGCACACAGAAATTTGAACAAAACCAGAGGCAACTATGGAGTATCATTATGTAGAGAAGTCAGAAAATCGAAGAATCAAGATTAGGAATCGCCCACATCCCTCTTATTCAGCTACAAAAGGATATTGATATGACCTCCAAATGAAAGCTCCTCCTAATAAAACAAATCACTAAAATGGTGCACCCCAAGAATCATCATGCATGAACGGGAAACGAAAGGAAAGAAAATCAGAGGCTCCACCAATACATATCTGATACCTCAATCTACATAAAATCCAAAAACAATTACATCATTTATCCAAGCAGCAGCACTAGAGCTCCTCCAACCATAAACGGTAGCATGGAGAAGCTGGTGGTTCCATGAACAAAGGCGTGGTTGCTTGGGTTAGAAGCCACAGGGTTCTGCGCAATGGAGGGCGATTGAGCTGACCCAGGTGCATCCGGTGCTGGTGCTGATGATGGAGATGGGGAATGAGGGGGTGAAGGTGGTGATGAAGTGGTGCTTGATGGGCTTGGGCCTGGGCTTGGGCTTGGGCTGAGGGTGCTTGGTGTTGTTGATGGAGGTGATGAAACTGGGGAGGTGGCAGGCCGAGGAGCCGCCATTGGAGGTGGTGACATGGTGGTGCGAGATGGTGGCGTTGCGGTGGGGGCAGAGGAGGGGGCTTGGCCTGCGGACAATGCCACCATAACCAAGGACAAGGCTAGCACGAGCATTGCACGTGCAAGCGCCATGGCTCTACAGAAGAGGAAAACTGGGTGACCCAGAATGCAAAAGACAGAGAGAGAGAGAGAGAGAGGAAGAGGCAGAGACAGTGGTTCTGGAGAGGAACAGGGGAGGTAGAGGTTGAGGTAGATATATAGGAGGGAAATATTAGAAAGTTTTAGAGAATCTTACCCCATCTTTATTGGCATGACACTGAAACGCACGAATATTCCAGATGTTTTACAAAGAGTTTGACACGTATTCACAGAGAGAGAGAGAGAGAGAGTGCGTGAGTTTTAAGTGGAGGAAGCATCTTGTGGTTGTGGTCAAGCATCCATGGAATTCGAATAAGCCTTCAGGGTTTAAATTAGAAATTAAGATTTTTTAGAGCAATACCAAATGTGCCTTGGCAAATGAAGCGAGTCATATTATAATACTATAGTATCCTATTGTTTTTGTTACAAACGTAGAAAATCATTAAATACAAATAATGGAGGGCAAAGCAGAAAGAATCCAAGGAATATAATAAAGATGCATAAAAAAAAGGAGTGGCTGATGGTTGTGGGGGTAATTAACTGTCCTTGTACTGTACATACGTATTTTATTCGATATATACATACAGCGAAGAATGAGAAAGAGAAAGTGATGATGATGATGGTGATAAGTGGCATCACGTGGTGGGTTAAGAAGAGCATTAAAAAGTGAGGACACACAGACCCATGCCCACATTATACAATACTTGCTTTCCCTTCTCTTCCTCCTGCAAAGCCTGCAACTTCTCTCATTTCTAACGTACAACATATTCCTCTGTCACTGCATGCTCTGTACACGTCCCGCTTTCTGCGGGTGACTTCCTCTCAATCAGCCATGTCCATCTGCTAGATGCCACATTATTCTTAAATTTACTTATTCCTCTGTTCGAAACACTGATAATAATTTGTAATCTATGGATCAAACTTTGAACAAAAGAAGCCCTCGTGTTCGGAGATTACATAGATATTGTTTCCATCAATTAATGCTGGAGGTTTGGAAGAGGATAAGTTCATCCATAAATTTCATTTCACACTACCATTGTTGGTGTCTTGTAAGCGTGTCCACATATCCTTCCAGCGTGGGATAAATACCAGACAGCTTGTTACAGGTTGGTGGAAAACTTCTTTCTGCCCCCTTTCGTGGAAATCCACATATATGCCATAACATGCTGGGCATACTCCAAGTTCATAGCTGTGAGATATTTTCTCAGTTTCTGTGCTCCGACCATACACTGTTCCGCTTTCAATTCTTAATTTTTATTTTTAGGTTCTTTCTTAAATACTTCATATTTTACATGGTAGAAAGACCAAATTGAAACAAATTAAACCATATAAAAATTGGTTGAAAACAATTAAATAAAAAGCCAGAATCCTATTGAGAAATAGTGTCTTTTTCAGATAATGCCTCAGTTTCTCAGCTGGTGTCTGTCCATCACGGAGCCAGATGGATTGTATCTGTATCATATATCACGGGTCACCTACAAACACTAGGAATTTAGGACCACCAGCAGAAAATATAATCAGCTAAGCTTTTCTTTACATTTAATTGTCGATAAACAGAAAAGAACTACTAATATTTTAATATCTCTTCCACCTTCATCTATTATGCCAATTCACCTGATATGGCCCATGCCAGTGGTAATTTCTGCAGAAACAGGAAAACCGTATGGCAAGCTCTTGAAGCTTAAATTGACTCGAAATGTTTATTCTAATTCCATGAATAAATACCATGAAATCTGCTCTTTCGTGTATTATTATAAAGGTAACTTCACTGGTTAGACTTTTGTAGATGAGAAAGATGAATGCCCAGCTTCCATTTTATACGAGACAAAAAATGGCAAAATTGTAGATATCAAGCAGGATTAAATTATCGATCAATGAAACACAACTATCATAACTGGAATGTACTGACATTAATTAATTAATATATACTAATAAAATTGTATTGTAATCATTCAAGCTAAATGTATAGTCCTTGTCTTTCAAAACATCGTGATAACACAAGTATATCTTTGGGATTGGAGGCGTTTCAGGTTAATGCAAGATAGGAACTTTGCCGTTTGTCTAAATCAGTTGGTCTCGAACCTGAAAATAATAGAACTTCCTCCGCAATCAGATTGGAACATCTAAGGTCATAATTAGGTAAAAGCAATCAACCTTCTTTCATCTTAAGAGAGAAGGAAAGTTGATTAACGATTGCAGACCTGCAAGAACAGTTGTAACCTAATTGCTGATTTATACTAATTGGTAGGCTTACATCATAATCACAGAAAATTGAACAATGAAGTGGCCACTGCAAGCAACAGTCAGAACAATTAACAAAATCTTTCCATTTTTGTTTCTTTCTCATTACAACCTTGGTATTGAGCAATATGTTTGAAGGTTACTGTGTCAAACCTGAGTGTCACCTCTCCTCAGCCAGCAGCGGTTGAGATGCGGCAGCTGCAAGAAGTTTACCAGTAAGTCCATTATACTATAAACATTACTCCGACAGTTAGAAAGAGAGACACATTCATAGTACAAGCATTTGATTTGACATGATTCAGAAACAAGCGCATAATACGTGAGAATGCATATCTATATATACAAAATGAAGGAAACGCATGCTTCCATTCAATTCAACTCTAGAGAAAAGCTTAGAACTTTCTAGCATACTATTGGACTATGGAGTTCACTCAGGCAATAACTATGTCATGGATTAGACGCTGCCATGAGCAAAATAATAGATTTTTGAAACCAATGTAAGTGAAAGACTTTAGTAAGAGCTGGCCGCATGATTACATGTCTTATAAGAGTTACCTTATCCAAAATTGTTCAACCAGCCATTAACACTTTTCCTTAAAAGAATATTTAATTCTTGGAGAGGTACCTCCGGGATTTTGCTGTCCACCAGATACAGATACTGGTTTGCAACTTTTCTCTGCAATTTCAGCTATGACCAAACGTGTTAATAGAAGCCCAGCAACAGAAGCCCCAAGTGATAGCATAGCAAAAACGGCATTCCATCCCATTGTTGAAAGGAACCCAGTAAGAAGAGGGCCAAGGGCGGCCCCAACCGATCCGGTGCCATCTATTATGGCAGTCACTGTAGCTAGAGCACGAGAATCTCCTCTGAGAGAACTGTGTGTCCCCAAGTCCGCAGAAACAGCAGTGGTGATGAGTGCATAAGGGCCATTTACAAACAATCCGGTGACTATCATCAGTGTAATGTTGATGCTCATAGAAATACTTCCATAGGATCTGTATAAAAGCATAGAGGGAATTGCAGCATACATGAAGCTGGCTGCAGTGATAGCACGGGCCTTGAGTCTGTCAGATATGTAGCCAGCAAGAATACCCCCAAAAATACCTCCTACATCGAACAAAGTGGAAAGGTTGCCAGCAGATGCAACAGAGACATACTCCCCACCAATTTCTGCAAGATCATCAGAAGGAATAAAATACCAGATTCAATCTATCTATATGCTAAACACTGCATTACATGCTCAAGAAAAGAGTAGAATACAAAGGACCCCCATGGTATATGATACTTTATTACAAATGCAGTTTATATTGCCTAAGAGTTGGCTGCAGATTAAATGAAAACAGCAGGAGAGACGGTTTCATATATTGTTAAGCAGTTTCTATTTAAATGAACCATGTTTTAAAGATCACAGAAGCCAGGCCAACGATTATATTCAGATACTGAATAGGGAAACCAGAGGAGATTTTCATTCTGCTGCCACTCAGTTGAAAAGGAGGAAAAACATATAATTGGTCAATGCACGTGAGAGATAATTCTGCTGCTCTAATTATGCACAATCTATTTGTCCCAAAATAGGGTTATATATTTATGACTACCCAATCAAAGTGCAGTCATAAACAACTCAGAAGAACATAACAGAGGAGACTCTGTTGGATTGTCAACAGAACTGAGAACATATAGTGATACTGATATCCATAATGTAATGGCTGTTTCCAGAAGTTAACATTTAAAAGAAAAATCACAGTAGCAATCATAGACGAAGAACTCCCAAGTAACTGAAGGTTTTGTAGCAATAGTCATATATCAGGAAGGCAAACTTTTTAATCAACAATGTTCCTCTATGTTGGAAACAATTTGGCAGAGTAAGAGATCCCAGTAACCAAAAGGTTGGGTGATCAACAAAAGCTCTAAGCTTTAGCAGAACATGACCACCATAAATCATCGGTTCCTACTACTACAAGTCGCTAAGTTAAGGTGGAAGGACTGAAGCAAAAACTCTCTAGCATCTGAGAATCAGGTTTCATTATTCATTACTTTTCATTAGTTATTCGTATTTCACATAATCCAGGGACTGGTCAACTCTCTAAGCACCATTTTCTTACGTAATTATGCAATCTTGCAATCTCAATTGATGCTAAAAGGTAAACCAGGTAGGATGATCACGATCATACCTGTCTGACTCAAGTAAAATGGTAACCAATACAGAAACGTGTAGGCAACGAGCTTGGCGAAGAAAAGGCACAAGGCAAATGGTATAACTCCTGGTATAGAGCATGCTTCAAGAAGCCCAACGCTCTTAGTACGTAGTGATCTTTGCTGGGAAGCAGCGTTTGTCACTTCCTTGTTGGTCGTCTGGGCTTCTTCATCAAGAGGCATTGCAGTTAATATATCCGAATCTGAGCCATGAATGGAAGAAAAATCCATATCCTCTGGATAAGCAGCCAAGAACAAGTAAACAATCAATCCTCCAAATATGATTGAAGCTCCAGGAACGATGAAAGACCAGCCCCACCCATATTTCAAAACGCTGACTGCAAGAAGAGAGCCACTTATGTTACCAACTGAAGTGTGAGCATTCCAAACACCCATTATCAATCCCCTCTTCCTCTTCCCGAACCAATTACCAATCACGGCAACAACAGAAGGCCAACCCGTTGCTTGAAACAATCCAGCAATCATTTGCATTATCAGATAAAACGAGAAAGCATGAATTTTCCAGAAATACCCCATCCCAAAAAGGCCAACGAATATTCCACTCCCAATCATCCCCGTAGTCAAGAACAATCGAAGGTCCAGAGTATCCCCCAAATGCCCCGCAATGTACATTCCCAATGAGTAACACGCGAGAAACGCAACATCAATTTCGCCCAATTTCGAAGTCCCATCAGGTTCGTTAAAGGGGGCCCACCCCTCACTCGCGTTACCAACAATTTGGTGGTTCTTAACGAACACCTTCCCCATAGGCCAGGGTTTGTGCAGGGTGATTTCGCCGACGGGTTCAGGATAGAGCACACTCTTGACTATGCCAGAAGGTTTTCGGGAAGCATGGTAACAGGCGTATGCGATGAATGTAATCAACAAGACTATGTATCTATGTGTTTTGAGTTTCCATTTCCTCCTGCCTCTGATGAGCAAAATCCCAGGTGGGGGTCTCCTCGTTGTAATGGAACGATGTCGCATTGTAATAAATCAGCCAAAATTACCAACTACTTTCAGAATTATGTATTTGGTCGAATATTGTGGTTAATAGATCATTTTTTATGCGAAAAGGCGTTGGGGAATGGGATGGGTGATTAAAGACTGGGGAATTGAAGAGAAACAGTATTACCTAAGGATGAATGTGTTGTCCGGCGTGTTGATCCTAGACTGCTGGAAGCATAAAGGATTTTGCTGGAACGAGAAAATAGTCATGGAGGAGAGGCAGAGGGATGGAGAGAGAGTGACAAGAGGAAGAGCGAGAATAGCGGAAGAGAGAGTAGGAGAGTCAGGAGACAACGGAGGGTGCAACTCCAAAGTGAAGGAACGGGGAGAAGAAAGTACGTGGCAACACCGAGAACATTTGAAGTCGTTAGGCGCCACGCAGACTCTTGGGTCTGTAACCCGGAATTATTTGGAATTTTTGTTGAGATTATATACATTTTTATTTTTAAAATATACATAAATTTATTATAAAATAAGAAGGTGCGCTATATTTTAATTTAATGTAAGTACGCATAAAGTGTTGATTAATATTTTTTATTAATAGAATTATTTTAAATAAAAATTTTAAATTAAATTAAATTATAAATTATAAAAATAAATTAAAAACGTTATAATTAGATGAAATTTTAAAGAAATTTTTGCAATTTTTCTCTTTTTTACTGCCTTTTAAAATTTAATTTAATATTTTAAATTTATTTTTTCAATTAATTTTTGTCTCATAAAATTGTAAAATTAACTTCTCTAGTCCCAAAAATTACCCATGCCAATTATAATTGTGCTGTCCACGGTTGACTTCGGAGAATTTTTGGCGGTTACACGTGGCACCTTTTTAGCGCATTTGACGTGATGAAGCAATTCAACGCATATAAACGGAAATTAGTTTGAGGTCAAATAAATCCAAACCACTTCAATTTTCAAATCTCATATCAGTGTGTTATCATTGTTAATACAAAATATTTCAATAAATATTTTAACGACGTTCTTATTATATCAAAAAATATATTTTAAATATTTTATTTGATTTGTATTTCAAATAATTGCGTAAATCTAATATTGGGCCAATTAAGTTTTTGACATCCTCTAACCAAGATGAAGATTCATTAAAATGGACCTAACAATCTAAAATTGACCAAAGAGAGTTGGGCCTAAGTAATTTCTGTTTTGAGACCTTATTTTGATTATTTCCATTTTTAAGTTGTGATCTATATAGCATTTTTTTTCTCATCCCATTAATTAATTTTCTGAGCAATGGCAACGACTAACAAGTTGATATGTTACTTTTCCTCCTTTTTTTTTTGGATAGAAATAGATTATATATTAGCAGCTAACCAACATCATAGCATGTCATAAACTCTTCCTACATTAATAAAAGCTCCCAAAATATAAAAAGATTTATAATATGTGATAAATGATGTTATAGTAGTCTTCTTTTAATGATTTTCATATTTATGTCTAGAGACACATTAATGTGATTGAATCCTTTAAAGTAATACAGATTTTTCATTAAATACGTGGATCATTAAATCTTAAATTTTGATTCAATAATTCACATATTATCAGAATATTTACAATAATTATAAATAAACACCAGCTCCCACTTTCTCAACGGATATTATCAATTCAAGAGGTGATCCTACAGCTGTTTGCTTCTACCATACTAGCCATCTAAAGTACTGTACTTAATTATTTTTTATTTAGAGCCTAATGATAAAAGTCAGATTCTTTGGCATGTTTTAGAATAAAAACAACTTGTTGCTTACGGTTTTGGATTAATTAGTGCGAGTTTGCCATGGTTTTTCTTTCCTCCTCCAATTAGAAATAGCTGTTCTTAATTTCGTACGTAGTTTGAAGTTTTAACAAGTAAACTTGCCATTAGATTATGCTTCAAGAGAATATGATAAAAGCTTCAAGAAACAGAGAAGTCCGATCCGATCTTATCTTGTTTTAAAATATAACCTTGTTTTATTTATTTATTTTTATATATACAGTCCATCTTGTATGCTCAATTTGCCATTAAAAGGGACCAAAGCCACGTGGACCAGACCATTTTGACACGTCATCCGGACCCACTTCCAGTATCATAAAACCATGAGTACGTCATCTGACAAAAAATTTAGAAAATTACGTCAATATCACCTCAATCGGACACCTGTGACGGAGGATTTTCTCGGGGAATTTACAGTAACAAAAGAAAAGAAAATAATATTTTTCATTAATTTAATATTAATAAAATATTATAATTTTATTTTCTCCTGTAGGAGAAAATCCAAACTCCACCTGTGACAAATCTTCCCTTTTCTCCTCTTCTCTCTCTCCAGAGTGTTGCCAAACCCATACCCATAGGAGAGAGCACAGAAGAAGTGAGGGTGGTTCATCAGACCAAGCAACCGATCTCAGTGGCTAAAAAATTGGTTCACGCAAGCCATTCGTACCCCACGCTCCTCGTTCCACCACATATTCCTATTCCCTTTCCTTTTCTCTTTAATCTCTCACTCATTGTCCCTTCAACGTTTTCAGCCCTCTCTCTCCCTCATGCTCTGGAGCCACAATTTCTCGCCCTGTGAATGGCAAGCTTTGATGTTGTCGGTGTTCATTGGGTCTAATTGATTCGCCATTCTGGAATAAGATTTATCTGCTTCCTAGTACCCACTGGATTAGTCATGAGTGCTACTATCAATAATCAGTTAATCTCCGTGACTCCTGATGAGCTCAAGTTCCATTGTATGTACACCTTTTCCCACTTTTTGTTTCGTTTAGCGAATGCGTTTTCATTCTATTCGCATTTCGACTCAGGAGGACCCAATCAGGAAATTGCATGCGAAACTTGTATTTGTTTTACATTTTCGGATTAGAATTTCGTGAAACTTGTATGGATGTTGTTTCGTCACATTACTTGAGCTTCTGCTATTTTGAAGAGTGCTTAAAAAGTTTTATCTGTTTGCTAAATCAAATAAAAACTGGAATTAAAGGGAAGCAGAATACTCTAATGTCGTGAAAGATGTCTAATAGTATCATGCTTAGTATATTTTGAATGTAAAACTATCAATCTGAGTTTCTTTCCTCTGTCTTTTCATAAATGTTAAGCTTGAGTTCTTATTCCGTAATGCTCATAAGCTTAATGTAAACAGTTGAGCTGGAGAAGCAAGCATTTTGCGATCTTAAAGTTCTGAACAATACAGAGCACAACGTTGCCTTTAAGGTGGTTTTTATTTTCTCTTTTTCTTTTTCGTTTTTGGTTGGACGCCTTTAAGATACTCTTGAACTAAATACTTGTGAACATTCTTTTTATTGTGGAACATGGTTTTCTCTTGCTGACTCCTACTGCATTGTGATTACATTTGATTTTGATGCTATGCCATATTGCTCTTTTGCTAGGTCAAAACCACTTCACCTAAGAAGTACTTTGTACGACCGAATACTGGTGTTATACAGCCCTGGGACTCATGTATCATCAGAGGTGATGCTTATTACTTTTGCGAAATCACTTTTAAAGATTTTTCTTTTGATTTAAGGGATTTTATGTTTTCCTTATTACGAAATCTTCAATTATTATATTTGATGATGTGAAACGTAAAGCTACTGGAAACATCCCGGGAAAGAGTTTTAGATGCCTTTTCAGAGATATGCATGTAAACAAATCTCTGAATCACCATGGGAAGGAGAAACATATATTAGTTAAATTGGTGAACTTTGGAACTGTTAATTCCAGTTAACCAATGATCATGAAAATGGAAGTTTGTCTTCCACATCACTGAGAGGAGTCTGTATTTAGGATCTTATTTTCAAACATGCGATACTCTACTTGAAGTTTTGACTGTCCAATACTAGGCTTCAAACAAATAATATGTATGCGATTTACTTTTGGGGTATTACCATCTATCATATTCTCCAATTTTTGGTGCTTACAGTCACCCTTCAAGCCCAACAGGAATATCCTTCAGACATGCAATGCAGAGATAAGTTTCTCTTACAGAGTACAATAGTGACTACAGCTACTGATGTTGATGAACTTCCACCAGATACTGTAAGAAAGTTACACTGTCCTTGTTTCACGAGATCATTTTTATTATTTGCAATAGGAAATCTTGATCCAAAACACTATTCAATTTGGCATGCAGTTTAATAAGGATAGTGGAAACTCAATAGAGGAGTGCAAATTAAGAGTTGTATATACCACTAATACCTCAGCCTCAGAAGATGAAGCATTCAAGAGCAACGCACAAAATCTTGATGCCAATTCTGTGAGTCTCTCTCATTCCCTTGTCCCCACCATTTATTTTGCAGTTCCTTTTGTATGCATCTTCTCAGATTTGGTATGTTCATGCAGTTAGCCATCTTTTTCCATCTTAGAAATGCAACAAACCTCACATATTTGCAATGACAAAAACCTGAGAAATTAAAATAAAGGGATTTCTATGGATCACTTGGCCAAAGAGAAGTTGAAAGAACATGTTCACATTATCATACTTAACTCCATTTTATATCTTGACATCTCATGTTAATAACATAATTTTTTGGTTTTACAAGAGCCATTGTTCTGTCTTTTAGATGCAATGATCACTTTGGATGGGGCATAATGGTCTTGGAGGATACAATAACATTTAGGTTACGTTTGGTATGGAGATT
This sequence comes from Delonix regia, assembly GCA_037074485.1. Classification (NCBI taxonomy): domain Eukaryota; kingdom Viridiplantae; phylum Streptophyta; class Magnoliopsida; order Fabales; family Fabaceae; genus Delonix; species Delonix regia. Next base: position 4,061,555 of record CM073461.1, read on the forward strand.
TCTTCAAAGTTCTCGGGAACTAAACTTAGGAAACTAAAGAATACCATTTTGGTGTAAGTTTAACAATATAGTTTCCTGGGAATCTTAGTTTCCCTTGACATTTAGTTTTCCTACATAATTTGGGCAACTTAATCTCAAGTACGCACATGGGATTTCAATTTCCTTGTCTTATCTTCTTCCAATATCTATTCCAAACACACTTTTTATTGATGCCTAGACCATTTAATTCCTGTGATTGAATTGCCTGGGCAAATAATTCCTTGTGGTAAGTTTAAATATACCAAACATCCGTTTATGACTTTCTCTGTAAATCAGTAAAAGTTTACTCTAAATAGGATTACTGGCTTACTTGGCTAGGCACCCTGCGTATCTATTTATAATACAGGCATAGCTCACTAGTGATTAACATACTTATTTTAAGCTAGCGTCACACACACACACTATTCTAACACTTTTAAAGTAATATGTGAGCAAGCTACAAAGCGTTTTGAAATTAATTAAGAACAAGAAAAACCAATATATGATGTATGCTTTACCTAGACAGATGCACGCACACATATAGGTAATTACTTGATGAGTTCTTTTGTCAAAATTTGACTTATCATATGTAAAACTAACTATAACTGCATATGTTTATGTATTAGTTTTTGTGAAAAGTAAAATATATTTGAATGAAATTAAATAAAAAAAGGGTCATATTGTCTGGATTCAGTTGTCCATAATGAAAGTTACGAGCTGTGTTTGCACTCCCCATCATTGACACTACTGCTAAGGTATCTAAGTCAAAAATACTAGGCAGAAGAAAATGATGCCAGGCAAGGAAGAAGCCAAACTTCAACAGGCATGTTGGTTATGTTGCCTAAATTTCTCAAGGAACCTGTTTCCTAGTTTCCAGAGTCGTTTTGGGTAATAGCTGCATTGTGAGCCTTGGTTGCCTTTAACTGCAAGGAAGAGGAACCCGGTTTCTCTTTGTATGCTTGCTAATATTTTTGCCCATAGTAGCTTATCCATGTTTTTACTGGGGAATTCTCAAATATATTGTGAACCATTTCCTGCATTATGGAATATCATAACCCGTGGTACAACTTCATTAGAGGCCTATTACTATTTAATATAATTTGTGTTAGCTAGATATTCTTGAATTTAATTCGTGAATTAACTTTTCCTTTGTATGGAGAGTCAGGTTTTACAGCGCTTGAAAGATGAAAGAGATGCTGCTGCCAGACAAACAGTTCAGCTGAAACAGGAACTGGTAATTATGCAACAAGTTTTCTCGCATTACACCTTTATAAAGATTTGATTTGGAACTATGCTTCTCAATCTTATTAGAGTGACCAAATTGTTAAGAATTACCCCAAGGAAAAAAAAGTGAGTAAGAACTTGGATTATGCTGTGCTGCTGATAGGAATTTTTTTATACAAGTTACGATCACTTAGATTACATACTGGTTTTCTAGCTTGTAAAAACCTTCAAGAAAATTCTTAAGATGGACGGAGTTACTCAACTGATTTAAGGAAACGTTGGTTGATAAAGAATGCATGGGGAGTCAATTCAAGCAGGACTAATATTCATCATTTGATGTGTAAGAGGCTAAAGTGGTTTATGGAACCCAACAACATCTAAACTTTGAACTGTTCAAAAGGGTTTTGGGCAACAGTTCAAGCTGTAATTGTTGTCTGAGGTATGGATGATTGACTGCTATCACAAAAATACTAATCGAAGGGTTTGTTGATGTGCAGGACATGCTGAAAAGGCGAAGAAATCGAAATGGTCCTGGCTTTTCCTTCACCTTCGCTATTGTTGTGTGTCTCATTGGAATTATGGTTGGCTTGTTTTTGAAGCTCACCTTAGGGAAGTCTTCACCGTCTATTGAGTCTCCACCATCTACTGTGTTTACACCATCAACTGAGTTTTCGTCATCCGCTGAGTTTTCACCATCTACTGAATGATTTCATACTATTCAAATTCTTTCCATGCAGACCTTCCCGTTATTCACATTGTAAAGTTCTATATTTTGTCGAATGGGATATTTTATTTCGTTATTTTTTTCATAATAAATTAATTAATTTGGAGCACCTTCTACACTCTAGACCCAACTTGCCGATTTGGCTACAGTAAGTACAGCCCAAAAGAGTTGAACGTGATATTTGAAAATTGAGATCTGAATTCAATCGAATTACAAATTTTGAAGTATACTACCTAGAATCCAGTCATGTACATTAGGCTTTAATAGTTATTGTTGGTACTAAAGGAAGCTTTAAACCATAAGAAAAGTGGACGAAAAAATGAACTTCCTTTTGGCCAACTTAATAAATTAGTATTACTCTACATGAACCACTAATGGCCAACATTATCTCAAGCGACAACTGAGGGTTGTTTAGTTATTCTCTTTGAATCTTTTTAATGGACATGATAAAAAAAGTCTCTTTTTATTTTTTTCCCCTTACAATAATAAGTTAAATGCATTTATTTTTGCTAACTTAGCCTATATGGAAAATTAGAGGAAAAATATGACGCAAATTAAAAATAAAAAGGTTCAACTAAAAGACAAAAACATAGTTGGAGTAAACATTTCTTTATTGTATTCTTGACTTTTATGATTTCACTTAATTTTTAATTTAGTCCTTACAATTTAAAATTTTCTAATTAAGTATTTAGAATTTGAATAACTTCTAATCTACACCATAGTTTTTTAAATATTTTGTCATATATATAAGTTAATTTATGTTTATTATTTGTTTTAATTTCTTTTATGAACATACATTTTACATATCTAAAATATTAAGATACTATAAAATTAATAAGAGTAATAATATTTAACACAATATTAACAAAATTTTAAAAATAAGGATTAAATTAAAATATTTATAAATTGTGAGGCCTTAATTATAAATTTTTAAGCTCTAGGGACCAAAATTAAAATTGATATAAACTATAAAGATTTTTTTCTTGGACAACAGAACTAAACTATAAAGATTAAAGCGTATTATTGTTTTTTTTTGTTTTTTGTGCCAGAAGGACGGGGTTAACCTAAACCTGAAAAATGGGCGGGAGTAAGCACGTGAAATGTTGAACCCACATGTGCTCCATTCCCGCCTATCTTTCTTTTTCCATTTTTGCAAAAACCTCATCTCCGATTCATCCCGACAACCTAAAGCTCACAGTGAAATGGGAACTCTTACCGCCGGCCCAATGCTCGGCGCTTCGATCTCCTCCCACTCAGAAATGGCCTGGCACCTTGCAGCTCTTCTTATATCAGTTGGTCGTCCGGCACACCTCGCCGATCTCGCTTCCCGATGCACACTGTTCAGTGCTTCTCCCGAGCTAGTCGAGTTCCTCTGCTCCATCCCCAAATCTCCCATCTTCTTGACCTCCGATCTCTATGTGACTCTCTCTGCTGTGGCTCTCGTCGCTGTTGGACGCTTCATCTCGGTCACCGATTTTATTGGTTCTCATCGCCTGCCTAGTGTTGGAATCAGAGTTTCCGCAGTAGACAATTGGTGGAATGATGTCATTTCAAGTTTCTGCTTCAGGAAACGTAAACGGAAGTTCTTTTCTGATTGTGATTTTCCTCCCGTTGCGAAAAGAGTAATCAATTCTTATTCTATACACGGTAACAAGTTCTTCCAATTTCTGATTTCATCTAATTCTTTCCACCTTGACGTGAGTTTTGGCTTAATTTGATTGAGAATTTTAATGATGATGAAGTAGATGAGTTGGATCAAAGGAAAATTCTTTGTCCGAGGAGAATCTTCAATGATTCGTCAAAGGTAATTTGTTTTCTCGGTCTCTTGAGAAGTAAAATTACATTTTTGTTTCTTAGATACTTATATTCTGTTGAGTACATCGATTTCTTACCCTTTCTTATATTTTTAAATCAATTTGATGTCAACTCTGAAGCTGAAGTGGCATCTCATGACGATATACAATTTTTCTTCCAGATTCTCTTTCAATCAAATGATAATATAATTGGGGGTGTAGGCACGCAGCCAAGATACAGTTTATTACATTCATCAATTTTTGTCAAATCCTATGGTACACGCTTAACTGTTGAAAAGCAAAAAGTTGATGATTTAAATGCTGAAATTGATACGAAGAAGTCAGCGACACCAGGAGAGGAACTTGAGAAAGCAATTCAGATAGAATCTAAGTCAGATGTAGAAGTAGAACTTGTTTCTCCTTCAAGCATTTTGGAAAGTCCAGCTCAGTGCAGAGAAGCTAAAGTAGAAGAGACTTTGAAAAGTAGGACAAAAGTCAATGAAGCATTGAAAGATTTCAATGGTAGCAATATGTCACCATTGGAGGGTGACAACGTTAATGGCAACATGGTAGATCCTAACATTAGAATAACTGACAGAAAAAGAATCTTGGAATGCAAGAAGGCATCACGGTTAATGAGTTCCTCTAGCATGAAACCTGTTGAAAACATGATACAGCCATCAAATACTACTGTTTTGCCCAAAGGTGACATTAGAAGGACCCATAATGAAAACTGTGAGCAAGTTAAGAATTTAAGTGGAAAGCAAATGGTAGCAGATGTGAAGAATATGGACATCTCCAAGGATCCCCTTTCTTTTCAGAAGTTACCTCAGTCCCCTTCCAAGCCGAATGCCATGCAATGTGATGCAAATGCTCCTAATCCGCAAGACCTACGTAAGACTTTACATAATGATGTGAACATTGATTGTCATAAAGTGAAACAGCACTATAATAGAGATCAGGCATCAGTCAGTAAGCGGCAGAAAAAGAATTGCACTGGCATGCATATCAAGGAAAAAAGGGGAACTTCATTCTCAATGTGTTCTGAGGTATGCTTTAAATTTGAAACGCTGTTAGCTACCTTGTGTTGAGAATTCACCTTTAGCTTTCTCTAGAAGTCATTAAATATGTTTTGACTTGAAGCTGCGCTCTCTTATAGATTTTATTTAATGAAGTGCTATTTATTCCTGTTATATAGGATCAAAAGGAGCCTAAAGAGCTTCCAACATTTGAATCGTACATTGTAGAGGAAAAAGAAGGGTCAGGTATTAAAACTTTGGTTACTTCCTGGTTTGGCTGCTACTTCCATGTGATCCCATTCTATTTTGAGTACACATATATACTAACTGATCTCGTTTTATTAATTTAAACTTGCAGGTGGTTATGGCATTGTTTACAAGGCAAGGAGGAAGAATGATGGAACCGCTGTTGCCATTAAATGTATTTAGTGAAATAACTCCTTTCTAGTTTCTACCTGTTATATCATTGGCTGTTCTAATTTCTAACTCCGTCTAAAATTTTAGATGACAAAATGTTTCAAGGGACAATACGATCTTTCTTGATAACATAAATAAGGAAACAAAATTAGCAATGAAAAAAATATAAATCGCGTGGGTGCTATTTAAAGTTTATGCCATCTCAAATGCATGAGTCCCACACATGACAGACATTGAATATCGTTCATTTTCAGAATTGTTGGTGCTTCATAGCACATGGCTTTACGTTCAATAAAAACTAGACTAAGCATTTTTTTTACGGCCATTTATACTATAAATTCATTTGATTGCTGTGGCATTCTTAATAATGCTGGATTAAAATTGTTTTTTGAAGCTTTTTCCTTGATTTTTAGTCCACGTAATTGACCATGAAAATATCAGATCTTTTTCCAGTTTTCAGTGTTCATGAATTAAAACAGAGTTATGACCTTTCAGTAGTAGAAAGTGCTGATTTCATGATTGTGGCTTTTCAGGCCCTCATGCTAGAGCTCATGGGCAATGTGTTATCAATGAGATAAAAGTTCTGGAGCGATTTGGGTAAGGACCATTCAGTTAAATTGTTCCAACATTTTGCATTGCTGGTTTTACTTGAAAGTTAGTGACATTTGTATGCTCATGACCTCATAATTCAGAGGCAGAAACTTTATAATTAAATATGAAGGCAGCTTCAAGAATGGAAATGCTGATTGCATTGTTCTTGAACATATTGAGCACGACAGACCTGAGGTAAATTTCTCATATTTAAATAGAAAATTTGGGCTACTATGAGTTTTACTCTTTAATGCAGATTTTTGCCTTCGTATAGGTGTTAAGGAAAGAAATTGATGTTGTTCAACTCCGATGGTATGGCTTTTGCATGTTCAGGGCTCTTGCAAGTCTTCACAAGCGGGTATAAAGAATTCTATTGATGTTGTAATTTGCGTGAACTTAGGAAAACTAGAGATTCTTATAACTGCTTATGCATAAACAGGGGGTAATACACAGAGATGTAAAACCTGGCAATTTCCTTTTCTCCCGTAAGCTTAATAAAGGTTATCTTATTGACTTCAATCTTGCCAAGGTTAGTTATAGGTTTCTGATGCATACTAGATTTTTCTTGTTCTTATCTGTTTTACCTTATTATTTTGCTTTTTCTTGCTGTTTTTTTATCAGGATCTGCATCAGAAGCATGGAAATATCAGTAAGCTTCATTACTCTATATATACATTTCCTAATGAATGAAGTCCTAAGTAAAAGATAATTGAATTGATAAGTCTTTGTTTAGAAATAAAGGTAGGGGAAAATAAGTAAGGGAGAGCCGAGAACAAAATCAAGAGGAATGGAAGTTAGGCAGTACTGCTTCAGAATTTTTTTTGCTCATTTTCTGTTTGGGTGTCATTTAAACAAATGGAAATGAAGAGATCATTCTAAAATTACACGTTCCCATATGATTTTGATTGAGTTAATATTTTAAGAAAGATAATTATATATCATTGGCTTATGTTCTAATCATCTCTTCCATTTTCTCTACTTTTGGAGAGATTTGATTTTTATGGAGTTAAAGATAAATACTCTTCTAATTTTCATTGCATTGCGGACAAAATGTTATTATTTTGATAATTTGGTTATCTGCACGAATATACCATTCCTCTATTAAGTGTCATCAGTATAAATAGTTATTTGAAAACTTTGTTGGAGCTAATAGTATAATTTATGATGCAAATGATTGCAAGGGTGTGGTTTAATCATTGATCACAAAAAACGTTCTGTTGAAAATTCTACAGCTTCAACCAAGTGCAGAAGGTTCCCAATTGTCAATTTTTCGGAAGCAGCCAATCAGCAGACAACTAATGGCTCCAGGTCAATTTTAGATCCAAAGGACAACAGAAGAAAGACTATGGTGCAGTCAAAGACTAAAACTGACAGAGGTAGTGGGAAGGTAATGAAAAGTCAAGGTGCAGATGGCTCGGGAGTAACTTCAGCAAAAGATGTGACTAGCACAAGAACATCATTTGCAGAAAAACTGAGAGAACGTTTGCCAAGCCAAGGTAGGAAAGAGCTCATTAAACTTTTGCAAGAAACGTTTTTGGGTCCAAATCAAGAACCATCAAGCACTCCAGCTCCTATGAGAAAACGAATTCCTGCGCCTCGTAGTATGGTTGAGAATGAGCTTGCATACATCACTCCCATGCCTTTGAACTCAATTGGCAATGATGTCACTGGTGGTGGATTTCTGAAGAGCAAAGGTTCAATGCTTATTCATGGACTATAGGTTGAGTGGTCGACAAAAACATTTCTGTATATAATATATATATTTTTCATTTATAGGGAACGCAAAGCAGATAAGAGAAGGTGCTTGTGTGGGAACAAAAGGCTTTCGAGCTCCAGAGGTAGGATGATTATCAATTTTGGTGAAACAAATCGCCAAATATGTCTATTCTGAATATAACTTAATACCATGTAACTATTGCCATTTTGCCACGTTACACTCAACTTCTGAGACATATCAAAATACTCGGAGACATGCAATTTCACGCATAAAAAGCTATTCTAATAACTCTATGAAATTAAATTTTTTAACATGGAATTGTTGATTACTCATTACAATTATATGATAAGGAAGAGATTTTGTGTTATCATCTTGCTTGGCAATGATGGTTTATCTAATCATCACTCCTGACAAGCAAATTAGAATTGATCCAAATTCCCTTGTTACTGTATAGGTTGCATTCTTTGGACTTCAAATTTGTTGTGATAATATATATGTGCTCCGGACTCGTGATAAATTTCTCTTTCCTTTGAATGAAGAATCTTGTTTTAATTTGACAAAGACACAAGTAGCATGATGACGAATACTTTGTGCAGGTATTGTTCAAGTCTCCACATCAAGGTCCTAAGCTTGACATCTGGTCTGCTGGTGTATCCTTACTCTATCTCGTAATTGGAAGAACACCTTTCACCGGTGATCCTGAACAGTAAGAATTCCCCATATAATCCAGTATTTCAGCATGCTTTGCGTATTCATCTTCACTATTCATTTCATAATTGCTCTTAATGTAATTTTCAGGAACATTAAGGATATAGCTAAACTGAGAGGCAGTGAGGATCTATGGGAGGTTGCTAAGCTACACAACCGGGAATCCTCATTCCCTGTGGTATCGATTATATAATATTGGAATCCACTCTATTTTATGCAAAAGCTTAATTCCAAACTGAATAGCACCCTCTTGTGTTGCAGGACCTATACGACAAACGTAGTTTGCCATCTACTGGACTTCAAGATTGGTGCTTAATGAACACTAAGAGACCAGAGCACCTTGAAGTCATTCCCGATTCACTTTTTGATCTTCTAGATAAGTGCTTGACGGTGAACCCTAGACTGAGAATCGGTGCAGAGGAAGCTCTCAAGCATGAGTTTTTTGCTCCATGCCAGGAGAGCCTGAGAAAGCAGAGGTTGTGTAAGCAGGAATTGTTGAGTTGAGCCAGCGTATCATCTAACAAAATCATCACTCCTTAACATATTTCAGATTTCTGAGCAGTAGTTTGTGATTTTGTGTAGCTTACCATAGCTTGTACAATCTAAATACAAAATTATTCACGGGACTATGACATATGGGCATTTTCCATTGCCAGAGTCCATGAAAAGAACGTAGTTATGTAGATATCTTACTTTTTACTCTGGGGTGAGTGGGATTAGTCCATCTTGTTGTAATTTCCCCTCCATGGTATTTTTTTGTTCAATACAGTCACAGTCACAAAGATGTTACAACTGTCCTCATTGTACAAGCTGAAATTGTGTATATTACCTCATAGTATTGATGCGTTAAAACTTAAGACCACGTTATCTGATAGGTGATATAAACTTGTTATGAACATTGGTTGATATCTGTCGAGGTAGAATTGTTGTCCGAAAGCCCAAAAAACAAACATCTGTTGAAATTTCCAAGGATAAAATGTTTTCACCAATGCTCTTCGGTTACCACGCCAAGTATAGTTCAAGGTTGTTTATCATCCAGGAACTTCATTTTACTATGCAACATATGCCAAAATTAGGGTTCACTTCTTTCTGTGTATCAACATTGCGGTTTTCAATAAATAAGAGTACTTTGGTCAATGGTGACGTGACAAATTATTATCGTAAGTGAACTACTACTGGTAAAGAAAATGTTAAATTCCACAAATTTAGAAGTCTAAAAAATCAATAATCAAGTTTTAAATTGAAAAATAAATTATCGAAATACCTAAATTGAAAAGAATTGTTAAACTTTGGATAAATTTTTTTCGACATAAACCCTATTTTAGTTCAGACTCAGCTTCTCATTTTTATTTAGTCCTCCACTCTTTTAAAATTTTATTTCAGTCCCTCACTCAACTAAGTATTCTTCAAATTAGTCCCTCCGTGATACCATCCTTATTAAACGACTTATGTGGCACATTTATTGCTGATGTGGCACTAATGTGAAAAACAAATTTGGTCTTCCCTACCACGTCACATGCCAACTGGCATTTTCATCCATTTTTCATGTATATTTTCTCTCTTCTTCTGTGTTCCGTTTCAAGCTCAGTGATCCCTCTCTCCTGCAATAGAGAGGAACGATGATCCCTCAGTTTTGCAGCCCGTGGAGCCGCAGCCTACGGAGAAGCCTGGGACGAGGGCCGGGGGAGATACTATGGGGGCCTGAACCGGTGAGAGCTGGGGAGAAGAGATGGTGGGAGATACTATGGGATACTGTGATTGGGAATTTCCGCGATCAGCCATGGGTCTCTTCCTTCCATATTGTGCCTCGCAATCTTCTTTGGAATGATATGCAGCCTATGCTTTCATTGCATATGATATGGTGTATTTTTATAATTTTGCAAGCAATCATTGTGTACGAATTCAGTAGTGTGAAGTGATTTTTATGCAATGATATGCAGCCTGTGGAATTGAAGTTACTGTTATTTGTATGTAAGTATTCTATGGATCCTTGTTTTATATTGCTTTGTTTTGTTTGTTTTTTTCTCTTTTAGCCTTTCCAAGCATTATGCTGAGCTTTTAATGAGTCTTCTATTCCCATAATATTATGTGTTGTAAGCATATGACATAATTTCTTTAATTTAAATTTTGCAGGAACTTGGAAGTTATTTTTCAGACCAGAACAATTCTTCCCTTTCCTATCAAATTTGCATGAGATGAGTTACATTGTGAGAATGTGAGTGAGTAAGAATAAGGTGATTCATGTGGTTTCCCTGTTAACATTAGTTCTTATAAACTTTATCAAATATATTTGCTGCCAAGAAACTTGAATATTTATGTAATGCAATAGTATAACAGAGCAAAATTAGAATCTAATAATATAATATGTAATTTTCCCATACAGATAAAGTTGAGCATTGACTTAAGGAATCAAAAGTATTAAATTATGAATGCTACATATTACCCTCTCTTGCGCCCTCTACTTGCCCTGTTTTCAATGCCAAAATCAGAGCAAGATCGGTTGCCTCATTTCCTTCTCCTTCTTCTTTTCACTTCCCATTAGTTCACTTTTGGAGCATATCCCATAAGCCAACAACAAACGTTGCTCAGGTATGCAAAACCATTCAAAAGAGCTTCCTTTCCCACTCATTATTCTACTTTTTTTACCTACTCACACCAGAAGTAAAACCTATTTTCTCTTCTTTATTATATCTCTCACTCAAACATACTGTAAATCAATAATAAAACAATACATGAACCTCCCCGTCACACTTTTTAGTAACATCAACATCTAACATGCTCTTGAATATATTTATTCTAGATGAATCTCACACACACATAATTTCTTTTGTAAACTTTTTGAAAAACTTCCCCACGTAAAATATCTCACTCACTACTTATACACTGATCAACATTATCACATTCGTGTCGCAGGCATAACCAGAGAAAGTGAGATGAGGCAAGCTTTCTTCTTCTCCTAATCCGTCTTCTCAAAACAGCGCAAATAATCAACCAAATCAATTTGCAGCTCATAAACCCAAGCTCTGGAGGACTAACCATTCTTACTCCAGACAACGGTGCATTTTCGCAACTCAAAGTGGGGTTTCTGAATTCTGTAGACGACAATCAAAAGATCGAACTTTTACAGTTCCACGTGTTCCCCATTTACGTTTCGAGCTCGAACTTTGATTCTCTGACAAATCTAGTTCGAACGTTGGCCCGAGACAACCCCAAGAGGTTGCAGCTGAACGTGATGGCTTATGGGAACAGTAGGAATATTTCGATGGGTGTGGTGAACGCCACGATTACCGGCATTGTGTATACTGTTAAACAGCTTGTGATTTATCACCGGACAAGGTGCTTTTGGACTTCTTTCAGCCTAAGCCTCTGTCGCTGGCGCTGGTTTTGGCGAAGGCACCTAAAGCTGACAAGGAAGAGTCGTCGGCGAATGATGGCATTGAGACAACCAAGCATAACTCTGGTGCCATCAGTTTAATTGGTGTTTGAGGTACAAAGTTGGTGTCCTTCGGAGTCGCTTTAGTTATAGTGACGTGAAACACAGAAGAATAGAGAAAAGATAGATGAAAAATGGATGAAAATGCTAGCTGGCATGTGACACTAAATTTGTTTTTCACATTAGTGCCACATCAGCAATAAATGTGCCATAAAGCCGTTTAATAACGGTGGTATCACGGAAGGACTAATTTGGAGAATACTTGGCTGAGTGAGGAATTGAAATAGAATTTCGAAGGAGTGGAGAACCAAGATAAAAATAGGAGGCTAAGTAGGAAACAAAAATAAAATTTTTGTCAATTTTTTACCCTAATTAAATTTTCTTACAGATAACTTGAAATATAAGTATTTAGTTACAGGCTAGATTACAAGAGTGGTCCAGAGAAATTTTATAGTATGCGAGGCTGATCTGCCTGACTTTTATTGGCTGCGATACGTGGATGTATGCTCCCTGAAACGGTAGGCAAAGTCAACAATACAAAAGCAAAAAGGCACAGTATTTTTTGGGAAAATGATTTGCAGTTTCTTTTTGGCCAAAAAATGATTTGCAGTTACTTAGTGAATAAGTTATAAAAATTCTGAAGAGAGCATTCAATTAAATTCAAATCTAAATGACATGCGTATTTTTTTTTATTCCAAAAAGGACGTGTAGTCTTTTTATAATTCATAATGATGATGTTTCATTAGTTGCTTTCCAAACAATATTCAATATGAAAATCGATGACGTCACCCAACAAGATCCAGAATTCCCATTTACGAAATTACCCTCCATCTAAGTATACGAGAAGGGTACTAATATCAGTCTTCTTCTTTGATTTTTCCAGTCCAAAGAAGTCTCTAGAATTAGGATTAACGTGATCCACCAAACAAGCCGATCTGTTTGAGCTCATAAATGATCTCGGGTCGGGTTCCTAATTTCGAGAACTTCCTAGCCAAGAGAAAGTTGTAAATATCACTATCCAGTAAGGGTACTACAGGAATTAAAAATAACCAGAAATTTCCAGGAAATCGAGCGCCGTGTGTCCATGATTCTCTATATAAGAAGGACTGCCATCCTCCAGTTAGGTCTACCTTCAGGTTCCTTTCTTACTTTTTCGTCAACGAATTCTATTACGAATCTTTACGCTCTTTGATCGAAACCAATGGACGCGTTCGCTTCCTTTTTCGATTCTCAATCATCTTCAAGAAACCGCTGGAACTATGATACTCTCAAGAACTTCCGTCAGATTTCTCCGGTCGTCCAGAATCACATCAAACAGGTTGTTTTTTTTTTTTTGGCCATGTTTTCTTTTACCTACTGGTAGCCGTTAGGGCTCTATTTGCATTTCTGTCTGAGATTTGTCACCGCATCAGACACAGGATAAGATAGTTAGCATCTGGATTAATGATTTAGGGTTTCTTTTGTATTTATGCGATAATTTTTAATTCAGGCTTCCGAGTATTAATTATGAAGTAAGTCATGACTTGGCGGATTTCTAATGTATGCAATGAAGATATTATTGGCTTGATATTTAACATACCAATATATTATGCTTTTCCATATTAATTCCTTCTTCTTGTGATGAATTGCCTAATTGGGCGATCGAAGAAATTGTTCTATGTTCTTTTTTCTTAATTAGTTTCGGTTCTGATATGTAAGGTGTCTTGACTTTCGAAATTCCTAAAGCAAGGCATGCAACAATTTCGTGTACCGTTTTTGCTTTAATACTATGCTTTTGTCATCATTCTTTTTTCTTCTAACGATAGTTTGTCACTATTTCCTTTTGTGTCAAGATCTCTGAAATTTATTTGTGAAATTGCAGGTTTATCTTGCCTTATTCTGCGCTGTGGTTGCTTCGGCCGTTGGAGCTTACTTGCATACTCTCTGGAACGTTGGCGGTTTTCTTACAACAGTAGCGTCCCTGGGAAGCATTTTTTGGTTACTCTCCACGCCTCCTTATGAAGAGGTATGAATCTGCCGGCCCCGGCAGTCTTCTGTGTATTTAATGGTTCTGTAATTCACTTGTAATCACTTTCTTTCTCATACATGCAGAAAAAGAGGGTTGCTTTGTTGATGGCTTCCTCACTGTTTCAGGGGGCCTCCATTGGACCCCTGATCGATTTGGCTATTGAAATTGATCCAAGGTATGACTCTATTGTATATGGCACCTCCTTCTGCTATTAAAGCTTTTAATCATTTCTACTATCTCTGCTTCTGTGTAGGAGACCATCATTTTTTAATTTTGAAGAATATTTTCAGAGAAGTCATTTTTGTGTTTAAAAGGAAGACGGATTGGTTGATGGACTAGTTGTCATTATTTTTGTGTCTAAACTGTTCTGTTAACCTTGATGTTTCTTTGGCCAAATATAAAATCTCGCTGTTTTCGCTCCCTCCTTCCTCCCCGTCCTCCTAATCTAGTTGATGTTGTTATTGTTGTTGGTTTTTTTTTTTTTTTTTTTTCTTTTTTTTTTTTGGGTCTTGCTTGAAAATGCTGTATGACTGCTTAGTGGTTTCCATGCCTACTTTTGGGTTTGCAACTTCGCATGATTAATGACATTCTTCTCTCATTGTTCCAGCCTTATCTTGACTGCATTCGTGGGAACGTCCTTGGCCTTTGGTTGTTTCTCTGCGGCAGCTTTGGTGGCAAGGCGTAGGGAGTACCTCTATCTTGGTGGTTTACTTTCTTCTGGATTGTCTATTCTTTTGTGGTTGCACTTTGCTTCTTCCATCTTTGGGGGTGCAGCAGCACTATTTAAGTTTGAGGTATAAAGAATTCTCCCACTATTCCTGTTTTAGTGTTTATGTTGAATTATCACGGGGCAGTCCGAAGTTGCGTTTGCTTTGCTTACTGCTATAGGTTACCTAACGTGCCTGTTATATAGTTCGAAATTTGACATGGCTTGCTTTGTTACTTTCGCAGCTGTATTTTGGGCTGTTGGTGTTTGTGGGCTACATTGTAGTAGACACCCAAGAAATCATTGAAAGAGCTCACTTTGGGGATCTGGATTATGTGAAGCATGCCTTGACTCTCTTCACTGATTTTGCTGCAATCTTTGTTCGGATTCTTATTATTGTTGTAAGTTCGACCATAATTCTTTTCAATTTACCAAGTTTTCTTCTATTTATTGTTGTTTTGTTTTTATTTTCCGACTCCCCTCCGTATGATTTATCATCTTTTTGCAGTTGAAGAATTCGGCTGAGAGAAATGAGAAGAAGAAGAAGAGGAGAGACTGAATCTTACTTTCTGGACGTTTTTCTTCGCTTAGTTTGTGGCCATACGAACTCAATTGCCTAAAAGTCCTTCCAACTATTTTGAACTTGTAACTATTGTGCAGTTAGTTGTGCTCAGTGGCACATTCTATAAGTTCATCCAAGCATCTTGATTTTAGACCTTATAATAACACTTTCTTTTGGAATATCTACTGTTTAATATGCACTAAAGCCATTGTAAATGAATGTGGCCCCTTTTGTGGGTTTTGGGCCCCTTTTGTGGGTTTTGGGGTAGAAGCTGCCACTTTAGTCTTTATATTATGGCTAGGCTGAACCTTGACTTCCTAATTTGTGACTGTTTTTGGGGTTAGAAAAGATAGGGATACTATTAGATGGCATACTATGAGACAATTTTCATATACGCATGGTGCGTATTGGGGAAATATCGGTAAGAAACAGTCTTGAACCATTATTTTCTTTCCTGTTTTGTTTTTCGAAAAATAGTAACTTTAGAAACAACTTGATTCTCTTGATCAGTTTTCTGTAATTTCTCAATTTCTCAATTTCATTTCAAAAAAACAGCTGGATCTCTTCAAGTGATGACATGAAAAATCCTTATGGTTTAAGTTCTTGATATCGTTGTTGGGTATCGCAAACTAGAGTTAGGTTATAACTATTTTAATGGTTTTCTTGAATTTTGTGTTACTTAATACTTGGTTGAAATTAAAAAAATGAATACTTTAATTTTAGGGATAAGCATCAAATCAATTTTTTATTTTTACATAATTTGATGTTTTTATAAACATTGGTCTTAAATTTTATTTTGTGTAAAGTTAGTTTATTAATATATATAAATTAATTAATTTTATAGAAATTTAAATTTGTGAAAAAATAATTTTATATAAATTTTAATTTGTGAAGAATTAATTAGTTTATTTTCAACTTTTACCAAGTTGACTTAAATGTTATATTAGAATTTTTTGTAAGTAACGTAATATATTTTTATTTATTTTAATGTTAGTATGTTAACCAAAAATTAAAAAATAAACATTTTTTTAAAAATTCTCATCGAACATTTATTCACAGGTTTTACTTTAAATTTTAAAAGTTAAAAATACTCGAATTGTAATAAAATTGTTACTTTTCCCCCTATTTTCGCTGAAGATTGGCTTGCGGTCAATTTATAAGTTGATTGCATTGTTAGCGTTGAAATTCCGTTCACGCCTCTTTGATATATTTCTCAATATTAAAATTTCAACTTTCCTTTCAATTCAGCTTTTTCCCTTAACTTTAGCGCATTGCTAATTTCAGACTACTATCTTAATTTTCCAAAAAATAAAATAAAATAGAATATTATTTATGTATTAATGAAGTCTCGACCATCTTGTCATTACTTGCCACAGAAAAGAGAATTTCAGTTATAGTATGCCAAGCATTTCATCTTTAGAAGCCTTATGATCTTGCAAGCATTTCAACCTTTTGTTTTATTTTTGAAAATAACAATAAATCTCTTAACATGATACATGCATTAATTTTAGGGTAAATTATGCTTAACGACCATAAATTTATCATATTTTAAAAATTTTAAAATTATTTTATAAGATCATAAAATCAAATATTATTTTTTCCGAAGAAACCTCACTTAGGATCCTAGAACTTCATGTTGAAACACAAAATAAAAAAATAATTTAAGTTAGGATCTTTCAAAGAAATAAATTTTAAACTTATGATCTTTCATGTTAACATTAAAATTTAACGTCCTTTATAATAAATAAGGTTAACTTATTGTGATTAAATGTGATTTTTCCTTAATTTGAGTAACACTCTTTAAGTTATTAGTTAATTATCTACGAATTAAACTTTCGACTCTCATAATTAGGCTAGTCTAATTGCATGCTTCTAAATAATGTTCCACGTTCCATTGATAACTCAATATAATTACAAAAGGCTATAAGAGTTCATTCTCTTCTGAAAATCAAATTAATAAACCCTAGTTTTTAATATCTAGATTTCAAATGGTTTGACGTCATCATCTAGATTGCGACATTTCAAACAAATTTGCCATGATTTTTTTATTTTTTTGGCCTGAGACATTGAATTGACTATAGGGAACATGTCTCGCATGAGTAAATCTCAGAAATGTGAATCAATCAAAGAAATTAATTTCTTCACCCAAAAAAACCATAAAAAAAAAAAAGAAGAAAAAAGAAAAAAGAAGATGAAGAAGAAGTTCCTCCTCATGCTTTGGTCCAAACGTTAAAACATGTAATTACTTTCTTCTCATATGAATAACTTGAGATATATACTTTAACATGCAATCCAAACATCAAAATGAAAAAAAAAAAATATATATATATATATATATATATATATATATATATATTGGATTAACACATAGGAAGAGAGTGGGAAGTAGGTGTAACATCTATAATATTCAACAGCATATAACAAACTCATAATATTTTCTTGTACTTGTCCACAATTATGATCCATGAGATTTCTGACAATTCAAGAACACAAACTGATACCATTACATATAATTGAAAGCAATCATGAATGAAAAATTAATCCTGGCCCTCTCCTTGTTGTTTTCAAGTGAGACACCATTATGTGATTAGATACCTCTTGTGTTTTTAAAAAATATATTATATAGAAAATATACAAGTGGATTAGTATGCAAACTTAACATTTTCGATATTTTGAGTCAATATTTGTGGTTAAAACTGAGCATAATATCTTGAACCCTATGATATAGTTACTCAATTTTTGTTCATTTATTTATTTTTACCCTAGCTAGTTCACATGCATCTTACAATTTTCCTCTTAGATATGAAAGACTCTTGAATGATTCGTATTTGTTGATGCGATTAATTACGACAAATTGTTGAATCGAATATTAATTAAATTATTAGTTAGTGTGAAACTTTTTCTAATTTGTTATACTTAGCTCAAGCGTCATAATTCTACTATAAGTTAGCTTCACACTTAGAACATTCTTATAAAACAATTAAGGTTACAACATTTTTTTGGCCCAAAATTATAGGGAAAAAAAAGATTATATTAGGTAAACTATATTTTTTACGTATCTTTCAGATCAAATCATTAATGTAATATTTTGGATAAAAAAGTTTAGGCTAAAAATGCGATGCCCTCGTTACAATATATATATATATATATATATATATTGTGAAATATATTAAAATAATACATATTAGTATTAATTTATTATTAGGTCAATTATATTTTGGTTAATCAATTAATTAAGTAATTAAGTTTAGATATATAAATCATGAATGGATTGGATTCGAGTTAATTGTGAGTAATCAGTGATAAGTTAGATTATCCACAAGCCTATTGGGTAGAGGTTTCAACTTGTAGTTCAAGTTTTGTCAGTAATTACCCTATCGTATTATTTACTGAAATATAAGAAAAATATTCTATAAGTATATTCAATTTTAAATCTAAATAGTTGAAAAAAAGATGAAAAGTTATTATTTTCTTTTAAAATAATTTAAATGTTTTATTTGTTAAATAAAGATAAGTATTTGAGATAAATAACTTATCTATTTTTTTGTAAGACTCATCATAACATATTTTAGCTTATCAAATATTTCGCTCTTTCTCTTTGAACTTTCTGATTTTTACGTACGAAAAACTTGGACAAAATAAGTTGCTATCTCATCTGTAAAAATTTATGAGTATAATAAATCTACATTCCAAAAAAAAAAATTTGTCATTAATTATTTGTTTGTGTTCATTTTAATTTCCAATTTTTTCCAACATATACACCTTCTAGAATAGGTTGTATGAATTTGGGAAGTTTGCTTAATCTTGAAGGCATGTGATGAGACAAGACCAAGACGGCCAAACAGAGCACGATAATATAAATAATTAACACCATACGACGTTGATATTGGACAAAGTCCATGGTATATATCATGTGATTGATTTTACGATATGTAGTGCATTAATTAACTTTATATATATATATATATATATATATATATTTATATCATTACACGTCTTGCTTTCCTTTTCTTTCTTGATAAAATTAATTGTCAATTCTCCAATTGAAGGAAAACATATATTATTAAATGGCATAAATTGAGTACAAACGTTGGGTTAAACTCTTAGTAAGTGGAGATACTATAAACTTGAAAGATATTATAGTGTTCAATTATTATTAAATATTAAATAATATTTTATAAGTAATTATAACAAATCATTATCCTATGTTTGATAATTTTTTATGTCATAATAAGAGTGCACAATATTCTCAAATTAATAATATTGTCGCTTAATTCTAAACAACTGTTTTTCATACCAGTAATGATATATATTTCTGAGAATATTATATTCATGGCGTTATCTATTTATAATATACTTAATAATTAAATATCATATAATATTTTATTAATAAAATTTGATGCAATAATTAATTGTTTAAATAATAGTAATAAATATATTTCAAAAAATAAAATATTATTCGATATTTAATAATATTTAATAATTAATTAAAACACTATATTTTCCAAGACACATGATCGCCATTTTTTTCAACACAAAAAAAAGTACATGCATTTACTAAAATATATGATACGGTTTTAAAGATGAGGAGTTTTGGTAATAATTAGGAAAAGAGGAAAAATTAAAATAGTGTTTTTATCATATGTCCTTCTAGCTAGTCCCATTATTCCTATGCAACTTTGTGTCTGTGGGTTTCGCCAATCCTGCTCAGATCCCACCTTCAATACTTTTGATGCTTTTTGCAGATTTGGTTCCAAAACGGCCATTGATGATCCCTTTCTTATTTCTTCTTTTACAGGAAGGGCCTCAATCACTCTCACTAGATGCCTCTAATTAATACGTTCTTTTAGAATTTTTTTTCCCAATTATCAACTTAGAAAGTATTCCAATAGATCTTTTATATATATAATTTTGGTTAAAGATAAGTTTGTACGATTATAATTTATGTTTAAAAATTTTAATTTTAAAAATGAGTTTTATCATTAATATTATTCATTTCTTGTAAAAATAAATTTTTTTACTGTGTAAATGAAAATTTGAAGCATACAACCAATTTTGGAAAAAAATTTCACACTAAAGTAAACAGAATTATCTGTAAGAAAAGTCTTTATTCCAGCTAACAAAATTTCATACTAATGATGAAGAGATATAAAGACATGTTCCAACTAAAAAATATATTAGTTAGTTATAATATAATTAGGTGGCAATTGAAAATACATGTAATTACATTATAATTGAAATAGGAAAATTTAAGGTATGAAAACTAGGAGATCTCTTTGATAATTAGTAATCTCAATTCTTATTAAATCCAACTTCCATTACAAAAAAAATAATAATAATAAATTTCCTTAATTCAACTCATTTAATTGATTTCTTTTCTTTTTTTTTCCTTCAGAGGCTGAATCAAAATTTTTGAAAATACATTATATGTCTAATGTTCAGATAGATACAAAATATCAGGAAAGGTATATAACAATGTAAATATATTAACTACACTATCAATAATATAATCATGGTGTAATTAAATGTAATGGCCTTAGAAAAACATGATCTATCTACAAAATATATGGTGGAGATCTCCTCCAATAGAGGCTTCACTGGATATTTTTTTGTAACCTCTACGCAATCGTTTGATTAGAGCAAAAACACTGAAACGATGTCGTTTTGTGCCTAATTTAGCAAAAATGAAAAAAAAAATCAAACAAGAGGAGATCTCAACCGTTGTTATAATCAAACGGTTGTGCAGAGGCTATAAGAGAATTTCCTATAAAGCTTCTACCGGAGGAGATCTCCACCCCCAAAATATATCTCTCATTTTCACCGGGGAGTTGTAAAGAAGTCGCAATATGAATCAGCGCATAAATAATGGGAGAGAAAGGAGACCACTCAATCACTCATTCCTGCTTTTCAGGGAATAATGGGTCGCTGTGGACTCGCCTCAACCATCATGCTTTCCCAACTCTTTCATTTATATATAATTTTAATTCTCTATATTTATTAACTAAATATACAGATAAATTTAGTGAGAGAAAAAAAATATATGATGAGAGTTATTTCATTTTTTTTTCTCTCTTTCTTCTTCTTCTTTTTTATTTTTCACTATATTTATTCTATGCATTTAATAAGTTAGAAATCTAACTTTATATATATTCTCATCCAATTTGATTCTCTACGTTTAATCACTAAATACATGAAATAAATTTAGTAGGAGATTAAAAAGAAAAAAGAAAAAAAAAAGTGAATCTCATTGGAGACTTTTTTTCTCTTTTTTCCTTTCTTTATTTCTCCCACTAAATTCGCCTCATGCTACACTTTCTTCTCTCTTTTTTTTTTTTTTTCTCTGTTTCTCCCACTAAATTAGCCTCATACGTTTAGTTAATGTATGCAATTAATTCCAATCTTTGAAATCAAACCAGTCATTTTTGACCTTCAATGCCACTTCAGTTTGGGTTAGTTACTATCTTCTACTCTCTCTCTCTCTCTCTCTCAATATAACCATCTCTTTAAATTATGTTAAAATCAAATAATTTTTTATGGTTAAAATACATATATATTTTTTTCAAATAAAAAGTTACATTATATTTCAATTTAATTTTATTTTTTAATTAAAATCAATATTACATATGTTGTGAAGGTATTTTAGATAAAAATTAAAAATATATTCAATAATATATTTTTAAAATTAAAAATGTAATTTCAGCAAAACAAAAAAAAAATTCGTATAAGTTTATATATATATATATATATATATACACATATAAAATAAATAAATTATGACAATTTTATAGAATAAGATGGAAACAAACACCTATCTTCCCGATAAGATTTGTATTTAATATAATTGAAATAACACAAGTGAAGTGATGAATGCATCAGCCACAACCCATCAATGTAGTTGTTGATCTCGAGTCAAAAGTTACGTAAGCTACTACTCCCTCGTATACTTACTTCCCTAATAACGCCGCCTATCCAAAAAAATATTTATTAATGCTAACATACCTTGTTATATTTAATTAAATTATTTTAAAAAATTGTTAAAAAAAATTTACTTAAAGCTAACATATTACTATTAATTACTATACATATATTAATATCAACTAGGTATGATTATTCGTTAAAAAATATATTTTAACCTGATAGGTCTAACTCAAAAGCCACATAATTTGGATTCAAATTTTAAAGGTTGATTAAAAAACAAGTTAGAATCAGATTTTTTTAAAAAAAATTTAGTCTGATCTGAATTATATTGATATTTAATATTTGTATTAAATCTTTTTATATTATATGATAATTGACTATTTAAATATGTTTAATATTTTTATTAAATTTTATGAATGAGAATATTTTTTTATTTTTGTTAATATTATTTTCTTTGTTTAACAAATCTTATCTATTAAGTTTTTTAGTATTATAAAATTTGTTATTATTTAAATATAAAACAGGTTGAACTAAATTTTTGAACTTTTTATTGATTTAGCCAGAACTTGAACTTTGAAATAAATTGGCCCAAGCCGTATTCACAAAAAAAGAAAAAAAAAGATAAAGATAAACCTAAATTCAAAACTCAATTCATATTTATAAAAAGTTAACCTTAATCTTAAACCGTCGAGCCTATCAATATTTTTGTTTTCACTTCCGTCAGTCTTCTCAACCCCACCATCACGCACAATCTTCAAGAGAAAATATTTTCAAAGGACCATATGTAATTTCGTGGAAATTTATATGTTCTTTTTTTTTTTTTTAAGGGTCACACTCATGGTCACAATTAACTTTTATATATATATATATATATATATATGTATATATATAAAAATCAATCAATCAAAAATTAGGTTTTTGATTATTTTTATGTCTTTGTCAAAGTTTTAACATCCTGCTGTGAAAATTTAGAATGTTTAACGGAGTATAACATGAGTTTAATATTATATGTAATAATTTACTAGTTTGTATATTTTTATATATTTATAATTATTTTAAAATAAAATTTTTTATGCATTTAATTATAATATAAAAATATTATTATAATATTATTATTTTTTAAGTCTTTGGTACACTTAAAATTATAAGTGTATCAAAGATAACACTTTATTTTAAATGTTATTTTATTACATAAAATAATATATATTTTAAAAAAATTAAACCTGTTAAATTAATGAGTTGCAAATCACTTCTTAATTACCCTAATTTTCTAACAAGTCCACTTATTAAAAAATATTTTTCTCTCAGTCAATCCAATTATTAAAAAAGTTAATACCCTCAAAATTATTCTCCAAATTAAGCGCCGCGAAAAGTCATTTGATTGAACTTTCCATCGCGGCAATAAGTTTAAATGTATTATTTATATATTTAAGCTTATGCATATGTATTGAATTATTAGATTAGATTTACATGTAATATTTTATATTTTCATTATATTATTTTTAATTAAAATATTAAAAATATATTTAATTTAAAAAGAATACAGTTATCCATAATTATCATATACATAGACATGTTCTGATATAATCGAAAAATTAAATATTTATCAAATTTTAATTAAAAAATAATATTCCTTGAGATCATACAAACTTAAATCGTTTATTTTTGCACATCGATCATTATAAATGAGCACAACAATTTACCCTGTCAAATAATAATTGTACGCCATATGATGTACACTACTGAGCCGAAACATTATCCCTCGATAATTGGTACATATTAAATTAGACCAATGCCGCATTATAAATTAAATTAAAATACTTTTTTTTTTCTATTTTTTCAAAGAATAAGTTTTTAAATGCAAACAGATATTATTCCATCTGGCTCTTATATTTATGATGGGCATAAGCAAAAGGATGTGTGACTCATAATTCAATGTGTTAAACCACGTTAGAACACACTGTGAGATCATCCTATAGACATGGCCTCCTTTTAATTAATATTAAATCCATATATAATCAAAATGCATCAAAGGGATAATATACATTAATACAAGACAAAAGGCTTCATTCATTGTTTCACAGGTCAGACTATTTTATATGCATCACCACATAGCTATATTAAAAATAAGATAGAAGAAAGAAGAAAACAACAATCCACAAACAAGCGAAACCAAACGCTACTAGATGCATCTAAAATGCACCTAATTTATAGACTTTTCCATAATTTTTTTGCTCTTGTATTTTATTTTTTCTTTCAAACTAAGCATTATTTCAGATCTTACCTACTCATCCTTTTCTAGGTCTTGGTGCATCTAAGTGTGTTCCCATTTGCACTAATCTAAGTTATTACTTTATTCTCTTTGTTGATTTTAAATCACACAGGTTTTCTTTTTGCTTTGCTGAAATTATACGTATTTTTATTTTAAAAAATACACGAATTTTTTCAATTATTACATTCTAGTTTAATTTTAAATTTTTATGTTTCATCAACGTAAAAAAATATTTTAATAAAAATTTAAAAATAAAAAATAAAAAATTATATAATTTCAAACAAAATTTAAGATATAAGTGTAATTTTAATTTTATTTTTATTTTTACTATTGAATCACTTAATTAACGAGATTTGAAGCTTTACCGTTTTGCTTTCTATTAAAGATGGGTTTTTTTATTTAATTAATTAATTTATTCGGCGGAATGCAAGGACAGGGAAGTTTGATGGGTGGGCACATGATTTCAATTTGCATCTCAACGCATTAGCTGTACACGTGGCCGAAAGTTAGGGGATGGTCGCCTGGACCCAGTAAGCTTTTCTCTCTTCTGAAAATTTTCTTTATGGCAAAAAAAAAATTGTATTGATTATGACCTTTTTCAATTTTAATTTATATATGAATATTTTTACTCAAATATAGTATTCATGAATCAAAAAATTATAATTTCCAGTCATCAAAAGCCGGAAAGTTATTAGAACATCAAGTAATGAGATATTCATTGCCTCTTAATAAATATGATCGTCAAAATAAATTTTAAAATTTTAGTTTAAATTCAAGCAATAAAAACTCAATTTTGTATTTAAGCTTTTATTTATATTTTTTAAAATAGATTAGTCAAAAATTTATATAGAAAGGTTAAATCAATTTCTTACTTAATAACGTAAATAATAATTATTATTACATGTAATATTATATATGAATAAGTTATAAATATAAATAAGTTATTATATTGTCATAAATTTTTTAAATAAAAAATATTAATCTTTATTTTTTATTAAAATATCACATTATACTAAATTTTTTACATAATAAATGTTTACTAATTAAAAAAAATTATTTGAACCTTTCAAGTTTGAATTGAATTTTTAAAAATGTACAAGCTCAAATTGTTTTACAAATTAAACTTTTTAATTTGGATTTTTTTGTTTCAGCTGGACTTTTTAAATTATAATAATGTTTACATTTATTGTTCAAAATAATTTTATAAATAAATTTATTTTTAAAATAGGTCTAAAATATTCCATTTTTTTGTTATATATATATTTTTTGAAATCAAGCATGATTAAAATAATATTTTATTTTCAACTAAAGATAAAATATTATCAAACAAATATTCTAAAGCTTTATTATATTTATGAGAATATTTATATGTTTATTACTTTATATTTAATATATATTATTAGATATTATCTTTAAGTTAGTTAATCTTAAAAAACTATTTTATGAATATATTTTTAATTAATCAAATGCATATCTAATGCTTTCTAATTTTATATTAATATTAAATTTAACGATATTTCGGTCAAATAAATATAACTATACATTGTTTTTTAGTTGTGATAACATATCTGTTTTTGTTTTCCCACACGTAAGCTTGAAATCTTTTAGGTGCAACAAAATTTTTAGTTTTAAAAAAAAAGAAATACTAGGCTTTTAAAATAGATTTAATTATATATTTTGCAATGTAATATTTGAAGTATTGATTTTCATAATTAATATTAAATAATTTAAAATTTACACCGGCTTATTTTTTCAATAAATATTGTCAATTCAATTCAAATTGATTAAAGGTTGAATTATATTAATTAATGTAGTTATTCTAATTAAATTAAATGAATTAATTTTTAATTAACCAATTTAATATCTTCAATTGGATGAAATGTCCAGATCTAATGGACAACACCCCCAAAACAAACTATAAATGGAGGGAAGCAATATGAACAAGTTAATCTTAAGAAATCAGTTTCAGGTTCTAATTGGATCGCTCCTTTGAGCAAGACTATATGTATCTAAAATATCACCCTACGAATTTTGAATTTATTATATGTATTATTTATTTATTTATTTTTTGAGAAATTCGTTAAGAATCAAATTCTATTGATGTTGATATATTAGGTATTTTTAAATCTCTTTTATTAAAAGATAAAACTCGTTATTAAGACGATGAGATTAGCAGGTGCTTTGTGAATTTCCCAAATTCATTTTTAAATATTAAGATGATGAGAAAGTTTTAATAAAAGCAAGGGACCTTCCAATGAATAACTCGAAGAAAAATTCATAATCTTTTGAATTTTAATTTTGATGAAAGGAGCAAGTATTTTAATTTAATGGCTGAAAATCCACAATGTACAATTCTCTGATCTTATGTCATCATTATTTAGAGATGGATTGGACCATTTTTTTTTTCTTTTTACACAAAGTAAACACACTTCCCTCCCATTAGTCCCTTTCCTTCAGTTGGATCCTCCGTCATTTAAAAAAAAATAAAAATTAATGAATGTAGTTAAAGGGAGAAAAAAATAATATCAACTTTTAATAATTTTTAATAAAAAAAGTTTAAATATATATTTTTAATTGTATTTTGTGTAAAACTATGCTTTTTAACTGTATTGCGTATTCCGTGTAGAATTGCAAGGATTTATAACTTTTTAATGTGAAATTAAAAGAACAAAAATAAAAGTGAAGGAAAATCACAAGGCACCAAAGTAGTCAAATTCATGAGATACCCACTATGTAATATGGGCACAAAGTTTGTCATTTTGTTTTCCAACAAATTGAGGTAAAAAAAAATATTCGTGATTAGGAGAAACTAAAGTTACAAGTTTCATACTGAAAATGTGGGTTGGATTTGACTTTGTCGTATTTACAGTTTCTGATCTGAAAGTTGGTCAAGCATTTTATGAGTCTTACTTTGAATTAATTGCCTGCAAGATTCATGGGGCTGAGTCACAAACCCCCCTTAATCACCGTTAATTTCAATGTTGGTGGGACCCTTTTAATCTCAACCCTTCTTCCCTAATCAACGGTGATGATTGGGCTGTGATGTAAATATATGCACACGCACTGATTCCTTATATCAACATCCTGTCATCAACAATATAATATTAGGAATTATTATTCTCCTCCTTAAAAAAAATTATAGGATGAAGAATTTCGAGAAAAGCCAAATGGCTCTCCATGTTTTTTTTTTTCTTTTTTATTTTTTGTTGTTGTGCTGAGTCGCGAGCTTGGTTTTTTAAGTTTTCTTAAAAAATCCAGGATTGATGAGTTATTAGGAATGAAAATTATTATTTTTGGTTAAAAATTAAAATTGTTTTAGACCGAAAATGGTTGGCAAAGATTGGATACTTTCAGATTTTTTATATTTTATGAGGATTTGAAAATTGATAAGCGTAACAGAAAAGTTCATAGTCAACACGATATGTGCCATAATATTCTTCCACTCCTCATTCCGCTTATGGGGTAAACTAAAATGATTTAGAATTTTAATTTAACATCAGGAAATTGAAATCTTTCAAATAAATATAACATCAACAAAAGGGAAAAGCAGAAAAAAAATGAAAGAAAAATAAAAAAGAAGAAAAGCTGAACATTTACTTCTTATGCAATACAAGAGGTCACATACACAGGCCTCTCTCGTTCTCTCTTTCTCTCTCTCTCTCTCACACCCCATTCCATCTTCCTTTCCTCTTTTCAAAGCCGTTTATGAGATTCCTCCAATGGTCTTTTCTCTTCCATTGGATTGTGCAGATTTCCAGTTGAAATACGCGTATCAATCTCTTCAATTCTAGTTGACTTGTGGCTATTTATGTGAATTTTTATTTTTAAAGACTATAAAAACAAACTGTTTGGGGTTTCTTGCTTCTGCTTTCTTCTGTAAATTATCGTTCTGGGTTTGCTGCAGAAGAGCCTTCAATACGCAGTTGTATATGCCGCAAAAGGATTGAAGAAAAATATTATATTTCCAGAAAATTCCATTTCTATTTTTTTTCGTCAATAAAATATTTTCCCCCTTTTTTCTGCAAATTTTCTTCAAATTTTATTTTTCTTGCCTTGAGAAAAATATAGAGACATGGTTAAGCAAGGGCCTTGCTATCACTGTGGAGTTACAAGTGAGTACTTGTTCCTCCAATATGCATTTTTTGTAAATCTATTATGAGCTCTTGAAGTTTTTCCTTACATAGAGTATTCTGCAACTAATTTCTCACACTGTTGATATGTGAGACGGGAAGAGTTACTGACCAAGATATATAAAGATATTTGGCATGTTCAATTGTAAACTAATTCGGGAATACTAATATTCTTGTTGCCCAGAGTATTTGGAGTTTAATTGTTGTGAGAATTTTATTGATTTCCTCCTTGAATATCTTTTCTCACTGTGGTCTTCATGTTTTATGACTGTCTGAAGTTTCGAGCAAACGCAATTGGTGCATAATTTTCCTATTGAGGTGTTTATCGGAAAGAGTCAATCCGGAGTTCACTTCTTACCTTTTTCATTTGTAAAATGAAGCAGAGAAAGAAAAGAACAAACGAGGATAGTTATGAATTTGTTGGATGCCATGGTTAATCCAATTTCGCGATCTGAGATTTTTACAAATGTATTGCCTCTTGTATTGAGCAGTTCTTTATTGGATCAGAGGATGTTTCTCCAAGCATTTCTTTCATACTTCAGACATTTCTTTCTCTCCTGCTTTCTGGCTGAAGAGAAATGAACCTTCAATCTTCTTCAACTTTGTTCTTCATGACAGGACTACGTATCTTGTATAATTTGGAATCAATTCCAAGTGTTCAAGACATAGCAAGTGTTTGTGTCATTTAAAACTCTAGTGTGTGCGCGTTCCTCATTAACAAAATGTTATTAATTCATTTATTTTGTCTCGCTGTGATGTCTCATGTAAGCTTTAGCAGTTAATGCTAGGACACGACCTAGGTGACTAAATTGTGCACCTAAGTAGTTCTTTCCTCAATGTTATCCATTTCAGCTGAGATGCAGACATTCTCTTCAGCATTAGTATACAAGTCTTCTTAGTTTGAGTTTGACTTCTATCTGCTTGAGAGCAATAAATCAAGATCTTCATTTCCTTGCAAAAGGGTGCTGCTTTCCACTATCTTAATCATTTAAGCCTTTCTATTGATAACAGCAAATAGTCACTAGTTCAGACAGGCATTGCAAGTTCTTTATGACAATGGATACTGACAGATGATACTGTTCAACCTTAAAGTTGTTTGCGGAGTTTAGCTGGCTATTCTTGTATATACAAATGACCATTCCTTTTCGTTTTCCTCATGGGATCATTAGTTGAGTGTTGCACTTTTGGTCTGTCCTCGCATATGTTGTCCCTCCCATATTGATTATAGGAACTTGTACGAAGTATCTTACAAATGCATCTTTTTGTTTGCTGGTTAATGAACCCACTAAGTGGAATATACTATCGTTAAAGCCCACTTACATAGTTCAGACTTCAGAGGACTGGTAAAAGGACTTTTTATAAAGAGAAATAAAACCACTTGGAAAAAGAGTATGAAAAAGACAGATAGGGCTGATTCTATTTGTCTCCTTTGGATCTACTTCAATATTTCATTTTGTTGACTTTGTAATTTGTCCATCACCTGGTAACTTCAACAAACTGTGCTTGAAAGCATGTGCATTCAGTCATACAAGGATCAGCATGGTCATTCCTAAATTATTAATTAAGGAGCTTGTTGCTGTTACTGTTGTTGAGCAATCATTAGCAAAGGTAGACAGAATGCCACAGTATTAACTTCTCCATGACTTAGACTTATTTTGTTTAGGCAAACACTGTTGCTGTGAGAGGTTTATGTCTTGACTTGTGACAAACTCCAATTTTTATTTTTATGAATCATAAAATGGATAAAGTACGATAATGTCTGTTTTTGCTAGTCTATCTGGGCTACATCTATATTTTTGTTTACTAGGGTGGTAATTTGGATTGATTTCTAACAATTAAGCATTGCTACAGATACACCACTTTGGCGCAATGGGCCACCAGAGAAACCAGTATTATGCAATGCATGTGGATCTCGATGGAGAACAAAGGGCACCCTTGCAAATTATACCCCATTACATGCTCGGACAGAAACTGATGATTATGAGGATCCAAGGCCTTCTAGGGCAAAGAACATATCATTAAGCAAGAACAAAGAAGTGAAATTGCTCAAACGAAAGCAGAACCATGATAATTTAGTATCTGGTTGGGTTGCTCCTGATTACAACCAGGGATTTCGCAAGTTTGTAGATGAAGACACAAGCAATAGATCAAGTTCAGGATCAGCTGTCTCTAACTCAGAGAGCTGTGCTCAATTTGCTGGAACAGATGCTAGTGACTTGACAGGTTGGAGTGAGTGTGGACCTTTACTATGTGCTAGTTTCATTGGAAGCTTATTTGTTCATCATTGAATGTGGAATCATTGGACATTCCATTGAGATAGTATGGTTTTTAACACGTGCCCACATTTATGGTGGGCATTTCATTATCTTGATGTGGATAATAAAAAGGGGAGAAGAGAGGGAGGGGGGCTGCGAGTAATAAATTGTGGATTTGCAGCATAACTTACAAGGCCTTGGTTATCCTGAAGGAAGACAAGTTAAAACATTAGCATGCTTTTTTATTGACAAAAAGGATCCAGTATGTGCTATAAAAGATTTTTATGGCATGAAGCTTTTTATGTGTCTAAACAGTTGTACAATTAGATATGGATTATCCGATATCTGTTTATGTATATATCCGTATTTATTAGGTAAAATATATTTTTTACTGAAAAATGTTAATTTTTATCTATTATTTTAGTTGTCTTAGACTGAGAATTCTATGTTATAATGCTAAATATGTTATCTTGTGCTTCTCACAACAGGTAAACCCTCCCTTTTCTATATATTAAACATGTAATTCTAATATATATAGCATCTGCATAATGATTTTAGGTCCTGCTCAGTCAGTTGTGTGGGATGCCATGGTGCCTTCAAAAAAGAGGACATGTGTAAGCCGTCAAAAGCCATCTCCTGTTGAGAAGCTAACAAAAGATTTATATACTATCCTTCATGAACAACAGTCCTATTTCTCTGCATCTTCTGAAGAGGACCTTCTTTTTGAAAGTGAAACGCCAATGGTCTCTGTTGAGATAGGACATGGAAGTGTTCTCATTAGACATCCTAGCTGTATAGCTCGTGAAGAAGAATCTGAGGCTAGCTCCCTTTCAG
Organism: Delonix regia; assembly: GCA_037074485.1. Lineage (NCBI taxonomy): Eukaryota > Viridiplantae > Streptophyta > Magnoliopsida > Fabales > Fabaceae > Delonix > Delonix regia. The sequence continues at coordinate 4,092,884 of CM073461.1, forward strand.
TTGATAACAAGCAATGCCCGACCAGTGAGGCATATTCATGCTCAGGTGCCATTCATATGCATAATGATTGCACTGGCGTCAACTTTCTGTCTCAGGGAATTGAAAAAATCAAGTACACTGCTAGCCAAGGAATTCAGCAGGAGAAACTTAAAAGGCAAGCCTTTTTACACTAGTTTGTTAGTCTTTTATTCACGACCATCAGTATATAGCAAATCCCATGTTCCCAGCTTCTTTGTGCACGTGAATCTCTGAAGAAATATTATAGATGTAGAGAAATTGATTCTCTGGTGTTGAAGATGTAACAGAAAGAATATCCTCTATACTCTACTCACTAATGTTGGTTTTTTCTTGAAATTTCAGGGACAAGGGTCAGCCTGAAACTTTACAAATGCTTGGATATCATAATTCACCACTGTGCTTAATAGATTTAAATGTGAGTTATCTCCATTTTGTCCCTTTTAATAGCATTGTGAAATCAAACTTGACAGATATGTTTATATTTAATCTTGTGATACAGGCAAAAAAAAAAGCTTATGAAAAGACTTTATGCAATCAACCATTCTAATTTATCACAGCTTTTGAGAACAAGCAATGTTTTTATTCCATAAACAACCATTCTGACTACCTTTAGATCTGTTAAAGTTTCCAAGGATATACTGGTCAATATTAAATCTCCATAATTAGCAAATTCTGGAGTGTTTAAAATAATTGCTAGCCATGTTTGGTATAGGATGTTGTAAACTATGAGGCGTTTATGAGGAACTTGACAAATGAGGAGCAGCAAGAATTACTGAAGTGTCTCCCAGTGGTGGATACTGCCAAACTTCCTGACAGGTTAGTTCTGCAGTCATGCTTATTTAAGGAGAGGAAGCTATCTTGATGCTGTATCGTCTGTCAGTTTTAATCCTTATAGGCATACACAATTTTCAATCTATATGTTTGTCTTCTTTTTCTTTTCTTCAAAGATAGCAGGTATGAATGCATCATACATTTTAAACATCATATACAAAGATATCCACATGTTATTTTAATGTAATGCCGTCTGATACTTGGATACTTAAGAAATTTGATGCATGCATATTTTTGCAGTGTCTCAGATGTCCCACTTTCAAAGCAATATAAGAAGTACAGATTGAATTTGACGGTATTGAAGGTTTTTCTTTTTTTGGTTGTGCAGCTTTAGAAGCATGTTCATCAGCTCTCAATTTAAGGAGAACTTAACTTACTTTCAACAGCTTCTCGGGGAAGGTGTATTTGATATCTCTTTAGCAGGGGCCAAACCTGAAGACTGCAAGAGCTTGAAACGGCTTGCACTATCTGATCTGTCACAGTCTAAATGGGTTGAACAATATGATTTACTTAAGGTTAATGCGGCTTATTATTTAGAACATCATTGGTTGTGTGGTGATAAAATTAGCTATTGATACTTATCAGCTGTCTTTTCCTTGTATGAACGCAGAGATGTAAATATAGAGCTGAAAAATCTGTTGCTCTTGGATCTACTGGCACTGTGTCAAGTAATGCTGCGAATGAAAAGAGACTGCGTGACAGCCCAAAACAGAATTTTCCTGGTTAGCTGAGAATTATTTTTCTGCTGCTTAACAAAACAGTGATTATATACTGAGGCCCTGCAATTTTCTATTTTCCTTCTATGCAAAAATAGAGGCAATTGTTTGGAATTTTTGTGTAAAACTGATAGTTCAGCTCAGTTTTGCATAAATAAGCAGTGATCCATGGCAATTGGAATTATTGTCATGATACTTTATGGGTGTGCTAATTATGATTAAAAAATACACAATTATAATAACCTTAACTTGAAATTACTAAATTTTGTTATACTGCATATTGTGAAATTAGTCAGTTGTCTTTCAAGAGTACTAAAAACAACTTGGCAATAACTAATGCCCTCAGCTACTGATAATTTGAATCTATGTTTAGCTTTTGCTTAATGATACCTATCAAGAGTTTAGTTCTTATGAATTGTTGTAAACTAGTTAGAACTGCTCTTGGTCATCTATGTTGATTATGACATAAATAAAGAATCATTCTTAACACTCCTATTGCTTATTTCAGAACTGAAGACGACAGTTAGGAGCCCCAAAAGGGTGATCATGAAGGCTGGCTATGAGAGCAAGGATGTCTTTGAAGATGGCTCTTGCTTTAGTCCAAAAAGCTTATTCGCTTTGCCTGCTGATGGTAGCTCGCTTATGCTGGATTCTTTCAACTTAGTCGAGGAGAGTTCTGATCAAGATCTGCTGCTTGAAGTGCGATCTAACAGTTCTTTTCCACAAGCAGAGCTACTGTACCCAACTTTAAGCTTTGGTGCTCAAGCTAGCGCTAGTGGTAGCGCAGTGTACCCTCATCTTGCCCATTCCTGATCAGTCTTGTCAGGTTTCTTGGATGGCTATGGCCCAAGTATTGTGTCTTGATTAGGGTATGCATATTTTACATCTTAAATACCAAAATCCCTGTACAAGGTATATGATGGCTGCGCTTTTGTTATCTTACAACCTTTTGGATCTTGGATTGCCAAGGGATGGAATTTGGGTGGGTTTTTTTTGTATAGGTTGATGACAGATTGTAACATATAGCACGAAATGCAGGGTGATTATCTCTAGAAATTTGTATGAAATTATAGCTTATGCTGTGAATAATTTGATCTCATGTTTTTCTCTACACCCATGCCTCCACCTACTTAGGGGAAGGAATCTAACATGTTAGAAGGCACAGGAAATGGACAAGCTCTATCTATTATATATAAGTAATTATATATAAATAAGATATACTCTCTTCAATGTTGAAATTTTATTTACTAATAAAAGGGTTTGTTGAATAAATTTTTAACTTTTGATGATTTTTTACTTTTTTATTATACATATACTAAGAGTTCTTTAAAGTATTTAAATTCTATGAAATTAAAGAGAAAAATAATAAAATTATTAATTTGTGTAAATTTTTTATAATCAACGAGAAAAATAATGAAATAATTAATTAATAAATAAATAAATTGTTTTTTAAATTGATAATTTTTTAAATTGTAAAATTCTTTTAAATGAATAAGACAATTAATAAATTGTTTTTCAAAGTTCAAAATTTTTCTTAGAATAAATAAGAAAAATAATGAATTAGCTATCTCTTAAATTTTTCAATAAGAAATTATAAATATAACATGACATGATTTAAAATTAAACAAAAAAAAAATATGCAATTGTATGATTTATGATAATGTCTTTTCAATAATCCATTGTTGTTACTTTTCTCTCATTCATATAACTAATTTTAAAGACTTCTAATTTATTATATTTTTTTATATCACAATATATTACTAAATTTAATTTTTTACTAACACTTACAAATATTGTTAATTTAAAATATATTTATATATAATAAAAAAACCAATTTTCTCCATGCGGGTAAATAAACTAGTTATGGAAATGAATTCTTTGCATTTGGCATGACAAATGCACCTAGTAGTTTATATCTTCCTCTTTTTTTTTTTTTAGCTAATATTAACTTTTTTATTAAAAAAATTATCATAATATGGAGACAATATTATTATCTTAGATATTTTTTAATTAAGTAGATCATATTATTGAAACATGAGAAGAAATTAGGCCTACACCTTACCTGTTATACCTTTTCAATCGAATGACATCTTACTTGTGTATTAATGTTGTATTAGATTATACATTAAAAAGATAATAATACTCATGCAAAAATTTAATATGTTAATATTATACACCTAAAAGAATAAAACTGATTATCTTTTGAAAAATAGGATATCATTCTAATATAGAAAACCAAACAATAAAGTTTGTGATTTAATAATTTCTCACGTTAAAAAATGTTTAGATTTTTTATCAAAATAATAGTGTCCAGTATAAAAAAAAAAATTTAAAACGTTATTATTATTTTTTTAATATTATGATAATATTTTTTTAAAAAAACTTAGTTAAAATTAAAAAACAAGACCAAGAATTTATAATTGCACAAACTGTGCAGTGTGAGATGAGATTTTGGATTTCCTATATTTAAATTATCTGTATTTGATATTTGAATAATTGATTTTCATATTCAGATTTTAATAAATATTAAATAAATTTTATTAATTTTTAAAAATTTAAACCATTAAATTTTCATCAGTTTTACCTGAATTTAAAAATCCAAATACAAGAAATCTTCCTTGATTTGAATTGTGCGGAGTCCGTTTTCGTTAATGGCTGGTTTAGGCTGAAAGTATTGTTTGAGCAATTTGGATCCCAAATGCAAGGGATAAATTTCTAGATAAAATGAAAAAAAAATTTGAAACCATACATTTTTAAAATTATATATTTTCGTTTCTCTCTTTTTTTTATTCTAAATTTATTCCTTAATTGCGAATTTTCGAATTTTTAAAAATTAGAGGTATGGTGAAAATTGATATTTGAAAAGTTAAAAATATTATTGATTAATGAAAAATAACCTTCAAAATTATTATAGTAAAGAATACAGATAATGGACATATGCTATATAAATTTTAATAAAAATAAGAGAGATAAACATTTTAGGTTAAAATAGTGGGTTGATCTTTCAACTTTATTTACTATTTTAAAATGGTCTCTTAAATTTAAAGTATTATAAAGTAATCCTTCAAACTTCTAAAATATATAAAAAATTACTTTTAAATAAACTCTGTTCAAACATTAACTATTAATGATAAAAAGTCTCTTAATTTAGGAATCCCCATGAGACTATTCTATTTAGAGACTTACAACTGGAGATTTTTTTTCTTTGGGATGGGAATGAAGAAAATTATCTCGCCAAAAGTACTTTGAAAATGGTGATGTGAATCAAACTTCTTACCTTGTGGGATTTTGATCCCTAACAATTTTACATAAATATATAAAAAGTTTTATGTATGTGTATGACTTATTTAAATAAAAAAAGTTACTTAAAAATTAATTTTACTCATTACTTTTTAGTCTTTACTTTAAAAATTTTATAATAACATAATTTCAAAATACCTTAAAGTTTGCGGTTATAGTCCCTGTGCCTATCCTTTTTTATTTGTTTTTTTCTCTTCTTATGTAGGTAGGATTGTGCGTTTAGATGCTCTAAATTTTGTTATTTTCGTAAACGTTTTTTGAATTTTTTATATTTTATCTAATATCTAATTGTTTGTATGCAAATTTTGATTGGTTACATTCCAATTTTCATAGATTACATGAATTGATGGATTGTGTTAAAATTTTAGAGTGCAAGAAAGTGTAAAGAATTTGAAGTATAATTGATGATATTATGAGTTCTTTTTTTTTTTTTTTTTGCTTTTTTATAGTTAAATTTTAAGTCTATGTAGGGATGTAGGGATTCGTATCTCTTGTGGGAAATGGGAATGGAGAAAATTTTTTCCTTATAACAAAAAAAACAAGGATGAGGATAAAATAAATGATTAATGGTGGAAATGTAGAGTAAGAAGTCACTCCGCAATCCCGTCTTGCAAAATTCTCATCCTTAATATTAAGGCCATTAATTTTAATACTGATTTGACAGCCACATATGATTTCTTTTCTTTTTTTTGGTAGAGGGATAGATAAAAAAGAAAAGAAAAAGAAAAATAGTTAAAAAAAGAAATGGGATCTCGTCCAACAGCTTTTGCTGCCAGAAACACTCTTGATCCTCTAAGATACCTCCTACATGATGAGAGGTGAAGCACTGCTGCATGTTTTGGACGTACTGCCTGACTACCAGCAATTGGATGTTGTGAGTATGGCTTTCAAATAAGATATCCAAGACTTCAACATTGCAAGCTAGCAGACTATCTTCCAAATTCATAATCCAACTCAAAACCTCACGAATAGCAGACAGAAGGAGAAGATGTTTCCTAGCTGGGTCATCTAACCACTTTTGTTTTCTGAGGATAAATCCATTGAGAAGGCTGAAGCAACTTACATGGCACTTTTTAATGCTCTCTCTCCTTTTCCCCATACCCATACATCCCCTCTTAGAAAGGGATGTCTTCTCATGTGGAGATGAGGGTTAAGGTGGGAGTAGACTTGGTTCAAACTGAAAAAGTTCGACTGAGGGTTAAGGTGAGAGTAGACCTGATTATAACTTAAAAAATTTGGTCGATTAGATGAATTTAGTTCAAAAAAATAAAACTCAAACAAAAAAAAATTTGATTAAAAAAGTTTGATTTGTAAATTTTTTTAATCAAGTTAGGCTCAAACTTTTATTAAAACCTTGCATTAAAAAGTTTGAATAAGTACTTGTTTAATTAATAAAAACTAATTATTTAAAAAAAAACTTAGTGTAATGTGGTATAGTAATAAAAAAAATAAAAGTTAATAACTCTTATTTAAAAAATTTATATCAATACAACAACTCATTTGTATTTATAATTTTTTTTATATATAATATTATATGTAATGATAACAATTATTTACATTATTTATTTCAAATATTAAGTAACCAATTAATTTGACTATTTTTTATAAAACCTAATTGGTCCAACCCAAAATATATGAATAGAAAAACTCAATTGAAATATAAATTTAAGCATTTTTTGAGTTCAAACTCAAACCCAATTTTTAAAATTCTCATTCGATGATTAGATCTTAGTGGGAGACAGGTTTATGTTTAATCTGCTTTTATAGGCAAAGCTCGAAGAGTAAAGGACATACCTGATCTGTTTTAGGGCCTTCTACAGGGTTTGGTTACTTCTTCTTATGGACAAGTTGACTTTTAAAATTCCAAATAACATATAGAATGAGAATAATCTCTTTTGTGACCAGCTTACAATCCTAGAGATTAGAATCACCCGTTAAGAACCACACTTGATATTTGGTTGTCAAGTCATAAGAGTCGCAATAGTCTACTCAGATACCAAGTGATGAGGAAAACCAGAGGCTCCGGACAAAAGGACAGAGAAGGAGGAGATGACTAAGGTCGAAGGGACTTCTCAGAGGCACTACAGATATAGCATGGCGAAGCAAGGTTGCAATAATGATAAGTTAAAACCTCCTTAACCGATAGAGCCTCAGAGATTAGATTTTAGGAGAACATCAGGATCTTCGGTGGTATTTTAATTGACCATTGTAAACTCCATTTGGTAAAAGGGACCTGTTGAGGATGAGTGCTCCCATTTTCAATCCTCATGAGAGTGCAATACCTATCCTTAACAAAATATACTCCAATACTATTTTCAGTCTAGACTAACTTATCTTTTGCCCCAGTGGTGGAGAAAGGTTTAGAGAGAATTTGTTGTATGGTGTCTATCATATAACTTTGTAAATCTATGCAATTTCCATGAGGATCTACCATGCAGAATAAGGTCTGAAACACTGCCGTAAGTAAAAGCGAGACCTAGCAGCATCTTCCACTAGAGGTAATTGTTTAGGGAATTGCTCTTTCCAGAATTGACTTGCCATTTGAGGATGCCAATGATGAGATTATGCGCTTTCATTATTCCTTTCCACATCCAGGAGGTATGGGAACGCTTCACGAACAGATTATGGTCAACATATTTCTTGTGAAGTTGACATGAGAGGAAGGAGTTATTGTTGTCATCTAGGATCCTCCATAGTTGTTTAGCTAATAAAGCTAGGTTAAACTTGTATGTACTCTTTATTCCAAGGCCCCCCATGTGCTTGCTTCTATTAAGGGTCTCCTAATTAAGCAAATGCATCTGAGGTCTAAGATCCTTGAATCCCCAGAAGAAGTTTGCAATTTTTGAATTGATTATCCTGCAAATCTTCCTTGGAATCTCAAAACAAGAAATCTCGTAGGCAAGTCGAGAGTTGATGGTGGACTTGATCAATGTGAGCCTCCCTACCTAAGAAAGAATAGAGGATTTCCAGGTTTGCAAGCTATGATTAATCTTGTCGACGAAATCTGAAAAAAATCTTGTTTTTCTGTTTTCTAAGATCAATCCAAGTGCCAAGGTATTTCCCCGTGCAGCTAGCATACTTCACACCAAATATACCAGACAAGATCCTCTAAAACAGGTGAGGAGTGTTTGGATTAAAGAAAATGAGGGACTTGTTTTTGTTTATGGAAAGGCCTAAAATATTGCTAAACCTGTCAAGATACCTTTAAAGTTGAGCAAGAATCAAGGGTTCCTTCAAAGAAGGGAGTTGTGTCATCCGCATTCATTAGGTGCGAGATGGCCTCTGTAGATTGACCAATTTTAATGCCTTTCCATATCTTACTTCTTTCCACATTAGCAATCATACACTAGAGCACATTCTAACAGATAATGAAAATTTAAAGGGACAGAGCACCCTTGTTTGATGCCTTTTTGAGGGAATATGTGAGGTGTGAGGTTACCGTTGACTATGACCTAGTAGTTGACTGTGGAAATGGTTTGCATAATGATTTGAAACCAGCTATTAGGAAACCTCATCTGAGTAAGGACAACTCGAATGAAATTTGAAGATAAGCTATCGAAGGGACAATTTTTTTACTTTGAATATGCTGCATGATATTAGAGGCAATAAGGATTTTGTCAGTGACTAATCTGCCATTTAAGAAAGCACTATGGTGTGGAGAAATGTGGTTATCAAATATCCGTTTCAATCTGTTGTCAAGGGCTTTAGAAAGGATTTTATAGGCAACCTTGCATAGGCTAATAAGAGTGGAAGTCCTTCAAGGTTTGAGCCTGATCAGTTTTGGGGATCAAAACAATGAAGGTTTTATTCAAGCTTTAAAGAAGGTGCCTGTTGGAGATACAGGAGTGAATCATGCTAGATATGTCTTCACCAATTGTGTCCCAGAAATGATGATAGAAAAGAGCATTAAAACCGTCGAGACCAGGGGCGTTGTCTGCAGCTAAATCAAATACTGCTTGTTTGATTTCTGAATCAGTGAAAGGAAGCTCCAAGGCCTGGTGATGCTTTGATTATAGAGTGAGAATGTTTAACTGAGCCAGCAGATTATGCAAGTCCTACTCATTATCTGTAGCATTGGAGGAGTAAGTCTCACAAAATTAACAGTTGTATTCCCTCTGTGTCTTCCACCAATTGGTCATCATTATCTTTAAGACGAAAACTCAAGTTCCGAGTCCTTCTTCTAGATACCAAAATGCGGAAATATTTAGTAATTTTGTCCCCAAACATCATAGAGGATTGTCTACCTCGTTGGGCCCACATGTGTTCTTTGCATTCATAGAAAAATTCAAACTCTTGGCGAACTTGCCTTTCTAGAGATATGAAATCCTTTTGAAAATCCTGAATTTGACATTCTAAGGTATTAATTCCGTTAGATAAATTGCCAATATGAGTTTTGTTCCAAACATGCAGAGCGGATAAAGTAGAATTGAGCTTCGAAGAGAGTTTAAAGGAAGGAGAACCCTTGTAGTGCTAATGCCAAGAGTTTTGGACATATGATTTTTAATGATAATTTAAGGGATAATTTGGCATCTAATAAAATTTAACACAAAAAAAGAGAAATATACCCGTTATCATTTTCCTATGAAGAGTTTCTAGAATGGAGTATAAAACAATCTTGAACAAATTCCTGTGTCCAAACAGGTGGTGGAATGAGGGGCTGGCGGGATAACAAATGAATCCAACTATGCTTAATCCAAAGCCAAGGAATCTACATACATTTGGGTGGATAATGAGATTTGAAGAGATGGTGGTCATTCTAAATTTCATGGTGGGAAGGCAAGTGAGATCAATTATGTGAGTTTTTGGGGACATTGTGAACTAATAATGGTAGGAGATGTGCTATTTGTTTGTCTTCTACGACTGATAATAATGGCCAGGGGAATACGCTTTCTGCATGGTGAAAGGAAAGTACATGAATATGGCAATGGACTTACTTTAACATTGCATGTTATGCTGGGGTCTTGTCAAGTAGTCTCTTTGCCATTGTAATTTTCTTAAGACGTGTATTTCTACTATTTATTTTTAGGTTAAATGTTGAGTGAATGCTAAATCATTTCTTGAGTTATAATTTATGATCACATCAATATTAAAACTATGCTAATCTTTTAATCAAATTCACTTGAAAGTATTTTTTTATGAAATATTTTAGAAATTTAAAGGATTACATTGAAATAATTTAAATTAGAAGACCATTTTGAAATAATAAATAAAATTAAGGAACCAAATTATTATTTTAACCAACGTTTTAAGGCTCATCAAACTAGTAATCATTGATGGTTGATTTACAAATTAAGAGATATATTCTGATATACAGATATGAAATTCATATATGAAATTTGAAAAAATTTGGAAAAAAAAAAAACAATTTGTACCTGAATATATATATATATATTATATCGCTATGGATTTGTGAATTTTACTCTGCAGCAAACCCAAACGAACCTTAGTATACCCATTACCTCATTCTGGAAATACTTATTTGATACCAAATTAATTTAACTGGTAACGGAACTCTGGTAGGGCTTATTTGTATAAGAAAATTGACCGAAATAAATATTGCTCTTGATTGCATTCCCATCAGAAAAAAAAAAAAGTCCTTCACTAAAACAAGTTTAAGTTATCTGACAAAATTTAGCCAAAAATGTATATTCAGTTTCAGCATTGATGTCACTACACATCGGTTAATGCAGCTCACAAAACAAGAGTCTTTTTCTTGTACGCAGAATTTTGAGCCTAACTTCCTTTACACACTACCTGACTAATATACTGAGTTGCTATACACTGTTCTTCAATTCTATTCGCCATCCTTCTCCATCCACCAACATGGACGGAGTAGAGTAAAGCCCCGTTTCCTCGCAAGTTGCAACCAGCAATCTTCAAGACTATCTTCTTCAGAGTTCTCTTTCCTCTTAAGAGCTTTCAATACATCAAAAACAAAGCTACTATTACCTTTCCCATTTTCCTCTTTTCCTTTTGCTTCATTATCCAAGCATTCACGGATTGAGGATGGAAGCACACGCAATGGTTGTTGCTTATCCCCTCCTTTCTGCCTTTCAGAAGTTTCGGCAACCTCATTCACTGTCTTGTCTTCCCCTTCAACAGCGCATGGCAATTTCTCAGCTTCACAAATTCCTTCTCTGCTTTCACTATTTTCAACACACACAGTATCATCAAAGCTAAATTCCCTAGCACTTTTTGCAATCTGCGATGGAGTACCGTGGCTTCCCAGATTTTCAAAGGAACCCAAGTTTTTCTCAACTGTTATTCCCCCACTTGCATTTTCCTTGTCGCCGACTCTTAAATGTTGAGGATGGGAATCGGACCCAAAGTTGCTGGGGCTTTTAGGGTTAGACAATTCGCGTTCGCAGTTTTCCAAGTCCTCTTCAACTTTCTGTGGTTCAATCCCAAAACGAGCATTTGAATATTCAGAACCTGGATTTCGCTCCGAATAATTCATTTTTTTCCGCGGCGACTCACCTAAACTATCCTTTGAAGACAATTCCCTCTTCGTAAGCCGAAATTTGTCGAATTCGCAGTTGGAAATCTCGCCAACACTAGCTCCATCGTTACCCCGCGAGCATTCAGCCACCAATTTGCAGTCAACCCTCTGCTTCAACATGACTTGCGGAAACCCTAGTTCCGAATCATCACTCAAATCCACAAACTCTGCTGCTTCTGCATACTTGCCGAAATCCACAAAACCAGGGGTCTCATCATCGGTCTCAGCCGCCTTGTTTACTGCGCAATGATAAAGGTCAGATGTGGAGAGCGATGATTGCTGCTCAGGCGGAGTATGAAAATCCTCCTGAGAATCCCTGTCTTGCGCCGTCTCCGGTAGAGTCGCCATGGCAATGCCGATGGAGGCCACGGGGATCCCGCCGGGACTTGAGTTAACCGTCTGTCCGACGAAAGGACAGTGACTCAAGGTTTCTTCTTGGGAGGGAGATATTTGACAAAGCGGAATCATATACGCAAATTGATCGTCCATCTCAGCCCCTGAGATTGAAGCCAAGACTTCAATTTTAAAGTCCGGTGAATGGCGAGTTAGAAATTGTCTTCTTATAGCTTTGTCCATTTTAGCATAACAAGCAGCCCGTCTAGCTCAGTCGGTAGAGCGCAAGGCTCTTAACCTTGTGGTCGTGGGTTCGAGCCCCACGGTGGGCGTAGTTTTTATAAAAAAAAGAAATTTTGCTATCCAAAATTCACCAACCACATCTCTTATTTTGTTTATTCTAAACAGATAATGGAATTTCTATTGTATTTTGATCATCATAATAGCTAATATACTTTTTCTGCAGTCACATTCAATCATTTAAAGCGATTTTCTATACCTTCCCAGCATTGTTATGGGTCCCATAATAGCATCCCAGAATTAAAATCTCTCGAGTACTACCGAATTTCATGTTTCTCACAGCTCTCTTCTTATATCTCACCATCTAAAATTTTCCTGCCATTGATTGTATACACCCTGAGTCATTCTACATGCTGTCTAGATGACCGAGAAGAGTTTTATCAAGTCCAGAAAAAAATTCCAGCTAAGGATAAATACCCCTAAACAGAAATCACATTTGCAAAAACTATTATACAAGTGTTTGTTGTATTACTGTTTGAAAACATGACAGAGCTTGATCATAGCAATAATAAGAATAATAACAAGAAGAAGAGAGCTTGATAATAAGAGGCTTTGTTGAATTCCTCAAATATCTTGGTTCCCTTTTGTACTGTTGTTCACATACTGAAGTTGGCACAAACTGCTCATCAACTATCCCACCAAGGGCAGAAACAACGACCACCCCCCTCTCCTTCTGGATTGAAATTAGAAATACATGAAAAGGCAATATCTAGGGTCTAGCTAACTTAACAACAAACGCTGGTTGTGTCCATAGTTATTCAGATGATATCTTTCCTATCAGATTGTGAAACTTCAAATCCACAATTTTATTTGAAAATTCCATTGATGTTCTCCATTTCATACAAGTAAAGTACAGACTCTACTCAAATGCATTATTTTACAGTCCATCTACCAAAATCACACACATTAACGCGTCTACTTCAAAATAAAATCAACCACTATGGCCAAGGCGCTATATATTTCTTGTATAGAAAGACCAAGAAGTTCACAATTTTTATGACTATGGACTCGATAAAAATTTTAACTGAGAATCGAGACAGATACTTGGAAATGTTTCGCTTTTAATTTAAAAAGATAGGATCACCTATGTCAATCATATCCAACCCGGCATGAGAAACATAGGTCTGTGGACAGCAAAGCTTGAAGCTGCGGTGGCACCCTCCGTAGCTTAAAACAGAGTTCAAGTCAGTGAGGAAGAGAGAGAAAGAGTGTAAGCAGGGGTTCGGAACTGGTTTTATTTTTTTGGTTCAGTGGTTTGGAACTGAATTTAGTTGTGAAATTGATGCTCTTGGGCTTCGTTTACATATATACAAAGGGCCGAAGGATCCGTTCAAATGATATTAGGCTTACAAAACTGAGACTGGATTTTATAAATCATTGAATCATCATGTCCAAAAAATTCCAACATCGCTTTCAAGAACTGCAAGATGAACATGGTATAATCTCCATCTTGCCATCTCATGCTTTAATCTACGTGTTCTTCTTGACTTTTATCACTTTAATGATACTCTGCGTCATTTCATGTCAATTGAGTGTGCAGTGCAGATACTTTCGCCTACCTATGGTATGACGGTGCCAATTATCGACCTGTGTATGAACCTTCCTGCAACTTACTCATCTTCAGTAACTACCGAACATTTTCTGATCACATGAGGCTCATGATCCACATGAGCTTAAGCTTGTTCTTCTTCAGGATCCTGAGAATTGTTTCTTTCTAGACTGGATCTTAGCTCTCTCATCATTGGTATGATAGAGTATAGCACATCTCTCTACAAATCTCCCTATGCTATTAGCCCTAGGCTTTCACAGTACCATTCTATGGTAGGAAGACTATGATCGGCTTCTTTTCTCTCAGTCTTTTAAACCGCTATGGCTTCTGAGGAAAGCAGTCTCTGTTATTTTTCTAAAAGAAAAGTTTATGTTGTTTCAAGCAATAGTTTTCCATGAGATGGGAAATGAAAACTATCATGGAAAACTATTAGTACACACGGAATTTGCTAGTAAGTGATTGTCTGAAAATGAGCGACGAAGACCCGGGCAAAGCTAATCTAGTATTGAGGTTCTGTTTCTCGGTGCGAGTAGTAGTCAAGTAGTGGGCTCAAATCTTGGACTGACGTCTTGGCAGCTCTCTATGAGAGTTCGTGAAGCTGGCTCATTTTTGTCTAAATATCTCCCATTAAAACATTGGCCGCCTGTTCTCTGATCCTGAAAACATGTGCTGCTTAAGGGTTCTTTCAGTGATGGATCCAATGAACTGTTTTTTTCCCGTGCATTTTTGTATGATTTGTCATTTATACATTAATAGACTCCACATATAAGATCTTTAATCATGACACCGTCTACAACTGTCTTGATTTCTTACAAATAAGACAGCCTCTGGAGATTAAACCAAGCCAGGAATATGAAACTTCTGCAGCAGTGGCATAGCACCCACATAGAACAGAGCAGAATAGGCAGACAAAATGAAAAGAAACAGAGATCATAAATTGCATTTTGAACATCATAAGGAGTTACAGGCTCTTGATTATAAATCAAAAGATACCACATAGGGCACCATTACACACTACTATCTCCTCCTTATCCATAACAGAAGTTTAAGACTGGAAATTAAAGTACTAACATAAATATTCACCTCCTTTGTTTCAGAAACACTACAAAAGAGTAATAATCAAGAACATTACATATTACCAAAAGAAACTTTCAAATGGAAAATAGATTCCTAGACCTCACTATTTCTGGGGTGCCGCTCAGTAATGCAATACGCCCACCTTCGAAGGTTTCAATTTCTTCCTAGATTGTTTCTTTTGTTTCTCCTTGGCATCATAATCTGTTCTCTCCTTCCACTTACTTTTGCATAGTTTAATTGGCCTATTTCCTACATATTTACCATTCATCTCTTTGAGAGCGACAGCAAGGTCAGAAATATCAGCAAAGCTAACAAATCCATATCCTTTTGTCTTCCCGCTCCGCTTATCCCTAACAACTCTTGCCATGTTAAACGAGGGAAATCTCGAAAACGCTTTCGAGAGAACATCATCGTTCACCTCGTTCCCCAGATCGCCACAAAACAACCGGTGGTCATTCTCCGGCCACTCCGCCAGGGATGGATCCTCCCACGTTTGCCCGGCGGCTTTGCGAGGAATCGCTTTCTTTTTGGTATCTGCTTTGTGCTCGATCTCACTATTAGCTATGGCCGCCTTTACATTCTCGAGAGCCTCAGGTGTGATAGTTTGAGCATCCCTTCGAAACAGCTGCTGCGCCTGCTGATACTGTGGGAAAGAGAAAACGCCAGCGGGGACTGCAGGTGGAGGGGGATGAGGGTGGATTTGCACCGTCGCCGCGTACTGTGCCGCGTACTGCGGTGCCGCCGACGTAGATTGCTGAAGATGGAAAGGCATGGGGAAGTAGGAGACGTCAGAGTTGGTGCCCTGAGCGGAAGCGGAGGAAGATGGATTAGCCATGAAAAAGGGCTGCCCTAATATGAATCAAGGTAGGGTTTCAGAGAGACCGGTGCGGATATTAGAAATCGAGGGTTTCAATTAGGGATTGGGAATTTCGGAAATTTGAAATTTTTAATCAATGGGCTCGGAGAGATCACACGCCTGTAATCGTGAAAAGAGTTTCTTTCAACGAGTCGGTGTAATGTCGGGCTTTTCTGGATTGAACTAAGGGAAACGAAAGCAAAAAGGACTTCATGCGTAATTTATTCCTAAAGTCATTGTAATTGTGTTACTTTTTTCGTCGTCTCACGATTATAAAATTAACTGTATCAAAATCATAATTATATATTGTATTTAAGGAAAGATATATAGTAATAATATATTAAAATAGATTTGTATATTAATTCAGATTAATTTATTATATTTTTTTAGATTTTATTTATAAACTCAAAAATTTTTTAAAAAATTTTAATTTATTTTTTTTACTTTTATTTTATAGTAACCTTATAAAATATTAATTCATAAATTAAAAATAAAAATAAAATTAGAAATATATGAATTTATTGAAAAATAAAAAAAGTAGAGGGTGAATTAACATAGTTATAAACTAATATTTTTATATAAGTTATTAAAAATTAAAAAGTAGATGGAATAAATTAAAAAATTTTTAAAGAATTTTGGGATCATAAATAAAAGTTATAGATAATGGGGTCAAGATATGAATATAATAAATTATTTTATATTGACATAGAATTAACATAATATGACATGTCATTATTACATATATTTCTCTTAATGTGCCATATAATAATTACATTTGAATGTACCAGTGCATCTAGTTATAATGTAAGGATATAATTGTAATATTATTATTTTTTAGGTTAATAATATTATAATTATATCCTTACATTATAATTAAATGCACTAGTGCACTTAAAATTGTGAGTCTATCATCTTACATAAAAAATTTTGAATTTTGCTCCAATGTTGTGTCTTCTACACAATAAGGCCTGATGTGGCCCAATCGTAGCCGTTTACTTCATCACCTGTCTCTCCGCACACCACATTGCACTGCATGCTCAAAACGCACCATTTCAGTTTTAATAAAATGATGCGTTTTGGGTGTTATGCTTCGGACCTAGAGGGAGTCAAACAACACGTCATTTTGGAGCAGTTTTTTCAACTTTACAGCATTCTTCTTCATTGGCTCGTTTGGAAAATCCAACCAGTAGCAGCGTTCTTCATTCTTCAACGCTGAAGCTCTTTCCCCCAACCTTGTAGCATTCTTCTTAGATCTAATGCAGTGGCAGATGTCCATGCACAGAATCCAGTAGACTCTTGCCCCCACCTTGCAGAACCTGATAACCTCTTGTTGCATCTGGATGCATAGAACCTTTGCTTGAGCCATTGAAAACTGTATTTTTCAATTGTGAGACTTGGCTTTGCAAGTACAATATACTGGATATATCACTCCAGCGTTTGCCTTGTAAACCAAACTACTCATTGAATTTGCTCTTTTATGCATTGGAAAGCTTTTGTACACATTATTATATATATTGACATATAATCGTGAATCCATTTTGACCTGTAATTCATTTTCTATTTTAGTTGTTTTCATAAAGAAGTTACAGAACTCTTGGTACCAATATGTTAAATAGACTTCAGAAACCTTTACACAATGTCATAGCTGTGGTAAACCATCTGCAGCTTTAACAATCATATATTAACTATTAGAACAATGTGTATCAAGAGACTCAAGCTTCAAATATTGTTAGACAATAATAGCACCATGAACTTCGGCTTTTGAATCTCACTTGTGTTTACTTATGTGCAAGGCTACTGCATTCAACCTGAAAGTTCATTGTGGCCATTTTGACCACATTTATAAGCTTGTTATTTGCCTTATAAATTTAATTTATGGTTCACAATTGCAGTTTTCGCTTATCTCTCTAGTTGACCACATCTAAGTTATAGTTTGGACATGCCTACTCAAATGGTTGGAAAATATGACATTCAGGTAGTGGATATACCTCTTTCAATATTTCGTGTTTAAGTTTTTTTTCCCCATATGTCATTTAACTTTAGAGCTTCAAATTGATATCTAGTTAAAGAATAGTTTAATGTAACACTCAAACTGGCTATAAAGTTGTTTCCTATCATTCACTGTGTTACTTATTTCTTTTGGTTTGTATTTTAATCCTATTACTTATTGATGAATTCTCTGGACATCCCTATTAGTATTTGGTGGAGCATTTTTCCAGTCTCAAGTGAATACTTTTGGTATGACACTTCACATTTTACAAGTACTAGTACATAGGATTTAGATTTTTAATCATCTGCTAGAGTCATTTAAGTTTTTTTTATTTTTTTATTGTGCATTGTTGTAAAGAAAAAAACTTAATGCCATAGATATTGTACTAGATCTTTTGGCAGTATAGCATATATTGCAAAATAGAGATGTTATTTTTATTTTATTAAATCCCTTAAATGATTATTCCAAGTTAACAATAGTTCGTCCTCATATTCTGCAATTATTTTCTCATTAAAGTTTGTTATTTTCCTTTCAACTTCTGATACACATCATTTTAATTTCTTTCTTTGTAGAATGCATTTGAATTGGCTTCATTCTTTTAGTTCTAGGTATACCACCTTATAATAATACATTTAGTATAATCTTTTTTTTTTTTTGTTTTATGTGTGAGGCAAATGATCCAAAAAGGTAAATCAAGAAACTACTAGAGGGGATTTAAATCAAAATTTCTTATAACGAATGGATAACTCCATATTATATTATTTAACTTATTTTTGCTTAGGGATGGCTAAATTTTTAGGTGAACTTAATTCATGATAAATTATTTTCTAGAGATGTGAACAACATTCTCCTTTTAGGTAAATGCTATGGCTCTTATTCATGACTAACATAGACTAATAAACAAAAGAAAAACACAAATCAAGTTTCTGGTGAAGTATATTTTATACAAATGCAGAAAATGGATTACCATTCCAATTATCCGCAGCTTTTATTATTAGTGCATTGCATATATGTCACATAAGTAACAAAAGGCTTAAGCTTTTGGAACAAGCAGTAGTTGAAATTGCATTGCAAAGGTTGCATTTCTGAATTAATTATAAACTTAAGTGTAGAAAAGAGGCAGACTTGTGCTACACTGTATTGGTTATATTTTTGAATATGTAATTTTCTATTACCAACTATCACTACTGTTTATAATTTATTTAGTTTAAAGGTAGTACTATTAGTTTGCAATAATCTCCTCTTATATTTAGTTGAATGGAGCTAGAAATAACTCTATAAAATAGTCATATAATTGTTTTGAACAGTTAAGTAATATAATATCAAATTGCAATGGTCTCTTTGCTGGTTAGCTGGACTTTTTTTTTTCAAAGTTGCACTCTCTAATTCTTAAACTGCCAATTGCACAGGTATGGAGTGATAACTTGTTGCACTATATGAGGCTAATTCCTTTGAAGCACAGAGCAACAAAAGTAGGCAAAACAAGTGTTACAAAGAAGTCGAATGGAAGAGAAAGAAGCCTATGAAGCCAATAAAAACAATGAAGCAAGCTGAATATTTTGATGTAATATTTGTAAGATCCAATGTAAACTTTGATTACTATGATGTAACCTCCATTAGATCAAAAAGTGTCACTACCTATTGATGTAATCTTTGTCACTACTACATAGGACCAATGTAATGACTAAAAAGTGGAAATAAAAGATTTGTTTCCTTCAAAAAGTGATTGTTGTGATACTTTGTGACTAACAATTGTGGATATAATTAGAATTTGTGAAAGCACTACAAGCATATGGATCATTGAGTGATTGTATAGGGGTTTTTGTTGCCTTATACATAACAATTCAAAAAAATGAGATCATCAATAAATTAGTAAAACTATTGCAATGAAAACAGTTACAATGTTAAAAAAATGCAATAAAAAAATTATTTAAACTATATCCAAGTAGTATATGCTTTACCATCAATAAGTTAGTAAAACTAAATTAAATCTCAAGTATTTGTTGACACTTTGAAGGTGCTGCAGGGGCCAAACAAGATACTCTACATTGCACCAGACTTGATGGACCTTCATCTTATTAAGTATATACATAATTTCAATTCAACTTATGTAATAATTAAAGGAAAGCTTTGAGACCACATATCGTCAAGCCTTAAAATAGCTACTAGTTGGAGTTCTCCATTGTTTTTTTGTAGCTTGGATCTCAACCTAACTCTTTTGCCACCACCATCTTCGTTGCTTCAAACTAACACATTGCTTGAACCCTTTTGGCGTAGTCAGATCTTCACTTACTAATGGTGTGGCTGCATTACATAGATAATTTATGCCTTTATCAACAAGTGAATGAAGTTCTTCACAACTTGATACCTCTAAAACTAATCTAACCATTTTGGAGCACAAATGCTTGTATCTCCGAGAACTTAGTAGCTTAGGATCCTCGTCAACTTCTTTTTCTCTCATATCATGCACAATACCATTCCGAGTTTCCTTTGTCCATCTTTTTAAGCTATACTAGTCAAGAATTTGTTTGATATCCAACATAATAAATACCTTCAATGCATGGTAACAAAGCATGCCACATGTCTCGAACTTTTGACAGCTACAAATGATATTTTGTTGAATATGATCATATGACACTCTTCATTCTCCTTACCTATTGCTCATAGTCACAATATATTCGAACAAAGAGGTGGACTCATTCCTTTGCTTTATAGTGGTAGCATAGAACATATCAAATTTTTTTTGGAAAAAGTCAAACGCCGTAAAAGTATAAACCTATTATGCCTACAATAGTATCGATGAATGATCAGACATAAGCCATGGTAGCTTATACCAAGCCTTATACTCACATTTTAACTCATTATACCACTTCTCATCCACAACTTTTGAATATCTTGAAGAATTTTACAATGTCCACATGTGCCTTCATACTCGTCTAGAAGTATGAATTCAAACTCTCACTAAGTTACATGCTCCTCATACCTAGTGTAAATGATTGTTTCATGTAACTTGCAGCCCATTTTTCCTTTACTACATATGCTGACTTCAACCATGAGTTTTTGTGTGCATCACAGTCAATGAGCAACTTTTCCCAAGCTGTCTCATACAGAAATTCATTTTCATATTCATACATACACTTTTTCAACTCAGTCAATATATGTCATCTATCTTTCATCAAGTTCCTCATATGCTTGATACCATTTTGTAACAAATGCTAGGTATAGAGACCATGCCTACTTTCTAGCATGACCTCACCTTCAAGGATGGAACAATAAAAGCAATATAAAACATTGATACAAGTAAGTGTAACACATGGAGAATACAACCTTCACCTAATGCCTTAGCCATTACCTAGTCTTGATATGTGAAAAGAGTCATTGGCTGTTTTTGGCCATGTGCCTTTAAAAAAGGTATCAAAGAACCACCTGAAGGATTCAATAGTTTCATCATACATCAAGATAACTCCAAAAATTACTGCTTGCCTATAATGATTAAACCCTAAAAACAAGGCAAGTGTTTGATGTGCACGATTGGTACAATATGTAGTATCTAAAGAAACCACGTCACCAAAAAAACTTGTAATCAAGAAGCATGCATGCATCGGCCTTGAAAATATTTGTTATTTGCTCACCAGTATCCATTTGATATGCATTTAAAAATGATGGGTTCTCCAATAATTGTTGCTGGAAATACTGCAACACACAATTAACTTCTCCATACCTTATGCTTCATTGTCTTTTTAATCGAAGGTAATTCTTTACATCCAACCTGGTAAATCCAAAATTAGTTATACCCCCGTCATGTATGCTCATAAGATGAAATGTTGCTATTTGTTGCAAACCTGAGTCCTCAACCATTTCAATCTCATGTGCTCGTGCTTAAGATATCTTTCGTACTGAAGAGGGTAATTGTGAGCTTCCACAAATTCATGAATTACGAATTTCTCATTTCTTAAAGTTAGGGCAATTCTTGCCTTACAATCTGTTATAATTTCTTGTCGGTGTTTGATGACTAAAGAGTCTATTTTTTCTAGCTTCCGAACACCCTTATTGCAACAAACAAATATACAAGAAGCATAAGAGTCATCCTTCTTGTTCTTGTTTAAGTAATCGTTCCTAACTTCAAACCCAATTTTACCACCATAGTTAATCCAAAACTGCCAAGCAGCCTTTACACTATTAAATTCCATACCCACTTTAGGCTTCCATGAATATTCCATGTTGACCTCCCTAGTTAATGGAATAATAAAGTTGTCTAATCCCTTATAATTCATTAATAAAAGTATGGTTTAACACAATAATAAAGTAAGAGACAGAATATTGGCAACATTGGCTCATGATATAAGACTTTAGATATAAGTGTTATTGTTAAAAATTGAGAAATTTCTTTCTTATAGATCAATATCAAGAAGATTATGGTAAAGTTACATGATCATATGACAATGCATAAATGGAACAAAAAAAAAAATATTTAAACACCACATACTATATGCACAAGACAACCCATAAAATAAACCATTATATAACACAAAAGTTGTTTAAATATTTTAGCAACTAAAAGCAAGAAAACTCATTTTAATAATGACTTAAGCAAAATATAGATGAAACCTTGATACATGATGTCTACCACAGTCAATAGCATATACATCATATTAGCATTATAATGTGTTAAGTTATTTACATATACAACAAAGATGATTTTTTTTTTTTTAGTTACAATAGCAAAAATATTTTTTTTTCCCACAAAAACGCCAACTAATCTTAACCACAACGTGCACAATGAGCTCTAGTTCTTTATTTTCGTCTTCTCTATTTTTCTTACCTTCAAACTGAACAACAATGGTGGAATGAGATGATTTTTTAGCCAAAGTGTTCAGGAAGAATAGAGGACAAAATCTGCCAACCCACTAATGCTTTTTGAACTACAAAGCACATTCTAAAATAGTTAACAATCAATGGAATACAAATAGCAAGGATGTTCAATATCAATGAAGTCTTGACACCTACCCACTGATTATCTCTTCCTCTTCCTTCTTCTTCTTCTTTTTCCTACACTACTCCTTCTCCTTTCATTGGTTTGCTGACCCTTCTCACACTTTTGTCTCTTGGTTCACCTAACCACTGCATCCCATACTTGGGGAAGAAATTGTACACCAAAACAGAGGTACTTCATCAAACATACATTGCTAGCTGATAATGTCGTTTGCCTTTCAAAATGCTCCAAAATGTAGTGCTGTATGCATCTTTCAAAGTCAAAAACTAAGACACCAAAACACACTATTTCATTTAACTAAAACGGTGTATTTGGGGTTGTGTATCAATGTGGTGCAAGGGAAGCTAACAGATGAAGCTGATAGTCAGGATCACGGAACAACTAGGCATGCAGTGTAAAAGACACAATAGTGGATCAAAGTTCAAAGATTTTACCTTTTTTTTTTTTGTGAAAAATCGTCTTAGTATAAATTGCAGTTTTTGTGTTCTTTTGGTCAAACATTGGTCTATGTTGAGCATTATATGTAGAGCTATTGGCATTAGACTCCCTTAGGAAAATTCCTAGGCCCATTTTGTTTAGGTCCAAAATAGCCTACTCAATTTTGTTTTTTTGTTTTTATATGAAAACCAAGCTAAACAAAATTAGAAAAAATACATAAATGATTTCTACTAAAACAGTGAGAAAGTAAAAAGGGAGAAGTCACTGATTAATTGAAAGAGATTGCAAAGGCGATGGATGCAAAACTGCTAGCTCAGTTGTAGATATCCTACCCAATCATCTTGGCAACACTTTTTTGCCGGAAGCCTTGTCGAACAAGGGTTAGTCAGCGCTGAGATAAAAAGAGAATTTGAACAGACATATTGTGGCCTAAGAAACAAACATTGGATGAAAGAAACTAAGACAATAGCCTTCTACTAGAATTTAGGAAAAAGATTTCTGCATGCATTCAATCTTGATTAATCATACTCCAATAGTGTACTAGGTAGTTATCTAACAAGATATTAAAGGTAATTCTAAATCTTCTGTCCCCCTTGTTTTCTTGCCAATGGAATCCATCCATGAGTTGAGGGCAATAGAAGATTAGAGGCAAGGTTACTCGGTTGTTTTATAACTCTTGTGAACCCAAAATACTTCTTCAACCTTGTTGATGCTCACTAAATAATAGAAGGAATAGAAGCAACACTATGTATTTTTAGAGAATTAAGTTAGAATTTGATATCTTAACTTTGTTTAACATTTCAAATCAATTTTTTATATTTTTAGAGAATAAAGTTAGAATTAGATATCTTAACTTTATTTAACATTCCAAATCAATTTTTTAAGTTTAAAATTTGTCAATATAATTTCAGCATTAACCAATTTTTTTAATATATTGAGATGAAATCGCATCATCTAAAATATAAATTCTGTAAAATACGTCTAAAATTTGAGAGTGTAGTACCAGGATTATGAGATGTTTGGAGCCTACTTTTGTCTACTAAAGGATCCAAATCCCACTGGGATAGAACAGTGTTCAGTTTACCGGCCTTGAAGATGATTGGATGACGGAGTGCTTTAAGCTAACAAAAGACAAATGCAGTTGGGAAGCTCAGAGATTGCAATTTGTCACTGTTCAACTTTTGGGTCTATATTCTTTTATATTTCTATGGTGGTATCCTATCTAGAATTAAGATTTACAAGCTAGGACCATTCTCACAGTCACACTTTCTGCAATTAAGTCCTCAATTCCGCTACAATGGCCTCTTTTTCTCCTCATACTCATTTCTCTACCACTCCTTCTCCTTCGTCATGTTTCAAACCCCATCTCATCCACAAGCCTTTTGTCTCGCTCAAACCTAAATGCCCTTTGTTTCTACTCTCTACTTTGAAAGCTTCAGCTGACAACGGGGTTGGAACTTCAGCTACCACTGAAGTGGAGCCACCGCCGGAGAAGACGGTCACCGAGCCTTCTTCGCCGCCGGCGTCGGAGAATCTTCAGAGCTCTAGGGGAACCGATGGATCTGTTGCTGCAGTGGCCGGAGAAGCGAAGGAGGTCACTACTTCCAATTTTAGGGATGCAAGATGGGTTGGAGGGACATGGGATTTGAAGCAGTTTCAGAAAAATGGCAATACTGATTGGGATGCTATCATTGATGCTGGTGAGGTTATGAAATTTTCTATTATTGCTTGCTTGAATAATTTGATCCGTGTAGTTAACTAAGCATGCCTTGTCCAAAATATTCTTTGACTTGATTGAACCAGATTTTGATTTCATTGGGGTTTTCTTCAAATTTGAAGTACTAGTGATAATATTTCAAAATACTGTCTCTTTGGTCTTCTCTTCCTTGTTTTCTCAGCTGGAAATTTGGATGGCAAAATAAAACATATCTTGCTGGGATCTTTGAACTCTAGGATATGTGTTGGGTTCTTGTTTTTTTCAATATGCCAATTCGTGTGCTTCTCACTCAATTTATAAGAATGAATGAGCTGAGCTTGAAGCTAATTAATTTGGGTGATTCCCCTTTATTCGAGTCATATGAAGCGTTATTACCTATCCCAGAGCTTTCCTTTTTTCTTTCGCTTTCTACTTCTCGCAAAAAGATATGGGTTTTTTGGGTGATTCTCCTATATATGAGTCATATGAAGCGTTATTACCCACACCAGCTTTTTCTTCAACATTCTACTTTTCACATTTGCTTAGTCATGAGTCACATGGCTCATATAATAAGTTCGTCGTCCAAACCGGAGTTAGTTGTCTCTAGTCTCAAATTTTGGAGATACGTACTGAAGAAGATTGATTATCAGAGCTTAAGTCAAGAGTTCCAGCTACTAGCTTCAGTGAAATTTCTCCTATTCCAATCAGAACTAATTAAGCCTTTCTAAATAAAATCACCAGATGTGGCACGCAGTAAATAAGGTTAAGGTTAAGGTTAATTCACTGAATAGGATTATACTCTTCTGCTTCATGTGTCACTAGTTTCTAAAGATGTCATTGTTTCTCGTTTCTTTATAGATACACTGTATACTACTTCATTAGAGAATATGCTTTGGTAATTATTTTCAGAGGCTAGGAGAAGAAAATGGCTTGAGGATAACCCAGAATCATCCAGCAACGATAACCCTATAGTTTTTGACACCTCCATTATACCTTGGTGGGCATGGATGAAGAGGTTCCATCTCCCAGAAGCTGAAACACTTAATGGTTTGCCCTGATATGTATTCTGAAAGGATATTACAAATCATAAAATAAAGGGTTTTACGCCGAAAAGATCAGAACATTAAATATCTTCTTTTCCTTATGATTATATTGCAGGTCGCGCTGCAATGATAGGATTTTTTATGGCGTATGTGGTTGATAGCTTGACAGGGGTAGGCCTAGTAGACCAAACCAACAACTTCTTCTGCAAAACCCTTCTGTTCATAGCAGTGGTGGGAGTACTAGTGATCCGAAAGAATGACGACTTTGAGAATATTAAGAAGCTGTTGGAAGAAACTACACTGTATGACAAACAATGGCAAGCAACCTGGGAAAATGATGACAACTCAAACAGCTCCAGAAAAGAGTAATGGAATTGCTGTATTTTATAGCTCCCCCCACCCCCGCTCTGTATCTAAATAGCAGACTTATCTTGCTGGTGCAAAACAATGACATGAATATGTATTACAGGCGTAGTTTAATTTTTTTCTTTTCAGTGCACAAAAATAGCTCAATCTCATAGTGTCGGTTTCTTTCAGTACAGATATTTCTTTCCTTGTGGAATCCATGGGAATGTATTGTTCGTTTTGGACATGGTGAGTCTTGACCCAAATCACTTTCTGATCATTGCATCATTAAACAAAGTCTGATTCAAACGTTCGATGATTTCTCATCTTACTGAGTTTGATTGCTTCAAGTTCTTAGTTGTTGGCCAAAGTGTCTCTTTTATCATGAAGTTCGCCAATTCCAGTAGATTTAATGATAAGCTATATTAATTAGAGATCAAATGATTAGAACATAAACTAAACAGAATAAGATGTCATATCAACTTATAGCTTTTAAAATACAAGTGAACTTAATGTTAAGGGTTCAATATATATGTATCTATATATATTGGGTCTCTTTCTAAACTTTGTAATCCTAATATCCCAAAACCATCCATGTAACAAAAAATATAAATTTCCAAAAATGTTATTAAATAATTAACAATTTTATAACTTAACTTACTTGAATACTCATCTTTGGGTTTATGTCTTACCTCTCCGCCTAATTACGCCACCATCCTTATTTTTGTTCACGTTAAATTAAGTTTTGATACCACTATTGGATGGAATTCCAAAAAAAAATTACAACAATGAGATGAAATTTTCTTTCGTGAGTCCTTTACATAGCATTGGAAAATTGACTATACTCGTAAACTTAATACTATATCTTGATATAAAAACTTAAGATTTTAAATTTTTGAATTTTTTCAACTTATATATCTTTCTTTTTTTTTTTGTTTAACTATTCAATCTAATTCTAGCCAACGTATGACTTTTTTAACTCTTACTCATACTTGATTCCAACAACATCATATTCTGTAAACTCTGAAAGTTATACATGATCTTCCTCTCTCCTTTTTGAGTAGTTCTTAGTTGGCTCTGTTACACCTAATAGGGCCACCATAACATAGGGGTACGCTGGTTTTCCTCCTATGATAGTATATACAAAGTAGAATTTGAATTAGTTTGTTCAAGCTGCTTTTGCAATTGCAGGGTATGGAAATGATGAATGGCATTCTGGGACCCTCGTCTTTGGGCCTCGTCAATGCCGCACTCCAGAAGGCCCAGCCCAATATGCCGCCTTGGGCACACATACTCATCTATGCACTCGATCACACCTGATGACACCTTTTGGGGGAGCTTGTAGATCCAGAATCCTCTGGAACGCACGCGATATTTGGTTGTTCAATTATATTATTTTAGACTAAAATGCACCACATATTCAAATAATTTTTTAATCTTCAAAATTTAATAATAGATGCACAAATTATTGCGTGCATCTAATCTTATATATTTCATAGATGCAATCAAGTCGCTTCAAATGTTGCACACGAAACTTATCTTTCATTGGCCGTCAGTCGCTTTCCGTGAAGGGAAGAGAATTGCGAAAAATTTCCACATTTCAATATGATTCCGTAACAGGATCACTTTCATTCCCATCAGGATCAATGCCAACGTGATGATGAAGTCCAAACTAATCACACAATAAATGTGGACGTTTGGCTCGCTCCGAATATAGCCCTTAGATTCCTGGTCTTCGGATTTGGAAATTCCCCATTCTTGATGCTAATTGATGGAGTCAGGATCAAAGATTTTAAATTTACTTTTTGCTAATCCATAACGGAATAGTGAAAGCTCAAGCCAAACATACTCATAGTGATTAACATGGTTCATCTCTGGAACTACGATTACTTCAAGGCTGATACGACGTCGTACTTTTTAAGGGTTAATTATTTTAATACGAATTACGCGAAACGTAACAGGTAAATTTTTTAGTTTTTTTGGGAATTCAAACATTTGTTATCAATACAAGTTTGCAACTTACGATGTTTATTTTATTTTATTTATGATAAATGTGAGGAGTGCGAGGAGGAATCATGAGTGCCACATTCCGCATGGTGCAATTTGGGAAATAGTGAACGTGCGTAAATACTGATTAGAATTGAAAGTGAGAGGCGGAGAGGGAAGCACGACAACTTGTCATCCCAAGTAAGGAGAGAAAATCATTTTTTATTTTGAATTTCTTTCACTTTCTTTACTTTTTTTTTTTAAAGTGATTCTCATTCATTAAAAATTATTTTTTATCTTTCGTATAAATTAATGAAATTTAATTTAAAAAATTATATATAGTAATATTTTTAAAATGAAAAATTAAAAGTGAAATGTAAATTGTTTTAAAATTTAAAATAATAATTTAATAATAAATCACATGAAAACTAATTTTTTTTTCTCGACTAAGCTTTTTCGTCTCTCCTTTGCTGGGGCCCACCGCATCGCTTAAATAAAATATCACACGCACAATGGCATCGAGTTTCCGCCACGCGTCTTTTTTTTATTGGACCAACCAACGAGGACTTGATTCTCATCCATTTGCTTTACGGACTAGAAATCCATTTGCTTTACAGACTAGTCATGCCAATGTTTTGTTTTTTTTTGAAAGAAGTTAAAGTCATGGGTTGTCTTGAGATGCTCCACACTTGTATCTTTTTAATTTATAAAATTATAAAAAAAATTTGTCAAATAAATATATTTTTATAACATATTGACACAATGTTTTTTACTGTAACAGATATTAGTGTTAATTAATTTTTACTGTAATAACAGGATCAGAAAAAGCTAATATGCATCAGTGTAAGAAACTTGCCCACACTCTTCATGTTATTTAGTTTTTTCTTTTTGCTACTATAAAAAAGAATAATTAAAAAACGGAAGTAACGTTTTATTTTGATATTATTTAAATTTAAAATTAAATTCAGTTTTCTTCTTAAAAAAATATTTCATTTAAAATTTTATCAATATAAAATTAAATCAATTAAAAAAATGTACTTCTTATTTCTTCTTCTCTTTTTTCTTTTATCCAAATATACATACAAATATTTTGATCAATTTATCCGGTAAACATCTAATACGGGAATGATGTATATTTCTTTTCTTTCATTCTTTACTCACAACGCTTATCCCTTCTTTATATGTAATTAAAAAAATTAACAACAAAAACTTAAAATTACACCATACTTTTATTTTATTATTTGCTTAAGGTGGTTCCTGATTTATTATGCGAGAAAGATAATTATAAAAGCAAATGGTAGGTGGCAGCGAAGGCCACTTTTGGTTGAAACTTGTAAAGTAATACATAATTAGAAATATAAATATAGCATACGCATATAGTAGCAAGTGCGCACTGTGTAACGAGTACTAACACCGTTATATATGACGCCGTAGAGGGACATCTTTGTTGTATTTTTACCAAACAAGATAGTAATTTCTAGCCACTTTCTCGTTCTGTGTAGTTGTGTCCCCTTTACAGCATTTGGCTGCCTACCTCTGCCACTCACACACCTCACAATCACATTTCCCTAATCCGAACCAATTTAATAATGATAAAATAGATTTTTCGCCCGACAAAATAATAATAAAGATTTTTTTAAAATTTTCTTTTATGTTTTTCGTCTTGTCTAAAAAAAATTAAATCGTCACTGCGTGCTCCAACAAGGTATGGTATTCCTCGAACATGTGCCTAGTGAAACATAATCGTCACTCAGATTGTCAACTATTCAAATAATTGTCATCTGCATTTATAAAATGATACATGAGGAACCTTAATATCTTTTATTATTATTTAAAATTTTGTTTTCTTATTTTAGTGTTTAAGATGGAAAGAAATAGACAAGTAGTATAATTATAATTACATTTTTCATCTAAAAACTTGTAAAAATAATATTTTATTTATAAAAATATATAATTCTCTTTTAAGATTAATTATGCTAAATTCTCCTCTTATATCACTGAACAATATATCTAGTAGTTCATTAATTATTAGACGATTAAGAATATATCTATTTTTAAGAACATAAGCTATAAAGGCTCCTTAAAATTAGTAATTTTATAATTTTAAATTTTTAGTCAATATACAAATTTAAAAAATTATAATACTCCTATAACTTTTTATAACAGTCTGATTCCTTTATCAATTCAATAAGCAGGGTTATGACATTAAGGAGTTTTATGACTTGTGTTTTTAATAAAAACAACGACACGTAGTAAGATCCTACTAATTTACATAGTGTCAAAACTTTACTCTTTTTTAAATTCTTTATAATTTTTGTTTTAAATCATAATTCAGACCAATTGTCAAATATAAAGACCTTTCTATCAATTTCAAAAAAAAGAAAACCTTAATATAATCTAAAGTTAAATAGTGACATTCCTTGCAAAGTGACCAAGTTAAATCTGGCTTAATTATATTCCTTTTAGTTAATGTTGCTTGGGGGCAAAGAGATGCTTTATCCAACATGAAGTCAAACGAAAACAGACACCCAAATGATACGCACCCATAAAATGCAGACACTGGCAAGTGGACCGAGAACCCCTCGAATGAGAACGCAAATATTTTTTCTTTTTTTTAAAAAAAAATCAAATGCGTAAGTGATCAGGACAAAGACGTCGCCGTTTCCGTTAATGTTGTGACGCAACGCAAGGAACACGTGTTGGAATTGCTAATTCACAACGATACAATAAATAAATAAACAATTGCATGTAGTTGTACAGCTCCACTATGAGACTTTTTTTAAGTTTTTAATTAAACCCATATATTCCTCGTGCTTAATTTGCTCTTCTTATCTTACCAAGACAATTATAAAATCCAAACCGTATTATAAATTCCTCCCAAATTGGGATTTTTCAAAGCAGTTCCTTCGTTGATAGGTAGAGCCTGGAGAGAGATTTCTGGGTATATTCGCCGGAAAAATAATGTCTTGCTCGTCGGAGAACTCGGAGTGTTCTGACCTGAAGACGGCAAAGTCGCCGGAGCAGTCAACGTTCTCTCACACCTGTAGTCTGTTGAGTCAGTACCTCAAGGAAAAAGGAAGCTTCGGAGATCTTAGTCTCGGGATGACATGCAACATTGAAGGAAGTGGTATGATTTGATTTTCCCCCAAATTTATGTTTTTGTTTGCTTTCTTTTTCTTTTTCTTTTCTTTCTCTCTCGAAAATATCCGATGCTGGTTGTTCACCGTTTGGATCCCCGGAAAAGAGACATAATTTCTTTCCTCTTGCTTCGTTCTCTAATAGAATGAAAGATATCTTAGAAGAGGAGACAAGTTTCCGGCTATTTCTAAGTTTATTTTGCTGTCGATAATTAATTTAAAATTGGAGATCTAATAAATACATCAGTTGCCCTTGAAATTTCGCTCCCAAAAAGAAGTCAACTCCAGAAAGATTAATGAACGAATTATAAGATTTGGAGTTTCGAATTTTGATAAGTTTGAGCAATTATCCTCACTGTCCAAAATCCTCTCTGATAAAAACTCTATTACGTTATACGAAACGATTTTTTTTTCTTTTTCTCTCGTCGTTTTCCCAATTGGACAAAATGTAAGGTTTGAGATTTTTTTTAGTAGACTAGAGAATATTTCGAGACATGAATTTGATCCCTAATTGTATGGGTTTGAAGATCTCTGAATCTGAAATAAATTTCCAGGGTCACCTGAGGTAGCTTTTCACTCTGCAACAATCATGAACCTACTTCCTACCAAGACACCTCAAAGCCCGACTCCTATGAACTTTAGGTTCGTTCTCTTGTTTCTTAAATCTCTTGTTCAGCCAATTTAAGCTTATCTTTAATGGTTGTTTAATTGATTATTGATATGAGATTGACTTATGCTCTCTTTTTTCATGATGTACAGCGTAACTAAATCTGTGAATAAGGAGCCTAAAGCTGCACAGTTGACAATCTTTTATGGTGGGCAAGTGCTTGTTTTTGATGATTTTCCAGCTGAGAAATTTAAGGAGATCATGTCCTTTGCAAGCAAAGGAATCTCTCAAAGCCAGAACAGATCTCCAATTCATCATCCTAATGTTAATATCATACCTAATGCTGCTAACAATTTGGTTCAAGAGCAACCTCAAGCACCACCCAGACCTGTTATTGGTGGTAATTTCCTTTTTTTACCTGTATGTTTTTGAGACAATGGAAGGATTTGCTTCGTAGATTTTATGTTTCTGATCATAAATTTCCTTTCTATACAGATCTGCCAATTGCTAGGAAAGCTTCACTTCATCGGTTCTTGGAGAAGAGAAAGGATAGGTAGGCACTCACACAAATAAAGGAAAACTTGACATGTTGCTTGTAGCGTCTCTGTGTATATGTTTCTTAAGCAATTTCACTATTATCATCAAGGAAATCGATTCACGAATTGGCTAAGTTTTCCAGTTTCCATTCTTAATTTATTTAATTTTTTGTTTTAAAGAAAAATTTCTCTTTTAACCTTTTTTGAGAGTGATTAAAACAATCTTGATACCAACGTGTGAGTCAAGGTAGAAGATATTATCTTTTTTCCTTTGTGTAGTTTCGAGTATGATAGGAATACGTAGTTTACGAATAGATTATCCTTCCTTCATGCTGCTATTACGCTTGAATGCTTTCTAATAATGTTGTTTTGGTTCAACTAAATGACAATTTTTTCTTATGCATTTCCAGAATCGCTGCCAGAGCACCATATCAAACAACCAATCCCAACAAGCCATCTGAACCCATGCCATGGGTTGGGTTATCGCCTAATTCACCGCAAGTCTGAACGTTGCTTCAGTTATATGTAATTTTATCTTTTTGGTTGTACGAGAAAGTAGAAGACTGTCACTGATAATGAGATGCTAGTGACAATAATATTATGGATGATTGGTTAAGGTTAAGGATATTCTAAATTGCTACATTCATAGAGTAGCTTCTAGAGGAAAGTGCAATTCAGCACGCCAATGTATCCAAAGACCTAGACCCCCTAGGGGTTAACCGCTACCCAATATAATCTAATTGCGTCGCTTCTTCTAAATTGATTTTTGAATTTTTTTTTTCTTTTAAGGTTTATGAGTGTCTATAGGGGTAGCCAGCTAAACTGAAGAGGATTAACATCGTCCTACCTGCCATGGATGTGATCTCATCCATAATAGGTGTATATATTTAGTTATTTCATTACAGTTTGCAAGGAAGTATATTGCCTGTATTGAATATCTTTGGTAGATGTCCAAACAAGTTTACGAATTTTCATTCTGCGTTCCGCCTAGCAATATTCTCAGACAAAATGCCAGGAATTAAACCAAAGATTTCAATTCCCAAATCCTAGTTCTTTCAAGGAACATAAATATTGTATGGTTTGAATTAGGAAATGCTTGTCGTAGTCAAATAGAAGTAGACAACATGAAAATGGCATCAATAAGATGATATGGATATGTGCCAGACGTGCCTGCATCAATACAAAACTATGGCAATCCGTGAGATCAAGAGGAAGAAGAAAGCAAATTTCGATTCCTTTTCTCTTTATCTTTTCGAAATATGAAATTCATTACAAAATGTTGCCGCAAACGTTATGTCTGCAGGAGCAAGTAAGAGCAGAATAATAGATGTATGCACTTGGAAACGAATATTATAATCCACATCTGCGTCAACAGGTTGTTTCAGTCTGATTTTGCATTGCTGTTAAAACTCTACGTGGCTTTTGTTGATTCTCCGTAGGAACAAAGGGACAGGTTTTTCCAAAACAGTAACATTGACATTGTTCCAAACCTCAGATGTTGTGGGAAGTGTTGCAATTCTCTCGACAATATGCATGTCTTCTGGAAAAACAGATCCGAATACTGTGTATGCATTTTCCCACTCTTCATGGTTAGCAAGGCTAATAAAGAATGCTGGGCCAGAACCAATCCAAACAACAGAACCCCTTCTAATAGTTGGGCAATCTTCTACAGGGATATTCTTGAATGTGGTCCCTTGTACTTCTAGTGTCCCCTGAATCAATCCGTAAGGAGGTCCAAAAGCAGCCTGGAATGAAGATTGAAGAGGATTATTCGCTTACATAATTTGGATAGATTGTGGGATAATGAAAATGTGAATGTCTATATATGCTAAAATGCATCAGATCAGCAAATCACAATCTTACGTCTTTTACATGGTTTCCTTCTGAATCCCACGATTCACCTCGGCTCTCTGCACGGTAAAATTGGCAGCTGGCACAATGGCGCAGAGCCAACAACTCTAGAATGTAAGCGACAGAGAGAGGGGCACAGTCAGGGAAAAGCTGCACGATATAGTGTCAAGAGTTAGCATAAGATATGAATGAAACCCAGTCAAAATGAACCACAGGCATTAAAAAGTTATTCTACAAATAATAGCATGGTAGAAGTTGCATTTTCTGCAAGCTAGAGGCTAGATAACAGAAAAACAGCACATATATGATAAGGGTATATCACAACACATCATAATGAATGCCAGATTTAGTAA
Organism: Delonix regia; assembly: GCA_037074485.1. Taxonomy (NCBI): domain Eukaryota; kingdom Viridiplantae; phylum Streptophyta; class Magnoliopsida; order Fabales; family Fabaceae; genus Delonix; species Delonix regia. Next base: position 4,127,338 of record CM073461.1, read on the forward strand.
CAACAATCTATTGCATCAATTTTCTGAGAGACCGCTAAGGGAATCAAGAACCGCATGTCCCAATGTTAAACATATTCCTCACTCATAATTACGCATTTTGGAAATATAATCAAAGTGGTAGGAATTCATTGTATATGTCGAAACAAAATTCAGTTGACAAATGTATCAGTTTCTACCAAAAAATGAATACATTGTATCAGGCAAATATCAGCAAAATCAGTTGTAGTTTAACAGCCATATCCAGTTTAGTAGCCAACGAGTTCTTTGAGTACTGTGTAATCAATATAACATTGGCAAAGAGAGATGTTCCAAAAGTTCCCAAGAAGATCCAAAATATACATGCAGGGTGTATTTTATCTAGCACATTAGCAAGTATTCTAGGGGTACTAACTCCAAAGAACTTATTTTACTTGGAAAAGTGCTCCCAATTGCACCTTCAATTATAATATCTAACCGGTTGATTTCTCACATACAATACGTAATTGGTAAAACATCAACACATCAAATTTTAAGGCCTGAAAGCATGAACACTTACTTTTACATGAAGGGTTCCATATTCAGTTTCCAGCCCAATAATACCCTGAAAATAAATAATAGAAAAAAGTGTAGTAATGAACAATAGAACCTTTCATAAGATCATTAAAATCAAACTTTGTATTGCATCATACAGAGACTTGCAAGGTATTACTGAGGATGGAAAGAGAGAATTAATTTTACAGCATGGGTAATCTACCCAAGATGACTCCTCTTGAATCACAACACATTCACAACAGATACCAAAGTTGGTGTTCAACTCAGATTTGCCATTCATCCTATCAAGCAACCCACACCTTGGTATATAATGTAAAATAGGGAGGCTTGACAATCACATATTGTCACCTAAGGCACATAGAACACGATGATCAATAGCATGGTTTTGGGTATACATGTCATGATTTGCCCCTCCAAAGATTATGCAGAATAGAGCACCTTCTCATAACCATAAAGTACTTTGCTGCCTAACAATATAATAGAATGTTCTTAAAGTATCTTGCATGCTTTTACCACAGGTTCTTTGACTGCATCATTACTCAAATTTCAATTTTCTCCCTTAAACATAAACCCAATATACTTCTATCCTCAAATTTTTAATGAAAGCACAATATCCCCTAAAGGGATCACATGCAAATTTAAGGAAAATATGTAATGCCATCTTAGGTCAGTACCACTACAAGCAACAGGTTACTAGATTGGAATAAACCTTAAAAAGTTCATGTTGGAGATAATTAGCATCAGGGACCAAAAGATAGGGGTTCTTCATCGCAGACTTGGTCATTTTCTTTCAGGTTCAGCACACATTTCTGAGCCAGCAGGTGAGAGAGAATGTTAATGTATGCCTTATTTTCATTTATTAATAACAATTTGCTCCAATGTATTCGTTCTAAGATACATGCCCGAGATGGGGATTTTAACAACGGTTCCTTCATTTTAAAGTATCAAACTAGTCTTACCTCTCCTTTCCCAAAGATGAGACCAGAAGTCCAACCAACTGCTTCCCTTGCTTCTTGGCGTTCAGGGGCTAAGCTGTCCTTTTGTTTCTTCAACCAGCACTGAAATTATGAAGTTAAATTAAGTGACTTCTATGCTCATGGTCAAAATGTTTATTAATAAAATTAAATCTAAAATCTGATCATGAAAATTTAGAATAATATAGACTTGAAATAAATTTAGTTCTTTCCTACATAAATCAATTTTAAAAAAATAAAATAAAACTTGCTAAAAGCCATAACAGAAAACATCTTCTCCAAAATGATTTCCAACAGTTTGGTTAATCAATATTCGGCCACTGTGTTATCCATTGTTCCACTTCACACTCCAAATTATCTCATAATTCTGCCCCGACACACTCTGCTAATATAGGCCATACCATAGCCATGGAGTAGGCAAGTTCCCCCAGCTCACTTGATCAGGTACACTAAAGAACCTAATTTGGACCATGCTACTTCAGCAGTAGCACGTACTGCTCACTATCACAGTGAAAAGACCAACAATGCTCTATAGCCACATTGGTTGTTTGGCTGACTTTTCGTACTTACCATAACCATGCAGTAAGAAATCAAAACTTTAACGGGTAGAGGATATAACAAGATAGGATCCAGAAATATTGAAGTGACAAGCATATACTGTCAGTCTATTCCTTGGTCAAAATTAGCTTCCAGCATAAGAAGAATCTGATTAGTTTTTACAGCCATCTCGCAAACACGTAGATCTTTAATCAAGAACCGAAAGTAACTTACCTCACCTAACTTGGATCCACAAGTCTCACGATTCCCACAAAACACCCATGTATCACACAGACACGGCCCATCCTTCCCTGTACACATGGATTTACATGCGTTGCAGCAACCTTCGGAATTGTTGAATTTAAACTCAGAACCCCACTTCACAGCGGAACCCCAAAGCTCCAAATTATCAATTCCTCTACAGCATCCTCTATTATGTCCCCCAAACTTCTGATCCGCCCCAGCAGTAGCACCGTCGTCTTCAACCAATGCCAATGACCCAAAGTCTGAAACTGAAGAGGCGCCGCCTGTAATTGTGAACACCGCAGAGACGAAAGCATAGACCATGCCACATGAAACTATACACACCAACAGGAGGATCAAACAACTCGAAAGAGTGAGCTGCGGGTCGTTTCGTTTACGAGGCATTGGAGAAATAGGGAAGCAGATGAAGACCCAGAAGTTGGATTAGGCTTCAGGATCAGGACATACAGTGAGAGAGCGTTGACCGAAAAAAGAGGTTTAGTAAAAGCAAATGATGATAAAAATGCGACAAAGAGCAGTCATTTTGATTCATAGTAGAGTTGAAAGTTGCGTGAGTTGTTCAGAGTTAAGAATTCACTCCGAACCCAAATATTATATTTAAAAATAATATAGTTAAAAATAAAAAATATATTTTTCACGCCTTCCAGTTTCCACACTAATGCTGCTTCTTGCATTTTATGATAAACAGGGAAAGAGAGTGTGGTAGTTGTGCCTGAAAATCTCGCGGAATCCCAGAGGTTCAGACAAAGATAGTAATCGATCCCTCTGTTATTGCCCGCACATCTTCATCCCCTCTCGAAGGTTTTGGCCAAAAAAAGAAATGTAAAAGAAACTCTGAAGGTTAAATACGATGTTAATGACTCAATGACCTCCATATTCTAGAAAAATTCTTACTGCCACATAAATTATGTATTAATTAACTACATACTAAATCAATTCTATTCAATTTGAAAAATTTTCTATTTAAGTGTTATACTGCTAAACTGTACAAAATATGTGCTTGATAATTTCTTTATTTACTAAACCCAACAACTTGTTATAAAAATAAATAAATAAAAATGTTCAAAGACACTTTGTTATTAGTAAAATAAAATATTCAAAATTTTCTTTTATTGTTGAAATATTGAAAAAATTTTAAAACTTAGATTGCACTTTAATTCAATTTTAAATTCAATTGAAATATTTTTATTCATTTATAATAGTGATTGCTAAGATATTTTTTATTGTCATTATATATTTATATAAATAAGTTTACCGTAAAAAAACTTATTCATACTTTTTTAATGATATTATATGAAATATTTGTTAGAATTTATCGCCGCAAAAAGGTTGACCATACCTCTTTATCTTGAGGTGTGCTTGAGCTCATTCCCTTAAGTTTGTAAGCACGAAATAACTCTTATATAATTGCACTACACATTGACTCAGACTCATTTTCAAGAGATGTTAAATTGAGTTTAATTCTTTCAAAATTCACTAATTCACTACACACGAAAAGAATATTATTTTGGCTTTTCATTCTTAATTTAGGCAATCATTAGTCAATAAATTTTCAATTAATTTTTTGTTAATTTTTATTCTTAATTTATTCTTTTTCATATCAATTTATTTTCGATATAGGCCCTTGTTAATCACATTTAATCATTGTATCTTAATTAAATAAGGGGTAATAAATTGAAAATATATTAAAAAATGAGAGATTAAATGAAAAATTAAATTGAAAATAAAAATTAATAAGGACTACATTGAGAATTAATTAATAAATAATAATTAAAATTAAAATTAAAATTTATGAAAAACTAAATTAAAAATTAGCTAATAAATAAATAATTAAAGTAGTGTATAACTCCAAGCCTCCAACAATATTTGGGAACGTGCGAGTATCTAGAATGACAATGCTTGTATATTTTTGTGATAATTTAGTCCTTTATAAATAATTGTAAATAATTTAATTTTTTAAAATTTTTATTTTATATAAAATTAGTTCCTCATTAATATAAATATATAGATTAATTTTGTATAAATTTAAATTTGTAAGTGATTAATTTGTTACAATTAAATTTTAAAGAATTAAATTATCACAAAGTATAAAAGTAAGAATCAAATTATATACTTTATATGTTGCTTTATCTTGACATGTTTTCATCACTGTAAAATATTTAGGGAACACATTTATTTTATACCACGTGACTGTATTATTCATTTGTGTTAAGTTTCTATTAATATTTAGATACTTAAAATGAGACATTCGAATTGTAAGAAATTGAATTGAGAATAAGTATTTCGTTGGGGGGGGGGGGGGGGGGGAAGTCAAGGTTCCCAAAAATCCAGCCAATTAACAAGCTATAATGACAGGTTAAAATAAATAGCAGATTTGGAAAAAAAAAAAAAACCTTTTATTAATTGTATTTTATGTTTTAATAAGAACGAACTATAATTAGGTAAACTGCACGTGTTGTACTAGTTGATGGGCCTCAGTGTGTATTCGTAAGGGCTTTATCATACCAGGTCCATAATAGGTGGGCTTTTACGGTTTCATAATTTGGAGACATACTCAGAAATTTGTTATAGAATGGAATAAAGGTATATTAAATGAAGACAAAATTTGTTAAAAAAAAATATTAAATAAGATTTTAAATTAAGGATTATGGGGAATTAATTGCAACTTGCAAAGTTTCTCTTAATTTATTATATTTTTTAGTGGCTTTCTTTCATAAATCAACAATTATTTTGTACTTAATTATACTCTAAGATATTACCTTGCAAACAGTGGTATTAATATGGAATTGTGATTCCAATGTTTTAGTAAGTTAAAAATATAATAATACAAATTTTATGAGAATTTTATACATAATACATGTATAATTTTAGCATATTATAAGTAAAATATCCAACAATAAAAACAATTAACACATTCCAATTATGTTAGTGTGTATGTGGGGATTTAGTAAGTTCAAAAATTCAAAATATATGAGACATGATATTATAACTTAAAACTTTATATATATAACTCTTGAAAACTTGAGAAAATTAAATACTTAACCCTAAATATAGTTCAGATTTAACTCTTCTCATCTTATCTGGTTATTGTACACATTGAGGTAAGTACTATTCAATTGTCCAAGCCTTTCTTTGACTTTATTTCTTTTACTCTCCACCATCCTTACATTGCCAAACATGGTATCAAAGCATTTTTCACTCTGATAGAAACGACTCAATCCACAGCTCCTATAACTAGTCCACTCAATACTACACAGAAGCATGAAGTTATCATATTTACTCATTCCATCTTGGTGAAGCTTGATGATAAAAATTTTTGTTGTGGAAAAAGTGGCTTAATGTGGCCATTCGCGGGATATAATTTGCAAAAATTTATAAAGATAGCATAGCAAATTCTAGCAAAATATACTTATGATCGATTAGTAGAAAAGCTGAATCTAAAGCATATCAAGTGGCATAAACAAGACATGTTGTTAATGAGCTGTTGTTAATCTCATAATCCATGCTTTCTTAGTGATGACCCGTTCAACAAGTATACCAAGTCATACAAGTAATACAAAAGTGAGAGAGTATCGTCTTACAAAGATTTTGGTTACCAATTTTACTAATTTGATATTATTTAGACTATAAAAAATTGGGACTAAAGGGAGCTCAATGCAATTAAAAAGAAACATTAATAATAAAAAAACATGTTTTCATTTTTAACAAGAAGAGTATTTAAAATTATGAACGAACACAAATATTCAAAACAAGCTAGGGATCCAACTTTAATTGACCTTTTATTGAATTCTATAATTTTTATTTAGCTAAGTTTTATTCCATAATTGATTGTTGAATTTCCCAATTTAACTAACAATCAATCCCTTTGAATGTTAATCATCCTTTAACTAAATGAGACTTTTCAATCTCGTGAACAAATCCCAATTAAGAATGGCTTTACAAAGAACAATGAAATTCCAAAAGAACTATACAATTAATAACATCTATCCCTAGATAAAGTTAGATTATAGTGTCTTTCACGTAAGCAAACTCATATATGAATTTCCCAATTTGATACGCAAACCATAAATTAACCCGTGAGTAGCCAAGTCAAGTGAAGCATTAAAAACCATCATAAATACTAAATTAATGGAAATAGAAACCTGTATTAAGCAATAAAGCTAAAAAAACATTATTCAAGTTAAGTTACATTTTCACCCTAGGTACATTAGTTTAGTTATACATAGTTAAAAAAACAAAAATAAAGGTAGAAGAAGAAAAAGTAAGCAATGTCCATGGTCTTTTCGATCCCAAAATAATTTTAGTGTACAAAATCCCTTGCAATCAATTTTTTTCCTTCTTTGTCGCCTTTCCTAGCTTTCTTTTGATTTAACCCTTGCAAAAGTTGTCATGGATGGTTAAAAGATTATATTTAAAGTTGAATTTTTACACATGTCAGAAAACAGCAAATGCCTAGACATTACTTTGGATGTCGAAGCAATGAGTGACCAGAACAGAAGAAAAAAAAAATAGGCTATAGTAGATGCTTTAGCACTAGATTAGATGCTTAAGCAGTGGGTGGCCATAATACACAAAATAAAAGTAACAGTGAATGTTTGAGCATTGTTTTGGATCCTCAGGCATTGGACCAACAAAACACATTTCTGAAAAAAAAAAAAATCAAAATCTAAGTCTTTTCTTAGCCTTCTAAATCTAAAATTAGTTAGTAAAACACTTAGATTTAGTGTGCTTAAGTCATTATAGAAAAGTTTACTAAATTTAAATTAAAATTAGAATGTTAATATGGAAACTTGAACTTCATAAACATATTTTTTGCACAAATAATTGCTTTTACAAAGGAAAAATGAGGTTAAAATCAAAGTTATCACTCAACGTTGGATGTGAAACATCCTCTTTAGCGTGGAATCAAATCCTTATTTTGTTTTCTTCATAAACAAGAGCCAAGATCAAATAACTTAAATCTGAACTTCGAAGCACAATGAAAGGAATTGTAAATATCAATGAGTATTTGTTAAAACTTAACTCTACAATAAACTCTTTAACAACTATAAGATATCCAATGTTTGTAAATGTTTACATTGAGGCAAAATTAGAAGATTTTCCTAAAGAATGTGATTCTTTTGTGATGTATATTTCATTTAGACCATTTCTTACTTAAGATAGTAGAATTATACATAATTTTAAGGAAATTGATACACCTACTACTAATTTAACTGAAGCTACTTCAAATAAGTCATTTCATCAATCTACTAGTCAATTTGGTTTTAGCATAAAAGGTCAAAAAAGTTATAGATTTTATTGTGGCATGATTGGCAGCAAGGTGGCAAGAGAGGCAAAGGATACAAAGGTAATAGTATTATAGTAATGTGTCAATTTTGTGGTAAACATCGTCATGTAACATGGCAGTGTTACTATCATTATGATCAAAACTAGCTATGACAAAAATAATGAATAATTACACAAGGTGGTACTCAATATGCTAACCCATAAGAGAATATAACTATGCAGCCTCTTGCACCAAAATTAGAATTTAACTCTTGGTTCTAGTGATCATTTCACACCTGATCTATAAAATATTGAATGTAAGCTGCAATATCATGGCAAAGAGATGGACCAAGTTACTAATGACACATGTATGAATATCCATAATGTTGGTTATTCAGACATAGAGTCTTTTTTTTTTTTGGTCTAAATCTCTTGTTCTTCATGATTTACTCCATGTTCCATCTATTACAAAGAATCATTTTAGTATTTATAAGTTTTTTAGGATAATATTGTATTTTTTAAATTCTATACTTTACATGTTTTGTGAAGGAACAAGAATTCTACAAAATCCTTTTGCAATGAAGGATTAAAGATGGTATTTATATTTTTGATAAACCTCTAGCTCATTGTCAATTTATGTACGAGTCTATTTCACAAGCAAGTAAGCAGCCTATGTAATTTGTTTAGTTGAGTACTTGTTGTAATCCCTAATCTTTCAATATTGGTGTTTTTCGTACTTAAAGTCTCTAGTTGTGGCATAATAAATATGGTCACCCTGATAATATGACTATTTTTGTTGTACTCAAGGCATTTAATTTGCCTTTTAATAATAAGAGTTTCATTCATATGTGCAAATCTTGTTGTTATGGCAAAACACATAAGTTACCTTATTCTTTGTCCTCTATAAAGTACTTATAACCTCTTCAACTTATTCACACAGCCTTTTGGGGTCCTGCCTGTTCCAAAAGTTTTTAAGGATATTCTCATTATGTGGATTTTACTGACACATATTCTAGATTTACTTGTTTTTATCTCATTATACACAAGTCTGATGCACTTTCAGTTTTTGAAGCTTTAAAACACATGTTAAGTTGCAATTTAATAGTAAAATCAAAGTTGCTCAATTTGATTGAGGTGGAGAATATCGGTCTTTGTCATAGTTTTTACAACTACATGGTATTCTTCAAAGACTCAGTTGTCCATATTCTTATGAACATAATGGTATTGTTAAAAAAATACATTGTCATATCATTGAAATTGGTTTGACTTTGTTAGCTATTTCCTCCTTTCCTTTATCCTATTGGGATTCAACCTTTCATATAGCAGTTTACATTATTAATTGTTTACTTATACCAATGTTGTCAAATTGTTCTCAGTATGTAAGTTATTTAATCAACAACCCAATTATCAGTCCTTAATGCTTGTTATCCACTTATTCATCCTTATAATAAGCATATATTTGATTATAAATCATGTCAATGTGTGTTTATCGGTTATAGTGTTGCTCATAAAGGATACAGGTAAGGGTTTTAAAAGAAAAAAAATGAAAATTATGATTTGTATGTAGTAAATGAGATATCTTATATTAATAAAAATGATCTATATTTGACATAAACAAAAAAGTGGCTTTTTTTTTAACTAACCGTATATATATATATATATATATATATATATATATACATATATAAACATATAAAAAAATTTAAAATATATATATCACCGAGTCGAGCCAGGCCAATGTAGTGGCCTAAGATCTCGTCCAACTCGGGACCGGGTCCTTCATGATGGACCTAGTGGCTGTGACATAAATGATTTTGACCCTACCCAAAATAATAGGCCTGGGCTAGCCGGGTCATGATCGCCCTTGGATATAAGTATCTCTCTCCTTTTGGTAAGGTGTATATTTCATGAGATGTCATTTTTTATGAATCTATGTTTCTTTATTCATCATTGTTTCCTGTTCAATCCAAGACAATGTCTCATGAGTCTTTTTTTTCCACTGGACCTTCATCTAATCATCTATTGGCTTCTGTGAATACTCTTCATTATGATAATTCAATATGATCGTTAATCCTACTTACACTAATCCTATTTCTAATGTTGTTGCTGATTTGACTGTAGGTTCTTGTGAGCAAATGGTTAGTTCTCTTTATGTTGCAGCTGCTGATCACTCAATCTCAAAGGATGATAAAGATGTCCTAATCATAAATTATTTTAAGACAACATATTTCTGATCCTTAACCACATGGGTTACAACCTTCTCATATAATGGTCACATGGTAAGGCTAGGTTTTTAAATTAATGGTTTTTTCTTGCTCAATAAAAGCCTACAATAGTAAGTGAAGTTATGATTGTTTTGTAGTGGAAAACTACTTTGAATGAAGAATATAATGCTCTTTTTCGAAATAAAACATGGACCTTATTACCATTACCACATAATTGACAAGTTATATGATGTAAGTGGATATTCGAACTTAAGTATAGTGCTGGCGGGAGTATTTAAAAGTATAAAATTATGCATGTTGCAAAGGGTTTCCATCAACAAAAAAATGATATAATTACACTAAAACTTTTAGTTCAGTGGTTAAACCTTCTACCATACGAAGCATACTGACTTTTGCTCTTTCTCAACATTAGGAAATAACACAACTTGATGTGAATAATGCCTTTTTCAAATGATGTATTACATGGAGAGATTTACATGAAGCAGTAAAAAGGTTTTGAAGCATGTAACAAATTTTTGGTTTGTAGGCTTTTTATGGGATTAAACAAGCACCATGTGCATGATATGAACACTTAGCTTTAACTTTACTTTAACTTGGGTTTTGACATAATAAGTGTGATCGATCTTTGTTTTTTAAGAATCACTAAATAATATACTAATTTGTATTGGTCTATGTGGATGATATTATTTTGATAGAAAGCTTATCTTTAATACTTCAACTACTTATTTCACAGCTTAATTCTGCATCTACATTAAAGATCTTGGTAAACTCAATTATTTCTAGTGCCTTATAAATGGCAGCTTATTTCTTACCCAAACAAACTATATTCATGATTTGTTGTAAAAAGCCAAAATGTGATCTGTAAAAGGGCTTCCTACACCTATGATGTCAAGTTTAAAATTGTCTAAACATGAAAGGGATTCCATGGAATATCCTAAATTGTATCATTCAATTGTTGGAGCTTTACAATATCTTACACTTACATGTCCAGAGTTGTCCTTTGGAGTCAGTAAAGTCTATCAATATATACAAACTCCTCTGGATACATATTGGAAGGCTGTTAAAAGGATTTTACATTACTTGAATGGTAACTTGTCTCATGGCATTATTACCAAACCATGTACTCACTTGAATGTAGTTAGGTTTTGTGACACAAATTAGGGTGCAAATATGGATGATTGTATGAGTATCTCTGGGGGTCTGCTGTTTACCTTAGTAGTAATTTGATTTCTTAGAGTTCTAAGAAGCAAACCATAATTTCTAGGTTAACCTCAGAAGCAGAATACTGTAGTTTAGCCAACAATTTGATTAAAGTGACTTGCTTAAAATCTTTGCTTACAAAGTTACATATTACTACTAATTCTTTGCCTTTGATTTAGTGTGATAATCAAAGTACAATACTTATGAGTGCCAATCTCATTCTTCATTGTAAAACTAGACATTTTGAATTGGATATATATTTGTGAGGGAGAAAGCATTAAATAAGGATGTACTTATCAAAAATATTCTGTCTTATATTCAAGTGGTTTTGCCACTAAATAAGAGAGTGCTCGTGAGGTTACTATCTATTTGTATTATTTTTTTCGTCCCTCTCCTCAAATGTATTTGGAAAGTTTATAACTTTCTTGCAAGATTCAATTTTCGAAATCAAATTCAGAATATTAAGGAGAGCAAGGTGGTTTGTTCATGGCTTTTCAATTTTTCGCTTATACTTAAAAGTCCCATTTATTAATTAAGAAATACGATCCCAATATTATATATATATATATGTATATATATATAAAGAATCGTAAGGTATTTATGTTCTTCTTGTCTTGGTCGATCCCTACGGTGGTGCATGATAAGAAGCAACGTTCAGACTTGGAAGAGTACAGGAAGATCTATGTAGGTAGTGGTGAATCTAAAATTTGATTACAAACGAAGTAAACAAATTTTAATTGTGACTTTGACCAAAAAAAGTAAATTTTTATAAAGTAAGAGAATAAGTTTTATTCATTTAAAAAATAACAATATATGTACAAAATAAAATGTTTAAAATATAAGAAGCCCCTTGATCCATCATTAAATTCAAACTTGCATAGATAAAATATTAGTTAGTATATATAAGTAAAAGTAATCAATTTTAGCGTGCACCTTTGGGGAGAAATAAAAGGAGAACTTGGACTATGATACAATAATTTGGTTGACTGGTCGCCTTTTACAAAAGCGACAAGCTCAGGAAACTAACGGAATATTCTAAAGCAAAAACCGAACGGCAATAAATAATATAATCCAACCAAATCATCAAAGATAAAAAGCAAGACTAGACAATATGATTGACCAAAGCCGACCTATGCCACTTTACCATCTCATTCAACCGCCAATCACGTGCCCCCCTTAGATTTTTCCCACGTGTCTCCCGATCCTTCTACTAATTATCCACTATTTTCGGTTCTTTAAATAAATCCAAAAGAAAATAATAAATTTTTGTTGGTGTATTGCAATATATACTTTTTATTTTTAAACTTAAACCCTCTAATTTATATTTATATTAATTATTAAAAAATTAATTTATGAATTAAAAAATAGCAGAATAGTTTAACAAATTTACAAATTAATATTTTTTTAATGATATAACCATTTTTTATGATATATTAAATAATTTTACCACAGAAAATACATAAAATGGGAAAACGACAACATTACATTCCCCGACTAAAAAACTTCATCAAGAAAAATAAAAATTTTTTGTTTTATTTGTTTTTTGTCAAATTTCAAATAGTCGCCGCATGCTGCTTTTTGTCACTAATTGCATAAGTTTCTCAAATAAAGTTACCGACATTTTCTTGAAAGGGTTTTATTTAACTCAATAATTAATTTAGCGTTTCTATTTTAAATATAAACCAGCATCTGGCATGGCGCTACTAACGAGATAACAACTGTAATGTGTATATATATCTTTGGAATTGTTTGGGGTCTTTTAATTTCACACAAAATTAATTTTTTTTTTTTAGAAAACATATGTGGATTGTGGTGTAATAAACTGAGAAGATAGAAGTTGAAGAAGGAAAAATATAATAATTCTTTTAGAAATAATTATAGGTTATGAGGATGCAGAAATTTGAGAAATTAAAGTGATGTTGAAGAATTGAAAAGTTATTTTACATCATTAGAAGTCCAAAGAATCCCCTTTTACGTTGGAGGGTTATGCAATTTATTCCTCTCAACTTTAAAAGTTTATAACAAATTTTAAAGTTATAGTTTTACGTAAATTAGGGCTTGTTTGATTTTTATTTTATTTTATTTTTATATTCATAGAATAATTTTGTGAAAATACTTTTCATAATAGTTTTTAAAAATAAAAACTTAAAAAACTTGATCGAATCATTTATTTTTAAAAACATACTTTAAATTTGATGAAAACAATATTTAAAAACTTAGTTCAAACAAAAGATTTAAAAGACTTAAGGCTTTATTTAGTACCAACAATTAAATATATAATTTAGAATTCTAATTCCATTCGAATTAAAATTAATTCAAAAGTTTAAATTTTATGTTTTAATTATGTAAAGAATTAAAACATAAATTCTAATTTTACTATTTAGACAAATAATAAATATTTATTTTATGTATTTATATTTATTACATGTTCAATAATATATATATATATATATATATATATATGCATACTTGTATATGTATGTATATGTTTATGTATATAACAATTTTATTATATAAATCTTTGTGTGTGTATATATATATATATAGGTGCATGTGCATGTATAGTACATATTTAGTAAGTAAAAGTGTGGGTAGAAACGTGTGTTTGCATTTTAATCATGTTAGATTACATATTGAGTTTATTTAAAATCCAATTATGTAATTTTTTAATATTAATTTATTTTATTTATAATAAATTTTATTTATGACAAATTATTAAAATGTTAAGTTTTTTTAAATGTTAATTATTTTTCATTTTTAAAATGTATTTTTATTCTATTATTTTCATTTTAAATCTTATTTTTTAATTTTAAAATTATTTTTATAAGAAAATATTTTTTTAATAAAAATAAAGATGACCCAATCTGACTTATTATTAACTAGTTGGGTTGGGTCTCCAAATCTATTCAAATTTAACTCACATCCTACTTAAATTATGTTTTACGGAATTACAATTCACTATTAATGAAAATAATTTTGAGAAACAAGAGAAAACATTTAAAATTTGTTGTTGTTTTTTACTTCTTAAAAACACATTTTATGTTTTTTTTTTATTTTTTATAACAATTGATAAAAAAAACACATTATCAAACAAATTTTTTTGTTATTTTATTTTTAAAAATAAAAAAATTATTTTTAAAAACAACATTTGAACAAAGCCATAATTTCTTTGTTAATTCTTTGTCCTATCTTGAAATATAAACAATTAGTTTTTTCCGTTTGAAAAAAACATGTTTAATGCAAATCAAATCTGCATTTAGAAAACATTTAGAATATATTTAATATATTTTAATTTCAGATATTGCGGTATCTTGCATATTATGATACCAAAATATTAGTGATACTTGTGTGTAGTATAACAAGTAATCGTATATACATATTTAAGTGATATAAACACATAAATATTCTTTAAACATCGTAATTATATAAAATATCTCATATATACTATATAAAGGAAATCTTACAATTAATATTGTCAATATTACTAGCAAGATCACAAAAATAGCGGAGATTGATTAGGATCAGTTACAAGATCGTGAGAAATTGGTAATAAAATCTACTAATAATGTGGTAATTACAATATAGGAGGAAGTTTGATTTTTTTTTTTTAAATAAAACAAATGCCAAGGCAATGTAAAGAACACAAAATATTCTTAATAATAATTTAAAAGAGCAAATATCACATAGATTGAGTGAATGAAAAAATTGAGAAATGACGGTAGGCATTGTAATCCATACATGCTTCTGTATAAGATCATTTTCTCATACTTTGTATACTATATTTTACACTACTTCTTATAATTCTTTTAAGAAAATAAAAAAAATAAAATATTTAATGTACTCATAGACATTAATGAATCAAATTATAATATATTATAATTATATTCTTACATTACGATACTCTTGCATAAAAAATGATCTCAAAATAAAATCTATTGCAGAGCAAATTATAAAAAAATTAGAAATAATTCGACAACATAAAAAAATTCAATGTACTCAATGAATTTGGACCCCTTCGTGTCTATTTTTCTCATGTTACTGTCATATTAAAAAGAGATAGATACATATTGAGTAATGCTAATTATTTAAATAAGTCTCACATATTCAAATAGGTATGGATACCATCAACTTTATGTCTATCTCTCTTTAACATGTTACATTTGAGAAAAAAAATATGAAGAGATCTAAATTGGTCTCAACTTGATGGTCATATATTATTAAATTTTAGTATTCAAGATATTATGATATGGGGGAGAAAATAGTTAAAATCATCGTATACCAAAACCCAATTTAATTACTTTCAGTTTGGTTATAAAATAAAAGTTTGAGAATTTTTTTAAAAGAAAAAAATAAAAATATATAAAATATTTTATAATCTCACAATTTTAAATGAATCAATATACTCAATTATAATATAGAAAGTAATATTATTATTTTTGAGTTGATATTATTATAATTATATTAATATTTTATAACTAGTATATTAATATATTTAAAATTATAAATATATACAAAATAAAACCTAAAAAAAAAAATCTATAATTCTTCTCCTGAGAGAAGCGAAGTAACTGAAGTCTTGCCGTTGACGGGCTAATATGAGTTTGTCACATAATTATTACCGGTGTTTGTTGAGTTAGAATATTCCAAATCACATGTCAATGCTTCATAGTCAAGATTCCATCCGACTGCACTATATTTAATTACATTTTTTATTTTTGAAATTAAATTTTTAATAAAAATATAATACATTAAAAAATATTGAAATAATTTTAAATAAGGATTATAAATTTAAAATATTTATTATTAAAAAACCTACAATTTAAGAACTTTTTTTTTATTATTATTTTGAAAGATTCACTTTGGGAGTTTCCAAAGTACAAAAGAAAGTTGATTCTTAAATTATTTTGGATAATGTTAAAATTGAAGATCTTTTATAATGAATGTCATACATTTATACTCCTTAACTATAATTTTTTTAAAGTTTTGTAAATAAATTATAAGCTTTAATGCTTGGCCACAAAAAAAGAACACGTTTATCAAATTCTTAATTAAAAATTCAATTAAAACAGCTAAAATCTAAACTCTTTTCCAACTACAACTCCGCCTTCCGCCAATTAATTTGGGAAGCACGTGCATCTCACGGGCCTGAGTCTGTATCTAAAGTGTTCATCGTCCCCAATTTGCCAAATTCGCGTTGTACAACTTCGATTTGGACACTTTTAGACAAGACCAGCGGAAATCTCTCTAGAATTCTTCGATCCACCTCACCAACCCCTCCCATTTATGCCTTCTCTTCCTTTTCAAGAACTCCGCGTTTGTTACTCGCTCTCTTTCTGAGCTCTTCCCCGTTCTCTCCCATCCGCCGCCTCATTCTTGTCGGTGTTGTATATCTATCTTCAGCTGAAGCCCAGCTTTGCCACTCTACACCATCTTCTCCTTCCCTCGCGCTCCGACGCACAGTCGGAGCCCTTCTCATTTCAATTGTACGGTGATTTATTTTATTTTATTTTCTTTTATTTCAATTTCCGTGGATCATTTGTGGAGTTTGATTTGATTTAGACATTGTTTGATTCTTACTATGGAGGGATTTAAATATTTCTTTTGGGGTTTTTCGTAGTGAAATATTTTGTTTGCTTACTGGATCTTCTTGAAGACTTTAACTTTTTTGCCTTCCTTGATTCCCCGAGGAAGTAAGGGATATTTGACTAAATTTTGAATCTGACGATTTTCACAGGATCCAGGGAGTTGTGAGCCTTTATTCTTCATAGGAGTATTTGACTGTTATTGCTTCTTTTTCCTTATTTTCGTTGATGTCGATTTTTCTTTTTCTTTTTTGGGTTATTTTTGTCTTTTCATTGTGCATATGTTTATTGCTGGCTTTAGCGCAGAATTGATTTTAACGTCCTTTGTATTTCTTGATTCCTCCATGTCTTCATACACAGTCTCGTTTTTAGAGTCTAATTCTTGAATGGTTACATGAATTGTGTCGTTATGTGTATTTGTGCTGACCACCATCTTTTCTGAAGAGCAGTGCAAGTATTATTTTCCTATCTTTCTTTTTGTATCAGGTCATTTTTGGTTAAGCAGAGAATTGGGATTGATTTGTTTACTAATTATTTCACTTCGTCATGTTTGAATTTGGGTTTGAAATTGCAAGGTTACAATGATTTTGATGATATATTGTAGTGAAGCCTGGGCGCTGGTCTAGTACCTTGGTGCCTGCACTTCTTCCATAGCATAAATGGGTTGTTTGAACTCTAAAGTGAGAAGGCAATTTCCTGGGCATGAGGATCCTGTAACTCTCGCGTCACAGACAGCCTGTAAGTCAATTAATCTCTTGACTATGCAATGCTATAATTCTTGCATGACGAGAAAATGATGATTTGTTGGGATTCTGCTGTTGCATTCTAATTGCTGAACTGGTCTTCTCGGGTCCTTTATTGTGAATTCACTTTTCCCCTCTGCTGAATGAATCTTAAAAGCACGATATCGATTAAAATAAATAAATAAAAGAGATATTCTGTAAGGGCTTGCAATATTGCATGCTGTGTTCAGGTCCTTGGGCGGGTTTTGGGAGGAGGGTTTAGATTGCGACAAACAAATCACCGTTCGGTTCGTTGGGTTTAACATTGAAAGTGGGCTGCTTATCTGAAAAGGAAGCTCATGTCATCTAACCCATCATTTTTTGCCCATCCTAATGTGGGCTATTTCATGGGAAGGACTTGCCTGTGCTTCATCAGTGTAGGCCTAGCCTTATTTGTGGGTATATAAATATAAGGTGATACTGTAACTGTTCTCAAATTTGAGGTGTAAACCAAACCATAGAAAGTGTTGTTAGTTACTTTTCTACATGGTTAATTAAACAGATTAGGGAGTAATCTTACATCCTTTTTCATGCCTCAAATTTGTAACCTATAATTGAAACTTAACCATTCTGTCAGAAACCTGAAATAGTTTTAGCATTTTTAAGTTCATCCAGTGAAATAACAGTTCAAGGAGTTATTTGGCACAATTGCAGTTCTATATTTATGGTTGCACTTGTTATCTCTTTCACTTCCTATTGGTTAGAAACTTAGAATACCTGGAAGATGATCAAAATATAGGTAAATTGGCCCTAACTTTAATATTTTCTTTGACCACGGTCTCTGGCTTATTGTAATTCTTTGCCAATGATTTGTTTGATATAATGAATCTGTCTACACCCTGTATTGTGGCTTGTTGACTCTGTGTTCTTGCATCTGTCTAAGGGCTTTTCTTTTTATGGGTTTGTACTTTGCACAATAAACCTATTCTCTTTTTGGACACAATTTTAAGTTGTTGCCTTCATCTAAGCAAGCTCTACCTATTTGAGACAAAATTGAGACTTTGTGGTTCATGTGCGGGTCAGTGTCTTAATTTGAGGATGGATGTAATGACTGTATTTCAGTTCTACTGCCTGTTAGTTATTATAAAAATGCAGAAAAATACCTGCCCATCTCAGCTTTATCCTCATATATATGATGCTTTGGTTACGAAATTCTTCTATCTCTTTCCTTTTTCAGGGCACCCTTCTTAATTTTGTAGTTTAAACTTGTTTGTCATTTTTTGGTTTTCCAGTCAGTGTTAGCGAGGTGGAAGCATTGTTTGAGCTTTTTAAGAGCATCAGCGGGTCTCTTGTTGATGATGGATTAATTAGCAAGGTACTGTATGGCAAATGCTTTTTTTTTTTTTTTCCACAATTCGTCTATGACATTGCTTTAATAGTCTTTTGGCTGTCTTAACTTGTCTTCTGCTTTTTCACTATATAGACTTTGTTATGCATGAGTGTTTATCCAGTTACAGTATAGATATTTATTATCATGCGTTTTTTTGCGTTTGAATCTTTCTTCATGTTGTGATCAAGAGTGTTCTTTCTTTGCAGGAAGAATTTCTGTTGGCAATTTTCAAGAATAGGAAAAGGGAGAATCTCTTTGCAAATCGGGTACTAATAAGCATCCTCTTGCTTTCATATAAACATGCTATAATCATTAGGTTGCTTGATAATGTGCGGCAGTTTGAGTTTCCACAGATGCAGACAAATGCTCTCTTTGGATCAATGATTCATAACTACAAGAATTTACAGATTTGCTATATGCTTCTGGAAGTAACTCCCAATATATTAATTCTTCTGTGCAAGCCTGCAAAAAATTTATTGTTAAGTAAATGGCAATTGTTTAACTCCAATTAGTAGTTAATTCCTTATATGCAATATATCTTTTGTGGCTATTTGAAAGTGGAGAATACTCTCCTTTTACAGACACAGATTACTGCTTGTTTAGCTTTAAGATTTAATAATAATTTCGTTCGCTGATATTTTGTGTCCTGCTGCTTGTGACATATGCATTAACTAGCCTTTTCTATGAACTGGATATGTATTAATATTAGATTCATTCTGCGTGTAGATTTTTGATCTGTTCGATGTTAAGAAGAAGGGAGTCATTGATTTCAGTGACTTTGTTAGATCACTCAATGTATTCCACCCAAATGCACCACTAGAAGACAAGATAGATTGTGAGTTGAAGATTGAATTATTGACTTTAGATTGTAGGTTATCCTTGCTTCCATTGTGTGATCTGGCTGTTCTAATGGATCACATTTGGTTTTTTTTTTTCAGTTTCATTCAGGCTCTACGATTTGGATGGTACAGGCTTTATAGAGCGCCAAGAGGTAACACAGTTATTATTTGTTCATATGCCTTAGAATGCAAAAAGTGTTCATATTAGATTCAAGTTTAAATAAAACTTTTTATGGAAAGATATTCTTCCGTAGTCTCTGTCATTTATGGCTGTAATGATCTGGTCTTCTGCATATAAAAACTTTAGCTATACATACCTATTAGGTTAATTGGGCATCATTTTTTGTTTTTCTGATTGATTTCTGGCAGGTCAAGCAAATGTTAATTGCACTTCTTTGTGAGTCTGAAATGAAGCTGGCAGATGAGACCATAGAAACAATTCTTGATAAGGTGAGTTTGTTTGGGAAAAGAAAAAACCCTAGATAATACAAAATATAATGTTATAAACAGACTAATCGGATCAACATTCTGGAAGGTTTATAGCTTATTTGAGCTGTGCTGCAACCTTTTATTCTCCCATGAATAAATGTCACAAAACGAATGGCTTAAACCTGACAATAAAATTATATTTTTGTGGTCAGACATTTTTGGATGCCGATCTAAACCAAGATGGGAAAATAGACAAGACCGAATGGCAAAACTTCGTTTCAAAGAATCCGTCACTACTAAAAATCATGACCCTACCTTATCTGAGGTATGTGCAATACCTTTTTTATGGTTAAAATTTTAAGCTACTTCCATTCAAAGTTTCTAAATTGATTAATTGTGAAATGAATGCAGGGACATAACAACAACCTTCCCAAGTTTTGTATTTAATTCTGAGGTTGATGAAATTGCTACTTGAGAGATGAGAGCATACGGATTGAGATTTTGGTTACGCAATTAGTGATCAAATTGGGTACCTTCTTAATTTTTTTTCTGGTTTTTAGTATTAGAATTTGAAAAGCAATAGATGGTTGAATATAATTAGCCTATTTTAGCAAATTGTAAATCACATTCTAATTGAAATTTTCTTGTCAACCTCTGTGTTGGTACTTAAGTACCTCTGATAAATTTGCGTTAATTTTTCCGGTCGGTTGATTTGACATTGCCCGTGTTTAATCCCATGAGAAAGCTTTTGAAAAGATTAGGTTACTTGAAATGTTACCAACCGTTAAGCACTCCACAAGAATCATTAAAGATTGATTCTAATAGAGGTGATCATTCTAAGATGTGTTTCATAATTATTAATACGTTGAGAAGAAATTTTGGTGTAGTTTTTATATATTTGTTATTAAGTGTTGAACAAAAGTATAATAGTTGATGGTTTTTACAATTAGGTCATTTCAAAAATTTTTCCACATGCTTGTAGTAAGGGAATTTAAAATCTGGGTTGGTCATATTTGAACATGACTTGGGACTCGGTTCAATTAAAGATTTGGGGTAAAAATTGTATTGGAATTTGACCTAATAAGTCATAGAGTTTATATTTAATTTTTTATTTACAAAAATTTACTTTTAATTAATAAAAATAATTTTTTATAATAATAAAATTAAGATTAGAAAGTAAAAAACGTAGAATGACAAAAAGTTAAGATTTAAAATAAAAAATAACTAAGATTTAAAATGAATTAATATATTTAAAATTTATTGTAAATACAAATAAATTAAATTAGATTATGAGAAATAATATTTTGAAAAATAAAAATATAACCAAGACTTTAATTAGCTTAGTATTTTTTTGTAATTTTTTAAATTTTAAACAGGTTTAATCTCATTTGATATGATTCCGGTTGATTTATTTGTTTACCCCTTTGTTTATATGTTATATTTTTATTAAAATTTTTAATAATAAAAATATTGGAAATTATATTTAAGGCTAGTACATACGTTAAATTGGTCATAACAATTTTATAAAAGCTCAGCTCTTCTTTTAAGCAAAAAGCTCAAATCTTCATACCAGAAGAAAGAAAAAATAGAGGGGAAGAGAAAACGCATTCTCCTGAATTTATTGAAATCATGTATAGTTGATTCTAATTAATATTTAATATTTATATTTCCGAGATGAGTGACTCTTTAGGTGTCTCCCAAATTGAATTTTAATAAAAATAAATGGTATTATAAGTGAGAAAAAATTATAATGCAATAATAAGATAATAAACGAACTATATAAACAACTCTAAGGCCTATATAAAATAGAAAAAATAGTATTTTAATTCTTGGCATTTTGATTATGTCTTGTCTCAACATTCTATATTTATTGTCTCAAAATATTCTTTTATCTTGTAAAATTTTATAAAAATTAATTCCTCAACCAATAAATAACTTTTTAAAGTTAGCTTTTTTAAATTGGTGGAGGGATTAATATTTTAAATATTATAAAATGTAAAGAATTATTTTGAGGCCATAATTGTCGATAACTAAAATGAAACAGAAAAAATTTGAAGAATTAAAATAGCATTTTTCTTATAAAATATATGATTATTTTGATCTTTTATTTATTAATTGATTTTTAATTAAGTTCTTTATTGGATATACAATGTCGAAGAATGGCAACATAAAATATATTTTTTTCAAAATTTTAAGGATCATATTAAATCAAAATAAACCTCAGACTAAAATAAAACCTAAATGAAACTCAATAAAATCTCAAAGCTTACAGGTAAAATGGCTAAAAGATGGTGATAGACAAAGACTGCATTCATTTTAGAGCAATCTTCTTTCTTGGGATTGCCTCACATGGGGGTAGAGATGAAGAAGGATTTCTTCCACCAAGAATATGGAACATGTTCTATTTCTCATAAGCACATAGCTATATTTACATTATTAATATATTCTTGATATATTCAATTAATTCAGTGTGGGTAGATATACCTACACATCGGTATTTTTATATTTATAGTTTGTACTAATAAATTTAAAATATATTTCTATGTGAAAATTTTCAAAAGTTCTGGCGTAGCCAAAGAAAATCAAGATGAGAAAACTTGTCCCTCACAATAAGAAATAGAAAAAGCCTGCCGCTTAATAAAAAATGGAAAATGCTAATTGTAATTTTCAAGGGTAATACAATTAATTTGTAAATAAAACAAAACCCAAACAAAAGATCTTGTAGAAACAGTAAAATGGGGCCCTGGAGATGAAACATAGTATTGACACGTATACGAACAACTATTAAGGATCACAGTCACAATCACAGAATCAAAAGCTACGGAGATGTTGGTGCAATAGGAGTATGAAGAGAGAGTACTGTCCTCACATTAAAACAAGCCTAGTTTTGTCCCGCCGATTTATGGGCAACAAATATTCCGAAATTTTCTAGGTTTTTATAAATCCATGAGTTGTTTTTGTTGAGGATTGGTATGCATATTTGTTATTATCGCCCCTAACACATAACTTTTTGTCTCTGTATTGCCGTCCCTTCCACTGTTTTTTTTATTCGCATAACAAACGAACCCCGAAGATTTCAACGAAAATATAGATGGGGAGGTTTTCCGGGTGTCTCTGAATCTGGCAAACTGTGTCAATTGCAAACCCTAGCTATGATGATTGTTGGGTAACATATTATTGAAACCGAGTTAGGGTGAGGGGGGAGAAGGTGGAAGGAGGTATGTACAGAGAGCGAGGCGGTGTTAGGTCCAAGTCCGAGGTGTGTCCCGTCGATCGGAAGCGCATCAACGACGTCCTCGACAAGCAGCTCGAGCGATCATCTCCGTCCACTTCTAGGGCTATCAAGGCAAAGGATAGGTCCACGCAATCGCTTTTGCCCTCTAAGCCACACTCTGATCCCAGGGACTCTCGCGCTGCCTCCATATCTAAGAATTCCAATGCTTCACATGGTTAGGACCCAGAATTATTTTTCTCTCTAGATGACCTGCTTGTTGGTTTGTTCTTTGTATGTCGAGAGAATGGCAGTGCTATTAGAATACCTTTCTATGATTTTTTTTTTTCGTAAGTGTATTGGGATTTGTTCTGTTTATGCAGTGATAATATATCTGTTGGGTCGGAGCAGAAATTGGCAGAATATGGTAGAAAAGCCAACATTTTACCAAGGGTTTTTCTTTTTTTTTTTTTTACCCTCTTGTCTTGTCTCCACTTATCTCTGTCCTGCCAAACAAGTTGCATTGCTTTGACAAAAGTGGAACTTTTGAGATAACGGTGTCGTATCTAATAAACGTTATTCGATCTATGGACTTTCTCCGATTTAAAATGTCATTTCTGGGACATGAGGCTTGCTTATTTTCTTGTAGGTTGATAAATTCTGGTTTAGAGATGTTTACTTTGGAAGTCATAAGTTTAGCTCTCAGTTTCTTGAAATGGTGCTTGGACTGATTACTGTAGATTTGTTTTATATTTTCTTTTCTGACATTTTCCCCCTCTCCCCACGCTCAGTATTAGATTAGTGGTATCAACTATAACCTGTTCTACACTTCAGAATGATATGAGAATGCGTGAACTCTATTACGCCATAAAATGTTGTTATTAAGTGCCAACTCACTCCAACCACTGGAGGAACTGAGCCATGAGGCTTTCTTAATGACTCTCAAAGCTAATATAGGAAAAGACAAAGTCATAGAGTAGTGTCTGTGAAAGAGTTAATAATTTATGTTAATAACTTCTTATTATTAACGCCATAATTGTGTTATATTCTAGCTGTGGCAAAGCCAGACCATCTGAAATTTAACTTTCATAAATGAAAGGCATTTTGTAGAAAGGCAAGAGGATTAGAGGAAGATAAATTATACTGATATCTGTCAAAGTGCTGAGTGAGTACGATTTTCCATAAAAGCACTAGGTGGATATTTGTACCTTACACTTTTTGGTTATGTGCAAAATTTTTATGCTGCTAACTATAGAAGGATTTGGTAAAAAAAAAAAAAAAAAAGATAAAAATGATTTCCAGCACTTACCATATTATATCTGGACCCATTGCACCCTAGAGATTGTTGGCAAAGAGATGGAGGCATAAGCCCACATTGTGCGTGTGAGAAAGAGGAAGAGAGAACGCATGTACTTGATATAGAATTGCTGAGGATGACATTAATCTGCTGACCTAAATCTTATATGTATTGAGTGCAGAGGACTCTGAAACAGACACTGAAGAATCTGATGTTAGTGGTTCTGATGGGGATGACACGTCTTGGATCTCATGGTTTTGCGATCTGAAAGGAAATGAATTCTTTTGCGAGGTAGATGATGATTACATACAAGATGAATTCAACCTCTGCGGATTAAGCAGTCAAGTGCCTTACTATGATTATGCTCTTGATTTAATTTTGGATGTTGAGTCCTCCCATGGTAAGCTTAGTTTTGTGTTTTTATATCTCGTGATACTAGTGTAGAATATGAGTGATGGTATGAGATGAATATACTTCTGTTTCTCATAGTACGAATGTATTTGAGTTGAATTGAGGTGGTTGTTTTCCTTAAAGCTAAATTCAAAGTGTACAGTGACGAGACTTGCTTAGAATCTAAGATTTACCTACATGGTCATTCTTTAATTTGTTTGTTTTAATGCTACTCTAGGTTGGTTGAAACATAAAGGCGACATGTTCACAAAGGAACAAAATGAATTAATTCAATCAGCAGCAGAAATGCTTTATGGCCTGATTCATGCTCGGTACATTTTGACCAGCAAAGGAATGGGAGCTATGGTAAAATTTTGACTGCCTTTTATTGTCCATGTTTTCATGCTTTACTGCACTCAAAGTTGGCAGTGATAATGAAATTGGGTTGTCTGCAGTTGGACAAGTACAAGAACTATGACTTTGGCAGATGTCCAAGAGTCTACTGCTCCGGAACCCCCTGCCTTCCAGTTGGTCAGTCAGACATCCCTAGGTCAAGTACTGTAAAAATTTATTGCCCCAGGTGTGAAGACATTCATTACCCACGGTCAAAGTATCAAGGTAGTATCCTTATATACATATATTGGCGTGGCGTTCCAATTTTCACTGAGTTTACCTGCTCTCCTTTTCTTTCTGTCAATGTATATTATTTTTATTTTCCATCTGAAATTGAAAGTTGTATATTGATCATAAATGTCGTCCTTTATGATGCTTAACTATATTACAAATGGCACCACACTTGGAACTCATGTCATTAATTGGATGCACTTGCAAATTGCAATACACGCAAGATAAGCTAGGTACTCATTTGGCCTTGATGTGGAATATTTGCCATAAAAAAAGTTGCTTCTATCAGAAAACACTCCTGCAAGAATCGCTTATGAAGCCTATGTTTGTAATTGAAGTAGTGAAAAACATGTTTAGTAGATTCTCTTTTGCCATAACACAAATAAAGTAACTGGAATATGGCATTTGAGTTTTGGGTTCTTAGATAGACTTTTAGTAGACTTGAATCTAACAAGATTCTCTAACTCGCTGAGGTTAGAAGGTTTGCTTGATTTCTGACATTGACTTTCTTTTCCTGTAACTCAGCCAACAAATGTTTTGTTGATTGTAAGAATTGTTTCCATTCGGTAGAGCTTTTCTTATTGTGATTATATGACACGTATTTGGTTTTTTTGGATTGACTATGTTTTACTCATTGTTTTGGTAATACGATTGTGGGTTTCATCACTTTACCTTGTGCTTTGTACCCGAACTTCCTTAAATGCATCTAGACACTGATGGAGCTTATTTTGGAACTACCTTTCCTCACCTCTTCTTGATGACATATGGGCAACTGAAGCCACAAAAGCCATCGCAGAGCTATGTTCCAAGAGTTTTTGGTTACAAAATTCACAAGCCATGAAGCTGGACGGATTTTCAAGCTTATATCATAGTCTGCTCATGTCTTGTTTGCCTGTCTTTGTTGTATTCATTCAAAACTTCAGTGGATCACTAGGTTCCAAAATCAGTGCAATCTAGATCCTCCTGTTACTAATTTAGGAGCACGTAAAGATACATGCAGCATCTCCACTAAGTGCTTAATTTTGCTTTCAGCTTCATAGTCCGGCGAGTTTTTGTAGAACCTTTTTTTTTATTTTATAGCTTTTTAGGTTCGGTACTTGAACGCTCATTTTAAGATTGGCTTATTTCAGTTGTTTTCTTGTGTTTTGCTTCACTTCATGTTTTGCCAAATCCCTGCTGATTTCTATACAATCTTATTCTTTCTCTTCTTTTTTGTCTTTTTGTAATTTTTTTTTCTTTTATCAATTGTGTTACTTATGACTTGAATAGGTGGGCTTGACCTCGATTATGTTGGGTTTCAAAATCCAATTTTGGTATGTGATATTATAAGAGCCATCGATCAAAACATTATTTCTCTTACTTGGGTTTAGAGATTGCTCTTAATAAGATAAACTCTTAAAAGAAAAATATATCTTTTTTACCGAAGTTAGTTAATTCCCACCAGATTGTTTTAAGCTAAGATTATGTTCAGGAGTTGAAAGTCTCTTCTTCCTTTTTTGTAAACATTGAAAATTAAAAATACAATGTATGTGTAACAAAACCAAACACCATCTAACCTTTTACATGAGTATTGTTTACCTTTTGAGTAAACATTGAAGGTCATGTTCAAGAGGTTGGGATTTTGCCCATCTCAAGTCCGGTACCAAATTTATCACTGGGCAAAGTTTTTAGACTTTGGACCCAACCCGACCCAATTGTTGCTGGATTGAGTTGGCCCAGTCTCCTCTCTCTTTCCCTCTTTTCCATTTTTGTAATATTGAGATAGTATTTTGACCCAAAAAATAAAACTCATTCATTAAGAATGACATATATTAAAAAAAGATTATACTTAAAGAAAAAGAAAAAAAACAAGAATCTTAAGACAATACATAATCTTGTTATTCAACCGAACTTTTTGTTCTGATCGTTGTTTGACTCAACCTGATGGGCAAGTTAAATTAAGCTATGAATATCCCTACCATTAAAGTCATATCAGAGTTCAAGGTAGAACCTGTGACTTCATTGCAACATTGATAACGTGATCAAAAATAGATTCATCCAACTATAAAAGGTAAGATAGAATGGCTTCACTGGTTTTTCACTCTTCACTATTTCTGGCACTGGTTACCTTGAACAGTTATATCGAAAGGGAAACCAGTGGAAGGCCAAATCCAGTAGTTCAGTTTCAGTAAGTTAAAACATATTTTTCTGTAATTGGATCATCTACAGATTCTATTATGTCATTGTATGTCAATACAATTTTTTCCATTGTATTTTGCTATTGCCATGCCATGTTGTTAATAATGATGAAAGGAGAGAAAATCCAAGAAGAGATATACGAAGATGAAGAAGTAGTTGCTTTGTTCGTTATAACTTCTAACCGCCTAACCATCAGTTTGTTGGTTCTGTTATAATCAATTACTCAAAACTTATTACTACCCAGAATAATTTAAATTGGGTTTTTGAATATTTGTAGTGTAGAATGAAGTGGTGGGACGTGGAGACTGAAGGATGAATGAGTTGGGTCAAATCAAATGGATTTGGAGGGATGTAAGATAGATCAAACCGATGAGGACAAAGGGTGTGTGTGGGTTGTGTAAGGCCATCATGAAAGAGAAATGTAAACATGGATAAGAACAAAGTATGGCCACCCACATACACACTCATACACATGTGAAGGCTTTACCCTTTTTCAATTTCTCACAACTTTTTAATAAATATATTCTTGTATTATACAATGGGTCCCGGCAAATATAATTAATTGTCTACAAAAAATAATAAATCTAAAAAAATTGAAAAGAAATGGATGTTTCTGTGCAAAATTTTTGGGTTGGGGACAAGAGTTTCCCGCCCAGGTGAGTTCTCTCATAAATATTTATTGTCACTTGCAGAAAAGATAAAGGAACAAAAACGGTAAAATGAGTTTTGATATTTGACGTGAGAGAAATTTCGTAATGAAATTCAGACCTTATCTTTTCTTTTTCTTCATAATATATATGCATTGAAGTTTATAGTTTGTCGTTGAAACTTGAAAGTTGAAACATTAGGATAAGAGATGATTTCTTTCGGTCCTCTTGTTATTTAAATTAAAAAAAAAAAGTTGATATAGCTACGATATCAGATGAGATCAGTACTTTAACCATCAAAGAAAAAAGTATCAAATTTTTTAAAAATTAGTTTTTAAATAATAATTTTTATTTCTTTAGTGGCATGTATACTCACGTTTTGGTATACTAATAAATAATCAAATTGAAAGTTATTTTTGAAGGATTAAATAAAAGAAAATTTAATTATCTTTTAATGACAAAAATAATAATTTATTTTTAAAAATGTTTATTTCTTTATTTATTTTAAAATCCTATGGCTTTGTTTCTTTGTGGAAACTATCAAGTTAAAAGTAGCGTTCCCGTAAATTTAGGACATGCATGTGACCCTTAACCTTCAACCTTCTTCTACCTGCGTGACCAAACAAAAAAACCTTCTTCTACCTCTTTTCTACATTCGATATGAGAAGTCACGTGTTCACATTAATAGCCAAGCAAACATTCTTGAAGCGTGGCAGTCACACGTCATGCCACGTAGTTAACTTAATGGTTACCGTTAGTTCCCGTTACTGAACGTATTCACGGTTCGCCATTGCCGATTCATAACAGACGACGCAACCACAGTTTTTGACGTTTTCGATCAAGTTGATGCACCGTCCAGCGTTACCCATTAATTAATTAATTAATAATAAGCTCTTTTACTTCACTAAGTCATTTCAAGACTTCTTTTAAAAAAGAAAAAAATTAAGAATCTTTAATGTGATGTAATTTCTTGATTAAATTTCTTATTTGACATTGACAGCGTTAAAACATCACTTTTCTTCCATCTTTTTAAATAATTTTTTATAAATTTTTTATAGAGTAAAATATAGTGTATTTTTGTTGTTGCGCTTATTATTATTATTATATATTCACAATTTTAAATATATTAGTGTATACAATTATAATATAAGATTGTAATTATTATAATAATATCAATTAAAAAATAATTTTATTATAATTATATCTTTATAGATTATAATTTAGTGTATTTAAATATTTAAAATTGTGAGTTAATTAAATATTTTATTATTATTATTATTATTATTATTTTGCTTTTAACATATACAACAGAACGATGATGCATGTTGACACTTTTTTAAGAACACTTTAATGAGAAAAGAAAAGTACTCAACATAATCACTAGTCAGCTTTAATAAAAAATAATTAAAATTGAATTAGTGGTTATCAAGTGGAATAATTATCCTCCTTTCCTTTGTAATAATATATAGATAGATGCTATTATGAGAGCCCTAAAAGATTAATATTGATATAGGTTCAATAATTCTGTTATGTAAAATGGGTTCAATAATGCAATCGATATTATCAATATTCACATTGTTGAAGTAATTTCACGAAATTTTAAAAGACTTGACAACCATTGACATGAATCTATAATTATAAAAGAAAAAAAATTTTAATTCACAAAAGAATCAATTTATATCATATTTAAATAATAGTTATATATAGTTTATAATTATATATTGGCAACCATCAACCCAATTCCTCTCCTTAAAAACTTTATACTCCTCCATATGTTCTAAACATTATTATATATTATAATAAACTAAGCTTTGTGTTTTCCTTTTTCCCTCTACTTTGCTGCATTCACGACGTCAATACATACATAAAATCATAATTTTGAAAATTTGTATTCACATGATAAAATTATTTTATCATAGATGTAAAAGCTAAAAGCTTAGAAGTAAATTATATAATTTATACTTTTTTACCTGTACACTTTAGCTTTAAGGATTTAGATATTACTATTGTCAATAATACAAGAAAATTCAACCGCTGAAACCACTTGCATCATTAATTATTTTAATTATTATCCGATAAAAATATCCACCACACAAAAATATCGTAAACGCTTTTTCACTATACAAGGATTTTCTAAGAACAAAATTAAACTTATTTTTTAAAAATGTTTTTATTAAACTTTCAATCAAAATATTACATACAAATTTAAAAAAAAAAAAATTTGAGTCGAAAAAAGTTTTGGCAAGTCATTCATCATTGAAAATATGTTGATGAATACTTTAAAAAATATGACTTTAATTTTGGAATTAAGTTTTCCCCTGTTTGACTTTTAATTATGGTATGGCCGTAAATCCAAACGAAAAGCAAGAGCATTAGGTGTCATACAAAACCGGCTTCCACTTTTTGCTTTTCCTGTTAATCCATACATCGCATTGAACCACGAAACTTCAGACATCGAAACGGAGCCCAGAAACAATAGCAACCTACTTGCCTCCCAGATAAACCAGGCATTTCAAAGCACTCACAGATATATACATTTATATCTGTACTTTCACTCACCATAGTCCTTCACTGCTACAGGTGACATATAGTGGAAGGGAAAGGGATAGGGCTTCAATTTTGCAAGTTAATGCATCATAAGAAATCTGCAGTGAAGATCGGAAAAGAAAGCTTAGGCGTCTCTTCCGATTTAACTTCGACTGCGCCACTTTCCTTCTCTCCAGCGCTGCAAATTCCAATCGAATTTGACCCACAAATTACAACCGCCTTCACTCCAAACCAACGCCACTCCGAAAGCAATTTCTCAATCCAAGTACAGTCCTTATCTTCCCTTCCACACTACCCACCAAATCAATCTACACCAACCCAACCAAACTACGCCGGGAATTTCTGTCACCATGAGCGCTTTCCCAATAAACCATCAGCATCACAACCCCCGCTTTCGTCTCCCCACAAGAGGAACGCGATGACTCAGGGTTCTTCATCGCTATCCTCAACGGTTATATCTTATCCTGGTTCTAATCAGAGGCCAAGCTTGCATACGAAGGCGTCGTGGCCTTCGTTTTCGTGTTGTAGTTTATTTGCAACCTTCGTTGGTTCGAAATTTCAGAATTTCACGCTTCTTACCCATTTTCGTTGCGTGCGATTACACCGATTTCATTTCCGGTTTCTTATTGTACTTTCACTGCCTTATCTTTGCTTTTTCCTTACAAAACCTTGTCGCTCTCTTTCGTTTGATTTC
Source organism: Delonix regia (assembly GCA_037074485.1). Taxonomy (NCBI): domain Eukaryota; kingdom Viridiplantae; phylum Streptophyta; class Magnoliopsida; order Fabales; family Fabaceae; genus Delonix; species Delonix regia. The sequence goes on from CM073461.1 coordinate 4,158,884, forward strand.
TTCTCCGTGATCGCTTTCTCAGCCGTGCTCTTCATTTCTCTTAACCTAGCACTCCCTCGTCTACCTTCGATTCGCCTGTTTCTCGCCCGATCCTTGCCGGTTAAGCTCTGTTCCTCTCTTGCTGCTACAAATTCTTCTCAGCCCGTTTTATGGTCTATTGGGTCGAAACCCAAATCAGCGGAAACCGCAACTTCAGGATCCTGGGTGCAAGTCTATAGTAATGGTGATGTGTATGAGGGTGAATTCCACCAAGGGAAGTGTTCGGGCAGTGGGGTTCATCACTATCACCTGAGTGGGAGATATGAAGGTGAATGGATTGATGGGAAGTATGATGGTTATGGTGTTGAGACCTGGGCTAGAGGAAGCCGGTTCCGCGGGCAATACAGGCAGGGCTTAAGGCATGGAATCGGCATTTATCGATTTTATACTGGCGATGTTTATACAGGTGAATGGTCCAATGGCCAGTGTCATGGGTGTGGAATCCACACTTGCAAAGACGGTAGCCGCTATATTGGAGAATTTAAATGGGGTGTGAAACATGGACTTGGCCATTACCATTTCAGGTATGTTTCAGTTCCTTGTTCAGCAATAACATGTTAAAATGGAGTTGTGTTCCACGTTCTCCATAATTTACTAGTTTACCATTTGGGTGCCGGCAGCTAAGGTTCTAGTGTTTTAATAGGGAGGTGTAGAGTTTAATTAGGTTCTTTGTATGCGTACTCTCTGTTTATCACTGTAATACAGCTCGGGAGAGTGGGGGATTTGAAATAATTCTGTTTAGGTTTGAACATAACTTGTTAGTTAAAGATGGATTTGAATGCATTCTATTCTAGATTGTTTTCTTTTTGGATTGTTCTTCTTTAAGCTTTACTTCATTAATGGCTGAAAGCCTGAAACCGGGCGTTGAATTCTGGTTCATCTATACGATTCCTATATCTCAGACCATTTCATATTTTCCATTATGGACCAAAAAACCATCTCTCTGGATGGGACTATTAGATATTTAGATTATTGATGTCATTGCTATATCTTGTCGTTTACACATTATGTCGAATACATTACTGATGAACCACTGACTGAATTTTGGAAGTTTTAGTTATAAAAGGCACGTGAGGGCTACATGTGGATCTTATCTCTCTTCCTATTGTGTCTTTATGCTAACTGTCTGTATGCTAAAGCAGAAATGGAGACATATATGCTGGGGAGTATTTTGCTGACAAAATGCATGGTTTTGGAGTCTATCAATTCCAGAATGGTCATCGGTATGAAGGGGCGTGGCATGAAGGAAGAAGACAGGGATTGGGAATGTATACTTTCAGAACTGGGGAAACACAATCTGGTTATTGGCAAAATGGGATTCTATATGATTCTAAAATGCAAATCAGTCATATGGATGAGTCTCCATTCGCTGTGAACCATGCCAGGGTTTTCAAAGCAGTCAAGGTATTGCTCCTTTTAATAAAAACACGAAAACCTTGCAGTATAGCTGAAAAAAAGTGAAGGGGAGGTGGGAAGTTTTAGAAAGTGAAATAGCACCGATTATCCAGTTGTTCTTCTTGTCTCATACAGACTAATATGACGGAGAACATTCAAATAATGAAATCAGGACAAACCTTATTTTCCTTAAACTTGTCAGGCTTTGCTCTCTGCATAAGCCACTAGGGGGCTTGACATTAAACTATTTGATCTCTTTGGCTTTATAGTCGTGCACTGATAATCATTAAGACATGTTATAGACTTATAGTCAACTGTTTTCAATTTGAACAGGATGCTCGTTGCGCTGCTGAGAAAGCATACACTTTGGCGAAGTTGGATGAAGGGGTGAATAAAGCTGTTGCAGCAGCCAATAAAGCAGCAAATGCAGCGAGAGTCGCAGCTGTAAAGGCTGTGCAAAATAGAATGCTTCATAATGACAATGATAAATGACAATGGTCGATTTACGAACTTGAATATGGAAGAGCATTTATTCTCAGTATCATCTTCCATCCTAGATTCCGTACAGAACATTATTACACATGAGGAAGCAGGGGAATCAAGAAGAGGCAAAACAATGATATTTCTCCTTTGATGGCTAATATAAGTATTTCTTCTTCTTCTGCTCCTCCTTCCTGCGGGGAAGGGATTTCCATTTCTACTATAGTGATACTGCTGTGAGGTGCCTGCTTGGAACCACTTTCTGTCATTAAACTCGATGGCTGATTGTGGAGCAAATGGGTTCCTCTCTTGCCTTCTATTGGCGCCTTCTATGTGTACAGGACGACTACGAAGAATAGAATTATAAGTTCCAATGTAAAAGGCAGAAGTGCCATAAAGATGGTAGTTTTGTTTTTCATTGTACTTGCGAATGTATTATCTATCTTCTGATAAGTGTGGGTAATTAATTTTTAGTTCTACTATGACAAGTTATTTCAGTTGAGTTATATTAGTAGTTAATAAATGCTAAATACACAATCATTTTCCAAATGTAATTATATTACTAAGTTCGATAGATGATCTCTTCAGTCCAAAAATATATAGTCAATATCTATTAAAACAGTGTATAATCAACTATTTTCTCAGAAGTTTGGCTGTAAATGCTGTGTTTAATAAGTTATAGAGTGCACCAATAGCACATAATTTCTAAAAGTAGTTGGATTACGCGTATAAATCTAAGTGGGAGGAGTTGTCAATTGTATTTGATGATTGATTATTAATAAGTGAATAATAAAAGTAGCAGTAGCAGACGAGGGATATGTCGGACTATAAATGAAATTGAAGTGACTAGCCCTCATCTTATGTACAGTAAGTTTAAATAAAATTATGATAAAACAATTATTTTGACATGAATTTTTCTTCAAAATATATTCAGATAAGTCTTGTAAAAAATACTTCAAGTATAATCTGTTGAATTTTTCAAAATGATATCTCATTGTTCTGTTTTTTTAATTACAATCAACATTAAGAATATAGCTTGGATTGATATTTTACATAAAATATGTGAATAATATTAATTTCATTTTGAAATAAAGTTTTAACAAGAATATCTTTTTGACTTTTCTGAAACAATCAGACTATTAAATTAGCTGCTTTTCACGCGTGTTGATTTATTTTCAAGTAAATACGTGGTCCTTTAAAATAATATTAATGTTTAAATTTATTTCTGACTTGATTAAATAAAGTTTAATTTTTTTTATTTCATAGGATCAAATTGTATATTTATTTTAATTTAATAAAGTAAATTTAATAACATATCTATGTATATATTTTCCAGAATCACATTCTATAATTGATCATGTAATTTTTATTGACATAATTTTTTAATTTTGTCAGGAGGCGAAAGCCGAAGCCCAACGTAACGAGAGATAGGCACTTCTCTTAATATCCCTCCCTGAAACTAGCAAGAGCATCAAAAACCCTAGCTCCGGAGACGCAAGGCCAAGGGGTCATTCTCGTGATTCTCAGACATGCTATGATTGGCTGACATTTTTGTTGAATTTGAGTTGAAGGGCGAGGAGGAAGGAGGCATGTACAGAGATCGAGGAGGTGTTGGATCGAAATCGGAAGTGGGTTCCGTTGATCGGAAGCGCATCAACGACGTCCTGGACAAGCAGTTGGAGCGATCCTCGCCGTCTACATCAAGGGCTATCAACGGCAAGGATAGGTCGGCGCAATCCGTGTTGACGGGCAAGCCACCCCCTGATCACAGGGACCCTCGCTCTGCCCCCGTCTCCAAAAATATCAACGCTTCAGATGGTTAGCACCCATCTCCTTCTCTGGATTACCAGTTGCTTTCTTCTTCTTTATATATATTATATAAAGTTTTGCACTTTGTATGTGCTTTTCTTCTTTTAGGACCTGATCCGTTTTCCATTGCCCATAGCTCGCTTTAGTAGGAGGAGGAAAAAAATGTCTAGCCTAACATTGTGTTTTTCTTACCTAATTACAAGGCCCAACGCATTTATGTTTGGTATATCTTGGGTTGAAAATCGAAGTTTCCGAAGTTTTTTTGTCGCATCTAGCATACCTAATTGAATCTATGGACTTATTTTAGATGTGTTTAGTGGAGTAGTAGTCATTTTTTTCTCATCAGTTTATGAGTTTTGGTTTGGAGATATTTGTTCTTCGAGAATCAATACTATGTTCGTCTTTTTGACGATATCTGTGAATCCCGTCAAATAGCCCTATCATTCTAATAAGCTGAATTATTTTCTGATTTCTTTTACAATCCTCCCCGACTCTAATGCTTATTAAACGGGTGGTTTGAACTCTATCACATTTCAGAATGGTTTGATGATGAGTATAATTTGTTCTGTACATTTAACTCTGGTAAGATTTTGTCATCATCCTACTTGTAATTGACTGAAGAACCAGAAATGTCTTCAATTGATCTACTCTGTTAGAAATTTCGGTACAATGACTTAATGAGGTCAAATTCTGAACCTCTTGGGAACTATCGGAAGCTTTCACCAATCACATGTGGCTGTTTAAAAGCATTCGCTTATCAATTCCTCTTACTTTGTTTATATGAGTGTAGGAATTTGTGGTGGAAAGTTTTTTATGTTCTACTTAGTGTCTGCTTAGGTGAAGAGAAAGGGAGGGCAAACTCTCTCATTGATTTCGTGATTGACTGTGAAAACTCATGCTGGATGTAACTGAAATGCTGATAGAATAGAATGTATTCGTAAGTTAGGTGAATAACTACAGTCATTACTGCAACATAATTTAAGAATAGTTCATGCTCCAGGAAAATGTTTCTTCCAAATTACCTTTCTTCTGTTATTATATACTTGTTGTGTGCTTGTTTCCATTTCTTCAGCCTATTACTTTCACTAAAATATTTAAAGTTTTTAAATTTAAAACATTGGTGTACACCATTGTTGGATATGTTGTGCAAAAGAGATGCATGGCAGAAAGTCAGACAGGTGACAGTGAAAGAGATGAAAGAGACAGGCTGACATGTTTTATTTAGCTAGTGCCTAGATTGGTATTAATGAGCTAAATTAAATTATATGCATCGATTGCAGAGGAATCTGAAACAGACAGTGAAGAGTCAGATGTTAGCGGTTCTGATGGAGATGACACGTCTTGGATCTCATGGTTCTGCAATCTAAAGGGAAATGAATTCTTTTGTGAGGTTGATGATGACTACATTCAAGATGACTTCAACCTATGCGGATTAAGCAGTCAAGTGCCTTACTATGATTATGCGCTTGATTTAATTTTGGACGTTGAATCCTCCCATGGTAAGCTTGTCTTCATATTTTGCTCAAAGCAGAATTTGTGTTGTATACTTTTATGCCTTTTGCTCTGATCACCTATCTGGTCATTCTGTACTTTGTATATCATAACAGCTACTGTTGGTTGGTTGGAATGTATAGGTGACATGTTCACAGAGGAACAAAATGAATTGATTGAATCAGCAGCGGAGATGCTTTATGGTCTGATTCATGCCCGGTACATATTGACAAGCAAAGGAATGGCTGCCATGGTTCGATTTTGCTGTTACTTGTTCTTGTTCTAATGCTTTACTGTCTATGAAATTTGAAATGATTATGAAATTTGAATTTTTGCAGCTGGACAAGTACAAGAACTATGATTTTGGCAGATGCCCAAGAGTTTACTGCTCTGGACAACCCTGCCTTCCAGTTGGTCAGTCAGATATTCCCAGGTCAAGTACTGTGAAAATATACTGCCCTCGGTGTGAAGATATTTACTATCCTCGGTCTAAGTATCAAGGCAGTATCCTTATATATGTGGTTGAGCTTTTATAGGGTTTCATCTGCTGCAGCTATGTATCAACATCTCTTCAGAATTTTGTTTTTTTATTCCATTATTCCTCTCACTTCATCCTTGCCTTTGAGATCCATTCCTCGGATTTTGGTTTTTTGACATTTCACATTTCACATGCATATACTACTGCACTTTGCATGTATATAATAAACTTTAATTCTACTGTGGTTAACTGTGTAATCTTTTACTAGGATGCATTGTTAATGTAACTATGCTGAGTCATGTACTGGTATATAGCTATTTTAGTTAAAAAATTGAATGGTTCAAAGTTTTTCAGGGGTGGGTTTCATAATCTAAATTTTGCTTAGATATCAAGTTGGCTCTCTCTGAACTACACTTCTTAATTTTGTGTTGTATTTGAAAGTTTTTTGGTGACTTTGGGAAAACTACCAAATTGTTCTATTCGAAATTTTTTTTCTGCATTGGTACTTCCAGCAGATGTCACTGACATGGCACTGTTTGAAGATTAGGGTATGCTTTTTATGGAGACATATTTGTTATCAAAATCTTGAAGAACCCAAATGTTGCAAGGGAAAAGCCACATGAACGTGAACATTTTTCTTTGGGGGATGCGGGGATGCTTCCTGCAATCTCTCTCTCTCTCTCTGAAGGGCTATGTTTGCTCAACTTTGTGTTTTGTTTATCTAACAGGCCAGTAAACAGGTTTTCTTGTTTGTGGTTTGTTTTGCTTCTTAAATAGATTAAATGGTGATTTGTTTGACTTTTGGGATGATCGCGTCTCACTCTTTTCCTGTATGTAGTTGTGGGATCAATTTTGCTGTGGTATCATTGTATCATGTACTTTTCCTGTTTTTTCCTTGAGTCTCTCTAGACATTGATGGAGCTTATTTTGGAACTACATTTCCTCACCTCTTCCTGATGACGTACGGACAACTGAAGCCCCAGAAACCATCACAGAGCTACGTTCCGAGAGTTTTTGGTTTCAAAATTCATAAGCCATGAAGCTTAAATTTTGAGCTTCAACGAAAGAATGCCCATGTCATATTTAACTATCTTGTAATATTTCTTGCATTGTTCAGCAGATCATAAGTTTTCCACATCAGTACAATCTAGACGAGCATGTTGTAAAGAAATATGCTGGCGTGTCAAGCAAGTGCTTGGTTTCACTTTCAGGTTCAAATTCAGTGAGCAAGTGCTTAGGTTGATGGCTTGTGTCAATGTTTTTCTTGCGATTAGCTTCACTACATGCTGTTAAAGATTGTGATTACAAATCCCCTGCTATTTTTATATTATTTTATTCCTTTTTTCACCATTTATGTAGCTTTTGAATTAGATGGATTGACCTCAATGGATTCGGCTATTTTATAAATTCAGATACTATGATGTCAAGCCAGTATACCCAAATATTATTAATGATTATTTGGAATTTGAATACAATATGTCTTCGTCTCAGAATTGGCTGTGTTTCGTGAACCTCTTGCTATGCTTATGTGCATGCATAAATACAATCTGGATGTGGAAGATATTGGATCTCTCTGCTGCAGAAATTGAGATATTCTCTACCTATCCGGTGGTGATTGGAATACAATCTGTTACATCCGAGTTATTTGGACTCGCGGGATCTTAGAGCAGTTGATTGTGAACATTATAACGTAATATTGTTGAATATCCACTTTATGTTGGCGCATTATGTAATTTCGCCTTGTTAAGTGCTATATTATAGAAGGAAACTAATGCCAGTTGACTTTTTCGTTCCTAAGCCTGATCACACCTATCTTGTAGCGAGCCATCATAGACGCCTAGGGCCTTTTGAATTCGCCATATTGTTTTATCTGACAGAATATAGTGAACTAAGCAGATGCAACAGTTTACAATTTTGTATTACGCAATAGATGAAGTGCCTATACAAAACTTCAAGTCCTACCATCAACTATGTACGTCAGCATTCGAAAAAATTACTATCACAAGAACAATAATGGAGCTACTCTTTTCGAAATTGCGCATGATGCAAAATAGAGGGCAACCTCATGTCCATCACAACGTAACTTAGCTTGATGGATTAGATAGGTGACGGGATGGGCGAGCCGAATTCATCTGACAATGGAAGAATAATTATCGACAAATTATTAGGTCGCAAACCAGATATGCAACTCAGGATGTTTTTTGTCCGTGAGGTTAACCAATTAGTCCGCTATTCCTCGAGTCTATTATGCTTTCCAGCAAACACCCACATATTTTACCTAGGAACACAAGATGGGTTCAATGAAGGCGTTTATGGGAAAAAAGCAAAACCATACTATGAATGCTACTATATGAACCACACGATATTCAAACTGAGATTCTCAGATCCTACAAACCCAAACAACCAAAAATTGCCTCAAGGCATTTCGAGGGTTACGAGTCAAAACTTTCATTAGCATGTATGCATGCAAACAATTGCAGCCTTCGAAGACAAAAGACAAACTAAAACGCAATATAGCTTTAAAATCAAAGTTCCAAACGATTAAATTAAAATGGTATTATCAGACTAAATTTCAATCGAGCTTTGATCAATTTAAAACAATGCAGCGCTCCGAACACAAAACATCTCGACTAATTTGATTGTAAACTAGCAAACACCTAGAGCTCAACCCTCAGTTTGGTCCCTCAACCTCCGAATGGTGCTCCGTACAGTCACAGCGCTCGCAGTACTGTCATATAGCGAAGAACAAAGTCAGCAGGCTAATGAAGGAAAAAATAAAACATTAAAACAGGAGGGAAACCAAAAGACAGAGACTTACTTCAAAGTGTAAGCACCGCCAGCCTTCACTTTACCACAATCCTTACAGCTCCATATTCCTACAGCTTTCCTCTTCACAGCATACTGCAACAAATGGATTGATAACAAAACCTAGTTAAGATATCCAAGCTAACTAATAATCCCTTATTAAGGGTTATGTGTAATAAATAAAAGAGATACCATATGGTCAGTTCAAGAATTAATAGAATACGACAGACCTACCTTTCCACAAAATTCACAGAAATATTTGCTATGTTGACTGACTTCCATCTTCTTAATTTGCTTCCTAAGACTAGCACCATATCTGGTACCTGATATTAAGAAAATAAGCAAAATGGCTTCTCAGGAATCAATCTAACCAAACTAATGTCTTCAAAAGCATATTCTGTGATGTCTAATCAACTCCAAATTTGTTTATGCCAATAACAATTGTACCCTCTAAATACATACATAGTTCATGAACAGAGCCAATATATATATATATATATAACATCGGTCAGATGCATTACTGTTACGGAATTCCTAAACTAGTTAAACCCTACAATCCCCTTTCGAAAGATAAGTATAAGCAGCGGCTTGTATTAGCTGTTTCGCATTAACAGCTTTTCACAAGATTACTTATCTACAGCTTTTCAGGCACAATATGATCAATCTAGAAGTAGGATCTATTAACAAAATCTAAAAACTACTCATAGCATATCAGACCTCACTAATATCATAGTTATAACACTTACCATACTTTCCAACAATGCCTGCCTTCTTCGTTCTCTTGGTCTGCAACAAAAGGACGACATCAAGTTAATGCTTCATGCCCCAATAAAAGCAGGAAAAAGCAAAATACAAACCTTTATGTAATATCAGAAAACAAGGATCGATAATTTGGTTACTAGATAGGTTCACAAAGTTATATGCATTATGAGCGATACATCTAAATGAAGATTTAGCCAAAAATTTTCCGCATCTTCACCAATTAACTACTCATTGTACCAGAATTATACACAGCTTCAATTTGTTTCTAATGGACTGGCAAATCGTATAAATACAAAAATCTGAAATCTATACATATGATAACTAATGATGTATCTCGCGGATTCGAACAGGTAAAACCATAAAGTACGACATGAACTTCATGAATTGTCACAAATATTAGAACCCTATATCACAGAAAATAAAAAAAAGTAAAATTCTCGGACGAGACGGTACCATATTTTCTTGCTTGTAGGCACTCTAAGCACGAAGGCAAGGAAGCGGCAGCTAGTGGAGGGAGTGACCAGCGAAACCCTAGAAACCTCTTTTAGGACACTGTATAACCGTCCCGGGTCGTTGATGAGGAGGGTGGGTTGCATATCAATATGATTCGACCCGAACAAATGTAGTATTTATAAAATTATAATTTTAAATATTAGACGTTATCACAAAATCCATTGTAGTCTAGAGGGTTAGGACACTCGACCTTAACCCGAACGGCACGGGTTCGAGTACAGGCAATAAAAGCCTTTTCTCTTGTTTCTATTTTCTTTCGCTTTTTTCTTCTTTTTTGGGCCATGTTATCACGTAATCGATGCGGCATTGCAAGAGTCGAAGTTCGCCAATTATTGTTCCACTTCTTTCTTCTAATACAACCTGTTTTCTGTTCGAGACAACGCGCTTTTCCCTTTCCATGAAGAAAGGTGCTAATCAAAGGTTCTTTTAGTAATATTGTGACTTTTCAAAAGGTGATATCATATCTATGGAGCAAAATATCATGATCCCTCCTCTATTAATTTAATTTTAATTTATTTTTTATTTTGATTTGATTTTTTATTTATTAGTTTAGTTTTAATTTGATTATTTACTAATTTTCTGTCTCAATTTTATTTTTCACTTATTATACTAGTTTTACTGTCATCCCTCACTGATATGAAATATTTGATGATTTTTGTATTAGTAGAAAATCAAATTGAGACACAAAATTAGTGAAGAACTAAATTAATATTTAACTCATGAAGGAGGAATTAAATTAAAATAAAAAATTTAATAAATAATTAAATTAAAACTAGACCAATAAATAAGAAATAAAATAATATATTACTCTAAATATAAATGAAAAAGTATAGTTTAGACGGCAAAGAAAAAAAGTTTGGTAAACTTTTATAAAATTTGATTTTGAAAATAGAATTGATCAATGCAATGTTTTGACAATAATTTTTTGAAATCGTTATAAAGTGTAAAATAATAATAATTTAATAATTTTTTATTTTCTGTAATATTATATATTAAAGAAATTTTATATCAAGCTAATTTGGTTAAAATAATTTAAATTTATAAAAGTTACATTAAAATAAATAGCATAAAGATCAAAAGTTAGAATTCATCAATTTAGTAGTTGTCTTTTAAGACAACGCGCTTTATGTTAGCAAAAGTTATTCCAAACGGTCATGTCATATAAACATTAACAAAAAGGTGGTGTCTAGACGGTGCCAAAAAAAAAAATCGGTAAACATTTATAAATTTTGATTTTCGTATTAATAAAAAAATTAAATTAAGACATAAAATTAATGAGAGACTAAATTAATATTGGACTCACGAAGGAGAGACTAAGTTCAAATTAAAAATTAATAAAGAATTATATTAAAACTGGATCAATAAATAAGAAATAAAATAGTATTTTACTCTAAATATAAATGAAAAAGTATAGTTTACACGGCAAAGGAAAAAAGTTTGGTTTACTTTTATAAAATTTGATTTTGAAAATAGAATTGATCAATGCAATGTTTTGACAATAATTTTTTGAAATTGTTGCAAAGTGTAAAATAATAATAATTTGATAAATTTTTATTTGCTGTAATATCATATATTAAAGGAATTTTATATCAAGCTAATTTGGTTAAAATAATTTAAATTAATAGAAGTTACATTAAATAAAGGGCATAAATATAAAAAAGTTAGAATTCATCAATTTAATAGCCTTTTTAAGGCAACGCGCTTTTCGTTATCAAAAGTTACTAATTAAAGCTTCCTTTAGTAACATTTTGACTTTCGAAAACGTGATATCACATAAACTTTAATAAAAAGGTGTCGTTTAGACAGTGCCAAATAAAAAAATGTTAGGTAAACATTTATAAAATTTGATTTTTGAAAATTGATCTGATTAATACAAGGTTCTGATAATAATTTTTGAAATTGTTGCGAAATGTAAAATTGTAATATTATATATTAAGGATAATATTTTTGTAATTTAATTAGAATAATTTATATTAATGAGAATATAGATTAAAAGAAATAGCATAATGAAAGATAAAAATTAAGTATTCAAAAATTTAGTAGCTATAGAATTATGAACAAGAAGTAAATTCAACGAATATATTTTCTTCATGCAAACCAAATAAATTCGTGAGATTGTGTTTTTAATATTTATGAAAAAGTAGTGACACTTGTTTGTTTTGGCATGAAACTATCGGAAACAAAAAGAAAGAAAAAAAAAAAGATAACAATATAAACATAATAATCATATATTCACAATAAGTATATATGTACATAAAATAATAATATATTTAAAATTTAGTTAAAATAGTCAGATCTTTTTTAGAGTCTCAACTTTACAACAAGCACATACATTTACTTTTGAGCATTTCGGTGCTATATAAAAGTTGTTGTAGTTTTTCAATCAAATTAGAACAAAATGAAAGAAGGACCGCAAAAGATTTTGACTTGAGATTTTTAAGATTACATTGACTTCTCTTAAGGTTTAACTAAATTATATTAACAAAGTTAACCAAATGAACGCAGATGTTAAATTCCAAATTATATGAAACTGTACTTTTATTTTTAAAATAATAATATAGATAATTAAGTAGTTTTATTTTTGGGAAAAAATATATTATATAAAAAATTTTGTTACAAAAAATAAATTAAATGAGAATCGAGTAAAAAAATTTTTTAAAAAATATTATATGTTAATTTAATAAAAAATTAACATAATTTACTGTAGAGATTATTTCCGATTATTATTGTAATCAAGGATATGAAAATGTCAAGCTGGCATAGACTTGAGTCAATAAAGAATCTGCAAAATTTCTTCTGAAATACTATACAATGATATGACTTTGATTACATTAGAATTTGGAAGGGGAAAATGAATCAAATGATGAGATTAATGACCGTTATAATAGCCCCAAAAATTAAAAGAACATCACATAATTGTGGAGGTTGGCTTTTGAACGAGGATCGCACTAGGTAACCTCAGAATGAACATAACACTTCTCACCAATTTTTAAATCATACATGTTGGAATAATTTTAAATATTTTATGAATTAGCATTAAACTATTTTATTATATTAGTACCTTATTAATTCTAATTAGACAATTAATATTATAATTTATAAATTGAGAATGGATTGAGTTTTATTTTAATATGTGTGGATAATCGGTGATAGGTTCGATTATTCACAAACCCATTGGGCAGAAACCCAACCCACAGTCCAAGAGTATTAGTAATCATCCTGTCAGATTACTAATCTAAGATTGTTATCTAGAGAGAGATTTTATGGGCTTAATTTAAATGTATACTTGTTTTAAAGATTCCAGAGGATTTTACTAAATAATATTGATTAATTATATTATTAAATAAAATCCTATAAATAACACACTGAAACCCTAGTTTTAAACACACTAAACTAATCATTCTCTCTCTGCTATCAAGACTCTCTGAGAAACGCTCTTGGGTATTGTGGGTTGAACTCGTTAGACTCAACCAATATTCAGATCAGCGATGTCGTCTCCATCAGATCAAACTGTTAATTTATTTATTCTCCTAATTTGTGATCATGTTTAATTATATGTTCTAGTTCCGCTTTCAATTGGTATCAGAGCCTATGGTTTTTTATGATCAAAATTTTTTTTAGTCTTCATCAGACAAATTTTATCTTACTGATGCACGTATTATTATTATTGATCACCGAATGACAATAATAACAACAATTAGTGGCTTGCGTTCAAAAATTTCCTTTTGATAATCATCGAAATCCACCATGTTTGTCAGAAAACTGTTTTTTAGCGTGAATAACAACCCAACTGGATAAATTTTTTGGTTGTTCATCCACGTTGCTACTGCCATTCAAAGCTATCAAAACGAAGCCTAAATGGATTTTATATTAACTTTGCTTCACTTCTCGTCGCCGACAACGAGCAACCAACGTCGGAACCCAAGATTTTTTTTGGGTGTTTTTTTTTTTGCTGAATCGGGATGGATTCATTCGATATAAACAACGGGATATTGTAAATCGTTGAACGACGATCAAAAGGGATAAATTTCGCGGTCCAAAACTTTAAAAATCGATGGGTCACAGGTGGGTACCCGTCAGGTCTCTGGCGGGTCAATTAGACCCACCAGAGGTTGAAGAAGGAACGCGTAGGCTTTCAGCCCATGCAGGCATGTGCAACCTTATCTTAGGTCAGATAAATTTAAAATTTTGGAATTTGCCTCTACTCACCCCGATCTAAATTATGGTGATTTTTTTCAAAATTTTTGGAGCCCTGTAAATAGGAGTTTTAAAATTTTGCAAAATTAAAGGGCCCAAAAATAATATTTAAATAAGGCATTTTGACCCAAGAAAATTTGTGCCTAGACTAGACATAATATAGGACAATGTGTTAAGCTCACTCTCCCTAATTATATGTAAATAAATTATAATTAATATTTTTTGTATTAATTATCATGTTTTATTCCTAATTTAAACGCGTGCCTTGAAAAGGAACTATTTGAGGAATCTGTCGTAACTTTGCATTACATACACTTAATGATTGCGTGCTCACCTATCGTGGGCCTAATCATAGTGATATGTTTGTTTATAAATAACTTTACATCACATTTGTCACTCAATTTCCTATAACTTTGGATAATTTAGTTATATTCATCAGGGAAAAGTCTAAAAATTGCGATGAGTCCACAAGAGAGTATATATATATGTTATATTGATGATGGACATACCCTATCGGTGTGACATTATCAATATAATTATGTGAACTAAGTACATTTGTGAATCGTTAGCAGCATTTCAATCTAATGCCTTCATCATTTCTTATATCCTATCGATATGGAAATAATGGATGCATTTTGTTATCTCTCTTTATGGCCAAATCAATAGTGCATATGAGTTTTCTCTCTTGATCTATTAAAACCCAAGACTTTAAGTGGGATTATAAAGCACATCTTGATGATACAGTTGCATAAACTGAATTTTGTAAAGGAAATCTTATTTTATGATTATGTTTCCGGGACATAATTAATATTTCCTTATTTTGCTTTATCAACTTCTATGTTTCAACAACTGTCTGTGGTGAAAACTCTGAATGGGATGAATTATGACGACTGGCATGAGTCCCTTAATATGTACCTGATCATCTCGAAAGAAGATTTGGCCATGAGAGATCCAAAACCAGTAGATCTCACTGCTGGGTCTAGTGCTGCTGACAGATCTTATCACAAACAGTGGTATGAATCCAACAGGATTTGCTTGACGGTCATAAAATACACTATCGAGAAGATAATTAGACAGAACATTCCTGAGAAGGACACCGATGTGGAATACCTTAAAGTTGTGAGTGAAAAGTTCAAAAAGTTCGATAAGACACAGAAAGTGTATTATCTTTTGCTACTGGATAACACTCATTATGATGGAGTGTCTGGTGTACGCGAGCACATGATGAAGTTAGTGAATTACTTCAACAAGCTGAAATCTCTAAATGTGGACCTGGGTGAAAGTTATCTTGTCTACAAAGTCCTACAGTCTCTTCCAACAGAATATGGGGTTCTCTGAACCACATACAACTCACAAGAAGCTGAATGGACCATCGATTAGATGATGTCTATCATGACTCAAGAGGAGGAGTCATTAAAGAAATCAAATTCACGTGGTCATTCAATGAACTGCATATCTCATGCCTCGTTAAGCAAGGTTGGCAATTAAAAACTTAAAGGAAAGACACCTGATGGCAAGCCTAATGGTAAAAGGTTCTTTGAGATCAAGAAGAAGAACAATAAGAAGAATAAGGGTCAGAAGAACAAATTTAAGGGTAATTGTAATTACTTTAAGAAGCTTGGCCACAAGATCTCAGATTGCCTTAAATTAAAGTACAAGCGTGAGAACGAAGGTATCTTTCCTGAAACTGCCCCCTTAGCTCTAGTTTGTCTTGAATCCAATAATTTTGAAACCTCTATGGACACTTGGTGGTTAGATTCTGGAGCGACTGTTCACGTAACTAATTCCTTGCAGAGACTCAAAGACAAGAGGAGCCCAAATGAGAGAGAAAAGACCATTCTGGGAGTGGAAGGAAGTTCAGCTGCAGTGAATTACGTAGGAACTGTAGTTTTGAACTTGTACTCTGAGCATACTTTAACTTTAAATAACGTTGTCTATGTACCTTTTTTAAAAAGGAATCTGGTTTCAAGTTTTGTGTTAG
Organism: Delonix regia; assembly: GCA_037074485.1. Taxonomy (NCBI): domain Eukaryota; kingdom Viridiplantae; phylum Streptophyta; class Magnoliopsida; order Fabales; family Fabaceae; genus Delonix; species Delonix regia. The sequence goes on from CM073461.1 coordinate 4,174,834, forward strand.
ACAAAGATGGATATTCCTTTTGGCAAGGAAATGGCAGAATTGATGTTTATTTTAATTCAATCATTGTTGGAACTGCTAGATTAATAAGCAGTTTATATTGCTTAAATACGAATGTTTGTTCAGATTCCACTCATATGACATCAATTAATGTTGTTATAGGACACAAACGTCGAAGAATTAATGAGAACTCTTCCATGTTATGGCATCGGCGTTTGGGCCATATCTCAAAAGAGAGATTGGAGAGAATGGTTAGACAAGGCATATTGCATGACCTAGACTTTTTTGATTTTGAATCCTGTATTGACTGTATTAAGGGAAAACTTCCCGCTGGAGCTAGGAAGAAAGGGGCTAATAAATCTGAAGCTATTTTGGAATTGATCCACACAGACATTAGTGGACCAATTACTCTATCTGCTATGGGCAATTACAAATATTTCATAACCTTCATAGACGACTATTCCAGATTTGGCTGGGTTGATTTGTTGCATGAAAAATCTGACTTACTAGATGTCTTTAAAGCATTTAAGGCTGCCATTGAATTAAAGTCTGAAAAGGTAATCAAGAGTGTAAGATTAGACAGAGGTGAAAAATATTATGGTAGATATATTGAAACCGAGAGAAACCTTGGACCGTTTGCTTTATTCTTACAGGAGCAAGAATTGAAACTCAGTATACTATGCCTGGGACTCCACAACAAAATGAAGTTACTAAAAGGCGTAATTGCACTTTGATGGACATGGTCAGAAGTATGATCAGTTACTCTTTGTTACCAGAATTTATGTAGGGTGATGCCCTTAAGACAACAGTCTATATCCTGAATCAAGTTCCAAGTAAATCTATTGAAAAGGCATTGTATAAGCTTTTCACCAGTAAGAAGCCTAGTCTGAGGCGCTTTCGCGTGTGGGGTTGTAGAGCAGAAGTGAGACCCTATAATCCGTAGCTCAAGAAACTTGATTCTAGGACTGTTAGCGGATTCTTCGTTAGATATTGTTCAGGATCTAGAGGATGCAGATTTTATTGTCCCAATCACACTACCAGGGCCATTGAATCTGATAGGGCCTTCTATTTTGAGGATGACTTGGACAGTAGGAGTGGTGTCCCTAGAGTAATTAACCTGCATTGTATGGATAACATCTTGCCCATGCCATCATCGTCATCTCTACCCGTAGATCATGATATTAGAGATGACATCCTTGTTGAGAATCCGATTAATCCTATTGTAGAAGCTCCTATAACTGATATAGGAGAGCCTGCTCTTAATTTGAGGCAATCACAAAGGATTTGTAGACCTGTAATTTCATATGACTATATAGTGTACTTGCAAGAATTTGAGTAAGACATTATTGATGGCACAGATCCAATTTCTTATGGCGAGGCCGTAACAGGATCTCATTCATCTGAGTGGTTGGAGGCTATGAATGATGAGATGTCCTTCATGTCTCATAATCATGTATGGGAATTAACTGAGTTACCAGATGGTTGTAAACCCGTTGGTTGCAAATGGGTCTTTAAAACCAAGAGAGGGGTCAATGGTGAAGTTGAAAGATTCAAAGCTAGACTTGTAACTAAAGGCTATTGTCGTAACCGACCTTTCGACGGAATAGAATAAAAAGTTTGAAACCGATTCCCAAAAACAGAATTTTGAAAATCAATTTATTTGGAGTTGCCACAAAAATTTTTAATGGAAAACTAATTTAAAACAAAACGAAAAAGGCAAAATGGTCTACTAAATCAGAGACGGGTTCGGGAGTCTATTTGAGTGTGGGGAAGGTGTTAGGCACCCCACAACACCCTCCCATAAAGACGGTTACCTTAAACTAGTCAGTTGAAATAGAATATGGCCTTTAATTAATCACAATTACCCTTTTATTGACATGGATGCATGTTAGACATAAGAGACAAAAAAAAAGCGAGAATGCATGCAAACAGATAGATATTTACAAAAGGGCGGACTTGACCTAGGATGAGAGCCTAGGGCTTACGTACCCTGTGATAGGGATCAAAGTCCACGTAGTTCGACCAAAAGGCATGTTTTGTGGGTTGGTGGTTTTTTGATTTATGATGAGAATAGGAGGATTTTAATTAAGACAGATCATTGTAAACAAAATGGGATTGGAATTTGGTTTGTATGTTTTAATTTACTACAATCTGATTAACCTCGTTCTCCTGACCTCTTCATATTTTCTCTTTTAAATTTTTTTTATCGATTTTATTATTATTATTATTATTATTATTTTGAGTTTTGGGAGTTTATATTTCGGGAATTAATATATTTTTTTTATGAATTTTTGAATTTATTGTTGATTATGGAGACTCAAGTTCTGCATGTCATTTTTTTTATTAATTAAATTTTATGCTTGACTTATTTAAACTGCTCATTTTTACATTATTATTGATTATTGGTAAATAATTTAATTCAAGTGCCATTATTTATTTGTTTATTTGTTTATTTTTGAACGAATATATGCTAATTTTTGGGTTCTATGGAGATTAAAATTTCACACGAGCCCGGGAAGTCGAGGAGAGAAAAGTATTCTCACACGATACATTTTGTATAAATATTTAATCAAAGTTAATATTTAATTATTGTCCATTTATTTATTTTTTGTATTGTTATTATTATCATTAATAATATTATTATTTCTGAATTAATTATAGGGATTTAAGGAGATTAGAATCTCACATAATTCCAAGCAATCGAGGAGAATGATATTTTCACACGATAATTTCGTAAATAATGGGAAATGTTTAATTAAAACAAATCTTTTAATTATTAATTATTTATTATTTTTTTCTAAAAAACAAAGGTATGCTAACTTCAGGGATCTAAGGAGATTAAAACCTCACACGATCCCAGGTAATCGGGGAGAACAATATTCTCACACGATAATTTTGCAAATAATGGGAAATATTTAATTAGAATGAATACTTAATTATGATTGTTTATATTATTATTATTATTATTATTATTATTATTATTATTATTATTATTATTATTATTATTAGATAGAGGTATATTAATTTTAGGGAACTATGGAAATTAAAATCTCACATATTCCCATGCAACCGAAAAGAACCGAATCCTCACACAATAGTGTCAAAAATAATGAAAAACATTTAATTAAAGTCAATATTTAATTATTATTATTTTTAAAACAAATGTGCTAATTTAAAAAAGATCTAAGGAGATTAAAATCTTACGTGATCTCATGCAATCGAGGAGGATAAAATCCTCACACGATAATTTCATAAATAATGAAAAAATATTTAAATAAAGTCAATATTTAATTATTATTATTTTTTTAAAACAAATGTGCTAATGTTAAAAGGATATAAGGAGATTAAAATCTCACATGATCTCATGTAATCAAGGAGAACAATATTCTCACATGATGATTTTCTTAGAACTTTCCTTGTAGAACCAAGATTAGTCTCACATTACCATAAAAAAGAAGATAAAATAATAATAATAATAATAATAATAATAATAATAATAATAATAATAGTGAATTAAAAAAATTTAAAATGAATGAAAACGAAAAATTGGTTACTGGACGTGAAACGAAAATGGTGCATGCAATATGATGATTCACCTGGCTTCATCTTAGCCTCTTCTTCCTTTCTTAGAGTTCAGCTTCGTTCTTCCCTGGTGCGTTGCTATGTTTCCCATGCTCTGTCCCATGACTGAAAAACAGAGGTGGCCTTCAAGTTCTAGTACCCCACACATCTCTTACTCCATCTTTCTTTGTTCGGTCTCCTCTCCTTTTTTCCTCAGCTCATTTCTCTCATGAGAAGACTTAAATCTGAAGCTCTTTAGCAGTGTTGGCAACTGCGTCAAAACCTATATATGCAAAGAAGACAGTTGCAGAACCAACAAGCATTCCATCTATGCCGAAGGGAAAATACCCATCGTACTCTCCTTAATCCCAAGGCACAGGAGCCCAGTAATTATAAATACTAAAATCGCTGCACATGGGCCCACAACAATATCACTCCGAGGAATATGCTGACGGTCTAAAAAAATGGGCAAACTGTCCGGACCTCCAAAAAGTGCAGCCATATTGGGGGAGATACCACGAGCAACTGCAGCAATATAAGCTCTTCTAGCTTCTTCCATCTTCTGCATCTCCATCTTATCCAAATCATCAATACTAGGCAAGCGATTATATTCATATGGCTTGACATCATAATCATCAGCATATTCAGTAGTGTCATATTTATTCAAGCCTTCAAGTAGCAACGAAAACAATGAAATATCTCCTTGCATGGACTGTAGCTCTTCTTTAAGCTTCTCTGCTTTCTCGTTGGATGTTGTTGCTTCCCACTGTAACTTTTCCAGAGCAGCTTGTTTGTCTGCAAGCTTTATCTTAGCATCAGAAAGTTGACGCTGAGTAGATTTGAGAAAAGAGTCTTTTTCTGAAACTTGGTGTATCAGTTCATCAAGTTTTGCCTTAAGATCATTCACCTGGTTTTTTGAGTTTTCTGCTGACTTTAAAAGTTCATCTTTCTCCATTAATTTCCTCTGCAGATCCTCCACCTGCTCCTTTAAAATAACTAACTCTTCTATTTCCTTTTCTGATGCCAAAGCTCTTGAAGAAAACATTGGAAAGCTGTCAGTGTCAAGGTTACTGCTATCATTTTTGCCTTGATCTTTCTCTCCATGGTCCTTTTTCTTTCTGGTGGGAATAGATTGAGCAATGTTCCTAGCTTTTGAATATGTTATTCTTTTAGATAATGATTCTCTTGAAGGTGTCTTGGTGTAAATCATAGAACCACGGCGGGAGAATGAACCGCTCGCTTTACGATCGATGAGGGACTGAACGAGGGGAACAATCTCGACTAGGTCCTTAAAGAGGACACGATCTAAGCTCCCATTAGTTCCAGAGGCAGTAGCAGAGTTAGCAAGCGAGGACTGAACTTGACGTTGAGTGAAGGATAAGTTGTCGTCAGCTTATGGCATCAGTGTTCTTATACTTTCGGCACACGTTCCAGCTCTAATTTCTCTGACCCTTTTTCGTTTTTGTCTTCTGTATTGCACTCTCCTGTGCCTTTTGCTTTCCCTCATGCACTACTGCCCCTCTGAACTCTTCTGCAGCTGGTTTTACCTTTTACCTTCTCTCTTTTGCAGCTGGTTCCTTGCAGTTAGCAGTGCTTCAAAAGACCACGAACTATTCTATTTTGCAACCTCAAAACAGGGACGCAATTTTGGTGTTCTTCCTCCTGACTCCCTCAGTATTAAGTTGCTCACCATATCATGCTCCATCCTCTCTTGAATCTGTTTCATTCTGCATCATCTCCTTTCATCTCTACTTTTCGTTTCTGTTCTTTTCTTTCAACACTCACTCTATCTCCTTATCCTCCCAATCTCTCCTCTGTAGGATTCTTGATAGCTCCTCAGTTTTTTTTTTCTCTCCATCTTATTCTTTTTCGACCAGCTCTCTCCTCCCTCTCTCTCCCAATTTTTGTTGCTCTCCCCTTTTCCCACGGTTTGGCCACACCACTCAAGAAGAGTCCTCCTCCCTCCTCTTGGTTTTCTGGTTTTGTTTTCAGTCCGTGCCCCTCCTTCTCTCAGTTTCTGCTTTTGCTTTTTTCTTTTTCCTTTTCTGTTCCACCACTGCCCCCTCTCACATACTTTCTGTTTTACGTTTCTTTTCTGTTCCCTGCACCACCACCAGCCTCCTTTTTCGCTGTCTGCTTTTTCCTTCTTTTTTCAGCTTTTTCTTCATTTTCTGATCCATCTTTGAAACTTGTTTTCTCTTTTTTTAATTTTATTATTATTATTATTGTTAATTAATTTTTATTTTTTGATTTTTGATTTTTGCTTTGTAATATATTTTATATTTTTATATTTCTTTATTTTCTTTCTTTGATTTATTATAATTATTTTAATTAGCTAATTTTTTAAATTTTGAGTTTATCTCCCATTCTTTATTTTTGATTCTAAATTGTCCCCCAATTGAAAATATCATTTGAAGTTTTGACATTTTTAATTTTCCTATGTTCTTAATTATTAATTAATTGGTGTTTCCATTAATTAAATAATTAAGTGATTAGGGATGAGGTGTTCACAGCTATAATTAGAAGGAAGGGATCAATTATACGGAAACGTTCTCACCCATATCTACTAAAGATGCCTTCAGAGTTGTAATGACTCTTGTTGCACAGTTGAATCTTGAACTTCACTAGATGGATGTCAAAACTGCATTCTTAAATGGTGGTTTACTTGAGAATGTTTATATGACGCAACCTGATAGATTCACTGAGGCAGGGAAAGAACACTTAGTGTGCAAGCTGATAATGTCCATTTATGGACTTAAACAGGTCTCAAGACAGTGGTATTTGAAATTTGATTAGATAATCACTTCACTTGGTTTTACAGAGAACATTACTGATCAATGTATCTATCAGAAATTTGATAAAGACAACTTTATAATACTTGTTTTATATGTTGACGACATACTCCTAGTTAGTAACTCAGTAACTATGTTGAATGAGGTCAAACACATTTTGTCATGCCACTTTGATATGAAAGATCTTGGTGAAGGCTCTTTCATCCTAGGAATTCAGATTCACTGTGATAGATCTTGTGGCACTCTTGGTTTATCTCAAACAACCTATATAGAATGAGTACTGAAGAAATTTAACATGTATACTTGCCTTCTTGTGCAGCACCTGTACAGAAAGGTGAAAAGTTGTTTATATCATCTTATCCCAATGATGATAATTCGAAAATCGAGATGAATAAGATTCCGTATGCATCTGCTGTTGGCAGCCTTATATATGCTCAGGTGTGCACACGACCTGACATTTCTTTTGCTGTCAGTATACTTGGTAGATACTTGAGCAATCCTGGTCCTGATCATTGGAGGGCTGCAAAGAAAATCATGAGGTACTTACAAGGTACAAAGCATCACATGCTTACTTTTAAAAGATCTGAGCCATTTGAAATTGTGGGTTATTCAGATTCTGATTATGCATCTTGTGTGGATGACCACAAATCCACTTTTGGATACACCTTTATGATGTTTGGAGGAGCTGTATCATGGAAGAGTTGCAACCAATCAGTAACAGCTACCTCGACTATGGAAGCAGAGTATATCGCTTGTTATAAGGCTACTCGCCGGGCCATATGGTTGAGGAAACTAATATCTGGTATGCATCTAGTTGATTATATATCACGACCTCTAACCATATACTATGATAGTTCGTCTGTTGTTAGCTTTTCTCAGAATCATAGGAATTATAGTCGCACTAAACACTTCGATGTTAAGTTCTTATTCTTCAGAGAAAAGATTGTTGAATCTCAGACTCATTTGGTTCACATTCCTGGTGAACACATGTTGGCTGATCCGTTGAACAAAGGCTTACTCGTAGGAGTCTTTAAGAATCATGTGACTCACATGGGCGTTGTTAAAAATTTTGATGTAACCTTGGTTTAGTGGGAGTCTGAATTAAATTCTTGAGGGATTTTGAATTGTTATTTGACAATTTTGAATATTATTTTGTATTCCATTCAATTCAGTTGATGAAACTTATTTATGGAAATGTCAATATCACTTGATTCTCTATCGGTTTCAGTGATATTTGTGTATGGTTTCTCCACTGAATCTTGTATGGTTTATAAATATACACACATCTGTGTGTTTATGTGAACATTATTATGCCTGATTAACTATTAGTTTATTGATCTAATAATTTAATTAATGCTATCCAAGTGGGAGATTGTTGGAATAATTTTAAATATTTTATGGATTAACATTAACTATTTTATTATATTAGTACCTTGTTAATTCTAATTAGACAATTAATGTTATAATTTACAAACTGAGAATGGACTAAGTTTTATTTTAATATGTGTGGATAATCGGTGATGGGTTCAATTATTCACAAGCCCACTGGGTAGAAACCCAACCCACGGCCCAAGAGTATTAGTAATCATCCGGTCAGATTACTAATCTAAGATTGGTATCCAAAGAAAGATTTTATGGGCTTAATTTAAATTTAAACTTGTTTTAAAAATTTTGGAGGATTTTACTGAATAATATTGATTAATTATATTATTAAATAAAATCCTATAAATAACACACTGAAGCCCTAGTTTTAAACACACTAAATTGATCATTCTCTCTCTGCCGTCAAGACACTTTGAGAAACACTCTTGGGTATTGTAGGTTGAACTCGTTGGATTCAACCAATATTCAGATCAACGATGTCGTTTCTATTAGGTCAGACTGTTAATTTATTTATTCTCCTAATTTGTGATCATATTTAATTACATGTTTTAGTTTCGCTTTCAATACATATATTGTGGATATATATATATATATATATATATATATAATACGAATATATTTTTCCATGCCAATCAAAAAGAAAAAAATACTCATTGAAATTGGTTTTTGTCTCTCATTTTCATTCCAACATACAGTAATTATGGGTGTTAAAATCTCAAATCAAATTAAAGTTTTTCAAAGTTTTTTATATTTTGATTAATTCAAACTTCAAATAATTATTTTTTAAAAAAATTTATAATTTATATATAATAAATAAGATATCTTATATTAATAAAAAAATGACCGAGTCAGATGAACTCAGTCTAAAATCTCCATATGATTATGACCCAACAAAAAATGTCCGGAACGAATAGGTTGGACCACCATCTTAATAGTGTCATTCAATTTGGTTGTAACGAGTTAGAATGAAGAGACTACCACATTCGTGGAAACATCATGGCAGCCCTTCTTTCACTGTGAACGACAAAAATTGATTCCTCTCTTCTTATTTTTCGAACAGCATCTGGTGGTCACGAAGTACGAACCAATGACTCTTTTTTTTTTTTTTTTTTTGCATCTTTGTTTATGATATTGGCAAATGCAAATACACTAACAACTTCCGAGCTTTTAGTTATACCGTTCTTCTTATTTGAATATTTATGTCACATTGACGAATGTCCTTTGATCGACTCTCCCCATGCTATAATTATACATATAGTTTGATTAATTATTGATATAAGATGCTAAATATTATATATATTCACTCCTAACAAAAGGTCCTCGTGGGAGGAAATAAAGAGAAGAAAAAAGAAACTCACAGACAAACGTCCAAAGTGTAGAAAAAGGTTCCAATAGCTAGCTGGCAAGGTACCTTCTGGGTCAAGCCATTATCTTCTTAATTTGTTTAATTTAATTTTTTGTTTCTTATTTTGAACTTGACTATATCTATATATATATATATGTATATGTATATAAATTTCTTTCCTTTTTACTATTTTTTATTTTCACTCTATTTTTCTAGATATGCAATGTATTACAAACAAATCTAGCATGATTAACTTCAAAACCAAAATATAAAAATTGTCTCTAAATAATTTTAGGTGTGTGTGAATTGAGAGTTACTGTTAAGTATTAAGTAGGAAATGGATGTAGATAAATTTAATAAAATCTGAATTATTGGATAAAAATTTAATGATTTAAATTTTTAAAAGTTGTTTGAACTTATTTAATATTTACTCAAATTTAAACTATTTAATAAAAATATAATAATTTATATCTTTTCAAACATAATGAATTTGAATTGTTAACTGTATAAACTTCAAATTTATATGAAGTAATGTTCACGTGAAAATGATAGGTCAGCATCAGTCAGCTTAGTCCATGTGCAGAGAAATAATGAACTGGGGAAATTACGGTTTTGCTTGACCTAATTATTGTATTTTCTCTAGGTTCATGGTACGATGACAAGTTAATTTTGACCACTTTAACGTTTCTTCTTTTCTCTCATTAACGGTGGGCTGAAGGTCCAAACTCCCTCCTCTTCAACCAACTCTTTACGACTTATACTCACTTTTTTTCTGAATTTATATAAAGCCAACACAGCGTCCATAAAGTTTAAAACATTGTATTATATTATATCAATTACACTTCTATGTTAAATATATATATATATATATATATATATATATATATATATATAACCCACTTCTTTCAGTTCATTTGTGCTGCATTTTGTATAGCTAGTTGACATTAATTGAAGGGTTATTAATTTTTTCATAACATTTATAAATTTTATAAAATAATAGGAGAGTGGACGAATCCAGGAGGATTGTGATATGGTATATATGGAGTTTAAATGACTCCTTTATCAAAACAATAGGAAGGTGGAAATGAGCCTGAACACAGCACTGCATATTTTCTAAAGGAAAATAAAATAATGATTCTTTGTGTCAATAAACTGTCCTCAAGGTTTGGCCACAAAAAAGAGAACTGTCATCAAGGTTTTGATTTTATTCATGAAAGAATCATAGCTAATGACTATAAAATTATGAAAGATTTTAAATTTGAAAATTATTTCAAGGACCAAATTCTTTTTTATTTTAAAGGATTGTGTTTTAACTCTTTTAAAAATACATACTAGAAAAATTCTAGATAGAATCCTAGCATCTTTGGTTAGAATCCTTGAAAACCAAAAAAAAAAAAAACCCAAATATTTTAGAATAATTTAAAATTTAGATATCATCTCAGGTGAAACTATAAAATTAATTGTACCGATGTAATTACTATATTGTACACTGTAAAAGATATATATATGACAATCATATGTCAAAATATACTAATTATATGTCAATTTAAAATAACTTGTTATATTTATATTTTGACCATAATTTTTTTAGATTTTATTTGTGAATCCAAATTTTTTAAAAAAATAGTCAATTTACCCATTACTTTTTATTTTTTAGTAACTCTATAAAATATTAGTTCAATAAAATTAGGGAGTTGTGAAGTTATTGAAAAAATATAAAGTAAGTTAACAAAATTATGAAGTAACATTGTAATCTTGGTTACTAGAAGAATAAGAAGTAAATGAAGTAAATTAAAAAATTTTAAATGAATTTTAGGTTTATAAATAAAATATAAAAAGATAGGATCAAAATATAAATATAATAAAATATTTTAAATTATTATATGTCATCATAATATGATATGTCATTATTATATATATTTTTAATATTTTATGTAATAATTACACAAATGTAACAAATTTTATAGTTATACTATATAATTTGTCTAAAATTTAATGTTTTTATAATAAATATTTTAATCTCATAGTACCTAAATTTAGTTTTCTAATACTAGTTTATTGCTTAAAAAATAAAGAAAATAAGTTTGAACTCAACAATTGAAATATCTCCCTCTGTAATTGATAATATATGTCTATATATATATATATATATATATATATATATATATATTTTTTTTTTTTTTTTTTATATTTACGTGTGGAAGTGGAGTGCAGCAATAGCATGCCTTATATCTATAATATTTATATATTTGTCTACGTTGCATAGCGCGTGGGTTAATTATTTCTTTTTCTTTGTATCGTTTGGAAATAAATATATTATTTAACATATATAATATTTGAGTTTTAGCAGAAAGTTATGTGAACAACAGGGATTTTGTCCTTTGATTGTGGAAAAAGAAAACGCTGACTTCACGGCTGGCGTAATTATTGGATAATGTTCGTTGTTTTTTACCGGCAAATCTTAATATTTATTTACTTTAGCTACAATTGCATATTAAAATTCGAATAATACACTTTTACCTTTTCATTATTTGAAAATATATTTTTTCTTCATTCTTGTGAAAATATAAAAGGATACGTGATGTTCTGAATGATCACTATTTTTAATTTTAACATGTTACTTATAATTTGTAATGTTTTGACAAATAATAAATAATCTTAAGAAGTTTAAAAAACTAGAGTACACGATTTTTATTTTATTATTTTTGTTTATATTTTAACGTTTGGATAAATGAGGCATTCCTTAAATATTTAACAGAAAATAGATGAAAGAGATGCCACAATATAAATTGTTATTATCTTTTTTCCTATTATTTACGCACGAGTTCTTTAATATTCAATAATAACAACTAATTATAAAATGCTAAATATAAAAGAAAGTTAAATTAAAATGAACTTGTAGAAGTGACATTGCTCATATAATGGGTAATCCCATTTGTTTTTGAATTTTATCCAGTTTATGGCAAACCATGTTATTTTGAATTTGATCAATTGAGTTATTTTCTCTTCATTGACCATCTGAGTTTAAATATTTGATTATTAAATTAATTTTATTATATATATATATATATATATATATATCCACTAGTTCCGTAAAAATGTTAACTTTTTAATATAGAAGTAATAATATTACTCTTCTATTAATTATTTTAGTTATATAAGATAGATAAATAATTTTTAGATTTAGTATTAAATTTTAGGTGCTATATTTAGTATGCTTACAATTTTAAGTGTATCAGTGAACTTAATTATAATGTAGAGATATAATTGTAATAATATTAATATAAAAAATAATAATATTATAATTATATTTTTACATTATAATTGAATGTATTGGTACATTTAAAATTATGAATATATCAAATATTTTACTTAAATTTTATATGAATATTATGACATAAGAACAAAATTGAATTGTCTTAAAAATTAAAAAAAAGATAATCTTTTGTTTCCTATTAAAATGACTAAATTAAAATTTGTATAAAATTAAAAAGCTAGAGAAGTGTATTTAAATTTTTTAATTTTAATTAAATTTCTTACTACTATCAAATTTAATATACTTGACATTTTTGAAATCATTGTTCACGCTATATTAGGGGGTTTCAAAAAGAAAATTCATAGTCAATGTTTTATCCAAAGGGGAAGCCGAAGGATTATTACTACAGCTAATTAGCAAGAAGGTGACCAAATCCAAACAGAAATTGTGGTATTGGAAGGCCGTGGACGGTGAAATATCTTCTGAAGTTTGAAATGTCTTATCGGTCTTTGCATACACACGAAACTGGGTCCGTCTCCCTTCCGTCTCAATCCCTCAAATATTTACAACGCCTGCTCTCTCTCTCTCTCTATTCCTCCACGCGGGTATGAACATCTTGCACGGCTTCTTTCGGGTTCCCACGGGCTTTTCTCTCTCATAACTCTTATCATTCAATTTCTTTCACTTCACGGAAATTGTTTTGAATCCGGAGTTTTCAGTCACCCTTACCAGTCTTCGGTTTTCTTTCATCTTGGGCTCTGCTTTTCTTCCCACATCTTCTTCACCTGCCCACTGGGTTATCACTATATAACATATAATCTCCTCGAGGCTCCATTTTCTCATCTGGGGTTATCTTCCTTTTTACATTTGCTTCTCTTTTTAAGTTCAACCTTCTCGATTCTCTTTCACTCGAGCTCTCTTCTTACTCTTTTGGGTGAATGAATCCCATTTGATTGGCATGAGCGTGTGAGTAAATAAGAGTCGGCGATCGGAGTCCTGAATTGGGAATTTGGGTGTATGAATGCTTTGAAAATGAATTGTTTATTCTTCAAAGAGAAATCTAAAACCAGGAGAGAATCAAAATCCGCCCCGGAATTGCAAAACGAGAGGAAGAAGAACAATCGGGCGTTGGATCGAGTATCCAGGTCGACTGGTTCGCTACCATCGCCAAGGAGCGTAACAGAATTGTACAAAGAGAAAGCGAAAGAGCACAGTTTCAGAGTTTTTAGTTTGGAAGAGCTTCGAGAGGCAACAAATGACTTCAATAGGATGCTCAAGATTGGAGAAGGTGGGTTTGGGAGCGTTTACAAAGGTACCATTAGGCCTCATAATGGACGGGGTGATCCTATCGTGGTAGCCATCAAAAAGCTTAATACGCGTGGTTTCCAGGTACACCTCTCATGTAGTCGTGTTGTCTATGATTTAGTAACTATTACTTGATCTGATGAAGGAATTATTGGAATTTTTGTGTTCCTTAGCTGTTGCGAATAATATGAAACCTTGTTCACTTTTCTCTTGTTACGTTCAGTACATGAAGTTATAGGTTGTTTTAGAAATTCAGTGATATCTTCTTAACGTGTATATGCCTAGCAATGCTTGTAACATTGTTTGGTAAGCATAATTATTGTTCTAATCCACATGTCCTAAGTTGGTATAACCATTAATTGGACTTAGGATAAGTATACTTCGTGAGTATTCTGAAAATGATGTTTTTTGGGATATTCTTGGATCTTAATTATTCGTTTAGCATATGACTTAATTGTTGGATATAAGTGTTGTTACTTAAGCTGATAGGATATGGCTATCGATCTTGGCCATTGTTTTACTTGTTTGTCATTGCACATAATAAATACATAATGCATATTTTTACCTGTTTCTTACAGTTGTTGTTTTATTTTTTCATAAAGGGGCATAAAGAATGGCTTGCAGAAGTTCAATTTCTTGGCATTGTCAACCATCCAAATCTGGTAAAACTTTTGGGATACTGCTCCGTAGATGGTGAAAGAGGTATCCAACGGTTGTTGGTGTATGAATACATGGCGCATAGGAGCCTAGAAGATCATCTTTTTAATCGGTCTTTTCCCACCTTGCCTTGGAAAACAAGATTGCAGATCATGATCGGTGCTGCCCAAGGATTAGCTTATCTGCACGAGGGATTGGAGGTTCAGGTACTTCATATTGCCCTCTTGAATTGGAGTTAGATCATTTTTATAATCATACATTCTTTAAGTCATACACCGGATGTTTCTATAGCACTGTTTCTGCCATGGTAAGAAGTAAAGAAACAAACCTAGTAGGATTTGCAAACTGTTCTTGGATATGTATGAGAATGATATTTCAGGCTAAATGGAAGTCCAAATACATGCTTCAAACAACGATGTTGAATATTCTTATTATGAATTGGACATTCCTATGCCCATTTTTGTTGATTACATTTTCAATATTGTTAACTGCACTTCAGGTGATATACCGAGATTTCAAAACTTCAAATGTCCTATTGGATGTGGACTTCCAGCCAAAGCTCTCAGATTTTGGTCTTGCTAGGGAAGGCCCTACAGGCGATGATACTCATGTATCTACTAGGGTAAGATGGCTAACTGAGAATTTACATTAGTTTCATAAATGATTAATTGCATGCCTTTTATGCCTTGATCTACAGCCTCAAGTTTGGCTATTTAAAGCATGAATAGCCTGTTAGCCATGATTTAAGCAGCAGAATCCTTCTTGGATAAATACATTGTTAGTGAATGTCATTTACTGTTGTGTTATGATCAGGTGGTTGGAACGCAAGGATATGCAGCCCCAGAATATATTGAAACGGGGCATCTCAAAGTTGAGTGTGACATCTACAGTTTTGGGGTGGTACTCTATGAGATCATATCAGGCAAGCGGGCATTAGATAGAAACCGTCCAATTGCAGAACAAAAGCTTTTAAATTGGGTTAAGCAGTATCCTGCTGACACTAGTAGATTCAGCATGATCATAGACCCGCGTCTCAGAAACCATTTTTCTCCTGGTGCAGTTCGCAAAGTTGCAAAGTTGGCCGAGTCTTGCGTGAAGAAGAATCCTCAAGATAGGCCAACCATGTCTCAGATAGTGGAAACCTTGAAGCAAGCATTGCAGTATTCAGAGACCTCTGACATTTCTCAGAATGCAACTCCTGAGTCATCTCGATCTACTATGATTCGAAAAGGTAAATAACTAAGTGGTTTTCGGAGAAGCATGAGTGGGTTTCCCTTGGCTTAAGCATACTTGGCAATGTGGAAAAGATCATTTATGCATCACCAGACATTAATTTATCATTATCAAGCTGAGGAAGTCAGAGATTTTGTAAATCTCCCATTTTGCGGGTCTGGAGTTGGAATCTTCTCGTTAGTTCGATTCAGTTCAACAAAGCCAAGTCCTATGCTTTGTTAAATCATTTTCTTTCAATACTTTCTGCTCAAGTAATCAATATTAGAGTATAGAGATGAAGATGAGGCTATACAGTTTGTATTAATTTGACTCTTTGCTTCCAACTGGTTGTCTTAGATGTAGTTCATTTCTCAAGATATATTGTAGATTGAATGAGTATGTTGCTGTTGTATATTAATATTGGCATTTTGAAGCGGTGTTGCAGCTGAGGATTTTCAAAGGTGTCTCATTCAACATTTTTATTTATTAGTATAACCTTAAGTAAGAATTGAAGTGACTATATTAAATTGTATTTTTTGGGGGTGAAGAAACGTGTATATGAGGCACACTGGGATTGAAATAATAAATCTAAAATATTTAGAAGCTGATTGAACAATCTAATGTGGTGGCTGTTTTATATTCCTGAAAATTGAAATGTAAGTTGTTCGTCCAATGGTAACTAAATTTCTTGCGAAAAACGGTGGTCTTATAAAATTTCTAAGCACGTGTCTTTGTCGTATGGTCGTTTAACACAGTCATTGGTGATGAAAATCTGACTGAAAATGCAGAAGTTGATTGGGAGAAATATGGTGGGTCGTCTATAATTGCAATAAAATAATGCGACAGCATTGGTGGGATAAGTTGAATGGTGGTGAACGAGGTGGATGGCTACACTCCAGGTGGATGGCTACACTCCAGGTGGCTTAAGACTTCTACTATGTGGTATTGATGACGTTTTGTTGGAAGAAATTGGAGGCAATGATGACGATTGATGATGTGATACTATTGCTATTTATTGCAAAAATAACTACTTTCAAATAAATAATAAAAAGTCTACTACCCGCTATGTCCAGCTGCTTCTATATATTTGTTCAGATTAAGAGATTGGGTAATTGTTATGGTTTATAAGGGGAGGAATACAAGTTTTAAGCATAAAGTTTTCTACCAAAATCACATTTTACCTGCAAGTCCTTATTTGTAAAAAAGTGAAAAGAAAAACTAAGACATTTTATTTTTCAACCTTATCATTTTTCTGATAATGAATCATTGTATCCTTATTCTATATTCTGCTTGTCAACATACTTTAGAGCAACGGAATTTTGTAATTGTTTGTTTTCCAGAGCTTGAAGCTGACATTTACGATAAAGTTACCCTTTTATCCGATTACAAAAATACGTGACAGAGATCAGTACCTTTTGTGGGCTGCACATGACAATACAGTGGCTTGAGCTAGGTTTAACAAAAAGAATAGATTCAAGGGAGGTGCCAAAATACAGTCGTTCCCCTTAAATTTTAATATATAATTTTAAGTGTTATGTTTTTTTTTAATATTTATAATTTTGAGTGCATTAGCACGTATAAATATAATGTAAAAATATAATTATAATAATATTAATTTAAAAAATAACAATATTATAATTATATTTATATATTATAATTGAATATATTATTGTACTCAAAATTGTGAGTGTATTAAAAATTTTATTATAATTTTATCTTATATTTTTTTGTTTGGTTCTTCGATTAACAAAAATTGACCATTTTTAAATTGTAAAAATTTGTGTCATTTAATTCAAATATTTGATTGACTCACTTTCATACAATTGGAATCAAATTCTAAATTCATAGCTATTTAATAAAATGGTGATGAAAACTATTGGAGTCAAATATTGCAGGGAGTTAAATTCTTCTACATGAAATAAAATTGAACCAAGAGAAGAGTGTATATATATATATATATAAAACTTACAGAATACACGTCTTAAAAATTTAAGTCAATACATGATGTGAAATTCTTGAATCCCAACATAAATCGGCACAAAGCAGATGTAAACTGTTTTCTGTTTCGGTGCAAATCTATTGCTCTCGGCATGAGATATAAGATGTGGTTTTGTAGTGCCAACAATAGACAAACCCTGCCAAATGAGCTAGTATGGCATCGGTTTCTGCCTCCTATAAATTAAGCTTCAAAAATATCTCCAAAAATTCAAAATTCTATTGGTTCTGGGTTGGAGAAAACGTGTGGTTCAGAGCATGTCTTTGATTTCATTTATAATGTTGGACTCTTCTTTGCGTGTTTTTGAAACCATTCAAATCTTTATTTACTGTTCAACTCTCAACCCGTTTTAACTATATAGCCCAAAGCCTTGATTATGACTTCTTATAGAATTATACTTTAATACAATTGACCAATACCGCAGAGTAATTACAGAGATTTGAAGTCCCTGCCCTAATTTTTTTTTTTTTTTTGCTGGAGATCAAAGTTTTGAAAACAACGTATGTAGAGAAGAAGAAACAAAGTTGACCAAAAAAAAAAAGGAGAAGAAGAAACAAAGAAATAGGCCCATTTTGAACAGTTTTGGGCCTGGCCCAAATAGAGAATGATCAAATTTTTGTGCTCAATAACCGAAGTCGCTTCAATTGTACGTCAAATCCCTACGGTGCTCGTCTCCGGCGTCTTGAACTGCGCATTCATGTCCTACTAGAATCTGCCAAATTTCAAGCGGTGAAATGAAGAATTAAGGAAAAGCCCTTTTTTTTTTTCTCCCCCCCCTCCCTTTTCACAGGAGGAAGGGAAGGAAAAAGCTTGCGACTAAGCACTCCCTGGCTTGTAGACTCATCTGAAATTCCAATTTCTTGGTCGCTGCCTTGAAAGAACAAAGCTGGCAGTTATGGCGACGGCTTCGTCGGCACCTAACAACGGTAGCAACAATACGATCGTGAGCACTGCTACAACCCCTTCCAAGGGGACACACGTGGCAGCAGCTGCTAACCCGGGGCATCGTACGGATACGCCTCCGAAATCTCAACGTGGGCAGAATAAGCCCAAGTGCAGACAGTGTGGCAATGTTGCTCGTTCTAGGTGAATCTCCTTATCAATTTTCTCAACTCTTTTTCGCCGTTTCTCTGAATCCTCTATCTAATCGGAAGATGAGAATACATTTTCTTGTTGATTGCCCGAGGAAGAGAAAGTCGTTCTACTTGGCTTTGCATATGTCTAGTTTTCGGTCTTGAGATAGCTTGTTACTGGGTTTGAATCCTAATAGTTGTTGTATGGCATGCATTGAACCATAAAAAACATAGGAGATCATTTGAAATTTACAAATTTGATTGTGGACTAGTAAGCAACGGTGTAAAATGAAGGGTTTCTGGTTCTCTTAAATGATTCTTGTACAATGGGTGAAATATAACCGGGAAACTAGATGTGTATTCTCACATTTATTTCATTCATGGAGCGCAAAGTTCGGCATTTCATTGTTCTTTAACAATTAACAGTTTTCATACTGATATTGTCAGTAATTCCCCGTAGTTTCCAGTAGGTTATGATCATGAATTTGATGCAGAGGAAATTTAAACTCAAGTAAGGTGTTTGGTATTTGAAACCGTATCTATTTATTACTGAAAATATATGGTATGTAGGCAACAGGTGGAGGGAGCATTTCCAAGTAGGTCATATAAACATGATGACAGCATATGAGTTTCATTTTTTTGGGGCTGTAACATATGAATTTCATTGCTCGTACCTAATATGGTTCCATTTCAGTCAGCAGATGCATCATTTTGATTAAATGTTTCACTGGGGAACCATGCCATTGATAACGTGCTTGAGCTGATTATCCTATGCTCCTCTAATCCTTGGTAATTGTAACAGTCAGGTTGTATAATAGCTATATAAAATGTCGTCTTTAGGCACTAATAAGAACTGGTCTATTTGTTTGGTAAATTGTTGTCTTGTAAATACACAATGCACTGAACTTCTGGAAAAGGAGGGAGATGAATTTTTGAAACCAGGGTCATATTGTACGTTGACAGTTACATCTTATTCCTGCTCTATGTTCTTTTTAATATGAGTTTAATTAATTCTGCAGGTGTACGTATAAAGTCATAATATCTTTGAAATCACATTTTATTCTGCTATGGTGTTTTCTTGATGAGTTGTAATTAATTATGTAGGTGTCCATATGAATCATGCAAGAGTTGCTGTTCAAGAAATCAAAATCCTTGTCATATTCATGGTGGGTGAAATTCAGAAACACTTTGCTTTCTAGAGTTCATATCAAATATGCTCTCTATGGATCTCATTTTGAAATTAATATATCATCCACATATTAGTCATTAGCGTACAAATTATACTGCTAACAGGTTTTATTTTATTTTTCCTTGACTTGTTAGTGTGATGGGGAATAATATAGTTTTATTAAATTGGCGAGAACAATTGCCTGCTTTTGATGTAGCCCTTTGTGTCTCTAGTATTTCTTGATTTTGATGCTAAGATTTTGAAGCAATAGTAGAAGTCCAATTATTAAGCATCTGCTTGTAAGCCACTTAAAGTGTGCTTGGATTGGCGTTGGGCCAACATAATTTTGGATCAACTTAATTTTTAAAATTAATTTTAGTCAAATATATTTTTGTATCACTGTGATTTATGCTAAGAAACTTTTATTTGAAAATTAAGTTTTGCGATCTATACAATTTACCTGATGCAAAAGCAAGTATCTTTTTCTTTTGTGCAAAGTGGAATTTGGAGGGTAAAATTGATTTTGGAAAAAATCAATTGTCAAATCAAACAAGAATATTTGCAAGGTAAATTCTTTTTTAGGTGTGCCAATAGATTTTTAAACCTTTTGAACACTAAACTAAACACCCTTTTAATAGTGTTTCATACTCCTCTCATGTACCAAGTATCTTTGCTCAAAGATAGTTAATAAATGAGTTACTTCATGTTTTATGCCTCATGTCAAGAATTAAGGAGATTAGAATATTAATAAATTTGCTAGTTTGTATGAGGATAGTGCCCCTTGTTATATGCGGATACATAGATATATTTGCTAGTCGAGATTAGATTAATTTGTATTGTACAAGTACTTCAGACTAGTGGCATTATAAATACAAGTTTACTTTTCTACTTACTAAGAACGTGAAATAAGACAAGGAAGCAAAATTAAAAGCTATTGTTCTGTTGGCAGGGTGGAGAATGTCTGTTAACTTTCTTTAATTTGTTTTAATTTTTTCCAATTATAATTATCGTTATGAAATATTTTTTTTCCTTGCTGTTTCATGTTTTGTGGTGAATCCAGTGTTGAAAGCAAATTCAAATTTTTCTGACAAGACACCAATTTCTGGTGCTGCTCCGCCTGATCAGCAATCCTCAGAACCATCACAATCTATGTAGGTCGTGAGTAACAGCCCCCCAATTTTGGATCCTATACATCATTGTAGTTTATTATTTTGCTAAACTTTAGCCTTAGGTAAATAGATCGAAAGAGATATAGGTGAGAAAAATAGAAGCTAGGTTTTCCTTTTCCTCTATAGCATAATTTCTGCTTTGCTGAAAATATGGCTGCAGTGCCCGGAATTTTTTTATTTTTCACCTGATATGAATTATGATATACTGTATTTACTCTAAATTGGGTCCAAGTTCTAAAACTCTCAAATTATCTGACTTAATTACTGCAAGAGGTTTCTAACTCTAAAGTTGATTTCTTGTTTTTTAATTTCTTTCTAGGTGAGTCCTTTCTGTCCATCATCGGGCTTTCTTAATGCAGTATTTTCTTAAACTTTTAGTTTGTTCTTTTACTTACCTCCTTTACAGTGATTTGATTGATTTGCTCACCAGATCATAAGTTGTATAATTAGGATTTGAAGCATCTTTCCAGTTATTTTTCTTGTACTTAAACAGGATGTTTTCTTTCTTCTTTGAATGTAATTTAGGAGTGCAAGTAGAGCTGCTTCACTTAGACAACTTTCCAACAGTTTTGCCCAGTTCAATAATTTGCATGTCTCACTTCGATCAAGGAAGGCACTAACTAGAAAGGTACATACATATCTACACTATTGCTTGTGATAGATCAATTTGTTCTGGTTAGCTGTATAATGCTGGGAGTCGTCACAGGATGCTGCAACTTTAAATGAATGGAGACTCTCCAAGTTAAAGGAATACAAGGAGAGAAACATCGAAGTGGAAAATGAAGCTTTTGACCGGTACATGCAGAATGTAGATTTACTGGAGGAAGTATTCTCTGTAGAGTCTATGGAGGACAATGTGTCCTCTGTATCCGAGTCTAATCAAACTACAGTGGAGAATAGCAATGAAACAATGATCCGAAAGCTGAAGTTGCTGCTAAGATCAAACTCAGTTAGAAGTGATAGTATGAGAACGAGAATACAACAAATTGTGGATGAGGGATTAAATAAGATTCAAAAGTGTGATTTAGATGGTGACATGAATGAACCAACTGATGAAGAACCTAATCAAGCTTCAAAAAAGGCTAGGACTGAAAGGTTATCAGTTTTCAGAGATCTTATGGATAAAATGAATAAAGCCCGTAATGAGGAGGATTTGAAACCTTGCCTGGAGATGAAGTTGCAACTTTTCAATTTGGACAGAGGCTCTTGCAAAATAGAACTTGAAGATAATGAAGCGCCCAAGGATCAGACCGCTGAATGTGACACTGCACCAGCAAAGGGAATAGACTATTCTCTACCTAAAGTGGTTGGCACTGTTGAAATTGATCAAGAAACGATTAACACCATAGACAAACACTTTTCTTCTCTTGAGCATGTGGAGGCGTTATGACTTATGAGGCAATGCTTCTCATTGATTAGGCGTTAGCTTCTAGTTCTAGATAGGATTACAAACCCAAATGATGCTGTGTTGTTTACTTACCGCATCTTAATGTGGCTAGGCAAAATCCTATTAATATTTAAGTTATTTGTTTATTTATTTTTGCATAACTTGTCCAAAGAAATTAGTCGTTTTTAACCAATGGCTACAACTGTGTTGTGGGTTGTATTGTAACTGCCTCCTTTAACAAATTGATTTAGTA
The DNA here is from genome assembly GCA_037074485.1 of Delonix regia. Classification (NCBI taxonomy): domain Eukaryota; kingdom Viridiplantae; phylum Streptophyta; class Magnoliopsida; order Fabales; family Fabaceae; genus Delonix; species Delonix regia. The sequence continues at coordinate 4,197,388 of CM073461.1, forward strand.
GCTGGGAAATCGTTGAGAGGCCCAATCTTGAAGTTTCGGTTTTACATAATTCAAGAATTTGACCTTTTATTGTTCTCAGTTTTGTTCAATATAAAATTATTAAAAACGTGAGCACTTAGTTTGAACGAGTGTGGTAGAGTAATTGTATTTGGCGGTTTCATTTGGTGGTTGAGAGTTGAAACTTAAGAAGAAGAGGTGCCGAATAGTTGCCATCATCAGTCAATGCCAGAATACCTCCAAGTCCATTCAAGCCTCAAGGCCTCTCTGCAATCTGACTTTTCTGAACTGAATTTGACTTTTGAAAGAAATAGATTAAAGCTGCTTGCTTGACACATTGAGCGAAGATGGTGGGTCAATACCCTGATAAATATAATGAAACACAGGCCGTACATATTCCCGCCCTCCATTTGGATTGCCCTGTTCCCCTCACTTTCAACTGAAGAAAGAAACCCCCTTTGGAATATGTGCTCTTCCCTTGTTTCCTTTTCTTTCTTTATTACTCTTTTTTCCAGGCAACCAAACACAGTTACACATGAGATCAAGTAGTTCGGGTTTCAAAGGGTACCCAAACACTTGATTACGCATAATCTATCTTTTAATCTGAGACTAATTTATTCTTTTGATTCCTTCCTCTAGAGAATCCTAGATAGGGCTTAAAAGGGACACCTATACCTTGTGACAGATAAATTCTATCTTTCTGCATATCTATCTCCTTGAAGCCTTCCACCACACCATTAAAGATTTGTGGGTTTCTTAATGGACAAGGGCTTTCTTGCTTTATTCTCATGCATACAACAACTACTTTCTTGGTGGGCATGAAACTTTGAAGCACATTTTCCTTTTGACACAATATGGCTGTCCATACTTCTAAGTTTCAATGTATCTTTTGAAGAATCTTTGCTAATCTGTTGAAACGCATTATCACGCACAAAGTTCGTTATCAACCCCTTGATCATAATAATGATTCTCTCTTATGAGATATCAGTTCATTATAAAACTATCTTATTATATCAAACCCACCAGGAAAAGGAACGCAAGCAATTAAAAGAGGAGCCTATCCAAAGTGGGAAATGCTCATCATATAATCAATCGTGATCTAACTTTTCTTCAACTTTTGAGCATGGGTAATATGTGGTGCGAATTACTCCAATTATATATACACATTTAACCCTTTTTGATAACATAAACGAAATAAATTAAATCCCAATAGCAAATTCACTTTCTACTTTCTAGGGCTCTGTTTCTTTCGTGCTTTCCATCTGGAACTAACGAAAATTCAACCAAGTTCATTGTTTGGTTCTGGCCATAAAACTATGATTATGTTGGTTATATGATAAGGATAGAGGACAAAGCTAAGAAATTCACATGGAAATGGTGATTTCCCAAGGGGATCAAATTCTCAAAATAATAATAATAATAATAATACTAACAAAGGCATTAATATAATCCATGGTCAATAACTTTGTTTAATTAGGAGATGGGATTGAGTAGTAAACATAATTTTCTGGGCTGGTTTGGTTGTTTATATATCAACTTTTGAAAAGTGGGCACATGCATGTTTATGTGTAGCCAATTAACAATAATGGTTTATGTGGTCATATGAATCATGGGTTTCTCTATAATTGTGATTTGTTACTGTTAGGGCTAATGAAACCGAGTGAGATGCCATTTCGATGCCACTACAGGTTTTTGGTGTACATCGTGCTGTGAAAGCTTTCAAACAGTAAAAAAAAGGGAAAATAAAATCCCAAAATTAAAAAAAAAGATTATATTCTTAATAATAACTGGTCTCCTCTTCGGCTTTCAAGTGGGGAGGGGTCACATGCTTTGGTACACTATTCTAAATTTGTAAAGTGACAAAATTTCTTGTCATGGTAGTTGATGCATAAGATCGTTGTCCCAAATGATTTTTGATTAAATTAAACAAAACCCCAGATGGAGAGCCTTCTTCATCTTCTCAACTTTTTGCATTCTTTTTTTCAAAGGAAAAAAAAAATTATATGCCCAATTTTTTTAGCACATTTCAAGAACTTACTAGGTGGTTAGCCTTCTAATTGTATGACAACCTTAAACTAGAGAATATATTGAGTATGCTCCCCCCTTAAATTAATTGTAGTCAATTCATAAACTATCACATATAAAATTCTCTTTTAAAATATTAGCCATCTTTGGAGGTTTAGAAGTAATAATCAAAAGGAAATGCAGATGTGCCAAATTAATTAATTAGTCTTGACCTTGGCTTCTTATAGGTAGGGAACCTCAAAATTGACACTGAGCCCTCCTTAGGCATCTCAACTTTTGGAGAAGGAATGATTTTGAAGCATTTTTGTTTATATTTTGTGGGGAATTTTTTTTTTTTTTTCTTCTGGGAGGGGGTATTTTTTCAATTTATTTATTGTGCATGAGTGACATTTATCTTTATTGTCTAAGCCCGTAATCTTTTGTAGATGAAGATGACAATAAAAAGTTATAAAATTTTAAGTGTTAATTCTTATTCAATTTTTTAATAAAATATGATAAGTAAATATTTTTTATAATTAAATGACATATGTTTGAGTTTCTTTATTTTAAAAAATTAATATAGTATATTTAAATTAAAGAATCCGGCAACAAATGTCTAAAAAATAATCCAAATTTTGTAGACAAATTAAAGGAAGGCATGCAACCCAAATGAGTTAAAATAAAGTAAAAGCATATAGATTGATTCAAAATAATCGACAACATCTCATTATATTACATGGTCCCCACCATGCTCATAAAAATCCTCGAACAGTTGCAAAATGTCCTCCCCGAACGACCAAATTAACATGTATTGTAAAGACAGTGGCTGGCTTCATTATTATACATCAATTATCACAATGCTTAATTAATGATTAACAAATTCTTAATCAAAACTGATACTTCATTAACACGGTGGAATCGTGGTTGTGGGATTAATTAGTCAAAGGAGGCTGGTGCTAATTATAATTTTGAAAACTTCATTCTACATACACACACATTCACGACGTGTTCCATAAGGGAATGATGAGGCGAATCCAAACAAGAAATTCCAAAATCCAACTTAATTATGCTTTCGCCATCTCTTTCTCTTTTATTTATTTCCCCTCCAAGTCATAGTTGAATTAATTCACGCATGAGAATAGTTCAAACTCAATCAAAGCCCCTTTAGATCACAGATTACACTCTATGATAGATATAGGGACGACAATAATGGCATGATTGAATCCAATTCCAAGTCCTTTTGTGCTTTTGTTTATGCTATGTTAACCTTTTGCTTCGATGGGTTTCGTTTGGTTGGATTTATAATTAATTTAATTAAACAAACAGTTAAAGGATAGAGATTTGTCACTTGGGTTTAACTTTAGCTATCCATAATTCAAACCTGAAACCTCTATGTAAAAGCAACCCTATCCGAAAGGCATACAAAGACAAAGGAAATCTTAGAACCCAGATAACGATTTCGCAACCCCCAACCTAAAAAGAATTTGCCAGTGTTCGAGCAACTAAATGATTAATTTTTAATTTGTATTATAATTATCTTGTGATATTATATATATTACATTTAAAGAATCTCCGGCCTAAGCCTCAACGATTTGAAACTATTTGTCTGGAATTTGATCCTCGATTAGACTTTACTTCTTGTAACGCACTACATAAAAGGGTTAAATAATAAATTCTAAAGCCAAAATGAGATCTTCGTAGACAAAGTAACAGATAGTGTTAGAGGCTCTTGCGTGTTTCGTACATGTCTCTACAGTATTTCAAACAAAAGAATGATGGTACGTTGGTGAATGACTTGGTACCATATACGATATTAAAATAACCCATTTTGTTTAGCACTCATTTTCCTCGTCTTCTAATGAATTTATCTCTGAACTTTATTTTTAAAGATCATCATCAGAAGAATTTGTCGTATCACTACCTCTTGCGTCGTCTTATTCAGATTCCATTCATTTGCTTTCTTTCTAGTTAAGCTTGTTTAGATTCCTCCACCTAACTTGGGAAAAATGACACGTAATTTCTTTGAAATTTGATAAGCACTATGACAATTTTCAGTGCCAAACTGTTTTGAAAACGAGCTACGAATAATAAGCTAATTACTTAGGGTTTACTTCTATAAATCTCAAAGTCATAATCAAAGCAAGCACAGTGCTTGACGTTAATCAATTAATTTGATTTCGTCTACCAAAACCAACATCTCATGTTTGAAACTTAAATCTCTGATTAAGAGGTTGATGCATGTGCTTGTATAGTTGGCCCATACTCCCACGTCGTTTTTATACGTAGTTTTTCATATGTATTTGGTTAGTGGACTTTATACGTACATGCCAAAGTCCAAAAATAATTATCTTATACGTATACATGGTATATATGCCATTCAAGCTCAAGCTGTTCGATATAAATAAAGCATAGTGGCCTCACCAAGCTAAGAAATCATCTTTAATATTTCGATAATTTCCAAACTCATTTTCTTTTACGTACCCTTGGTTTCTTTACCAGTTTTGTTCAACAGTTGATGCTTTTCGTGGAAAATAAATTAAAATGAACTGGGTTTTTATTAGTCTTTTGTATTTTAATGACTTACAGGCATTGGAGTTCAGTAACAAATAAATTCCTGACACAATAGACTCTGAATTTTCCATGTGAACTAAATTTATCGATGACATGTCCAGATCGGGGAAGATAGAGAGATCAGGTTGAAAGCGAGATAATGCATATATAATTTTTAATTAAGGAGCACATTAGATGTAAAAGCAATATGCATGATTGAGGTTATACTTTCAGCCATCAAACTCAGTCACAATGGGAATGTGATTCAATGATATAATTATATAATATAATTGCCTTTTGAATAACATAAATAATTCATAGTATTGTTTATTAATGGCATAATAATTCAGCGAGATGAGTGGATCAGTTTAGTTCACTACAATTTCAGTACTAGAAGATAATCAAACCTGTAATTATATGGTTGCTGAGACTGAGATAACTATACCTAGGTTTTGCAAGCGTGGCCTAACCCACTATTTTCATAAGATAAGAAGTCATCAAGAGAGATGTAGAAAAAAAAAACATTATATTAATTTTTTTCAATTATTTTATTTCATTTTGGGAAGTATATATTTAATCAAATAATATTAAAAAAACTAATAAGATCAATACTTCTCACTGTCTTACCGCCATAGAAAACCAACCCCCACCTTCTCTTTGGGGTTGGTGAAATGATCAAGGAGTCAAAAAGCCTTTCTGAACCACACAATCAATCTAAATAACTTGGGATCTTACACATTGTATGTGGTGAAATTAATTGGTACTGTTTTTGTTGGCATGCATGTGTTAGGCACATGACATGCTTGATTTCAATTGTCACCTATATAGTGTAGTGGATGAAAAAGATATGAAACACATGCATCAAACTGGGCTAAAAGTTGGGTCCCAGACTGTGATGGAAATGAAATAACACCTAATTAGATCCAAATATTAATTAGGGGGATCCATATCTATGTCAGCACTGAGATTTCAATTAAAAATTCACTTAGCGTGAGTGTAATTAGATCCTCCTTTTCCATATATGCATAGTAATTGATTATCAATTTGGATCCTTTCATGTTGTATTAGGAACATGAAATTATGTTCAATCATGATGGATCATTTCATGAAAATCCAATTATTCAGATTTATATTAAACTAATATAATAACTTGTAATTATATTTTCAATATATAAGTTTGGACAATTGAATTTTCATCCAATAATTTATTATAATTAAACATGATCTTATATTCTCACCACAACATGAAAGGATCTAGATTGATTTCTTACGTGTCAATTAAGAAATAAACACAAGTCATTATTTATAATATATGTTCATATTATTCATAACTTGTAGCATTGCAGTTAATTAATTAGAATTAGTTAAGTTTTAACTAGAGCTATAGTAACACTAGAGTCAGAGTGAACTTCGGAAGTTATTCAACTTTAAAATTCAGAGAGCTAGCTATTTAGAGTTTATGGAATGAGAAGGTGTTTTGTGCTTCGAATGGAAGTTGATTAACTGGGGAAACGGTAAACTTGGGAAACAAGTTTGTGCCTAGTGGAGTTTGAAAACGAGAGGGAGAAACGCATTAAAAGTAACCAATGAGCTTCGATTCATTGGCATAAGAGTGATCTCAAAAGCCAAAACAACTGAAAGTTTGAATTTTAGTGAGTTAAAATTAATGAAAGAAAACAGTAAATTATGGTAAATCTTTCAGAAATGTAATTAAATCATACTTGATATCTCTCAAATTTCAAAAATATCATTTGACTCACTTGTCATTCTACATATATTACAAAAATATTTTTTAATTTATTTTCTGTTAATAAAATTAAAGTTAATTTTTATAGCTTTGAAAAAGATATGAAACACAGGACATGCATGCTTTGAGATTTCAAGTCAACAATAGTCCAATTTATATATAGTTCTTTCTAAATTATCATAATAAGAATAATAAGAGAGGTTTTATAAACTATACATATATCAAAGAGATTCTTAAAACAAAAAGAAATAATGTGAAACATAATTTAGCCAAACTTCAAAAATTAATTAATTTATATAGTTTATTGAAAAAAAAAAGGAAGAAGAAGAAGAAGGAGAGTTTTTCTTTCCGAACTGTACGTATTAAAACGAATGGATGAGTGATGTGCAATAATTGTGCATCACTTAGTCTCCTTTTTGACAAAATGAGATGAGGAGAAATTGCGTAGCAACTAGTGAGGTAGGTGAAGAAGTAAGAGCGGTACTGGTGATTTGAAATGGGAAAAAGTGCCAAAAATGGGTGAATATTGAATGGCATGAATTATGGCAATGACTCAAGCAGAGGGTCAATAAGGGCAACACAGCAACGTGGAGGCAAACCAAACCAAACCATACAAGTTCAATAATACTGACATATGCTAGATGATGGCATAATGGATTTCTTACATTTGTTTATATGAATTTCTTGTAAATTTTAGAGAAATATAGATATATAAAAGAGTGAAAATGTGTGAGACCTATTTTTTTTTTTTCTGTTCATTTATTCTCTCTTTTCTTTTTATCTTTTTTTTTTTTCAACTTCACAAAGAAATTTAGATAAAAAATTTCTAGAAAATCCGGATTTGTGACTATGGTACCCTTTGGTCCCAAAACATATATGAATTAGGTTTTTCTATTTACACATATTTTGTTACGTAGTCCCCTCTTTCTTTATAACGTTAGTTGAGCCTACCTATTGCATTACGTACATATATATGACTCCGACTACTCAAGTCTTCTTATATACAATCATGCATGTCTAGTTTGTAGTTAAGAAAAGAGAACTAATTTTTAAAATAATCAACTAAGTAATTTTTATTGTAAATCTATATCTTTCGCCAGCTAGCTAATTCTAGTATTAGGTGTGAGAGGACATTCAATTCTTTTCGTACTGTCAGAAAAATTCTTCCCCGAACCTCTCTCCCTCTTTCTATGGTGGAGGCATCATAATTCTGAGGAATTCTGAGTGCCAAAGTTGAACGGTAAAAAATATATATTTACATATATGGACCCACTTAATAAAAGAGGCAAACCATAAAGAGAAGAAAAATAAAGCACGTCTTGGTGCACACATGTATAATTGCATATAAGATTAAATGAAAGATCCTGTGTAAGGTACTCTCATGCATTTATTCATTTCAGATTTTCGTTGCCAAAGCATCTTAGGTTTAACAGAAAAATTAGGTTTTAATTCAATTACTTCTTCCTTTGGAAAATGTTCATTGCTTGCTTCAATGTCAGCCATCACCATTGAATCCCAACGAAACTGTGATCGATGCGTTTCAGTTTCTTCTTTTTCTTAAACAGCATAGAAGTTTGGTCAATACCTATTTTATTTATTTATTTATTTATTTCTTTGTATTAAAGTAAAATTTTGGGACTTTGGAAGAATAGTAGAATATATATGTGCAGCCCCACATGGAATCGTTCAGTTCTGTATGTTTAGGACTTCAAGGTAGGTTCATATGCTTGTACTATATCTCATCATCACATTCACATCTACACATTCTTTATTTATTTTTTTCAATTTGTGCTATTTGTTTTGAAGAAATTGACTTGAACCAAACATGTCACGCCAATGCTCCAGACACCTTTGGAATCATGAAGAAGAAGAGAACCTTAACAGATGATAAAGCTTAATACATGATTGCCTTATTCCACCCAACAACCCCAAGAATTCTGTAAGAGAAAGAGTTAAATTAGCTTCCTAGCAAATTCGTTTTACAGCTTTCACATGGGAGCTTCCAAAAGGCTAGGCATGAGAAGTACTTGAGTACATATGTTAAATGGAAGAAGGTACATAGGATTTGCACGTTATGTGTTGGAAGCAGCAGCAGCAGCAGCATTTGAGGGATTTATTATGGTTTTGTTTGTTTGGGAGATGGGTTGATTTGATTATTCTAACGAGCAAGAAAAGGTGAAGAGTATCATTGATGAGAGAGGGACATGAGAGAGAAAGTGTTCGCTTGCATGTGTGCCTGACGCGTGAAGGGTATTAATGGCTCTCGCTTTCCCAGGGAGAGAGAAACGTAATGTAATGAGCTTGAAAAGGAGAAAGTGATGGAAATTTGAAAAAAAGAGAGAGGAAAATCTTGGAAAATTCGAAGCTTCACAGGTCTCTTCTGAATTCTGATCTTATCTAAACGAATGCATATAAATATATGGTTGATTGATAATATTATTTAGGTTAGTGATGGTGGATGGCAGACTTGTGCTTGTGCATGCCCACCTAAAGAGGGAATCGGTGAGAATCCCAATTATCTCATGAGAGAAAAAAGAAACAGGAAAAAAAAATAAAGATATTTGATGTGGGTGCGTGACTTCACATGCATAATATTCTTGCCCATCGATCCCCACATATACTTGAGATATTTTCATGCTTCAAATCCCTATTATCTCAACGCCTCGTTAATTACTGTCACGAAACTTTGAATTTTAATTAAATTGATGACATAATTAATAAAACCACTATAACATTAATTAAATGATATTGCATTAACCTTGCCAGCACAGCAAATTTGATGAAGAACTCTGACTATTTGATAAACTGGCGCTGAATTAATCTTGAATCCTAATTAATTAAAAATTTTATTTTTTGATTCAATATTTACATTAAACAAATATATATTTCATATTTGATTGATCAAATGGGTTTACTTCTATTTTAAAATTTTGGTCTGCTTGTGTTTCTTACTCAATTTTATGAAAAAACATGTGTCCAGTTAATTTGTACAATAAAATACATATAGATGTATCAAATTAATTATTTGAAACGAATAAAAAGGTGAAACAATTTAAGAAGAAAAAAAAATCTTCCCTACCTTAAAATGGGAAAAGAAAATTCCTCAACAGAAGCCCAAATTCTCATCATATTCCTTGTCATGGTGTATAATGGTTGGTCTTTTTATTTTATTTTTTTTCCCTTCCGGCTTTGATCTAGGGTTAATATTATTGCCATCAAATTTAAAATCATCAAGCACCTGAACTAATATTTGGCAACCAATATTCTTTTTAAAGTTCTTTCTCATATCTTCCCTTCAAGAAACAAAAAGAAAAAAAGTTAATTTGTAAAGAGACAATTCTCTTTCAGCCTTTCTTGCCATATGGAAGCAGGATCAAACAAGCAGTTTAAAGTTAGGATATATACATGGTGAAAGGGTATATTTTATATTATATTGGTTTGGATGGGCATCTCACACTTGATAGGTAATTAGTAGCTTCCCTTGTTTGCTTCCAAAGTCAATATAATGCCAATTAACACTCCCTCCAAACTATACCAACAAATACATATATACATACATACATACATACATATATATATATATATATATATATGTGTGTGTGTGTCTTTGATTTTTGTGTTTGATTCTCCGTCACTCTCTCTGTCACTAATGGTCCCCATATGGATCACCTCAGTATCACCCATATGTATACAGAAATTATTTCAAGGCACATAAAATAGGGAAAGAAAAAATGTAAGTAGCTATAGTTTTGTGATTAATTAATTAAGGTCATTTAATTATTATTATTGTTAATTTGTTGGCTTCTAAGTGTGGACAAGCCTATAGATGAAAGCAAATGGGTAGATGTGGCTCCTCCTTACCGGGTAAAAAGGAAGTAGCTTAGCTTTGCTTGTTAGCTATAGGTAGCTAGGTAGCTACAACCAAACCCATCACAGGTCACGAATCATAACGTTGAGCTCATCGATCTATTTTTTCATAATCTTAATTAAATGGTGGGCTTTGCATCTTAATCATGCATCTCTCTTTTTGTATCACTACATGTCACTTTCTCTTCTACGTGTTTGCTCCTACAATTATAAATACTGACCTTTATTTGAGAATACCAATTGAATTTTCACACGTTTCTACCTCATCCCTATGTAGCCTCATCTTTCTGTCTATCTACTTTTATATGTTGTAAAAACAACGGTGAATAAAAAATGCATATCTTCAAAGGGCTAATTAACAAGTAGGAAAAATTATGTCCGAAGACTGTAAATTTAATTTATTTATTTTAAAGTTTGAAATTATTTTAAGGGGCCCAATTTTTTTCCTATATATTGCTTGTATATATTAATAACAAAGATTTTAGAGGTGTATGAAACTAATTAAATTTATATGTTAATCTCTGACTATATATAATGTACAAAGGAAAATTTTACAACCCAAAAAATTAAATAAAAGAGCTTCTCTGTTTAGAGATTGCGTTTAATTATACAAAGATCAAGTGACGAGGACTATCCTCCCTATGATTTCATCCTTTGACTTTAATTTTTTATGCACTAAATTATTATAGAGCTTGCCGTCATACACGTACTGTTTCTTAATATTATTGTTCAAGTTGAATGTCAACTTTGTCACACCACTTTTCTTGATTCTAATTACTAGCCACCACCATATATCAAATTCCCAAATCGTTTTCATGTTGCTTCTGTACTGTATGTCTGCATACATACATATATATATATATATACATATATATATATATATACACGTACGTACATACATACATGTACAAAATCGATTTCATCTCATATATATCTATTTTAATTTCCACCACCCCTGTCCTTAGAAAATTTCACTGCTAAACCTGTAGGGGTTGGATTGAACCATATTAATTTAGCAAATCCAGGTCAACAAAAATCCGAGGAACCAAACAGAAAAATCTGAGGAAGCCAAGAACCCTGCCACTTTCAAGCAACTTCTTACGTAAGGGATTACTTGGGAAATTTTAATTGCTTGAAGCCACCAGTGGTAATCCAGAAATTTAGAAAAAAGAAGAAGAAGAAGAAGATAGGATTGCGATTGGTGCGGTAGACAACAAAAACAAATAAAAAGGGAGTCATTGTCAAAGAGATGGAACAGTAAATGTGTATGAGAAGGATATTGCAAAGTAATTACCAATTATGCTGGCAAGCCAAAGTAGGCACCCAACAAGGACACATCCATCTCTCTCTCTGGTACAGCTAAAAAGGTCATTATTCCTCAAAGCTGGTCCCAAAATGCACCCTTAATTACGGCACCAAATTTATATATAATCAAGGGTGACTTCTATCTATATATTGGTATGCATTATGGAGAAAGTTAACCTCCCAAAGTCACCCTACAAAAATTCACCTTATTAATAAAAAGTCACGCATGATGTGACAGGCACAGTACTATTATTATTATTATTATTGTATTAATGTGGTAACTGTGCTACCATCCCTTGGTTCTAAGGGACCACTCTCCTGATCTGCCTTTCATCACTGTTCACTTAATTTTGTTCTTAACCCAACTCACTACTCTCTATCTCCTTTGAGAATGCACCAGAAAGCGATCCATTTTTTTTTTTTCTCTTTTTTCTTTAAAAAAAATCAAAGTGTTATGTAGAAGAGTAAGACCTTTTTGGTGGTCCAATTGGCATTTCCGAAAAAGATTTTTATTCTTTTCATTTTGTTATATATGAAAATTCAACAAGGCATATATATATGCCTTGTTGAATTTTCATATATATATATATATGCGCTGTGCTGAAGCAGAAATTAATGTCTGCCAAAACATAATATCATTTCTTTACGATCGGTGACATAGACGGTATTGAATTCAAACTTAACCCCAACGCAACCAGCTCAAACTTCAAACATTTGAAAGAAGGCTAAGCTAAGCATTTACCTGGCTACATATATTCAAACCAAATATTATAACAAATATTTAAGTTGCTCAACTAACTCTCAAAATATAATTAATTCAAATTAAACTAAATTCTATGTCATGCAAAAACTTGATTACACAACAAAATCCCAAGAATGAGGTGCATGCATGGGACCTATATGCAAAGTTAAGTTGTGCCCACCATCAATGTGCAGTAAGTAGGAATTGGGTTTCAGAGAGGTGTATATATATGTAAGTTTGATTCCTTTGCAAACAATACGAATAGACCAGAGAGACCCACCACCACCCTCCCCACACTTTGATGTTGTTTCCATTCTATGTGTCTCTCTCTACTGCTCCTTCTTGTGACTGCCATTATCATCGTCATCAAAAACAGAAGCCAATGTATTATATTTACTTACCCACACTGGCTCATAAATTATAGCACCACCCACCTTCCCCATCTTACACTGACAATACCATAAATAATTCTCTTAACCAATTTCTACACACCATTTTTTACAACCCTATATATATATATATATATATATATATATATATATATATTGTACAAATTTGTTGGATCAGTTCTAAATCGTAATTCATTTGGTTGCATTCGTTAAAGTCGAATCATCTTGAAGTTTTTTTTGGTTGGACACAGAATCGTTCAGTGGGATTGATCATTGTACGACAAGACTGCTTGCATTAGCAAAAAGAACCCCATCATTGGATTTTACTTTAGCATAAACAAGTTAATTTCACGCGGTAGTTGTATTAATTACCTCACATAAAAGCCATTAAATTGATTAATTAGAGGTCACATATGGCGGTTAATTAATTAATTATCTACTTTGCCCTTTGTATTTTTCCTAATCATCCCTTACCTGAAAAGTTAAAAAATTTTCCACCTAAAATGTAATACTCATGAAATTAATACTTAAAAGGGATACTCAAAAAGGAAACTCGGCCAATGCTAAATATAGATATAAATAAATTTTATTTGAAATTATAACTAAAGAAAGTACCTAAACTTTACCCTGTGTATTTCTAGTACTTGTAATTCAACAAAGTGTGGTAACCAAGTATTTATGAAAAAAATTTTGATATGATAAAGTGCATTATTTCCCACTTATATTATTATAAACCCCTGATTATAACATACTATCCCCACTTAAATTAATCTAATACCCTAATTATATCAACTAACCCCACTTACATTATTTTAACATCTAAATTATACCATAAAAATCCCATTAGATCCCTATTTTTGCGCATCCCTTCTCTGCTAGTGTCCAAAATTGCGTTTCTTCTTTCGGCCTCATTCCACCTCAATGGTGTCTCCTCTCAATCACAACAACTCCGTCAGCTTCCTAGCCACATTCACTGGCCACCACATCATCAGAATTTTGTAATTTTTTCGGCGGCTCAAGGGGCTCGAAACCGAGCTCAAAATTTACGAAATTGGTGTATTTTTGCTTCAATTTAGCTCAGAGTTTTAGTTCCTACATCAATTTTGGTCCTTTCTCCATTATTTGCACTAATTAATTTAGTCCAATTTGTTTTAGATTGAATAACCCAAAATTTCGGCATTGTTCATTCGAAAAAGAAGTCAATTTGAACTCAATTTAGGGTGTTTGCTTCAAATTGAGTTAGGATTACACATCATAAGTGAATTTTGCTTATTTCTCCCTTGAAATCACTGATTAATTATAAATTTTTGCTTCTAGGTATAAAAACCTCAAATTTTAGGTCTAGGAGTAATTTTGGAAAGAGGTGAAATTTGAATTCTTAGGGCTTCTTAAATATTGTTATGCATTTAGGAAGTAATTTAGAATTTTTGAAATTTTAGTTTGAATTTTAAGATAAATTTCTAATTTTTCGTTATTTTCTAAGATTTTTCATAAAGAAAAAGGGAGGATATTAGAGGGAGAAAATTTGTATGGCTTGATTAGATGACAATAAACATTAATTGAAGTTAAATGGGGAATTTTGGAATTTATTAAATAACCTTAAGTGATGTTGGTGTTCATGGTAGGTGTTAGAAAATTAATAAATGAATATTGGAGTAAATTAAATAAAAATTAATAATAATAATAATAATAAAATAAATTATAGGCCATAAGTATTTTGAAGTATTATTAAGAAAAGTGGTTCAAAAATTTAATTTCCTAAAATTATGTGAAGTAAGAGGGCTAAATCAGGGTTAAAGTGATTGGTTAAGAGAACAAGGAATAATTGATTAAGTCAGTGATAGGATTAAATAATTGAAATTATTTATGAAGACTCGATGTTAAAAGTATCTTATTTAATGTTTTAGATGGCTAGGAAAATTGTCAACTAGGGAGTTGTAAACAACAATAGGTAGAGGTTGATATACTCATCTCAAGTGAGTAGATAATCCTAATTATGCATGATATTATTTTAAATTATCCATTATGATACTAAATTTTGAATTAACTGAAATATGAACTTTGAAGTGGTATGACTTTGAAATTTCAATATTTGAATATGGATGTTTATATATTTATGAAATATTAGGGATGTGTCTAAACAGAACACTGTAACTAATTACAGTAGACGTTAGCCGTAGTGCACTACAATTGGTAATTTGATATGGTTGAGTATGATGTCTTTACCACCATATTATGTTTGAGGCATAAGGCCATTATTATAATTACTTAGAGCTTATAGTTGAAAATGAGTAATTATTCTAATTTGTTTTCACTAGTCTTGGACTAGTTTTGTATTTTGAAATTTTGACTGTATCTGTAAGAAATTCCCAATGTATTCTGTTCATGGTTATTCTCCGCTTTGGTACTATTGAATTGTGACTATAAGTTATCTGATTTTAAATTACAACAAGACATACCATTGTAAATTTGTACCTTATTTTGCAATATTAAAATTATTTGCTCATTAAGTTTCCACTCACTCTATTATTTAACATTTTTCAGATTCCAACATCGATTTAGAATAGCCACCTACGGAGTAAGAACCATAGTGTTTTTATTCTTTGGTAAGCCTGGCCTACTGCTAACGCTATCGGTTTTCTTATTTTATAATTTGGTTTAGTTGCTCCCTTGTATATATGCTAAATATTTGATGTATTACCATTGTTGTGGGTTGTGTTATAATTATGTGTAGGAGAGCAGAGTCCTCTAATTTGCCATATATTAGATAACTCGGCTGTAGAAAATTTGGGAGGTCTATAATTCAGAAATACCCTGTCTAACTTTTTACATAGAGTATAAATTGATTCAGTTAATATTTGCGTGAAGAGTTATGAGACTTGATGTTTAATCAATGATGATTTATATAACTTCTATTATCTTGAAGTTTTTGATTAGTTCACGAGAATGAATGATACATTATTCTTATACCGATCACATCCTATCAGTTCAAGTCTTAACATCAAATCAACCTTTTGTTTTTTTTTTTTTCCTTTGCTAATCCCATGTCATCTATATAGAAAGGTTTGCCTTTGTAGAGACTAATTAATAATGTCAATTATCTATCTCACTGCCACCATTTCACCATTTCCATATTCTCATGCTTTAAAATAATAATAATAATAATAATAAAGTGAAAGTGAAGATGCCTACATCAATTGATTGGAGGAGCATGTGTTCGCCCACAAGATAAAAAATGAAAGCCGATTGTGCAGTATATTTGAGTGTTGCTTTGTTAGTTTGGTTTAGGTGATAGTTCACTCATCCGTCGGACACTGACAAATGAATGTGAGTCACCAATTAATCTTTTAGAAAGATAAGGTTCCTGCAGTATATTTAATTTTCTCCTAAAAATTAATACATAAATATAGGAAATAGTATACGAGAAAATTAGTATGATGTGGTTGAAATCGTTGAAATTTTGATGCTCACAGCACTACGAAAAGAAATAATAATAGGGAAGAGAATGGCATGGCGGAATGGGTAGTGGATTAGACTGGAGGGGAGTGGTGGGGTGCAGAGAAACAAGTTGATACCATTAACCACGTAAACCAAAAAAAAAAAAAAGCCAAAAAACATATATTAATTGAAAGGCAAAGAATTATAATAAGAATTAGAAAAGAGAGTGAAGGAAAACCCAAGATCATGAAAGAATTTAGTTTGGGTTAGAGGTCAAAGAAATCGGGGTTAGTGGCTAAACAAGGACTAAAGAAATGTTTAAAGCAAAGAAAATTTCGCTTCATAACGCTTTCTTGAAGATATGTAGATTATTTCTTTGGTGTATGTGTGTGTATTATGTATTACTTAAAAACATACGTAATATATCTCATAAAAGAACTGAAGTTTTCTCAATTTTTAAAAGATTAAAGAACCTCTAGAAAAGTGAAGACTTTGATAGAGCATGCGATGGACTATATATGTGACAGGACCAAATGGTTATAATTAATTGTTAACATTCAAAGTTAAAAATAATAAAGAAGTAGAATATACGAAACATGTGGGTCATGACCAGAAACCCGACCAGTAATCAGAGAGAAAAAATCGTGATTAATGTACAACTTTCTTTCTAATCCAACAAATCTCGAAAATTCAGCAATCTTATATGTGCCTATGACTTTTATTTTTACTTACTATTAAGTTTTAATTCATAACATTTATTTTCAGAAAAATTTTAGTCTAAAACCATTAGGATGAACATAAAAATTTTTATTATTGAGCTACTCTTACTATGTTCAACTTCTTAATTTGTGAAGACTCCAACCCCAAAACCAATGAAGGCTTTTCAAAGGGCTTCCATTCTAAGGATCCCTCGTATTTCTAAGTGCCTAGGGTAGTTAAGGAGTACAAGTACCCCTTTAATCTGACCATTCATGCAATTGAATCCATAGATCATTCATTTGTGTAAGCATCTTAGATACATACAAATATTGCCGGACAATACTAATTAATTAGTATAATCATAATCAACAATATCTGAAACGTCGATGAATTTCTTTAATGTGAAGCCACGCACAGTTTACAATGTATAAAATTCCTAAAATTAGATGTAACATTGGAATATAGGAAACATATTGGCTTCACTTTACCTAACCTAGCAATTGATTTAAGGTGTGCGTCGCCAACACACAAGCTTGTTTTGTGCATGAGGACCACCAACAAGGGTGTTGATCCGATCTTGATTATTCTGGGACACAGTTTCCATAATTCCTGGCAATAATTGTCAAACCTATATAGTATATATAGCATCTAATTTGTTTTTTTTTTTTATATAAAAAAAACAAGCCATTATATTTGTTTTTCAATTTGGCAAAATGACTCTTTTGGTCCTTATAATTTCGTTCAATTTTTTTTTAATTTGACCTTTATAGTTTAACTATTTATAATTAGGCCCCAATCTTTTTTTTTAAATATAATCCATATTGTTAATATGCTATATAATTCTAGTGATGTAACCAATCATGTGCCATATTGTATTAAGAATACGTATCACCCAACTCACTTTATAGAGCACAATTGCATTACATATATATACATACATATATATTCTTTTTAATGGCATACTAATAAAAAAATTTAACAAACTATTTTCAAACCGCACGTAAGGGTTTTAATTTCTTATAAAATTTTAAACTATAATAACCAAGTTTAAAATTAACCAAAATTACAGAAAATTCAACCATTAAATTTTGCTGGTTTAATTTGATGAGTTTTATTATGAACTAGGATGGTAGCAAGAAAGAGATATAATTATGATTATTATGGGATACACGTAAGGGTAGCTAATTAAGCATATATAAGCAATAAATTGGGGAGGTTGTGTGTGTTGCATGTGGACCAAAAGATTTAAAAAAGGAAAAAAAAGGTAAAAGAAAAGAAGGGAAAAGAGAAGCATGAAGAAGGAAACAAGGGGAAGCCAAGGCAGACAGGTTGGTGCTATATTCACTGCACAAGCACCAAACATTGTATATGTACTACAGCAACAATAATCAAACAAACAAACAAAAACAATACACTCATATTCAGAAAAAGCTAGCAGTGCCTGTCTTGATTATGAGGGTTAAGAAAACTATGTCTAACAATATATATTTATTTGCCGTGCAGGACTTAAGTTGATATTAATTACGAAATTAGCATAGAATGATTAATTAGTTAAATAGTAATTAATATAGTTATGGGAGAAGAATTAGGAGGGGAGGTTTTGCCCACTACTCTCTTCGTGGGACCTATATGCAAATACAAATTGCGTGATGGTGATGTCATATATTTCAAGCATTCTCTTTCTCTTTCACACATTTCCTTGTGGCTTTTGTCTCTCTCATTTCAATTAATTAAGCTTTGAAATTCTTCTAGTTTTGTGGGAAAGATCACCCCAATTCTCTTTCAATCTTTTTCTGCTTCGTCTTTCTCCCACTCACTCCTATTCCCTAACCTTTACTTGTACTACAACTAATATTCACACCCACCTATACAAAAGTTAGATATATACCAAATGTTCCATATCAATCCACCAATTTGATAAATGCAGTTTAAAAAGACAGGCAAAGAAATTAATTATATTTAGGCTCTCTAATTTTCTTATGTCATAGTTGAATTACATTATTTTTTATTATAAGAATAGACCCAATCCAATTAAGATATAACCAAAATATCCTAAAATATAACATTAATTTTATATTAGAAATATATATTTGATTTATTATTAATCTAAAAAAGGTTAATTACTTTATATTGATCCATACATCTTTAATATTTGTTATCTCATATAAAAAATATATAAATATAAGAGTACTTTGATCTATATATATATATATATATATATATATATATATGTATGTATGTATAATTGTAACGCATTTCTCTCTTTAATTTTAAAGGAAGAAAGTGTAGATTTTCAAATTAAAGCGAGAACTGCCTCATTTAAACATCTCTCAACGCAAGATAGGCTAATCTTCCGTTAATTTTAAGATGAGATGAATTTATTAGTGTTTACCCTTAAATTTACTCAATATCAATAATTTTTATGTTGAAATCGTGTATTTTTAAAATTTTAAAAAACTAATCAATTTAAGTATATCTCCTCATAATTAATTTAATTAATGTTTAGTTATTAATTTTTCTATATGGGAGTTACTTAACTAGATCTCCTGTCCAATCCAATTCATGCCATAATTTTAAAAGTTACAGAGGATTTGTACTAATATCACCTTTTAAAGATCTGTAATTACTCCACAGCAACCGTTGGAGTTCTTGATGCTTATGTTATCACAAGAAAGCAAAAATATAGTTTTACGTAATATCAGCTTTAATTAATTAGGTTCATGTCTATTTGATTTATTGGTTTAGTGAGTTGGTTTTGGTATACGTGATGATATCAATATATGCGATTTATTGATCCCCAAGTTTAGTTTGTGTTTTCACTAGTTCCTTGAATTGCTTTCTGGATTTTGCAATATTTTCAATATCACTTCAAAAATTACTACTAAACTATGATGAAGATATGATTTAGACTGACTTAGTATCATAATTTTACAAATCTAAGAATCAATATTATTAAAAGCAATTCGTTTCGGGGAAGCAAGCATTATTCTCGAGATGCATCTTCTGAATGATTACAAAATTAAAAAAAAAAAAATTGTTGATTTAATTGAGATAGAATATATTAGCAAATAAATATAAACAGGGAGGGATTGTCGGTTTTTATTGGTTTAAACCAAAGTAGTCAATTTTTGTTACAACTAAATTAAATATGTCAGGTTTGAAAGTTTCTTGTTTCACAATTTGTGTGCGTTGCTCATGGGGTTAAATTTTGGTATGTTGTTGGTTTTGGTGATTTGAAATAGTAATTTCCAAAATCAAATAATCCTTTTTCAAGAAGAAAGGAATTATAAGCCAACAAACACCAAAATCAATGGCTCATCCAATCATGCAATTAGATCTGGAATAGCTATACATATTCTGATCTCTTCATAATTTTCTAAGAAAAGAAATGCCAACAATTAATTTCACACACCTGTCATGTGTTTCAACTTTCAACAAAAATCTCTCTTCACATTTTCCCATTCAATTCAAGAAAACGCTTATCTTAATATTAGCAGACAATTCAACACGAATGCTATTTTAAGACTAAAATCCTATATTGACAACTTATAAATAAGATATTTTTTTAATTTATTCTTCCATTAAATTTTCTTTTCAATTTGATCTAACTCGTATAAAGGATTTCCCATTTTAGCCCATTATAAATTAGATTGTTATTAGTAATGCTCATCTGTTGTTTTATTGTAAACGAAATTAACAAAAGATTGATAGGACATTATTTATAACTTATTAAAAAATGTATATTATATATCATCATATTTGTTAATTTCATGTAAAATAGATTAATATAAATACATTATCAATAGAAATTTAAGTCAGAAAGAGAAAAAAAAAAAAAAGTATAGTTATATTAAGGAAACGGTAGAAAGCAGAAGGTGATGGAGTTGTATGGGGGATTGACGAAGCAGTAACATAGGGAGAGACATATATAATTGAAGGTTGAAGGCGGGAGTGCCCAGATTTATGAGGGAGTTGAGAAACTGGTGAATTATCCAAAAAAGAAAACACCAAATAAATGAATGAATTGAAATTTTGGGTAATAATAAAAAATAATATTCATTGGGAAATAGGAAAATTGTTAAGCAAAATAAGGGAAAGCTGGCAAGAGAGGCATGGGGCCATATACGAACAACTCTAGCGCCAGAGATCTGCACGCCCCAACAACATCATATACATCATCACCTATTCACACACACACGCACATCTATCCACACCTTTCTCTCTCTCTCTCTCTCTCTCTCTATTTAATTCTTTTTAATTATTGATTAGTAAATAGTTAATTAAACAGGATTTGATGAATATAATAATATTTGGGTGAAGGGGAGGGGGAGAAATGGCAATAACAAACACGAGAGTCGTCCTAAAGAAAAGCCAAAGGCACGCGAAGAAGAAGAAGAGAAGCAAGCAAAAAGAGAAAGCAAGAGCAGAATAAAGTGTCTCTCTCTCTCTCTCTTGGACTGATTCGCTTCCTTCGCATCTATCTCTTCCCTCTCCTCTACTGCTACTCTCTTGTCTCTCCTTTTCTTTCTATATCGCACTCACAAGGAAGTAGAAAAAAGGTGGGGGAAAACAAAGTGCATCGAAGAGAGAGGCAGGCATGGTGAATTCGTGATGGTGTTGTTGGTGGCAACTCAACGGACATGATTTCCATTTACCTCTGATTCCTTCTCTTTCTTTCTCTCTGTCGCTCTGACTTGGCCCTATTGGGAGCATCTTCCTTCTTCTTCATACTTGTTTGCATTGCTTCCTCTCCTTTTAATTCTCTCGCCTTTCATAGTTTTCTCATAATCAACCATTTTCTGCTTCTTATACCACTTCTTCTGTTATGGCCGTTCAAGCTCAATACCCATCTAATATCCTCCTTCTAAATAACAGGTTTGCATTTCTCCTTCTTTAACTAACACGCTTGTGTACAACAATAACAGCAACTACATACTTTGAATTCTGAATTCTTCTAATCTATTTCTAACGGCAGAAACGGACAAGAAAGTTATGAATACGATTATTCTTTGCAACCTCAACCAGGCGGAGGAGGAGGACTCCTTGATCAATCCCACATGCTGTTCAATAATGGAGGTATGTATTAATTATGAGATACCGCTTACAACTTAGACCTCTATTTTCAAATTTATATAGTATTGGAGACCAATGATACAGATAGAGAGATAACTAAGGCTGTGCATTTGATGGTTTTATAAAACAGCAAGTATTAATTCTCGAAAAAGAGGAAGAGAAGCTCCAGCAACAGGAATCACTCAGGCAGCCCCAACCGTTGGGAATTCATTCTCTTTGCAATCCCAAACTCCTCAACTCATAGACCTCTCGCAGCTCCATAACCAGCAACACAATGGCGTTTCCACCGGCCTCCGCCTGTCCTCCTTCGCAGACCACCACCATCAACGTCAAGCAATTCAATTTCACCAGCAACAACCACAAGATAGCTGTCACTCCTCTGCTTTCTTATCTCTGTTTTCCGAAGATTTTGCCTCCCAAATGAAACAACAGAGAGATGAAATCGACCAATTTCTTCAAGCCCAGGTACTTCATTCCTTTAAAAAAAAAATCGTCCTTATTGTTCTTTTGAATGTTTTTCACGGTCTTGATTTGATGGGGCATGAAAATATCAGGAAGAGCAGTTGCGTCGGACACTAGCGGAAAAGAGGCAGAGACATTACCGTGCAATACTAAGCGTAGCGGAAGAAACGGTGGCGCGGCAGTTGAGAGAGAAGGAAGTCGAGGTGGAGAAAGCCACGCGCAGGAACGCCGAGTTAGAGGCACGCGCGGCCCAGCTTAGCGCGGAGGCCCAGGTTTGGCAAGCGAAGGCAAAGGCACAGGAAGCAACGGCTGCTTCTCTGCAAGCCCAACTGCAGCAGGCTATCATGTGCGGCAGCACTGCAGAGAAAAGGGAGGAGGGCGGGCTATCGTGCGCGGTGGGCGCCGAGTGCCAAGCCGAGGACGCCGAGTCGGCGTACGTTGACCCGGACCGGGTCGAAACGGCTGGACCGAAATGCAGAGGGTGTGGGAAGCGAGTGGCTTCGGTGGTGGTATTGCCGTGTCGGCATCTATGCATGTGTACCAAATGCGACGCGCATTTCCGAGTGTGTCCTGTATGCCTCAATCTCAAAAATTCAACCGTTGAGGTTTTTCTCTCTTAGGGCCCAACAATGCCCCATGTCCATATGACCGGCCCGGTAAGAGGCCCAACTAGAAATAAAAGAATTAAATATTTAAAAATAAGAAAAAAAAATTACATCTTTATTTTTTTTATTTACTTTAGGTGGGATGGAGACTGGCGAGGTTTGGTTAGGTAATCTGGCCTTATGAGACCCCAAGAATTTTATTTGAGGTGCTGTAATGTCATGGGAACATGGGTTGTGGAATTGGCTTTTTTCTGTTTTTTTTTTTTTTTTCTTTTTACCCTTGTTCTTGCAAACTAAATTAATATAATACATATATATATTCTTTTATTTGATATATATACTTTGGTCTGATAATTGAATGCAATGCAAGGTAATCTTTATTTAATAGTTTTGAAAAGCCTCGTTGGTTTAGCATTTTGATGTAGAGTTGGATGCTTTTAGCACTGGGATTGCATGTTAAGGAAGCATCAGTGTTGTGTCTTGTCTGATTTTCATCAGTTACATGAAGTGCATTGCTCAAGTGAATGGCTTTCTTACTTTTTTATTATTATTTTTTTAACTTTTTATGTGAACATGCAGATAAAGTTAAGGCTTGTAATGTGTCATCATGCATAGGATTAATGTGCCATCATGCATAGCACTAATAGAGCCGTCAAAATAAGTTTGACCCCGGATCGAGTCCGTATAATTCATTTAAGAGATGGGTTTAATTAAGGGATTCATTTAAAAATTCGTTTAGTATACTTCTATCAATTTGACCCATTTAACCCACGAGTAATTGCTTATTTTTTTAAAAAAATAATTTTTCATTCACTCAGTCCAGCGCCTCAACCCACTACAACTTTTTATTTAAAAAAATTAACCCTAATGTATGTGTTATACTGTCTCTATTATTTCGTAATTCGCTAAATTTGAATATTCTGCTCATAATTATATTCTTATTATTAATGAATCATTGAATTATTGGATTACTTTACTTATTTTAATATATTAAAATTTGCTTTTTATTTAATTAGTTTTTTTCTTTATTTATACTGATATAAAAATTGATTGATTAAACAAAATATGTGTTTAAAGAAAGTCATATTTGAATTTTTATAATTTTTTATTTTTTTTTTAATTTTTTGGTGGGTTAAATGGGTCAATTCACTTAACCTACCAAATAGAATGGGTTGAGATTTTCAACCCACCACCTTATAGTGGATTAAACAAACTAATCCATTAACTCAGGTGGGTCAAATTGATCCATTCTTTGGTAAGAGAATTGGGTAAATTGATAATTTGATGTGTAAGTGCATTTCTTCAAATTGCGTTTGTCTTTTTTTTTTTTTAATAGAATTATTTAATCATACTAACACTCCTGTACCAGGAAGTAGCCTCTCCTAATTCTTAGTGTACAATTTTAGATGAAGTCAAAAGCAACAATTTTACGAAAACATTATTTTCCTTAAATTGTGTTTACAATGCTATTTTTTTTTTCAAAAAATAAAACTAGAAAAAAAAAAAAGAACACCGGAGCTGATTACTGTTGTAATTATATATATATATATATATATATATATATATATATATATATATAAAGAACTTGAATTTATTGACTTCAAACGCATGTATTTGTTTGTCAAATGAAAACTAATTAATTGTTTGCGTAACGCATTGAAGTAATTTAAAATTGTCAAATGCTAACTGGCGTAGCAAACGTAAGAATGCGTTTAGCACTCTCGTTAATGATTATTTATTGTACATAATAATATTTAACCAATAAAATTAGTTTACAATCATTTATTATATTTATGTCTAACAAGTATTGGTTAAGTATTATTTATTGTACATAATAAATGAACTTTAATCCGTAAAATTTGTAATACTCATAAAATTTATACTAAAAAAGAGAACTCAATAAAAAATAAATATAGATGCAGATAAAAATTTTATTTGAATTTGTAACCAAAGTCAAATACTTAAAAATTTAATTAAGTACGATAATCGAGTATTTGTAAGTCAAATTTTGATATGATAAAAAATATTTTTTTTTGATTTAAAATATTTTTAAAATGTTCAATTATGTCTACTAACTGCACCAACTCATATTATTATCTAATTATGCAACTAATCCTCAAATCATTTGCAAATAATACAACAGATGTCACTCATACCATTCTTGCAAGACCCTTCCTCACACCACTCATGCCTTCTCCCTCGGGCAGCCATTGTCACTACTGCTAACGAGCACCAACGACCCTCCAGCAACTTCACCGGTCCATCCTCGACCACCGTCAGCCTCCCCATCGATAAAAATTGTACAACTCTTTACCTTCATTGTGTAAACTTCCTGCTAGCAAACCGAGGCTGCTTCGCCACCGTGAAGGGTTACCGGCATCTCCTCTCGACGTTAGCAGCTCTATCGTCACGTTTCCCACTGGCAACGGTCACTAGTTGGCTGGAATTTCACGATTTTTCCAGTGGCCATCCAAAAGGCAAAATCTGAGCTTTTGTAACTTGAAATTGGTGCATTTTTAATCCAATTAAACATATGGTTTCACTTTCTACAGTGATTTTGTACCTTTCTTCTTCATTTACACTAATCAATTTGGTCCAATTTGCTCATAATTGAAGAACCCTAATTTTGTCATTGTTTATTGGGAAAAGAGGTAAATTTAAGCTCAACTCGGGGTCATTTGCTTCAAATTGAGTTAGGATTACACTTCATAGGTGAATTTCGTATCTTTTTCCTTTGAAATCACTAATCAATTGTGAATTTTGACTTTCGAATTGAAAAACTCCACTTAAGGGGTCTAGGAGCAATTTGGGGATTGAGTGAAAATTATGTTCTTAGGACTTTTTAAATTTTTTTTATGCATCTAAGGAGTGATTTAAAATTTTTAGAAATTTTAGTTTGAATTTTAGAACAAAATTGGAATTTTGAGTAATTTTCCTTGATTTTTCATGAAAAAAAAAGGAAGGAAATTAAAAGGAAAATTAGTATTACTTAATTGGATAAACAATAAATATTATTTGAGGTTAAATGGAAAATCTGAAATTTATTAAATGGCTCTTAAGTGAAATTTGTGTTATGGTAGGTGTTAAAAATTTAATCAATGCATAATGAAACAATTGAATAAAATAATAATAATAATAATAATAATAATAATAGTAATAATAATAATAATGATAATAAGAATAATAAAATGAAATATAGCCTATAAATTTAATTTCAAAATATTTAGTAAAGAAATAGATAAATTGGATAAAGGTGAATAAGGAATAATTAATTAGCTCAGTGAAAAAATCAAATAATTAAATTAATTATGAGGACTGGATGTTAAAAGTATTTTGTTTAATGTTTTTAAATGGTTTGAAAACTGTCAATAAATGAATTATAGTTAAGAATAGGAGGAGTTTGATATACTCTTCACATGTGAGTAGATAATTTTAATTTTGCAGAATATTATATTAAATTATTCATGATGATTTTGAATATTGAATTATTAGAAATACTAAAATTTGAATTATGAAGTGATACGATTTTGAAATTTATAATATATGTACATAGATAATTATTTATCTTTAAAATATTAGGACTATGTCCAAAACAAAATCATGTAGTTAACAGCAGTTGACATTAACCGTAGTGCACTATGATTGATAATCTAATAAGGTTGAGTATGTTACCCATACCATCATATTCTATTTAAGGCCAAGGGCTATTATGATATTTACTCAGAGCCTATGGTTGAATGAGTATAAGTTTTGATATGTTATTACTACACTTGGGATAGCTTTTCATTCTATAATTATGATTGGTTCTATAAGATATTCCTAAATGTTTTTTTGTTCATAATTATTCTCCATTTAATATTATTGATTATGACTGTATGATATCTAATTTAAAATTTTCAAAGTTGTGCCACTATAAGTTTGCTCTAATTTATGCAATATTAGTATTACTTGTTCACTAAGTTTTTACTCACCCTATTATTTAATATTTTTTAGATCCCAACGTCGATCAAGAATGTCTACCTTCGAAATTTTAATTTTGATGACTGTTAAAGTTATGTCTTTCATTATTTTTATAATTTAGTTCAGTCTTAATTTAATCACTCCTTCATATACCAACTAGATATTTAATATATTATTATAATTTGTCAAAAAATATTTATATAAAAAATAATGTGACTTATACTATTTAATTTAAATTTATATATATCCTACTGTTATACAAATTTTGATGGGTTCATACGAACACCTCATCCTTATATGTCAATCACGTCCTATATTTACGAGGATGAAGGAATTTATTTACCTTTAAATAATCCATTTTACACGGAACGTTTTGCGTCTTTCAAAAACCAACCCTTTCAATGAAAGCAAATTCATCTCTGCACACAAACATATACGGCCAGTACAATTATTGACCCTTCAAATTGAAGCAGTTCCTCAGAAAAAGCCACCTCAATTGATTTCCGAGAAAAAGGTGTCCTTCCCTCGCATCTCTCTCTTTCACTATTCCCCATGACAAAGAAAACAAAAACATGTGCAAAAAATAATTATAATAATAATAATAATAAATCAAAGAAAATGAAAGAACTAAGAAGAAAATATAGAGCAGAGGCAAACAACAAATTGGAATTGGACAAGCTTAGCATCATCATCTGGATCTGGTTGATAGGTTTATCTATCAAAGTGGTGGAGTTCAATTCAAATCCAAACTGATCTCATACCGTGACTATCATTAGCCATTCTTTAAATTTATAAATAATACGAGTGGTCAACACAAACATAAAGAGGCAGGATTTAAGCGTATGGATCTAGTTTCTTCCTCTATTAATTATATGATTTCTGAACTGCCTCTACTTAATACTGAGTGTTCTAAGCACCGACACCTTCATATATATGGTCCCCACATGTGACTCTTTATCTTCCACTTTTGTCTTCTTCTCTGCTATTCACGAATTCCATCTCATTCTATTTTAAGTACTCTGACTTTTCAACTCAAAATTTTTTGAAAAACGAAATCCAAATTTGAGAAAGTACATCGCAGTATTACGCCGATTGTCGGTTTTTTTTTTTTTTTAAATATTTTGATTCAATATTTTGCCCTCAAGATTAGACGGAGAGAGCATGTTATGTTTTCTCAATTATCGTAACGAGCCATGTGGTTCACTTTTGCATAGTTTGGATTATTGAAACTGATTATTCGTTTCAAGTGAGGAATTATCCTCAAGATTGGAAAAGGGTTTATTAATTTTCTCATTAAGCCAGCTAGATTCTTCCTCTTGGTTGATGAAGCGATGACACAATTAAGCTTATCCAGAAGGTTGTATAGAAAATAACAAAGGCGATATGTAAAGCAATCAGAAGTTTTTATTGCTGCTGACTTTATCATAACTCAAATGGTTTGTTCGATTTGTAAAAATAGTTCGACTGGAATTTTTTCTAAATTTAATTTGAATTCAAAATGTTTGAATAAATATTTTTTTTATAATAAAAATTTTATTATTCAAAAAGTAGTATAATGTGATATATTAAAATAGAATACATTTTATTTAAAATATTTATATCAATATATCAATTTCTTTTTATTTACAATTTTTTTCATATATAATCTTACAAACAATAATGATAATTAGTTATATTATTTATCTTAAGTCTTAGGTAATAAATTGACTTTATCATGATTAAAAATGTTTGATTAACTTGATAAGCACAACCTAAAAAACTATGAATAAAAGTTTAAATAAAATAACTCAAATTTAATATAAGTTTGAATCTTTTTAGTCCAAATTCAAAGCCAAATTTAAAATATCCAATTTGTTACACCCCAAATAAGAAGTATGACTGGCACGAAAGTTTATGTATAACTTAACTCCGTGAACTAACAAAAAATCATACATCTTGAACAAAATAATTACAAATTGACATGCAAAGAATATGTAGCTGCACCAGTTAGTTACCATACAAAATCCATAAAAGGTGAAGAATAATATCTATTACATTATGTGATTCTTGTGTGGCAATTTTGATAGTTTTCCCTTAAATATGAACTTTCCGAAATTTCTATAGACAATAACACATATCAAA
The DNA here is from genome assembly GCA_037074485.1 of Delonix regia. Taxonomy (NCBI): domain Eukaryota; kingdom Viridiplantae; phylum Streptophyta; class Magnoliopsida; order Fabales; family Fabaceae; genus Delonix; species Delonix regia. The sequence goes on from CM073461.1 coordinate 4,226,347, forward strand.
ATATAGAGAGCTCCGCTCTTATGAGAGTTCTCAGTCAAATAGTATATATATTACTTATGAAAAAGACTTTGCTTGTGACATATAGAGTCACTATAGTTCAATATATACATTAATTACAACAAAAGAATAATTTTGCCCTTGTGGACAATGCAGAGCTCACCAAAAGGAATCTAACTCGAGACTATACTATGGATGAGGGTCCAGGCTCGACATTGTTATAGGAAAAATGTAGATAAATAAAGGTGAGTGACAATCACTTAGTGAGTAAATACCCCTAACTATATTGAGAGGGGAATAGACGAGGATAATGAAATATTTCACAATCATTTTACAAAATAAAAAATTAATAATTAACATTTATAAATCTTGAACTTCCAAAACATTGCAGTGAAAAGCCATCCCACTGAACCAAATAGTAAATTAGTAATTATATACCAATAATTTGTTAGTGATAGCGATACAGTACGGTAATAGTGGTGAGCAAAATTATCACGACTTAGGTCGATAGGACCTGACTAGCACGGGGATAAGATATTATTCATCCTCGTGGATCCATTAAAAGCCTTAAGACAGTAGAACTTATATAAACTCACATTAAATAACCATTAAATCTCAAAATCTCTTCATATAAACATTAACTCAATTAAATTAATCTTTGTGTAGAAAGTTGGGTAAGTTATTCCATGAGTTATGGACCCCCCAAAGTTTCTACAGCAGAGTAATTTGACATACCAAATTAATACATCAATGTTTAGCCTGTATATAAGGGGGTGACCAAACTAAATCATAAATTAAGATAAAACCATAGCTCTTGTAGTATGCTAAACTCACTAAGGAATTGATCACCACAATTACATTTCCATAGGTGGATGTTTTGGATTGGTATTGGAATTTAAAAAATGTTAAATAATGGGATGAGTGGAAATTTAGTGAGCAGGTAATTTTAATATTGCAGAAATGGAACAAACTTATAATTGTACGTCTTTCAAAATTTAAAAATCAGATATCATACATTCATAATTTAATATCACTGAAACGAAGAAAAATCATTAACAGAATGCATTTAGGAATCTCTTATTGAACAAGTCATAATTACATAATACAGAACTAGTCCAAGGCTAATGAAAATAGATCCAAACAGATATTCATTTAAGCCATAAGCTCCGAGTAATTATAATAATGGTCTTAGGCCTCATACAGAATAAGGTGGTAATTACATTATGCTCAACCACATCAGATTCTTAATCGCAGTGCACTATGGCTAACGTCTATTGTCGTTAGCTACATGGTTATGTTTTAGGCACATTCATAATATTTTAGAAATAAATATACATCTATATATAGATATCGAAATTTCAAAATTGTACCACTTCAGAGTTCAAATTTTAGTATTTATAATAATTCAAAATAATACCATGCATAATTAGGATTATCAACTTACTTGATAGGAGTATACCAATCTCCTCCTATCATTGTTTATAATTCTTTTATTGACAATTTTTTCTAGCCACCTAAAACATTAAATAAAATATTTTCATCATCCAGTCATTATGAATAAATGTAATTATTTAATTTTGACATCGACCTAATTAATTATTCCTTATTTACCTTTAACCAAATCACCTCTTCAATTCAATTTGGCCCTTTTTCTTTACTCAATTTTAGGAAATTAAATTTTTGGGTCACTTTCCTTAATAATACTTCAAAAAACTTATGGGCTATATTTCATTTTATTATTATTATTATTATTATTATTATTATTATTATTATTATTATTATTATTATTATTATTATTATCTTTCATTATACACTTATTAAATTTCTAACACCTACCATCACACAAATTTCACTTAGGAGTCATTTAATAAATTCAAAAATTTCCATTTAACTTCAAATAATATTTATTGTTATCTAATCAAGCCAAACAAATTTTTCCCTTCTAATTTCCTCTCATTTTCTTCATAAAAAATCTAAAAAAATATGAAAAATTAGAAATTCATCTTAAATTTCAAACTAAAATATCTAAAAATTATAAATCACTCTTTAGATGCATAAAAAAAATTTAATAAGGCCTAAGAACTCAAATTTCACTTATTTCCAAAATTAACCCTAGATCCCAAATTTGGGGTTTTTCAATTTAGAAGCCAAAATTCACAATTGATCATTGATTTCAAGGGAAAAAGGTGTGAAATTCACCTATAATATGTAATTCTAACTTAATTTGATGGAACTACACCGAATTAAGCTCAATTTCATCACTTTCTCATATGAACAGTGATTTTCGTAGATGAACAGTACTAGAATTGGGGTTTCTTTAGTTTGAGGCAAATTGGACCAAATTGATCAGTGCAAAATGAGGATAAAGGACCAAAATTGATGCAGGAAGTAAAGCCCTAAGCTAAATCGAAGTAAACACACACCAAAATCACGAATTTTGAGGTTGGATTACATGTGATATGGCTGCCAAAAAATCGAAGAAATTTTGGTGATATGGTTGCAGGTGGAGGTCACTGGAGAGCTGGTGGTGCCATTATAGCTTGGAGGAGGCACTGGCAACCCTTCACAGTGGTCAAAATAGCATTGGTGACCGGTGGAGGTGTTTACACAGTAATGGTAATGTGACATGATTTTTCGGCGATATGGCTGGAGGGGGAGGTCACCGGAGGTTGGAGATGTTGCCGATGGGTCGCTGGTGCTTCAACAACGATGGTGAAGTGGCTGTTGGAGGGAAGAAGATGATTTTTGCCTAGTGACGAGAAGAAATGTGTAGAAGAAAATTGGGAGTTGATGTTATTATATACTATGATTATTGTATTAAAATATTGTTATTGGGGGTTAGGAGGTATAAGGGATGTAATTATTGTAATAAAATATTATTAGTGGGAATATTAGGAATGATTAGGGGTAATAAAATATTTACATTAGGGAATATTATATTTTTATTAGATCAAATTTTTCATTATAGATACTTGGTTACCATACCCAGTTAAGTTGCAAATGTTAAGAAAGCATCGGGTAAAGCTTAGGTATTCTTTTTGGTTACAATCTTAGATAAATTTTTATCTACATCACTAACTAAGTTTTTAATTGAGCATCCCTTTGGAGTTTAAATTTTATGGTATTACAAAAATGTGGTACGACATAAAGCCTCAGTACAATAATATAGTTCATGGTACACCATGGTTAACGCCTACTGCCGTTAGTTATAAGATTCTATATAAGATGAAATTTCTAAAAAAAAAAAAAAACAACTTTATTCATAACCATGAAATCATTACTAATGAATTTAAACAATAGAACTCCAAATTTCCAAAAAATTAAATAACAGACAACATCATTTGGTAAAACTAATTTGTTCCAAATATTCTAAGAATGAAGTAAAATTTACCTACATCAAAAGGTTTCAGAAATCAGAAAATATTTTAAGCCTTATGCAAAATTCAATACAGTTGTGATTGAAACTTTATAATAAAACGCAATAGAATTCTAAAGAAATCAGAATAATTCTTAAGAAGAGACTTTCTATCTTAGGAAGTCTGTTCCCAGGGCATCAGAGCGAAATAAAACACTGATTTACAAAAGAAAAAAAATTTCAAAATACAAAAAACAAGTATAGTTAATAATATCTACTTACCTGAGAGGATTATATAAACTTCTTTCTAACCTTGTTTACAACTCCATTGTTGACAATTATCCTAGCCAACTATATCATTAAAGAAAGTGCTCTTAACCTCTAATAATATTCATGAATAATTGTAAACATTTAATCTTTCTACCTATATAGTCATTCGTTCACCTTTAACCCACAACTTCTTCAATCCCACTTACCCCTCTTATCTCTCAAACTCTTAATAAATCAAATTTTTGGCTCACATTCATTTAATAATACCCCAAAATGCTTATGACCTTTAATTTTATTTAATATACTTCACTATACACTTATTAAAATCCTCATTCATCTCACATTTATTGTTCAAGGCTATTTAATCAAGCCATATAAGGTTTCCCATTCAAATTTCTTCTCTTTTTCTTTATGAAAATCTAGGAAAAATAAGAAAAATTAGTAATTCAACTTATAATTCAAATTAAAACTTTCAATAGTCTTAAATCATTTCCTAGATGCATAATAATATATGAGAAGCCTAAAAATTTGAATTTTCTCTCCATTGCAAGATTACACATACACCTCAAATTTGGGGTTTTTTAGTTCGGTAGTTAAAACTCACAATTGATTTGTGATTTTAAGAGAGAAAGATGCAAAATTCATCCAGAAAGTGAAACCCCAACTCAATTTAATGAGAATACACCAAATTAAACTCAATATCTTCACTTTCTCATGTGAACAGTGATTTTGGTAGATGAACAATACCATAATTGAGGTTTTTTCAATTTTGAGATGTTTTGATCAAATTAATCGGTGCTTAAGACAGAGAACTAGCTAAAAATGATAGAGAAATTGAATTCCTAAGCTAAATTGGAGTAAAATGCACATAATTTTGTGAATTTTGAGCTAGAGTTTGGCCATTATTCACTTGTCAGAATTTCGTAGTGTTTCCGGCCACTAGGAGTTTAATGGAGGTCGTACTCAGGCAGGCGATGATGCTGCAACGTTGGCGAGCTCCAATGACACTAAACATTAATAGAAAATGCTCCATTGGTCGATTGGTAAAGTTATGCAGTGATGGTATACGACACGCAAAAATGTCAAGGTGTATAAGAGATTTTGATGATAAAATAACTCAATTATGACATTTTAATTTAAATGGGAGTATTTTGCAATATCAAATCAAATTTTTTTTCCATTGAAGGTACTTAGTTTCCATACTTTGTTTACTTATAAGTGCTAGAAATGCATATGATAAGATTTAAGTACTTACATTGGTTATTATCTCAAATGAAATTTCATCTGCATCTATATTAGTACTTTTCAAAGTTTCTTTTTGAGTATTTCATTATCATGTTAATCTTATTTTCATCTCAAGTAAATTTTCTTACTTTCCTCAACTCTTAAAATAAAATAAAATATTATTATATTATATTATATTTTATTATCATTATATATATATATTTTTTTTTCTTTTGGCTATTACACGATCTAAAAAATATGATTAAAAATTCAAATAAAATAACTCAAATTTAATAAACTATTAATTAAATATTCAACTATAGAAGTATGCATGGATGCAAGATTTCCAAGTTACGCAAATTAGTATTGTCATCCATATTGTCACAAATCTATAGAATTCTATATATGCTTGGAATGGGACAAAAATAATTAAAGTAGTACAAGAAAAAAGTATTTCTTCAAAATTAGAAATAAAGTGTACAGTAATTAAAAGGGAAAAGGCGCTGCAACTTTAGCATCAGTTGTGAGTTGAGAACAGAACGGCGTTGTTCAGTTATGATTTTTTATGATAACATGACGTCATTTATATTTATGACAAACTGGGTTTTAACATCTATTTATTTGACTTCCGTATCTTTTTACCTTTATACACACTTTCAATTTATTACGCATTATTTTCCGAAGTTCAAATCTCAAGACGACTATGCTTTAGGTTTCGTTAAATTAACAATGGCGTGAGTATGTGCTTCTTAATTAATTCCCAACATCTAACCACTCTAGACTCTAAAATTAAGCTTCACTTTGCTTTGAGATAGCACACGTTTTACGGCCAACTACCATGCATGCATATTGGATTTATAAAGAAGCTAAAATAGTGAAAAAGAAAAGAAGTGATATGGATTCAATGTATGTGTCACGGATCGTTTTAATTTTAAAATGATTACAATTCTATTTTGATCTTTTAAATGGATTGAATATATTATAATCAATCCTTCATAAAAATATTTATTGTAATTATAGTTGTAAAAGATTAAATTGAGAAAGTAATTATACTAGAGGCTACATAAAAAATTGTTTGATGTATGAGAGATTGAAATAAAATTTTATTTTTTTAAAATGTTTGAATTATAATTAATAATACACTTCTTCACATAAAATTTGTATAATGTTAAGGTGCGAATAAAATATAACTTATTAAACTTTGTTTTAAAATTTAGCATTTAATTAAAATAATTGCAGAAGTAAGAATAAAAGTTACCACTTAATTATAGAAACTTAAATATTATATGAAGAATATCACTTTAATTAAAAAAAAAATTAAACTATTAAAAAATTTAATGAATAATTTTAATTATTATGAGGAGAGAGAGCCCCTTGATATGATGGATGCTGTGAATGTGATAGGTCCATGGACTGCAAGGGAGATGAAGAGAAGAGAGAGATTGATGAGAATGAGATTTTGACACATAAAAGTGAAGAGCATGTCCTTTCAACCAAATCACTCAACAATTCGTACACTTCACTCGAAATATGGCATACTTCTCTCATTTTCTTCACGCTAAACCCCAAAACATCATCTTCACTTTCAGCTCTAACACTGCAAGACTACACGAGTAGAGGAATTTAAACTTAATTTGTTCAAGTTCACTCAACCCTAAGGAGGACAATAAATGATGCGACCTTTAGTTCTTAAACATTATTTTCATTTTTCATTTATAAATTCAATTTTAATTTCATTTATTTATTTATTTTTATTTTTAATATAATCATTCCCTTAAGAGTCTAAACTTAATATTGTTTCTCATTGATTTTCTATTTTTAATTTGATCTTTTATTAATATAAATATTTTTATATTTAGTCTAAATATATTGAAGAATAAAAAACTAAATATTTTAATCTTCATATTAATAAAAAACCTAGTTGAAACTAACAAATGCAATACTAAAATAATATTTTACTTCTAAGTATGAGTTTGGGATTGTACTTCATCTCATCCATTCTCTTTCATTTTTCAATCTGTTTATTTCTAAATTATAAATAAATTAAGTCCACCAACTGCAAAAATATTCAAATTCAAATTTCACGTATCAACCAAGTTAGTGAAGATTAAATCTGAATCATTAGAATATTATATTTATATGTATGTATATGTGGTGTGAGGGTGTGGTGTAGAGAAGAATCATTCCTTCAATATCTAAGTCAAGTTTTATTATATGCCCTACATTTCTTTTTCTTTCTTCATCTCACTTTTAGGGGTTTTGATCCTAAGTAAGATTTTAACAATTTTCATGTGTCAATTTGATGTTTGAAATACTAAATTAAGAACATCTCTTTCTTGGTAGGGAATTGAGGCGCATAGAGTACCAATAATTGAAGAAATTTTAATCCTCTCATATTATTGGGTATCAAGAAGGATAATATGAGTTATTAGTAGTTGTCGTTTGGGTGGTAAGTAATTTTGAGAATTTCTTTTAAGCTTATATTAAATTTCATCGTTGTGAGAGGGAGCTTTATGAATAAGAGTGTAATAAAAATAATTATTAATGTTCAATAATTACTTTGATAATGATTGAAATAATTTTTAAATTCAATTGGTAATGTTAGGCAACACAAGGACTACAAAGAGTATTATATAAGTTTAATGACATTATGACATTTTTAAAACCTTGGAAATTTTTTTAGTACAAAAATATCAATGTTGAGCATCAATGAAAATAAAATTTTAAGTTTGTGGATCATTAGTTTATGAAGGTGTCTTCTAAGCATGTGTATACCATTATATACGAATTATGGAAATTAGGATCATTCAGAGAAATAATGGGAACATAGAGAAAATAAGTACCAAAAATTTGGTTAGAAAAGCAAATTTGGTTTGAATAAGTCATTGTGGGAAATTCTTTTAGAAATTATTTTAATTAAGATTTTGACTAATATGAAAGGTCTATGATCTATTAATTGTTATATTTTAGGGTTAAAATTGTCTTTTTATACCCAGCGAGTAAGAGGTTGAATTGTGTGTGTTTTGACCAGGTGAATAGATAATCTTAATTATACAAGGTCTTTGTTTTAAATTACCTTGGGAAAAGCATTTGGATTCCAAAAATGTCATTTGCATATTTTGAAACTAGAAAGTTTGTTGGCATTATAGATTTTATGATTATGCATTTTTGAATTATCTAAATTATGTAAATAAGAAAATTCTACAGTGGTTTGATTCTGAAATTCAGATTTTTTTAATAGGAATTTTTGTATATTAAAGAAATTTTTGGGAATGTATCCATAACATGACCTTCTAACTAATGACAGTGGACGTTAGCCGTAGTACACTATGATTAGTATTTTAATATAATTAGGTATGATGCCTTTACCTTCATATTTTGTTTAAGGATTAAGGTCATCATTATGATTATTGAGAACTTAAGGTCGATAATGGTTATTTGCTCTTATTTTATTACACTAGTCTTGAGTTAGTTCTGTATTCTGTACATTGAATGGTTCTGTAGGAGATTCCCAAATATTTTGTTAGATTGGATATTTTAAATTCTCATTATATGTTAATTTATTTAAGTTAAGAACATGTTTTAAATATTCAAGGTTAGACTTATTTAATAGTTAATGGTTTTTTTTTGCTTTTGGAACTGTTCATTTAACTAAATAAGGTATTCGGTTTTAAATAACAAATGTTTTAGTGTTAAAATCTACCATTGTTAGTCTATCCCTTCCTTTGTACAATTAGGAGTTGCGGTGTTTCTATTTTTTGTGAGCTTTTCTAGTTGTCTGAGCAACGGTCTTTTGTTGTACATTTTGTAATTATATATAATTGCTCCCTTATATATAGGTTGATTGTTTTAATGTAGTTATAAGGGTTATGGGTGTTTTTGTTTACATTTGTTGGAGAGGGGAGCTTTCAATTCTATTATAGATCAAATTGTCCTATTGTAGAAATTTCAAGAGATCCATATTTTAGGAAAAACTATGCCAAAATTTCTACATAATGGTTAAATTGATTTTTTGGGTATTTACATACAAATGTATTAGTTTTGATTTTATCCAATAAGGATCTATGTATTAGCTTAAGTTATGCTATCTTTGGGATATCTAATAGGCTTATGAGGATGAGGGATACCTCATTTCCCATGTCAATCATATCCTATCAGCTAAGGTCATGACACATAAGTACAACTGATACCCATTCTATGTACATGTTCTTTAAATAGTTTTGGTTTTAATCCTTTTGTTAAAAGATTTGAATCATTTCATCAGTTCTAATATTTTCAATAGATACTCTTTGTTTCTTGACTTCTTCTTTGATGACCAAAAACTTTAATTCAATATTTTTTGTGCCATCAGAGTATTTGTCATTCTTAGAGAAGAATACTGCTGCAACATTATCACAAAAAAATTTTAGCGACTTAGTAATGGTGTTGACAACTTCAAGTCATGAAATAAAGTTCCACATCTATAATGCATGATTTATTACTTCATAACAAGCCACAAATTCTGCCTCCATAGTAGATGAAGCAACTATAGATTCCTTCGCACTCTTTCATGATATTGCTCTTTCTGCTAGAAACATAGACTCTCTGTTATCCACACATCTAGCAAAGTCTGAATATGAGTAACCAAGTACTTCCAAGTGGTTTGCTCTTTTATATGTGAGCATGTAGTCCTTTGTTCCTTGTAAGTACAGTATAATTTTCTTAGCAGCTTTCCAATGATACATTCCAGGATTAATCTGATACCTTCCCAGCATTCTAACAATGAAGTTGATATTTGGTTTGCTATAAGTTCGCACATACATTAAACTGCCTATAACAGAAGCATATGGAATTGATTCCATTTGCTTTCTTTTTAAATCATTCCTTGGGCATTGCTTAAGACTAAACTTATTCCCTTTTTTAATAAAAGCAACTTTAGTTGAACATTTATCCATATTAAATTTCTTAAGAATTCTTTCAATATAAGTTTTTTGAGACAATACCAATAATCCTTGTGTTCTGTCATGAAATATTTCAATTCCAATTACATAAGATGTCTTTCCCATATCTTTTATTTCAAAATTCTTTGAAAGAAAATCTTTCGTTTGAGATAATATGCCCAAATCATTTGTAGTAAGCAGAATATCATCAACATATAGAACTAGAAAAATAAACTTGCTCCCACTGACCTTTCAATATATACAATGATCAACCATATTTTTTTCAAATCCAAAAGATGTTATAGTGTTGTTGAATTTAATATATCATTGTCTATAAGCTTGTTTTATTCCATATATTGACTTATTAAGTTTACACACCATTTGGTCTTTTCCATCAACCGTAAAACCTTTGGGTTAGTCCATGTAAATTTCTACCTCAAGACTTCCATTAAGAAAGGTTGTCTTCACATCTATTTGGTGTAGCTCTAAGTTATAATGAGCCACCAATGCTAAAATGATTCTTAATTAGTCTTTCTTTGAAACTGGTGAAAAATTTTCAATATAATCAATGCCACTTTTCCGAGTGTAGCCTTTGGCAACAAGTCTAGCTTTATATCATTCAATGTTGCCACTTAAGTCATGTTTGGTCTTGAAGACCCATTTACATCCAACTTGTTTTGAACCTTCATGCAATGCAATGAGATCTCAGACTTTGTTCTATTCTATAGACTTAATTTCTTCTTTCATGGCATTAATATACTTTTTAGACTTTGTGTATTCCATAGCTTGTGAAAAAGAAACCATATCTTTCTTAACTTTAAGATTAAAATCTGACTCTTGCAAATAAACCACATAGTCATCTAAAATAACATATGTCCTTTATCTTTCAATTTTTCTTAATGGCATTTCTTGTGGTTCAGTTGTGTCAGATGCTTGTAAGTTAGTTTATTCTAAGAGTGTTTCATCATTCAAATGTTATTCAATGTTATCTTCAGCCACAGGGACAACATTTGGAGTCAATGTTAATAAATGAATATTTATTAGTAGAGGAATGTCTACCTTAATTTCCTTTATGTTCACATCTTTTCTTTCATCACTCCCAATAACTTCACCATTCTCCCAAAATTTTGCATTTCCAGTTTTTACAATTCTTAGACTACGATTTAGACAATAAAACCTATACCATTTAGATTTCTTTGAGTAACCAATAAAGTAACTATTAATCATTCGAGCATCTAATTTACTTTCATGTGGATTGTAAATTCTTATTTTTACTGGCAGCCCCATACATGTAAATACCTTAAACTAGACTTCCTACTAGTCCATAGTTGAAAATGAGTCTCTGGAACTGTCTTACTAAGAACCCTATTTAGCAAATATATGTTAGTTTTTAATGCATGCATCCACAATGATTTGGGTAATGAGGAGTTACTTATCATACTTCTAACCATATCCATTAAAGTTCTATTTTGCCTTTCTATCGCTTCATTTTGTTGAGGTATACCTAGCATAGTATATTGTGTACATATGCCATGTCTTTCAAGGAATTTTGCAAATGGATCTAGACATTAACCTGACTTTTCATTTTTTTCCATAATATTCACCTGTTCTGTCAAATATTACAACTTCCATTCTTCTGTCTAATTTCCTTTCAACCTCATTCATATATACCTCTAAGGCATTCACTACTTGAGATTTTTCTTTAAGCAAATAGACAATACCATAAAGTGAAAAATCATTTATAAAGGTGATGGAATTACTTTTCTCCACTTAAGGATGAAACATCGAAGGGTTCACATACATCAGTGTGTATAATTTCAATAAGCTATGTGCTTCTTATGGCTCCTTTCTTATTAGTTTGGTTTGCTTTCCTTTAATGCAATCCACACATAAACCAAAATTAGAAAATTCTAGATCATAAAGAATTTCATTCCTTACTAGTCTTTCTATTCTTTCTTTGGATATATGGCATAAACATTTATGCCATAAGTAAGCATAGTGATATTTTATTTTATTATGTTTGATTCCAATATTTCAATGCACTACAAGCAAGGATTTAGCAAAGTCATCATCAAGTTTCAATTTATATAAACTATCAAAAAGGATACCAGATCCAACATATGAATTATTATTAATTAAATTGAAATAACTATGTCCGAACTTAACATTAAATCTAGAAACATCCAATCTAGATTAAGAAATAAGGTTTCTAGCAACTGAAGGTACATAAAGAGTTCTTAATAGATCTAAATGGTATCAATTATCTAAGACCAATCGGTAAGTCCCTATGCCTTCAATTAGAGCCTTCATGTGATTTCCCATAGATAAAAAATTTTCATTTGGATTTGTGGTTTGGATCGTAAGCAATCCCCACATCATATTACATACATGAATAGTAGCACCAGAATCAAGCCAACAAGTATTATGAGGAACTTCAGCTAAGTTTGATTCAAAACATATTAAAGTACTAGGCTTACCTTTCTTTTCAAACCAAGTTTTGCATTTATGGCATTCCTTTTGGAAATAACTAACTTTTCCACAAAAGTGGTACTTGCTTACCTTTTGTTCCTTATTTTCAACCTTAAAAACATTAGTAGGTGCTTTTCCTTTCTTGAACTAATTGGCTATTGGCTTAAGTTCTTTTCCAGCCCCTTGGCCTATGAGGTTGACTGAATAACTTCCTTGCTTTTTAAATTTTGTTTTCTTCCTGAACAAGCTTATAGGCCAATTCATTAACATCACACTTATCCTTAATAGTGTTGTAGTTAATTTGAAATGGCCCATACTTAGGAGGAATAGAGTTCAAAATAAACTATATAATAAAAGATTCATCCACACTCATTCCCAAGGTTCTTAATCTTGTAGCAATATTAGTCATCTCAATGATATGATCTTGCATACCTCGCGACCTATCAAACTTCATGGTCGTGAGTTCTACCATTAAGCTACCAGCAAGTGACTTATCTGCAGAGCAGAAATGTTCTTCCACAAACTTAAAGTATTCCTTTGCACTTTCTATTTGTGGAATAATTGTCTTAATATTATTGGCAATGGTCATTCACATAAACATAAGGCTTAGTCTTTTAGAACGTTCCTATGCTTTATGGTGTGACTTATCTTCCTCATTGCTTAAATCAGTAATATCAGTAGGTTTATCTTCCAAGAATGTCAAGTCAAGATCCAACACACCTCAGTGAAACTTAACTTGTTCACACCATTAAACATGGCAACAAATAAAGCTTGCCAATGAAGTGAAATAGCTGCAAAATAACATATAATTGCACAAAATTTTATAACTTTATACAGATTTAGATAAACAAATAATTATACCATAAAAGTATATATATATATATGATTAAGAAAAATTAATTTACTACCTGAGCATTCACTATTATTAAAACAATTGACTTACCTTTGGGTAAATCTTAAATGTTTAAGAATAAGGGAACTAAATCAACAATAATAGGCATTTACTTGAATATATATATATATCATCATATAATGATTATCTTTATTTGAAATTTATTATTCTTACGATTCGGTCACTTTGATAACTAGAGAATCATCATAAAAATAAATTTCAAATTATTTAATGATAACCCTTGAAATAATAAAAACAACAATAACATTTATTTAATTGATATTATTCCATATAGTTCACATAAGAGATATACACTCATATGAAACAATATGCATATAAAATAATTCATATAAATATGTAATAGGCACAATACGCACAATGCATCTATAATCTATATAAAACATATACGCACAATACCTTCAATGCAATTATATGCATTCACATAAAGTTTGTATTTGTTATTGGTTTAATATACTTATATTGGAACATCAAATACTATTAAGTGGAGTAATTGGCATACTTCTAGATTTTTTTTTTTTTCAGCTAACAACTTCAACATTATTTTTCTATCACTTATACATGTACCTTAATATAATAATGAGTTCCAGAGCATTCGTAATTCATTAACAATTTCCATGAGAAACATTTGGAAGAGAGAAAAATGAAGCACTAACATATAAGCAAATCCAATGCATTATCATATATGATAGAAAATTTTAGGAGAAACAATATTTCTTGATTGAAATTTGTGAAATTCTTAACGGGGCTCTTATACCAAATGATATATTGCTTAGATCTATCTAAATAGCCCTAGTCCCCAAATTTGTAGAATTTTATAACTTTACAATAGACTTAAATTACATACTTGGTATAGAAGCCATTGAGTATCACTTTCTAAATCAATTTTTCCCTCTTTTCCTTTCTTGATTGGTACTCCAATTTCTTGAGTGATTGAACCCTAACTTTTTCACATATATTTTTTTGGTTTTATGAGCATAGCCACTTTATGGGTAGAGAGATGACCAATTTAATAAGGGTTAGATTAACCTTAATATGGTACGTCCATCAAATAATCAGATGTACGGTTAAGATTCATTCAACTATTAAAACAATAACTTAATTTACATATAACCTAGATTATCTTTAATTATATAATATTAAAGATAATATAATTATTTTATCTATTTATTAGGCCACATTCTAACATCATAACGGCTTTTTAGTTTTATTTATTGTGTGGTTCATATAAGAGAGGGATAAAAGGATAATAATTACTGAAAATACGAAAAATGTAGTTCTATGACATTTTATGAAATTTTTATTTTATCGTGTCTCATCTGAACTTATGTTTGAAATGGAATTGGGAAATTTTAATTTTGAATTAACATAATTTGTAAATTTGATTCCAATCAAAAGTAAATTTATATTTGAAATGTAAGTTTTATAATATTTTATAGATTTTTTTACGGCAAACATAAGTTATTTTTATTTATATAAAAACAGAGACTTAAAAAAATAAACATAATTTTGAAAGACAATTTAACATTGAACCCACACTGCATATGTAGATGTCCGTACCTCTTTCCTCTTTGTTAAGACTAAATTTTATATTATTGCATATGCACAATATTTTTAAAATTTTTATAAAATTAGTTTTCAATCTAATATCATAAATAAAAATATACTAATACTATTTTTCTGTAAATTTCGTGTAAGCAAAATTAATGTATATAAGATCATAATATTTTTTTATAGGTAATCATTTTGGTTGCCGTTATGTAAATTGATTATTAGTTTTATTAATAGTAAATGGATAGAATGATGCTGTTGATAATAATTTTATTGGTATTAAATTAATTTATGTATATATATATATATATACATGATTAACCAAATTAAAAATAATAATTTTATAAGAAATTAAATTAAAAATAAATCTAATAAATCCAAATAGAATTTGAACCATTTATTATACATTTAAACTTTTGCTCCTTCTTGACCCTTCAAACATATACCAGCCAACCGGCGTCACAATTATTGACCCTTCAAATTGAAGCAGCTCCTCAGAAAAAGCCATTTCAATTGATTTTTGAGAAAAAGGTGCGCTCTCCGCTCATCACTCTCTTTCACTATTCCCCATAAATTAAGATTCAGAAAGAAAACCAAAATGGCTCGTTGACCGTATGCTTTTTTTTTTTTTTAAACAATTTTAAATAGCATACATTAAGATTCAGAAAGCAAACAAAAATGGCTCTTCGTCCCCCCGTATCTCAGATTTCAGAATTAGGTACGGCAACCTTTTTTTTTATTTGATATTTTTAAATTATCATTATATATTTATGTAATATTCCAAAACTTTATATCAAAAATTTTTAACTTGGAGGGATAATTTTTTTGAATGTTCATATAAGTTATGGAGAATAAGAAATTTAATTAACGAGTATATATATATATATATATATAATAAATACAATTATTAAATTAGTTGTAGAAATGAGAAATTTAAGAGAGTCATTATATTAATTCAAGTAATAAGTTTCATGAATTATAGGTCGACTCAAGTAACTAAGCCTGATTCAAACATCCACTAGGACTTGAGTTTGATTCCCCCTTTATGCATCATATATTATTTTTGTTTGGCTGCCATGTGTCCTCCAAGTAGCAAATTACCAAATTACCTTCCCTTACATGTCCTTCTTCTTCCCCACCATTCTTCATCGTGTCTCCATTTTCTCTCCCTCTCAGCTTTGAATCTCAGCCACTCTCCATCAATAATTGGCCCATTGTCGTTTATTGTCGATGTTCATCAAGTTGGTGGCCGGAGAACGTCAACAAAAAACTCTCCCCTATGTATAGTTGTCAAAGTGGGTCAACCCGGCCCACCTCAGCTGACCCACCTAAGTTGGTGGGTTAAACGAGTCAGCTTGTTTAATCCACCATAAGGTGGTGGGTTGAAAATCTCAACTCACCCCACTTGGTGGGTTAAGCGAGCTGACCCGTTTAACCAACCAAAAAATTAAAAAAAATAAAAATAAAATAAAATTTATAAAATTTTAAATGTGACTTTTTTAAATATATGTCTTGTTTAATCAATCAATTTCTATATCAATATAAATAAACAAAAAATAACTAAATAAAAAATAAGTTTAAACGAATTAAAACAAATAGAGTAATCCAATAATTTAATGATTCATTAATAATAAGAATATAATTATGAGCAGAATATTCAAATTTGACAAATTACAAAATAATAAAGATAACATAACACATACATTATGGTTAATTTTTTTTAAAAAAAAAGTGTAGTGAGTTGGAGTGCTAGATTGAGTGAGTAAAATATTAAAAAAAAAAAACGGCCAACCCATTTAACCCATTTAACTTACGAGCTGGCTCGTTTAACTCGTAGGTTAAACAGGCCGACTTGATAAAAGTATACTAAACGGGTTCTCAAAGAAACCCCCCATCCCAACCCATCTCTTAGATGGGTTAAATGGATTCGACCCGGTAGGTCAAACTCATTTTGACGACTTTACCCCCA
Source organism: Delonix regia (assembly GCA_037074485.1). Classification (NCBI taxonomy): domain Eukaryota; kingdom Viridiplantae; phylum Streptophyta; class Magnoliopsida; order Fabales; family Fabaceae; genus Delonix; species Delonix regia. Next base: position 4,243,011 of record CM073461.1, read on the forward strand.
TGCAAAGCCTTCATCAATTGCGGATTGGAGAAGAAATTGATCTCAGATCACTGCTTTCTCGTTTGATTTCAATGGGGTTTCTACTTTTATATGTATTTCACACCTCTCTCTTCCCATTTCTAGCCCTTAATTTCAAGTTTATTGCTCAGAAATTGAAAGACCCCTCTCTGACGTTCAAACTTATGAATAGTGAATAATAGCGGAAATATTCAAAATTTAGATTAATTCAGGTAAAATTCCTTCGAATTGCATGAGGGCTTTTCTTTAGGAATAATTTTTGTGTTGTTATCTGCCCATTGGAGCTCTTAATTTCATGAATTAGTGCTTGAATTTGAAAATTCCCAATTTTGGATGAAGAACATAAATAGTAACATTAATAGTGTCCAAAATTTTGAAATTTGAAATTGAGGCATGATTTGAGATTATTTTGGGAAATTTCTTTAGGCGTTTTAATTTTAAGTGAGATTCTAACAATCCCCATATGTCAATTTAGTGTTTGAAACACTAAATTAAAAACACTTCTTTCTTGGTAGGGAACTCATGTGCGTAGAGTATTGACAATTGAAGAAATTTTGATCCTCTAGTATTATTGGGCATCAAGAAGGATAATATGAGTTATTAGTAGTTGTCGTTTAGAGTGGTAAGTGATTTTAAGAATTCTCTTCAAACTTATATTAAATTCCATTATTGTGGGAGGGAATTTTATGAATAAAAGTAATTATTAATGTTCAACAATTACTTTAATAATAACTGGAATAATTTTTAGAGTCAATTAGTAATGTTAAACAACTTAAGAACTATAAAGAGTATTATCTGAGTTTATTGGCATTAGGAAAAATATTAGTGTTGAGCATCAATAAAGATAAAAATTGAAGTTTATGGATCATTAGTTCCCAAAGTTTTAATACTATATTTAAGTTTATGGATCATTAGGTTCCCCTTTGAATTTTTTTTGTTGGAGGTGGATATTAATACTATCATTAAACTAAAAATTTGAAAATTACTAATATACAAATAATAAAATGAAAAATTTGAAAATATATTTTGAAATACATACCTGCAAGTAGAAAATAAAATTCACTTAAGATCAATTTTATGAACAATTTTAAAAATAAAATTAATAATCAAGATACTAAATTCTAAAACTAAAATAATTTTCTTTATCAAAATTTAAATTAAATAAATTTTAAATCCTCAATTTTTTTTTACCTTATAATTCTCGCTTCAGGATATTTACCATATTTTTATAAATTTTAAGTTATATAAAATATTTTAAATTCATATTATTTATTTTAATATAAATTTATTAACTTTTATTTATTATAAGAAAATTTTAATAAAAACTGAGAGGTGAGGTGATATGGGATGGGGTGGGAAAGGGGGAGTTGCCCCCTCTTGAATTCCCCAAAATTCATTGAAGCTTCTAAGTCCTGCAACATAATAAAAAATTTATTTTAAAAGAATGAAAATAGGTTTAAACATTTAATATTTTGAAAAACGTGGCAACTTCGAAAAGTCTTGACATAGCCCCTTGCTTCCAAGTACAACGAAAGAAAAAAAAAAAAAAAGGAAAGAAATTTAAGAATCAAAGAAAATGAAAGAAAGAGACAAACAAAGAAATTGGACAAAGCTTAGCATCATCATCCGATTTGATTGAGAAGTTATCAATCAAAGAGGGGGTGTTCAATTCAAATCCAAACAGATCACGAAGGAGGTCACTGTCATTAGCCATTCTTTGAAGTTATAATAGAAATGGTCAAAAATAAAGAGACAGGATTTAAGTGTACGTATCTAGTTTCTTCCTCTATTAATCGTATCTTTTTTAAGCTGCTTGTACTTGACACCGAGTAATCCTAAGCCATGTGACTATGTATCTTCCATTTTTGTCTTCGTCTTGTACGCTATTCACGTATTCCACCTATATATATATATTCTAGGTACTCTGACTTTTCAACTCAATTTCTTAAGAAAAAACCAAATGTGAAATGGGCAAAGATAAAGTAAAATTGAAAGTTCTTGTCCCAACTTCTAGCGACTCTAGACTCTAAATTAAGTTTCACTTTGCTTCACTTTGCATGCGTCTTAGAATTACAAAGATGCCAAAATAATGAACGAGAAAAGGAGTGATATCAACCCAGTGTACGTGTCACGGATCGTTTTAATTTTAAAATGATTACAATTATATTTTGGTCTTATAGATAGATTCAATATATTATAATTAGTCCTTCACAAAATTATTTTATTAATTCATTTTATAACAAATAATGTATTTTTTAATTTCGTCCATCATAAAATTATTTATTTTTAATTTGGTCTCTTATATGTAAGTATTTTTTTTATTTAGACATTCACAAATAAAATCACTATTAATAATATTAATATATTTTAAAATTTTCAAAATATAGAAAATATTTATTACAATTATATTTTTAAAAAATTAAATTAAAAAATATCATATCGATGATGGACTAAAATGAAGTTTTATTCATTCAAAATTTTAAACCTAAAGGCTAATGAATATTTTTATTATAATATTTAATACACGTATTCACATAATACCTTTATAATCTTGAAATGTGAATAAAGTGTAAATTATTAGGCTTTTTATTTTAATATTATAATTAAAAAGTAAATTTTGAAGAACCAAAAGTATTATAACTAAATGCTTAAAATATCAAAACAATTTGTTTTCAAAAGACGTAAATTGTATTTTATATTTATTTTTCAAATTAAATCTTGTACGGTGAATAAAAGGATTCACCCCAACAGGGGAGAGTCTATATATATATATATATATATATATATATATATATAATATTTATTTATGATATATATATTTTTTATAAGAACCAATGTCATGCAAGAATAAATAAAAGTTAGATAATGGCGGTTGAAATAGGTCCTGGAGGTAGGTTCTATTGACCAATGATAAACTTCATTTATTCATTCCTCTTCTCTGAGGGCACGAGTCCTATCTTTGAACTGTTAAAGGCGCTTATCATATTGTTGATGTCTTCCTTGATGATCGTATCTCGTGCGACATTCCTGTTCTGGCCTAGATATCCTATTGCTTCCCGCTTACTCATGTAGTAGAGGTTCAAGTTCATGGAACTTGGATTAGGCCATTCATCATTTAAGGTTATCCAGAATAGGGAATGCCTAATAGTAAGGCAGGTGAGGATTCGCCTGGAATGACAATTGTGATCCTTCCATGTCCAAGTCCTGATGTGAGCAAGATTGAGTGAAATAGATATATGGATATACTTGATCTTGTTCCTTTTGTTTAAATCTCGGCACCAGCATATGATATTCCAGCCAATGTTAGTTCAAAAGATGATGGTAAATATGTGCTTGATACACAGTTTGAGGCTTCAGCCAGGTTCCAAGCAAGGTTGGGTTCATTTGAAATTCTGGTAATTTCTCTTATTTGGGTTCAGTTTGAGCCCTGAATAGATAAAACGATTCCTAGTGTTCCAAATGACATTAAAAGTTGAGAGTATGAATTCAGTGAGACCTTTTAAGGAGTTGAGTGCATGGAGATCCTGTGAGAGCCAATTTCATAGCTAGTGAGTGGGGTCCTAGAAGTGCATCCTGTCCACTCTGATGCCCAATGGTGAGGAAAACCATACCGCTCTTGTAAAAGGACACAATATGAACAAGTGGTTAGTAAATTCACATGCGTCTACACCTAAGTGACACACATTATGATTATTGAGGTGATGACATTGTAAAATGTTATTAATAGGCAATGCCTAAAAAAGGAGTTTCTAGGCGAAATTCAAGATTCGAAAAGGTGGTTTGACCTTCCATAACACTTTCCAGTAGTTTTGACAGGTGATTTGGCTAGCTTCTCCACCAAGAAGGGAATAGCCGTCTTGAACCGTGCATTCTCCCTTACTACTCCAGGCCCAAGTTAATGGATTAGGTTCGATAGTCAGAGAGATCAAGGTGGTAAAAATGTGTCTCCTCTCATTGTTTTCATAATGTTAAATAATTTTCCTCTTATCCTAGGCCATATTCGTTTCATTTAACAAATCTGCCACCTTTAGGTTGGTCATGCTAGCACCGTTCTTGGCTTTACACCACAGAGGATGATCTAAAGGGATTTCTTTTTCAGTACCCACCCTCCACTATAGATTAGATGTAATCAAGCTCTGACTTTTTTAGATTCCTTTCCAGGTCTATGAAGAATTTGATTTGTGCAGGAGTTGTCATTTAGTTGAGCTACAATATTTTTTCGCCAAGATGGATGGGATGGAGCTACAATAAGCCTAATTGTTATATATAATTTAAATTGGATATAAATAATTATAAGAATATCAGGATAAAAATGTTTATCTTGCACTAACTACTATTAAAATATGCATATTGTTAAATATGAATTGAACTAACTATTTACCTTGTAAGTCAAATCATTATGTAGGATAATCCAAAGAAAGAAGAGTGGATATTGAAGTGGAGAGAATAAATTATCAATACTATGCTCTATACAAAGTAATATCAAGCAAGAAATATGTTTTAAGCTTCGAAGAAGTTAAAGATTTGAAGATTTGGAAGATTGGTTGCATCAAGATAGCCAATTGATTAATAATTATAATTATCATAAGCTTAGTATTATTTTATGAAATTCAATGACTTAGATTTGCATTTATTGGCTCAATAAAATTTAGTTCTTAAAATATAAATTTGGACTTAAAAAATAGTAAGATATAAATTTTATGAAATTTTTTTTCTGATCTTTAGTCACTAATTTGATTATATCTCACAAATAATATGGAAATTTGATATGAAACTTCTTGCATTAGAAAATATACTCAAAGAGCTTTCTAACGATAGGTCATTTACTTAAAATGAAGTTGAAATGAAAAAGTTATAAGCATTTAAAGTATATTTTATGTTATAGTGACTAATTGAGCTTTTGTAAATCATTTCTCAATTGATGAAACTTGTTGGTTGACTCATGGAGCTTCTGTAAGCCATTGGTCAATTGATGGAACTCGTTGGTTGACTGATGGAGTACAAAATGTTCAGAATTCAATTTTTCAGAGTAATAATCAACAGATGAACCATAGAATTAAGCTAACGGTCATATTTTGACCTGCAGTCGACTGATGGACTCGTTAATCAACTAATGCAATAAGGAAAAGCAGAAATCAACTTTTTAAATGGTTCTTTTACATGTCTAACTGCTAATTTTTACAGAGCCCTATATATATGACCCTCTAAACATGTTTTTAAAAAGAACTAAATGTTAGAATGTGATTATTAACTTGTTTTATTATCTTTTGGAGAGAAACAAATATCATTGAGCAAAAAATCTCTATCATTTGAGTTATTATAGTTTTATTTTGTATATCTACTCATTAAGAGAGTCTCTTAAGCAATATTATTCTTTTGCAATCTTTGTAAGACAAGGGTGGTGTATCCCTTGGAAGAGAAAACAAGAGTGTAGAATCTCTAAGAGTGATTTTCCTCTAAGAAGAGAGGTATTCTTTGGTTCTAGAGTGAAAAATAACTCTAGGTTGAGTTAGATGTTTTAAAAGCTCATAAGTGACTGATTAAACTTGCGAAATTAGTGGATAAATCTCAAGAGGTTACTTGAGAACTGGAAATAGGCTTGAATTGGATCCAAACTATAATAAATTTTAGAGTTTGCTTTCTCTATCCTTATCATCTTTATATTTTGAATTGTCAAATTTATGCTTTGCTTTTGTTGTTGATATTTTACTTGAAGTACTGTGATATTTTCCTGTATACATTCTTTTACATTTACTTTAAGTAATCCAATTGTTGAAGTGATTGTATGATTTTCTAATTTACAAGGAAACAAGCTTTTGAATTAAGATAAGCTGCATATTGTTAAATGCTCTATTTTTTAAGAAAGAAACTTGTTATCTTCATACTCCAAGCATCAACATTAAATCTCCCTTGATTGATATAATTGTTATTTTGCTTCATACACTTCTAAGTATCTTTCATAATAAGTATTTTGTAAAGTAATTTTAAGAAGAAATAAAAATTTTGTAAGTACCCAATTCACTTCCCTCTTAGGTGTTGGTTGCCTTGTTCTAGCATAAGCCTTCCAAGATTGAATTCTTTGATGAATTTTATCTACTATGTCTTGGAATGTTTTATGATGACCTATGCTATCATCCAAGGTTACTATAATGACCCAATTAATTTGAAATCATACATTGAGATTGAGGCTGCCTCAATGGTCAAGCTCCATGTGCATATTCAAGAGGCCACAGGTTTGAGACCTGACTTCCCTAACTTCTCTTGTTTTTTTAGGAGTTAACACGTGTCCCCCTCCAGCATGAAAAGACAAAAATACCCCTAACCCTTTATCCTTTCCCCCGGTAACTCAACAAAGGGCACAATTTCCGTTGAAAAATTGTGGAGAATTGTGACGCTGCCAGAGCTCTGGTAAGCCGCTTTTCCATTATCTCTTGGGTAGTTTTTGCTCCTCTCCCCCTTGCCGTCATTTTCCCACTAATCTCGAGCTCAATTGACCAGCAGTGATGCAAAAATTCCAGCAAGTTGCTTTGAGCCATTGAAAGTGAGTTTCTTAGCCAAATTTGCTCGAATTGGTGAGTTTTTAAGCCAAATCTTAATATGCATTGTGATTGTTAGCTCATTTTTTGCCCTTAGCTACTGTCAATTGCTTGGAATTAGGTCTTAGATGGAAAACCTCAATTTAGGCCGAGATTTAGGGTTCTTAGGGACCAAATTGAAAATTTTGGGACTTGAGGTGTAATTGGTAGCTTCAAGGCAACATTTAGGATATTTGGAAATTTTTGATTGGTTAGAAATGATGATTTGGAATTTATTCATATTTTCTTGAATTTTTGCATGTATGGAAATGCTTTAGGGAGATTAGAAATGTGTAAAAATGATCTATAGTCTAGGCAAGTTAGAGAACTCTAATTATAGAAGTTATAGAAAGTCAATGAATGAGAATTGAATGGGTGAAAATGGGAAAATTCATGGTTGCTTGGTAATATGCCTAAAAGGGAATTTTGGTTGGATAAGGTAATTGAGACTTGGTTTTTCCATTTTGGTAAGTCTCTTAGGAGTAGAAGGACTATTTAATGTTAAATTATAGGCTAGGAGATGATTTCTTATAGTTTGTGCTTAATGCCAAAATTGGTTGATGGAAGAGGAAGATGAATAATTTCTTGCTTTTCAAATGACGTAGGTAGCTTATAGGGGTGAGACGGGTACCAAAGGGAAGACATTGGGTCGCTGGTAGTTAACGATGCTCAAGTATGCAGATAACACTTTCCAATACTCTTCGTATATGCTTCACTTTTCATTGTTTAAAAATGTTTTAAAATTATCATTTTTAATTTCACCATGACTATATTTTATCGAAATTGAACTTCTGAGTAGATGAAATCTCTTGACATGTAGATGACATTATGTATAATTTTGAAAATGACTTTTGAGAAACATCATGCGTACGGTTATGAATAACCGCCGGGTAAACCATTATTGCAATACAAGTTGATTTCATGCATACTTGCTATTTTTCCCTATATATGCTTATTTTAATTCTATTACCATTGGAAAGACTAGTTAGGATACTAGCTACTAACAGCAATACTGTTAGCCCTTGGTACACCTAGATAATTACCCAGCTAGCAGGGTTAAAGATGGTGTTAAGCCCGTGTAACAACCATCAAACTAGGACTGATGAATGATATACTTTCATGAGCTATGACCTCATGCCTGTTTGTTATTTGCTCTCAAGGATTATATATCATCACCTATTGTGATTTGCCCTTTATGGCTGTGTACCACATTGATTAGTCCATAGTAGTCCTTCTTTCGAAATGATACCCAGAAACTTATTTATTTTTGTGCAAAGCATCTTAAATTCAATATTGTGATATATGCATTAACTAGCTAGTGGGTTATTTGTAACTGTATTTATTTGAAATTTTAAATGTTACCCCATTTCATTTAACTTTTGATCACGTTTTGATTTCAATTTATATATATGTAACTTTATTACTGATTTTGGGGTGCTATCTGCTAAAAAAATTTGTCTCAGATAGGGAGGCTGGTGAATTCCCGGAGGAAGCGGAGCAGTGACAAGAATTCTTTTAGTGAGCCTGCTTGGATTTATAGGATCTATTTCTTTTTTGATTATTTTGATATTCATGGCTCATTCTTTTTTAGATGTATATAATTAAGGTGATAGCTATTGTTTTGTTATTCCAATATTGTATAGAGACCACAGTTGAACTTTACTTATTGTTGTAATTTGATATATGCTTTACTAAATTATGCTGGTAAGAGTGAAGCTCTCTTATATATATTTGTTGCCTAATAGGATATAGTAAAAATTTCGGGATGTTCTATTTACTAAGGAGATTCTGTCGAAATTTCTACAAAACTCCTTGTTTTGTATTAACTACTTATTTCTATATAAAGGCAAAGCTACTATATATATGATAAAATTCGCATAAATTTTGGCATGGTATTGAATATCCATCCAATGTAAACTTGTAGGTTCAAAGATTTTACTCATGTCCTATGTGGGTCCCACTTTAAGAATTTTAGGTTGTGACAGTTACACCAAGGTACTTGTCAATATGAGCATACTTTTTAACCCCCCAAGTTCTTCGAAAGAATTCTCCTTAACAATATTTATTTGTGATATATATATATTATAATATATGTTATAATTTTAGTAAAATCTTTAGTGCACTAATGCATTCAAAATTGTGTGTGCACCAAAGATAACACCTATAATGTTTTATAAAAATTAAAATATAAATTTATCAAGTATGGTAAAAAAATATTAATTTAAAAATTTATAAATAAATTGTTTTATATGAATATTTTTTTGTGAAGTGTCAGTTATTGGTATGTCTATCAAATAAAATAAAAAGTAAAGATAACAATTATAATAAGAGATAATTAGTTTTATTGTGAAATATTCTTTAATTATTTTTTAAAATAAAATTATGCTTTAATAAATGGGTTTGTTTATCTTAATATTATGATAAAAATAATTTTCAAATTTTTGACCAAATTAGTTTATATATTAAATTTTGTGATAATTTGATAATAATTTATGAGTGAAATTTAAAAATTATGTGAAGTCCATTGTTCCTGTTATAGTGCCATCAAAATGAATTCATAGATTATATTAATTGATGGATTACATATAATTTTGAAGTGTAAAAAAGTGTCCATGCATTTAAAATTATATGTGATGATATTTATACATAAATGGATATGACTCTTTCTTTTTTTCTGATACGGGAAAAGGTAGTAAATAGTAAACAAAAAATGGTGATAGATCAAGGAAGAAAACCACTGGAACGTAATTTATACAAATCAAAGAAGATGATTAAAATATAATGTGTGAAATTATATTTAAGTTAAATTAATTTTTTATTTTGAATTATTAAAAGTATAAAATAGGACTCATCACATAAATGGTTTCTATATAATTTATTTTTCATAGTTTTAATTTCGAGTAAAAACTTAAAAGGACCCAAATACTTAACATTTACAAAAGTCAATTCTCAGATGCTAAATTTTAAATAGTAAAATAAATATAAATAAATCAATGAATCTTAATTTCATTTGGGGAATAAAAATAGGGGGGGGGGGGGGAAATTTCCTACTAGATAGTTTAAAGATAAGTAAGATCATTTTTTATATTTCATAGATTTTTATCTTAGTCAATTTTCTAAAAATACATATAAAATTGTACATATTTACATGATTAATTTTTATAACTTTTTATCATATTATTTATCAATTACATTTGTTATATATTGATTTTATATATATATATATATATATATATATACACACACACACACACGCAATATAACTATCAGGGGGGAAATCCATGATACTTTTTTTAAAATGTTAAATAATTAAATTAAGTATTTTGGTATCTTTTGTTGTCAGATTAAGATTATGCAAAATAATATTTTCTTCTATGTATTTAGCTCAATTTCCCCAAATTATTATACTTTGTTTTAAAATTTAGCTTTTAATAAAAGTAATTGGACTAGTAAGGATCAAATTTACCACCTAATAATAGAAACTTAAGTATTATATCAAGAATCATTTGTATTAGAACATTAAAGTATGAAACAAAATGTAATGAATAATTTCATTATGATCGAGGAGACAGACCCTTGATGTGATGGATGCTGTGATGGGTCCATGAACTGCAAGGGAGATGAACCGGAGAGAGAGAGAGAGAGAGAGAGAGAGAGAGAGAGAGAGAGAGAGAGAGAGAGATTGATGAGAATTACGCCATCTTTGCTATGGATGTATCTTATGTGATGGAAAGACAAAATGTCAAAGGAAAATTTGAAATAATGTTTGGGTCCGCCTTAGAGATTTTGGTACATAAAAAGAAAGAACATGTCCTTCCACATCACACACCCTACTCCTCCCTTCCTCCTGATTTTAACAATTCGTGCCTCTTATCACTTCCTTGATACGAAAGCAAAAAGATCCCACATCACTATTGGCTCTAACGCAGTGAATATGAGTTTGTGACTCTCCGGCATCTCAATCATTCTCTTTCTTGTTCATCTTGTTTCTTTCTAAATGCACACAATATGTTTAGTCCAATAATTGTAAAATAGTCACATTAAATTCAGTATGCAAAGATTAAATTTGTATCATTATATTTATATTTATGTAGGTGTGATGTGGTGTAGAGAATAATCTTTCCTTCAATATTTTAGTTTAGTTTCATTATATGCCCTACATTTCTTTCTCTTTCTTTTTTTTCCCTCTCACTTTGATATAGTCTTTTTAATTTATGTTTGTGTCCTGTTCTATTTTTGTCCCTCTTTTATTTTTCTTATTGGAATATTCTTCTTTTATCAGAAATAATTATTATTATTATGAAGGAAAAAAAGAACATAAATATATTCACAGATTCAAAGTAAGAGACTTACATAAATTTTCTAATTACGGAAGCTGATCAAACTTTTGTTAAGATCACTAATCGAATGAGATATTCACAATATATTGGATATATCTCAGATTTTCACAGCCTAAATCTCCTCTCAAATGCGATTATGAGTATTAATGCGACTACAGAATACTCGTAAGTATTCTACTCAAAATGTTTCAAGTCTCTCTTTTTAATCTCAATTATCTATTATATATTAGTCTAGTCTTATTTATAAAAGACTGCCTAGGGTTAAGGTTTAGTAGTAATTCTTATAATTATTATTTTACCCTTATTTAATAAACACTCCTTATAAGTGAACTTTATATAATATCTTAACAGATTTAAACTTTAAATATTATACAATATTATAACAAATTATTACTACAAACTTGGTATGAATAACATAGCAAAAAATTGTATAATCAAATACTAAATATCTAATGGTAGAAATTATGGCTCTGACTATCCGAACTCCCTGATTAAACATATTCTCCTATTGCTGAACAGAAATTAGGAAGTGAGAATCTCACCATATCTATCGGAAAGATATAGAACTCACATCCAATTAGGTTATTCTCTTTTCAGAATTTATCATATAAATTTCTAAAAATTTAGGAGATCTGAATCCAGAGGTATGAAAGACATTGCAATAGTCACAGTTGGGCTCTTCTCGGGGAAAACCAGTAGACCCCATTTCTGACCCAAAAGCAATCTTTGAATTGGGCTAATATGACAAAGTATGGGACGCTGAGATGTGCTTTTTTGTCAATAAATGAGTCAAGAGAAAGGCCCACTTTCTCATTCACTGAATCTTTTCCTTTCCCATTTCCTTAGTCACTTTATTAGACCCCACTGTCTTCCTTTCTACTTCGGCTACTTCCTCTTTTGGAGCATTAGGTTTAAAGGCTAGGTGCCCTAACCCATCCAATTATTACCATTTTCCCATTGCCAATGTATATCTTCTTTTTCATTTTTGTTCTCTCAGTTTTGGAATCATTCACAAAAGTCCATTTCAACAACCTCACAAAAAGTTAACTGATCAGCATCATTAGGACTTGAATTCCCCCAATTCACACACACAAGCAACTACAACAGCAATATATTAAAATTAGCACCATTTACCTCACTCCCCAATGAGAAATTTGGTACTAATAAGAGGTTCATTGCTTATTTTGATCCCTCAAGTTTTAAAGTAATTGAGTGAGAGATCTTTATGGCTGAAGTAAGAAGCCAAACTAATTAATTCATCAACGTTAAGGAAAATAGCTCTCCCACATCCTTCTATTCTCTTGCTTTTCCATCAATTCCCCAAAACCCCATCTTTCAATCTGAACAGAGTTTCCCCTCATCATCGCACTGTTTAATTTCTGAAGGAAAAAAATGAAATACATGTAGATGGTAAACTCACCCCAAAAACCAAAAACTATATCTAAAAATGAGATATTTCACTTCACATATATCACATCAGTTGTAGCAAATTGCGTAGTACACTAGAACTTTTGTGAGTTTGTGTCCCTGTCTTCTTTTCGTGTAAGGTGGGTTACTTAGCTGTATATCATTTTAGGATCTTCCTTTATGAGCATTTGCCAACCAATTTGCAGAGACATGCGATTTTATGACTTTTGGTACGCCAGTGGGTGACCCATTCCTACTAAAGCAGGAGTAGAGAAATTACATAAAAAAAGAAACTCATGTATTAGTTTCACGTTGAATATATATTTGTTTTTTAAATTTCTATTTGTATATAAGTACCAAAAAATTTGCTTTTCTTATGTATAGGCTATATAAATAGTGAAATTTATTATTTAAATGAAATTTTTTTAACATAAATTATGAATATGAAAACTCCCTATTAATCAAAATTAAATTTACAAAATAAGTTAATCCAATTTTTTCTTCAAATATTCCAAAAAAATGGGACACAATCCCTTCTTTTAATTTTCAAGTCAGAGCAGATCTACCACTTTCTGATGGGCTGTCTCGCAGGCTGTAGTTTCTACAATAGTGGAGAATGTTTAATGAGGCTTGCTCCAAAATCATAGTGTATTGGGCTTGTCATGTGGACCAAGTTGCAAACAAAATGAGAGACTCAGAGAATTGTCCAATTAATACTCTATGTTTCGTTCCAAACAAAACATTTTTCAGCTTTAATTCAGAACAGAAAGAGAAATTCTTTGCCACTAATGAGTGTCATATTGTCACCAGCTTCAGAAACACCTAAAATAAAAAGAAAGAAAGAAATATACTAGTAATTATGTATGTAATTTTAAATTTTAATTGAAATTATTTCTTTAACTTTGTACTTCCTTTATTCTCTTGTCAAGGGAATTAAGACAGTCAGTGTATTGTTTTTTGTTTTATTGACAAATATATTTATAATTTAAGCCAATAAATTCTATATTAATTTTTATCCGAAAATGAAGAAAGACTAGGATGCATTTACATCACACATTGACAAGTTGGTAATTATTATTATTTTTTTAACAATTTGAGTTTATAGAATAAAATAATGCAGATAATTTTTAATCCCTAGGTGCCTTAAGATCACACTATTTAAGTTTGTTGGGCGCATGCTATCAAATAAACTAATAAACTGGAAACTAAGTTTACAAGAATAAGAAGAAAAAGGATAATAGTTTAATTGTTGGGCATAAACTAGTTTAATGATTGTGCAATTATTAAAGTATGATGATGTCTTCGTTTGTAATTACTTTTACAGATCTTATATATTTTAAATTTTTTATTTGACTAAATTTATGGAATTTTTTATATTTTAATTTTATGACTTGAATAATTTATTATTAAACATATTATGAGATTCTAATTTTATTAATTAAAAGTGAATAAATCTCAAAATATATTTAGTGATAAAATAATCCATGACAAGAAAAACTCAACATAGAAGCATTCACTAAATGTTTTTAAAGTATGGGAATCAGTTCTTGATCTAAGCAACTCAATGACTAATGGATTAGAATTACCTAAAATTTTTTTATGCATCTATCCTTGATTTTTTAAAAATAAAATATATAACATGTTGGAGTAGTATATTATTGTTTTTTAAGATAAAATTCAATCATGTGTTAATAAATTATAATATTTTTATTAAAATATTTAATGACAAAAGGATATAAGTTCAAGATTTTTATAATTAAATATTTTAAAGTTTATAACAAATAATATTTTATTACAGTGAAAAGAGGTCACTAAGAAGATGTTTGACTTAAGAGTTCAAACTCTAACCCATACTAACTTGTACTTTTGCAATATTTTAATTTTAAAAGTTTGTATATATTTTTACAAGGAAAAATGTTTTGATATATAAGCATATTTCAAGAAATAATAATTTACTCAAATTTCTATGATTATTTTTTCTGAAAATTGTAATAAATAAAAATTTATTATAATAATAATAAATGTTTGGAGCTAAAAGAGTTGAAGCTACAAAACATTTATTATTATTAGATGAATTATTATTTATTACAATTTTCAGAAAAAATAATAAAATGTGAATTGTTAGATGAAAATTTAATAATTTAAATTTTAAAAATATTTAAAAATTATTTATTATTTATTAAAATATAAAATATTAGATAAAAAATAATTAAATATTTTAAATACAATAAATTTAAATTTTTAAATACCAACAATTCAAATGCAGATATATAATACTGCACGATTCAATGAAAATGAAAAAGAAATGAGCATGGATTCCATTCAAGCCGAACCCAATTCCTCTTAGGCCCTTACTGTTTCTCACTGCAACAACGGGGTCAATTTTTGTCCTAGAGAGACAAAAAAAGAAAAAAGAACTTTCATTTTCGCAAAAATGTAACTGAAATTTTCAACCGTAAATGAGCCATGTCATGTCATTACCCAAACCATAATGAAATATAATTAGATGCACATATATTTTGATTTTACCTTATTATTATTATTTTTTTAACACTAACGTCTATTATATTAAAATTTCATTAAATTTTATCCTATCAATATTTATATTATTAAACTTTGTAAACATAAGATTGTATCTAAATATTTTAAAAACTAAATACGAAAAATTCTAAAATTTTAATCCTAAATTTAAAATAAATATGTCTTGTCATACCATGGTCATGAATTGCTTGCAGTCCGTACCAATTGTGTCACGTGCATTTTTTATCTTTTAATAATAGACATTAAAATTTTTTTTTAAAAGAATTCATAATAGTTAAAGAGTAATAATAACATTTTAGATTATATCTTATACGTAGTTACCATTCTATTGAGAAAAAAAAATGCCAAATAGTTTTTAATATAAAAAGTTATTAAACCTTACACTTTTAAGTATATTTATCTTTAATAAAATGACATTTTATTCACACGAACACTATATATAATGATATTTCAAGATGTTACTACGAGTGTGGGGTATAATATCTTCTTATCCCATAAATTGTACAAAATTTTTTTTTTCAATGAAATATTTTTTATATAAAAATAATTTAAATTATTAATATTTTCTATTTATATCATAAATCAATCTAACCAAACCACTAAAATTAAAAGGTAGCAGGATGCCCATCCCATACCCACGAAGAAGATTTTTAGGTATGAAAAGCAAAGTCCCCATAAGCCAACCATACAGCTTCCCATCATTCCTTCTCCTTCCCCACAACCACAAGTTGCAACTCCACATGCCCCCACTCCCTCCCCTTTTCCCTTATTACTCCTTTCTTTTAATCATTTACCATCATTTCTCTACGCTTTACATTCCTAAATCCAAACCATTTGGCCTGTATTTTGTTACCTTAATTATTATTTTAATGTCCTTCATTGAGTTTTCACTTTAAGAAAAGTTCAACAGCTATGATCACCTCGGATTACGACTCCCTTTCTATCGTGCCTTCCACACTATCAAACTGCTAACCAAACTAATTAGTGCTTAAAATATTATTAATTAAAAATAACTTATTATGTGTAACAAATAATCTTTTTAATATTATATTTAACAAAGTTTAATATAGTTATCAGCAACTAGTTTACCCAAAAATAGGAGAACTTTTCGCTTTTTCTTTATCTTTGGTTCACTTTAAGAGCATGCCACAAAGTAATAATTAAACAAAATTCCACTAAAGAAAAGCACACATTAGCATAAGGAGATTGTCTTTTCATGCTCCCATTGCTGTCTGGAACACCGAATCTCCCTTGTTTGTCGTTTTGTGGGTCCCCACTCAAACTTCAAAATCCCACATTGTGGTTGTGTCGTTTCGTACGAGTATTGTATTTTTTTATAATTAGTTTATAAAAACAAAGTAGGGTTCTTTTACACTAATCCCGACATGTCTGATGCATCTGATACACCGATTGGGAAATACACATGCTTCAATCAAACCATCAGATTCTCTCTAATTCTTTAATCAGTATTGAGTATCCAGGTAAACTGAACCTTAGCTTCAAATACATTTTCTTAGTTTACTATCTTGGACGCATTACAATCCTCCCATTATTTTATTTTATTTATTTTGTACGGTTTAAGATTCTTCACTTCATTACCAAGAAATGGCCCTTCCATTGTTTTCTTATCGAGCGAACGAAATATCATAAAGAAATAAAAAAATCTCTGAGATTGCTTAGACATAAATGGTTTATATTTTTCAATCAAACAGTTAATATATTTTCAGGAAAAAAAATCTAGAAAGATCGAAAGAGTCAGATCTGGGATCGACGGTGATTTCAAAGACTGAACCAATGGAAGGTTAGATGTTTCGGGCGAAAATGTTCCGCGCAGCAGAGGATTACTGTCTCTTATTGTAGTTGCGAAACGTGGCAGGCGATTAGAAGATAAGCGTGTGGGCTGAAGACACGTACTGGACACACGTGTAGAGCGTAGGAAGAATGGGCAGTGGGCTGGAAAGCTGCCCCAGAATCACGGGCAGAGTGGGCTGTGCACTGGGGAAACATTAGTCCTCGGGAAAAGAGTAGTGTTCTTTTGTTTTTATTACTATTATGATAAGATTAAGATATTTTCGGATTTACCCCATGTTTTTTTATTCAAAAATGTTATTATTCCTTCCCACCTGACTCAATGAAAACTGTGTTCCCAGTGCCTAATTAATTAAAATGGTTAAAAGAACAATCATAAGTACAAGATATTTTTTATAAAAAAATTTATATTTTAAAGAATTTAAGAATAAAACATTTCTAGTATTATGAAAGATTCTGAAATTTTGATGCTTAATTCTAAAACTCTTTTATTATATGTTTTTTGAATTATTAGACTAATTTTTTATTAAAAAATACAATAACGGGAGTACTATTCTTAACCATTTATTAGAGATTAGACTAATTTTAATTTTTCCATAGAGTAGGAGTGGCAGGGTGACTCATTTTCTTTCTTTTCTTCACCTTTTTTTTTCAATCCGTGTCACTGTACTAGGTAATTTAAAATAGAAAAATTTTAAAATAATTTCAAATTTTTAATATTTGTTATAGAAAAGCAAATCTGCATTGAACGTCATGATTAGAGGGTGGTGACAGGCCACAGGGGAAAGGCAGGTGTGGAGCCCAATGATTGGATGTTGAGACAGATGGAGGGGCCCACATAGAGGGAGAAAACGACGAAAGAATATATGGGATTTTGTTGAGGGAATGGATGACGTCAGCGCATTAAAGGCTTTTTTGGGAAAAAGCGAAACCGTGGGTTTTGGGGCGGAGAAGTTTAGAGTACGTAGCCCTCCCCTTTTCTTTGCTTTTTCACTTCTAGTACTTGTACTACTGCCGAATTGGGCCTCTTCCAATTCCACGCTTGATTGAAGGCGCGTGCATCACACTCCCCATTTCTGTTCTGTACAATAAACTAAAATTAAAAATGGATTTTGAAAGGAGCAAAATTATGTATAATTTTTAAAGTATTTATTATGGAGTTTTAATAAAAATATGATACATTAAGAAAGATTTTTTAAAAAACTATTGACGTTGAGGACATGAAAAACAAAAGGGAATTTGTGTAGTCTATCTAACAAGAAAATAATGCTATGCTTAGAGTGTTGGATTACAAGCTCTTTTCTTTAAGTTTTTTTTTTTCCTATAAAAAAGGAGAAAAAAGATAGACACTTTGTACGCACCAATGCTGAAAAATGAATAATTTTCATGCCTTCAAATTTGTTATTTTCACTGCGTTTTAATAATTAGGATTTTCGTGTTAATATTGTCAATCTCTTTAGAGTTATATAAGATTGTCTTAATAAAATAGGATTATTGATAATTCAAATTAAACCATTTACACCTAATACAATATTAAGCATATAAAGCACCTATGACAAAAATTAACTATATATTATTAAATTATAAAAATTGTTCTTGTATCATATGTTTTTTATGGAAATATCTGTGTATGATATTATTGTTACGAAAATTAATAAATAAGATTTTAAAGTTACCCCAAAGTTGCGCCTTATTCGAAGTCAATTTTTGTATAATGTTTTTTTTGGTTTGGTGAGAAATCTATGCATGAACAAGAGTGACTTATTTTCTCTCAAATTGAATGTGGTTACTTTAGTGTAAAAGGTTCATGGTTGTTCAGAATTTCAACCACCCCAACACGTCCCTCGTGACATACACAAGTGGCCGCTTCAACTTCCTCCGGGACAAGCAAGACTAGAACCGGTGGGTGTGACAGTTACCTTCACGCGCATTGCACGAGCGTGGGCCCAGTCTTCTGCCACACAATATTGACGTGGAGAAAGAAGAGAACGACATGTGCGGTTTGGTTCAGAAACTGGGACCTACCACCTCAGAGTCGAGAGGATCTTTCCCGTACACATTAAAACCTTCCTATTATTATAAAACTACAAAATTGCCACTGTCTCAGGCAGCCCACCTTTACGCAGTGACTGGCATAAGTGTAATTTTATTCAAATAACATGGCAAATTGGTCGCCCCATATCTTGCAATTCCAAACAATAAGATTTCATTTAATTGTAAAATAATTTTTTATGCTAAATTAATTAATCAACTAATTAATTATAAAATGGGAAGATGCAGGTATTTTGAGCCAATGGATTCACGAGCACGGTTTTCTATAACCTGCCGCTGTTTATAACTCAGTTACGCATTCAACAAACGAAAGGCTTCACCTTTGCAATCAACGTAGCATCTATTTATAAGCCATCAGTTCCTCTATTTCTCTTCGCAGCAAATAGCCATCTGAAGAGATATTTCAGTCTCTGAAACTTGCTCGTCGATGGACTCGAGTGCTTCCAACAAAAGACCTTATTTCCTAGGGGAGGACGATGGTTTGGCTTTCATAGCAGACATGGAAGCTGGGTATTCTGGGCAGAATCATCACCATTACCAACATGGTTTTGTGTCAAGGACTATGGGTCATGCAACATTTAATAGGAGTAGTTTCAGAAACCATTCGGTTTCCTCGCCGAGATCTGGGAGATTCTATGATGCAAGATATGAAGATTACCAACCCCACTTTCTGGAAGCATGCTATCTCTGCAAAAAGCCGCTTGGGGATAATAGGGACATCTTCATGTACAGGTTAGCGACCCATTTAATAATTTTCTTTGTGGGAGCTAAACCTCATAGAGATTTTGGATTTTCGTTTCTTTTGGCGAAATGATGTGTTTCTATAGTGATGAAATTGAAGATCTTGCTATATGTTTGAATCTGACAACCAAAAACGGATGTGTCTTCATTCTTTATCGCGACCATCTGAAATATGTTTAGTTGACTTTGAAAATTTATAACTCCACTAAGATTCTGAATATGCTTAAGGCTGTTTCTGATGGCAGTTTGAATTGTTGCAGAGGGGACACGCCTTTCTGTAGCGAAGAGTGCAGGCAAGAGCAAATAGATATGGATGAAGCCAAGGAGAAGAATAGGAACCTTTCTTCTTCAATGAAGGCTATGAGGAATAAAGAGCAAAGAGAATCTACCTCCCCAAACAAGACCCAGGATTACTCCTGTGTTAGAGGAACAGTTGCTGCCGCTTAGTTGAATAGAAATATGCTAAGCGGGCAAAACAGAGAACTGCTGCTATGTTTGCCGGAAAAGGGAAAAAAAGAAGAAGAAAGAATACAATGGTAAAAGTGAAAAATAAAGAGAGAAAAGGAGGAGGGAAAAAAAGAATGAATATACAAAAGACGAAAAGAAAGTCTAAACTAACTTCCTTTCGTTGAAGAATGGTCATGGAGATGGAGAGAAGAGAGGATCCATTTAGATTTTAGAAAAATTTTGTTCCTGCTGCTGTAAATGACAAGTGTGTGGCTTCTGGGAGATCCTCTCTCCTAAATGGCTCTTTTCCAGTTTTGTTTTGTTCATAGTCCCGAGTTTTTGTTTTTGGATTCTTGTTTACGGTTGTGCTTCATTGTTTCTCAGTCTTTGAAGAAGAATCCAAGAACAAAGCAAAGTTCTTACTCTTCCATGGTCTAATTTTCGGTATCGTAGTTTTATGTTTTGTGTATGAGAGTTAAATATGGGATTGACTTTATGTACGGGTTCACATAATCATATTTAGATCTATACAGTTTTGCATGTACTGATTAATTTCCAAGAATCAATACCTCCTCCTTGTGTATCAATTGAAAGCCAGAAAGAAATTTGATCAAAAGACAATAGAACAGGGCGGAGTTTTGTATGATGGAGGCCTGCCGGTTGGGAACACACTATGAAGACATGGAGGTATATGATACCGAGGTGGGAAAGAGACAGATATTAAAAAAGTCGAATAGTGGGAATCAGAATGATACAGAATTGAAATCAAATAATTTCGAAATCAATTCTTATGTCATCTTTTCATTTTATTCATTGACAGCTAATTTTGTCTCCCAAATATTACTACTTAATTTTAGATTATTGGACAAACTAGAGTGCCACTTAAGATAACGGTCATTCGTGTTTTATATTTTTCTCATTTAACTATATGTTTAAAAATATTTTGACGTACTTATAGGCCTAGAATTTCTCCAATCCAGGAGCGGAGAAACATAGTAAAACGACGATGCCATGCACAAACAATCCCCACAGTGATGATCTTCGGACTGAGCGAAGTGGTTAAAATAGAAAATAAGACTCCAACTGAGAAGTTGATATTTTGATCAATAAACAAAAATTTTCTTTGTAACCAAACAACTGAAAATGTTACGATGACAGATCGAAAAAATTGGCTGCGGAAGAAGTAACTGCTGGCCGATACCGTGTAGGAAGAGGACCTTGTCAGCTCCACCGAATCCGATAAATTTACGGTTGCTTTCAAGAGAAGAATGGTAAGAGTACAAGAATTAAAAAGTGATGAAAAACTAGATGACAAACTAAAAGGCAGTTCGATGGAGCTAATGAGTAATTTTTTTGCCTTAAAGCTTTCCCTAATTACCTACAAGCTGCATGCTACAGTAGTCCATGCCAAAACTCGTATACTTCGGTTTCATGCAAATTTTCTTCTTTCTTTTTACCTTTCACAATAAATGTATATTTCGAATCCGCACTTCATTGTGTCATTTGTTCTCATAATTTGAAGGAGAAAAATAAATGTATAAACAAAAATCTTTTAACTGAAAAAGAGTAAGAAATGGGTAAATCTCCAGATTTTTCTACAGTGTCACAAAATTAAAAATTTTAAAGAATTACTGAATTCAGTTTTTTCAAATTACGAATTTTGAATTTTAAACTTTAAATATGGATTGTCAGATGTTACAGATATTTAAAAATAGACCGTTGAATTCCACTTAAGATCCAAATCCGGGCATCATTCTATTATTTTGAGACTAGATAAATACATCCAACCTACAAGGACAATTTTGTAAGCTTTGAAAGGTTTCCCCATGGCAAGAAACAGAGAAAAGCTTCTTCTTGAGCTTATTAACTTCATAAACATACCCCTAAGCCACCATAATATCCTAAAACACCAAAGAAGTTAGCCGAATCAAAGGATGGGAAAGGGCATCAACCAGAGAGGGCAGAATTTAGGGCACTGTGAACATCTACGCCAATCTGTGCTTCAGCTTTCTCCAAGTCAGTGGTAGCAGAGGCGAGCTTCTGGGTGAACTCAGCAAGCCCCTTCTGGACTAGGCTTTGGTCAATCTGGTCAATTGGAACGGCCTCAACGGCAATTACATCTGCAACAGAATTTGCATGGATGAAGGCAAATCCACTGCTAACAAAATATTTTGAAACATCATTTCCCTCATGCACGGACAAGATCCCTGGCCTCAGTTCTGCAATTGTGGGTACATGGCCGGCCAAAACACCCATTTGTCCAGTAGTTGCTGGTATAATCACCATGTCCACCTTTACGTAATAGCATAAGAAACAAGTAAACACAGAAACCAGTGGAACCTTAACAAAATTAACATCTCTTTATGCATATTAAACCTATAGAAAACTGCAATGAATTCTAATATTGTTGTGCTATTTTGTCTGGTTGAAACAAAATTAGTGCTATGTTGTTATTACAATGATTAAGGTTGCTGGCATCAACAGCAATATTCCATCCAAAAGGGGGTGAAATGTTCTGATATGAACAAGCAGGAAACAGAACAACAGTAATGATCCTGCCACGACTCTACCATCACAAAATAAATCGACTAAGAGAACTTCCTTGTTATGTCATTGATTTAGAAATCTATCTCATGCATACAAGGTTGAGAGTCTGTGTGTTTTTTAATTTTTTTTAATTTTTCTTATTTTTACTGAAGATCAACTAAATCTTTTTTGAGCCCAAGTGTATAAATGATATACATATTAATAGTAAGTTCACGTCGCATAACTCAATCTATAAGAAACTCGAACTACCCACAAAGAGTACTCCTTGTGCTACTGGATAAATTGAATGCTATCCAAAATATACTTGAATGTACCGAAATATTTTTTCCTAAATTGAATGACTCAAATGGAAGCAGCATTACAATGTAACAGAACTTATCTCTCATCCATAACCGCTAATGCTTAGAAGCAATATCATAACCAGCATAGAATCCTTAAACTTTCATCCTCCTCTCTGTGTACTTGAGAATTCGATATAACAGAATCTATCTCAACTCCAAGATCAGGTATTGAAATATAAACCATCAAATCAAAGTTATCCAAATTACAACAGGTAGTCACTGTATATGAATTTAGAACTCAAATAGCATAGAAGATAGATTTTATGAATAAAAACCAGGGTCTACGAAATAAACACACAATATCAGAATCTAGATTTCAAAAAAAAACAACAATCATATGGGGAAGCAGCAGTGTAAATGCAGACGCACAAAACAACTTTTAAAGCTCCTCCATTTCTACGCGCACCAGACGAATGCCGTATAAAAAGTTGCAAGAATCCCTCCAAATTACACGGCAAACAAAATCGAGATAATAACCTGTCTAGCACAAATTCCATCAAAGTAATCCACATTTCGCAGGAAGATTCTGACTACAAGAGGAAGTAAAAATACCATGAATCCAAAACTCATATACCACAATCTTCGGAACAATCACGCAATATCAGAATCTAGAAAAACTACCAATCACTCGGCACGACATAATCGAAATAATAACCAGCACAACGAACATGAAGTAAAAAGCAATCGATCTGACTCATCTGAAATGTAAAACCATCGAAAGACTTAGAACCGAAGAAAAAGAGCGGGAAACGAACCTCCTTGCTAGAAAGCTGAGATGCGTAGGGCAGAACAAAATTGACAGTGATCTTAGAGGGGATGGAGGAAGGAGTGGGAGGACGAGAGTGCATGTAAAGGGAAGGAGTCCTGGGTGGGTCCATGTTGGGAATGGCTTTCTTCCATGAATCCAGGAAAGCAGGATCGGCGGAAGCAGTGGCTGGGACTTCCGTACAAAGCCGTCGAACCCTCAGTGGTTGAGCCCAGAGGCGTGAAGCTTGCCGTAGCATGGCCATGGTTGTGACTATAGAGTATTCAGATTTGAGTCGATAAACGCTCTTTCTCAGGCGTTTTCCTCTTCTTCCCTCGGATGAATTCTTCTTCTCTTGTTACGCTATCAAAAAAAGAAAATTCATATGAAGTCTTTTTAAATATTTTTGTTATACTTTTATAATAAAAATATGAAAATTAATTATTAAAAAAAGTTAAAATTTGTAATTACCTTAAAATACCTAATCTTATTTTATGAGTTCCTAATGGATAAAATTACTCATAGACAAAATTACTATTATATACTTATAAATTATGTTTATCATAGTCAGTGAATTTTTTTTTGACCACATAATTTTTAATTTTATTTAGTTAGACTAAAATGTAACTTATATATTTATTATTACCATAATTTGCATAACTTACAAATTACATTCATTCTCATTACCAAATGTTTTTATATTTCTTAACACATAATCTTTAATTTTAAATGATTAGACTAACAAGTAATGTATAAATTTATATACTATAATTTATATTATTTACAAATCTTAGTTACCTAATGTTTTCACATTTTTTACCACATAAATTTTATTTTTAATTGATTAGATTAACAAATAATCACGTTTATCCTAATTACTGAATGCTTTTGTATTTTTTTATCATGTAATTTTATTTTTTAATTGATAAGACTAACAAGTAATTTATGAATTTATTACTACCATGGTTTGTATTACTTAATTTTTTTTTTAGGAAAATTTATGTTTAGGGGTATTTTTGTCTATTGAAAAGTCATGAAATAAATTTTTGGCCCTTCAAGGTAATTACATAATTTAAAGTCTTTTTTAGTAATTAATTCAATTTACTACTCCTAAACAAAAATTTTCTCTTAAATATTGGTAAAATCTTTGGTGCACTCACAATTTTAAGTATATTAATACACTCACTTATAATGTAGGGACATAATTGTAATATTATTATTTTTTGAGTTCATATTATTACAACTATATTCCTACATTATAATTGGGTATATTAGTATACTTAAAATTGTGAATCTTCAATTTCATTTTATTGTTATTACAAATAAGTGTGTTATTTTTAAATTAAATTAGAGAGTTTTTTATATTATTAAATTAATTATATATTTATTATATTTTAATTTAAAATAAATATAAATATTTGTATATAAACCTAGTTCTTATACTTAAGTGAAAGAATTTTATTTTATTTTTTGGTGTCATATAAATTTTTTAAACCAAAGACTTTGATATCATATAGCCGAAATTACTTTCACATTCATCATTAAATTATACCGAATATTTCCATTGCTTGAAAGATTACACTTTATTTTATCAACAAGTAGGTATATATTGTAGAAGGTTGCTTTTATTTATTTTCTGTATCTATCTTTGTGTATAATGTGAGACTGATTTTATTGTTTATATGCTAGTGATGTTAAGCTCTGACAAAATGGTTATAATTTTACTTTCAGTAATAATAAAGAATGTTCAATAATTTTATTAAAAAATACATATTATGTAGGATGTTTAATTTATGGTAAAATATTTGGTGTAATTTTGAGTGTACTAGTGCAATCAATTATAATGTAAGGATATAATTATAATATTACTATATTTTGGGTTAATATTATTATAATTATATCCATATATTACAAAAGAGTATATTAGTATGCTCAATTTATTCTTAAAAAAAATTAAAGA
This sequence comes from Delonix regia, assembly GCA_037074485.1. NCBI lineage: Eukaryota > Viridiplantae > Streptophyta > Magnoliopsida > Fabales > Fabaceae > Delonix > Delonix regia. Next base: position 4,268,534 of record CM073461.1, read on the forward strand.
AGATGTCAATATGATTTTTGAAATGAAAGATATTAAATATAATTTAATTATTCTTTAAAGAGATTAGTATGTGTACTTGAAAGAAAATTATTATTATAATTCTTAATTTATCACTAAATTATTATTTTAATTCAACACTTATTTTGAGAGATGAGTTTGTTTGATGGGGAGATTATTTAAATTTACGGAAAAGTTTTTAAGACAAAATTGAAAAGCTCTATCACTAAATGACCAATTTAAAAAAAGAGTGATATTTCAAGGACTAACTCATTAAGTTATTTATCTTATTTAAAATCAAACTGTCATCTTGAACACTTTTATTATGTGATTTTTTTAAGGAAATATTATTGATGTAGTTCATATGTTTTGCTTGAATTTTCAATTTGTAGTTTGTTTTTATGGAAATATTATTGGTACATTAGGTTTCTTTAGTTATTCAAACATCTCACTTTCTATATTCATTTTTGTGAATTTATCCTTTGAGCTGTCATTTTTTATTTGGTCTTCAAAGTTAAGGTTTATTATGACATTGTGACTTTAAAACTAGTTTGGTTAATGAACTATCAATATGCCACCAAATAATACTAACATGAACTTGATTTGAGTCATACTTCTTAAAAGAGAGAGAGAGAGAGAGAGAGAGAGAGAGAGATTTTAAAAGATTTGATCCTCAAAGAGAGTTGAAAGGCATGTTTTTAAAAACAATATTTTATTTACACCCATTAATATAAGTTTTTAACTTGTTCAACATAAAAGGGTTTCTCTTTAGATTGTGTATTCATCTTTTCACAAATGAATATTCATTATGCAATGCTTGGAATTATATAAAGAAAAAACTTATAAAAGAGTACAAATGATTAAAGCATTTATATGCTATGATCAAATTTCTTTGCAGAAGTTTGTTGCCCTAATTGATCTATTGCCTTACATTTCTGAGAATTGTTCAACCCATCAAATTAAACAATTCACCAAAATACTCATTCCTTAAATTAGTCAATATCTATTCGGCCTGTGGCTTTAGTACAGACGCAAAATTTTTTGTTTCGAATGGATCGATAAGTCCTTCCCAACGTTACCGGGCTATCCTATTTATTTTTTGTCTCGGCAAGGGAAAACATTACCTAAACTCTTGGACATTTTCTCTCCAAAAATAATAATCGTTAAAATGAGTTCAACTAACTAAGTTCGTTTGTATATCATGCTATGTTGATAGTTGAATTATAACTTTCAATTCAGTTAAGATAAATAAATTATATTAACCTGATTTATTTAATTTGAGTTAAACAAATAAATGAGTTCATGAGTTTGTCCATCAAGAAATTTTATAGTCTTTTTTCTTAAAAATTAATACTACATAATTTTAAATAATGTTCATCTTTATTTTTTTAAATATTTAATATTTAATTAACAATAGTTATTTTTTTATTGAAATTAAATATTTAGTTTGATAATTGATATTTTTATTTGAGATAGTTTAACAAATATTTTAAGAACTTTTTGGTCATGGTGAACTAGATTTAATGTTTAAAATTCAAGTGGGTTAAATGAATATAAATTTTAAAATATTTTAAGAACTTTATTTTCTTTTTATACAAACTTGCATAGTGGCCCAACTCGGCCTATTTTAACAATTCTACCAAGAATCATACTTCAATTATTTTTTATTTGTTTTAACTTAACCAATAGCTTCATGTTATGGAGAAAAAAAAAATCATGTTTAATTATGTTTCATTTGATAAAAATTAAATAGTCAAAATTTACAATAAAAATATAACTATATATAATCATATTAATTTAATATAAATTTAAATTATTAAATTTTTATTTTACAATTTACTATAATCAAACACAATCTCATGTTCATGCCAAATCATGGACAAAATCCAAATGTACTATTTCTACCCTAATAACCCCCCAACCTCGCCGGGCAACTGCAAGAGAAGACGCAAAGCGCGCTAGAGAACGAACACACTGAAGCCACGTCAAAAAAAATAAATAAAACACTGAAAGATTGGCTCTTTCTAGCTCAGGAACCCCGTAAACCAAGATATAACCAACCAGAAAAAAAAAAAGAAAAAAAAGCCAGTATTTTGAGGTAAATGCAGAAACAAACACATCCTAAGGACATGCCAGGGCCAAAAACAGAACAAGAACCGACGCACAACCAAAGAAATCGATATCAGCAATAGGTGGTTTTTGGCGTACTGAATTACAATAGAAGATAAACGACTAAATCTCAAAATGAGGATCTTATCATATGCATACCACAATTATAATAATATATAATATTCAGTCCTTTATAGAGCCCCCAGAAGAAGGGGATAAAAAGCAGCCTTCGCAAAGGCTTCTCATTCAGTTAGTACTTGGAGGCAAAAGGTAGATGGGAAAAAACAATCACGTTAAATACATAAAAATAACGAATAAAAAGATAGTAATAAGCTACTCCAGAATACCTTCCCTTTTTTTTTTTTTCTTTGAAAGATCCAAAATACCTTCCTATTCACTAGTTTCTGGTAATATTCCATGAAACTCCTAAGATTTTTACAAGAAGACAAAAATTGCAGACCTGCACTGGATTCTTCTATACATCTCTGAATATATCTACACAGCTGAACAGCTACAATGCTTGCAACCACGCCAAAGATAAAGCCTCGTTTATAATAATTAAATTCACCAAAAGCTTAATATACATGTGCATATCTAATGCTCCTGTTCGTTTTCCGTCATAAACCAGATTCATGGGCCCAAAAAGCATCTGGATCTGGGCAATATAGAGAAAAATCTTGGATTTCTAGATTAGCTATGTGCCAGTTGACAAAACGAGCTTGTACCAACTTGAAGAGAAGCAGTATAGTAGGCAAAAGCCAACATTTATCATCTTCCCTGCAAGAGAATGTATTAGAACTTCCTGAAAAATATATAAGATAATCGAAGTTCTATAAGCAACCACTATTATTGAAGGAACAAAACAAAATCCTCAAAACCAACCCACCCAATTTAGGGGCAAAAAAACTCCTAGGGCCTTACTAAACATCAAATAAACATCATTCATGAATGTGATCAGCAGGACATTTCATTATATTTATTGCTAAATTTGATGGCATAGATCAAACAATTTGGATAGAGGAAAAAGCGGCATTTTACCTGCAGCCACGAATATCTGACTAAAACAATGCAACTTTTGATTGCTCAAATGATTCTGTGAGCAGTGCCAACAGAACATCATGAAAAAATCGTTCCTATTTATCTCTAAACCTGTAATAGCCGAATTGCAAGATAGTATGCTGTATGCTAATATAACCATCTGAGCCACCAAGGTGGATTGAAAGCTTAAGCTGATAGGACTGTACATTGCAATATAAATAAAGAGTGATAATATATGGCATGACACATTTTCATATCCCTTGGATTACAAGCATGCTCTTTAGCGGAGACTACTACTCATCTCCACTGTTGTTTAAAAAATAAACTACAGTTTTCCAATCAAACATATCTTGGAAGATTTTCTGAGAGATTTCTTGAAAACTCTTGCCCATTTACAACTTTTCATGGTGTCCTTTTGCCGCTTGGCTACTAATAGTTACTACCACAATTCTATGAATCGCAGGGAACTACACTAAACCAAATGTCGCAGATTCACTTTTCTATTTTTATTTTTTTCTCTTTTGAAGAAAAGGAGGCCAAAGGAAGCCTAAATAGAAACAACTTGAGGGAACACTTCCAAAGTATACTCCATCATAAGATTAAAGCAACCAGATGGAGTGTGGGAAATAATTCTGCAACCCAACTCCAACGTTTGAGACAGACCAACCAGATAGTTGAGAACTTCACTATCAAATCTCTATGATGAGCACTATCACAACCCTATTTCCTAAGAACCATGTTATCATACTGATGTGCACTATTACAACCATTACACTAGCGAGTTGTACAACAGAGAGCCAATCAGCCTTGTTCCAAACCTTCTTGGAAGATGTTAAAGACAAAGCATGACATTTTCTTTCAAACAAATTTCGCCAGAAGAAAAACTTTATGCAGAGTTAGTTCCTTGACAAAACAACATCCAAATGGCCATCATGTTCCAGTACAAAGTACACAAATAATGTCGTAAAATACAATGGTCTATAGTCCTCTATGAAGGTAAACACCAGTGTATCTATTCCATTGCTAATTTTGTTTCATATGATCATTTGTCACTTTTGTCTAGCTCCTTCATTGCCTCTCTAGATTCAGTTTCTACTCCCAAATCCCTCAAGGAAGCTTTAAATCACCTTGGATTGCGCAATGCAATGTTAGAAGAGATAAAAGCCCTGGATGAAAATGAAACATGGGAATTGGTAGATTTACCTCCTGGTAAGAAAATTGTTGGCTGCACATGGGTGTTTATAGTGGAAGTTAATCTTAATGGCTCAGTAGCTCACCTTAATACATGTCTTGTTGCTAAAGGTTATGCTCAGACATACAGACTGGACTATTCTGATACTTTTTCACCTGTTGCTAAAATGACTTTGGTTCGGTTATTTATCTCCTTGGTTGCCAGCCATAATTGACCTTTACACCAATTAGACATTAAGAATGCTTTCCTCCATGGCAATTTGCAAAAGGAAGTATATATGGAGCAACCACCTAGGTTTGTTGCTCAAGGGGAGTATGGCAAAGTTTGTCATTTGCAAAAATCTTTATACAACCTAAAGCAGAGTTCCTGTGCCTAGTTTGGAACAATTTGGCTTGAAGAAAAGCAAATGTGATCACTCAATATTCCATAGACGATCTAAAGCTAGTATAATTCATCTTGTGGTGTATGTTGACGACATTGTTATCACAGGAGACAATGATGAAGGGATCACATCCCTTAAATCATTTTTACATGCTAAGTTTCCCACTAAGAACTTGGGACAACTAAAATATTTTCTAAGAGTGGAGGTAATAAAAAGCAAGAAAGGAGTCTTCTTATCTTGAAGGAAATATGTGCTTGATTTACTAACAGAAACTGGTAAAATAGGAGCAAAATCATGTAGCACACCTATGACTCCTAATTGAGGTCACACAAAATAAAATAGTGAATTATTTGGAGATCCTGAAAAGTACAAAAGGTTGGTTGGAAGGTCAAATTATCTGATAGTAACGATACCAGATATTGCGTACACTATGAGTATTGTTAGCCAATTTATATCTTTACCCATAATTAATCATTGAGCAGCTCTAAAACAAATCTTAAGCTACTTGAAAGGGCCCCAGGATGTGGTCTACAAGAATCATGGTCACTCTAATATTGTGTGCTGCACTAATGCTGATTGGGCAGGATCCAAGACAAATAGAAAATCTACCATTGGCTTTTGTCTATTTAGAAGAAATTTGGGGACTTCGAAGAGCAAGAAACAAAATGTGGTATTTAGATCCAGCGCTAAATCATAATATAAAGCTATGACACAATCTACAAGCGAAATTATATAGATACATCTTATGGAGGAAGTTTGATTGAAATTATCACTACTAGCAAAACTTTGGGGCGATAATTAGGCTGCTCTTTATATTGCATCAAACTCATTCTTCCATGAATGAACTAAACACATAGAGATTGATTGTCATTTTGTTCGTGAGAAATACAAGAAAATTTAGTCTCTATGGGATATGTGAAAACAAGAGCTCAGTTGAGAGATATTTTCACAAAAGGTCTCAATGGGAATTAGATAGAATATCTTTGCAACAAGTTGGGCATGACTAATATCTATGCACCAAGTTGAGGGGGAGTGTTGGAACAAGTCTTCAACAATAGAATTAATTGATCTCACTAGCATTAATTGGTCTTACTAACATTAATTTGTCCTACTTACCTACAATATTATATAGTCTCACTACAACATTAATTAGCCTATACTTTTAGTGAATGTTATATATATAAATATCCATGTAGATTGAGTATTAATTAAGTGAAAGAAATAACTTTTTCCCTTCACTACATGGTGAAAAAGTTATTTCTTCCATTTACTCAATACTCTATCTACATGGGTATTTTTCACCATGTAGTGAAAGGGAAAAGTTATTTCTTTCACTTAATCAATAATCAGTCTTCATGGGTATTTATATACATAACATTCACTAAAAATATAAGCTAATTCATGTTGTAGTGAAACTATATAATATTGTAGGTAAGTAAGACAAATTAATGCTAGTGAGACCAATTAATGCTATTACTGAAATTCTGACTTGTTCCAACATGAGCTAAACTCCCTGCACATATGTAGGAGATAACAAGAATCTTGGTTCTTTGTCAAAGATGCCATTCTTGTGTGAGATAAAATGGTAGTATTATGAAGTTGGCAGTGTTACCTCTTAATATTCCATGTACTGGCCTCATCAGGCTGATGGAAACGAGATAATACATAATGAATGAGGCAACAAACAAATGCCACTCCCTGCAAAAAGGCAAATTGTCAAGTAACAGCATGGAATATATATGTGTGTGGGTGGGCGGGTGGGTGGGTGTTCTTATTAAATAATTTAATGTCTAGCATTGTACGAGTGTTTTCCCTTTAACCTGTAATATAATGGTCCTACAGCCTTTCAGCTTCTGTGAGAAAGGATTATATTAGCATCTCTATTGGGCTCCACTAATGGGTTTTGTGTGAGGGTGTCATTGATGGGCGTTTAGATGGATTCGAGGCATTCACTGTTTTGATGTAGAATGATCTCAACTTTTTGTTATTTCTGGTTTGGTCATGATGTAGTGAGAGAATATACTATCCTCAGCATCTGCACTATCTTCTTTATATGCTTGAAGGCTTTATGCAATTTTCTTTCAGCTGTGAACAACAGTTTTGTGCATTAAATTTTTACAGACAAAAAAAAAAAAAAATGCAGATATCGGAGAGAACAGTTTTATCTTTGGGTCACATAATTGATTTCTAAATATTAAACATTTTGCAGAATACAAAGTTAAAACTGCATCAGTTTAAAATTCCCTATAACACAAGAATTTTCAATGAGTTTTGTATGCATTTGGTGAAAATATTTAGAGCAAAATGCACAGTCTTGTATTTTGCAAGAGGGGTAGAGTATATTAATTTCTTGTACATTTCTTTTTTCAATTTCTGACCATAATTTTTTAAAAAATCAATATTGATGTTTGTATATATGAATGGAAACAGTTCTTAATACTCTGATTTCTTAGAGTGTGGCTTACAGATGCAACTGGTGATACCACAAGATAAGCCCACAATGAAATGTCTATTAGTAAGATTCTACTTTATCAGGGTCAAATGAAGTCAGAATGAAGTAGAATTGTAAGGGAAGCTTGCTTGCTGCTTCTTATCTGTGTGATACAAATGCAATAATGGTATTCAAATATAAGCACAACTTACAATATTAAATAGAGAGGTAGCATTCCACAGTGCATATACCCGAGCAAGTGAAGCTCTTCTTGGTTCTTTACTGAATAAAGCATTCAAACCAGCAGGAAATGGTGAAAGTAGAGAAAGAGGAAGTATTAACAAAACACAAAGAAAAGCTGCGAGAGAAATCCAGTAGAACTGAAGCAACATGAGGAGAGTGACTGAAAGATCTGCTAAAAGCATCAAAGTAATCAGCACCAGCACCATATCCTGGCATGCATATGTCATGTATTAGATAATGTTCAATTTTCGGCTGTGGAGAAGTAAAACACCTAAAATAACTGAACTACCTCACGACCAACAGGTCTAGTGTTGCACAACAACAAAGAAAGTGGGAACAGAAAGTCCCTTTTAAAATCCAATGACTTCAGGGTAGTGTCATTTATCAGTCCTCCATTAATTCCTCCAGTTATCCTTTTAAGAGATATTGAATTACTCATGTATGGCCAACTATGCTGATGCTGCTTAAGACTCTTTCTTCCATATGCAGCATTTTGCCTGTCATATAATTAGCAAGCAAAAAGATAATCCCCTCAAGCTAATTCACAGGATTTTAAAACACTACTGCATCAGAGAGGCACTGAAAAGAACAATGTCAAGGAAGCATGCAAACTAAAAGCTTAAGGCAAATAGTTAAGAACAATACTTTACATCATTAAAAATGCCCACTGATGTGGTAATCAACTAGGATGAATCATAGACATGGCAAAAGCTAGTCACTGCCTCATGCTGGAACTCAAAATCAACTTAAACAAGAAAACAAAATAGAGGGGGGGGGGGGGGGGGGGGGGGGAGAGCAAGCATCAAACTCTAAATACACTTTGATTGACATCAAAAAATAACAAAACCTAAAACTTACTACTGATAACCAAGGCTTCAAATAACTATTTTTGTATCAAAACCAAAACGAACTGCTTTTTCCTAAATCCATACAATCTAATCAGGTCAATGTTCTAAAAGCATATATTATGAATTCAACAACTTTAATATTGGTTATAGTTGTTTCATACAGTTCTCCTCAGAGTAGGCATCAAGTTCTACCTTCCAACAGACTTTGCCAGGCAAAGCCAATTAAATAACATTCATTTTGCCATATTTTAATGCAATTAACACTATTAAATCACATAGGGCAATGTGAAATGATTAATCTCCCCTATCAAAATAGGCTTGATTGGAATAAACCAGTTGTAAAGTCTACACATGCAGCATAGTATACATGAGGTCCTAAATTACCTTGAAGCTTCATCACTACTATCCCAAGTATCAGACTGGTACAAATCATGAAAGGAATAATCCCCGACTGCTACCACAATACCTAGCTGATAATAACCAGAAGCTGTTGCTTGGAACCATCCTAGCTCAATTTTAACACCGTGGAACTCAAGTTGAGGATTCGCATGGCTATTCATCCAACCAACAACAGGACCTAGTGCAGTTTGAATTGATCCATGCCTTACAGTCCTTAACTGAGCATTCAGTCCAGCCACCAAGCGATTCCAAACAGTTGCTGGGACATGCTGTGGACATCATTGAGACTTGTGTCAGTTACAAATAAAGAAGAAAAAATGACTGACTAAAACTGAAGAGTAGCAAAAATCAAGAGACCTGGCCAAGAAGGTTGGTCAATAGTGTATCATTGTGAAGATTATAAGGTGCCATGTAGCTCCCATCCCCACCAAATATTATGCACATAGGAAATCTCTTCTTTATAATTGACACAATGTCTAATCGCTTCTCATCACCACCAAGGAAAAAATCAATGTATGCTACCATTAAATCTGGTGTTGCCCCAACCTGCATGAAGGATTCTCAAATTACCAAGGATGAGTGACATCAGTGTACACTCTTGGGACACCTCTATTTAATATATCTCATATTTTAATACAGATCAGTCTGGAACATAGTAGTATTATATGCATATATAAAATTAATACTGATGTTCAATAATCAATTGTTTTTGTTTAGTGAAAAAATAAAGGAACCCAATACGGTGAACATGACAAAATCTTGTGATTTAAATTATTTATAACTTACTAGTTGCATACAAAAGTACCTATTCCTTTACAGGTTCTCCCTAAATAATCATTGAGAATTATCACAAAAATCTTCTATAACAAATCAAAAAATAATTCTCTTGGCTAGGGAGCGTGAGATTTTAATGAGAAGGTGAAGCATAAAATCATTGAGTAAAATTAAGAGTTCAGTGCAATGAATTGATGTGTATGTAAACTACTGCATTTTGATAAGGACATCAACTCAGCCATGTATACCATTATCTCACATTACTAAAAGAAAACTTGGAGGCTAAATATTCATCGAGAAAAACATAACATTATTACATTGAATGGAAAGCCCAGCATTGCGGTCTACCTTGTGTCTTCCTAATTCATTCTTAATTATATTAAGAAGAGATAATATATAGGAAATTTATGGAAAATACTTGATGATTTTAAATGCTTTGCAAGTCAAACCTTCATCCCTTTGTACAAAGCTCGTGATCTACAGGAGCGTAGACATGAATGGTCATATTCAGACTTGACATATTCCTGAAGGCGACTAATTTTTACTCTCCTCCGCCACTGTTTCCAGGACCAAGCACATGGATATGCAACAACTGAAAGTATACTGTGCACTGATCCCTCCCACCAATCATATGCAGCAACTGAGTTGATCTCATCAATGAATCTGTTAAAAGCATCCTCATACCTGCATCCAAAATTGGCCCAGATCTTAAAAGATATCATAATTTGTATGACAAATGACTTGAATGGAAGCGTAATATTTATCTTTCAAAAATGGGCTTTTTCAACTTTGACACATGGCTAGCAAGACTTATTTTGCAATAGAAAATTTATCAATAGAAAAGACAAGTGTTGTGTCAGTATATTCTGATGAATACATACAACAAGATATAAAATTAGGACCCATGACATGAATGTATGAATATGTAGTCTCTTACACAATTTCAATTATTGCATGAGGAGGTGAGTAAGGAAGATGCCAGGGCTCTCTAAAAGTATTAGGACCCATAAAGTACATCCTATGGACATGACTTTGAGTCTCTTCAGCTCTGGCTCCACGCACCTAAATTTTGAACAAAACGTGTGATGCATCAAATAGTTTCACAAATGTACTTGGGCACAATTACAGATAAAGATAGTAGAACTAGATAAAACAGTGGAATTTTGTTATGAGAATAGCACCTCAGATAGGGAAAGAAGGTACGGAAAATGGTGATGACTATGGTGCTCAATAGAACTCGCACTATGATATATACCAGAACCAACCAACTTGACTCTCAATGTACTTAGCAGTAGAGCCAGAAGCAACAAAATAAATGACAACATTACTGAAAATGGCCAGGGACCTCCAAAAGTATAAATAAGCTCCTCTAGAGGTGTATAGCAATTGGGCATTCTATATTTGTCAGATATACATTTATAGGGACAAGATTTCTTTGTAACTCCACCTGCCAAGAAGATAATCATGACAATTTAAGAGAGAGCAGAAAGTTACGTATGTAAAACAAAGTTGCAACATCAAAGATACCTCGTACATATATGAAATTTGCACGATTGGGAAGAAGATCAAGAGAGCAAGGAATGCAAAGATTCACATCAGAACCAACAACATCTTTGTAAGTACCAACTGGGCATTCCTGAAAACTCAATTGCATTGTTCAATTACTTTGAGGACATAAACCTTTAGTGCATGTGCAAGAATTATTAGAAAAGACAGCTTGCTTCAATACAGTCCAAGTTATATGCATATCATCGACAAGACTACAATGTAAGCAAAAAGAAGAACATAAAATCAAATGGAACGAACCTTACAAAAAATGCCATAGAGGCCCTGGGGACAAGCTTTCCCTGTAATGGTACCCTTCTTTCCATGATGGCCACCATTATTCCCAGCACCTCCACTGTTGGAAATCATGAAGAAGAAGATATGGCCTTACTAAGAAATGTTTATTTCAAGAAAATCGAAAGTTTGGATTAGCATGACCAGTTAGTGACTATAGTATTCAAAATGATCAAGGCTCAAGTTAGTTAAGGTAGTTTAGCACCTCAAAAGAAAGAAAGAAAAATAAAAGCCAGAGGGTAGAGCCAAAACCATTCAAGCTTGGAGGTTTTTTGAGATGATGTTTGAGTGAAGACACAAATGGATATTTTACTTCATTTTGATAATGATTAGTGTGCCAAAATATAAAAACTTTTATAGCATTTACTTATTTCAAATGGGAGACAAATCATATGTCAGGTCAGGATAAATCTAGCATAAAGGCATATGCCAGTTCAGGTCAAACTAGAGAGCAATACATTCAAAAGATAAGATGAAGTAGCAATAAATTAGTTGAAAAAAATTTTAGAATCTCAGACAAGTGGTATTTCATATTAATCATTAATTTGTCAATAACAAAAATAGCTTTTTGGTATAAAAACTCTATAGCGTACAATTCAACTGAAGCAGGAGTCCCTTTACAAGTATGAGTTTGTTTAAACTACAAATTTGAAGTGTTCAATTCAGCAAGAACTATATAATATCAAAGAAAAGCTTTACAAGCATGGCAAAAGCTAATAATTTCTTGATTAATTCTTGAAATCCCTAACTTTTCAATTAATGATTATAGTAAATATGCAACAGAATTGTCAGCCCAAGAGAAAGAAGTAATATTTATAATATAACTTGAAGCCATTAGTAGAGATGTGATTATAACCTGCTGTTCATGATGCCATGTACATTGGCAACAGGAACATACTCTTCCCCAACACCAATCTTTGACCAATGGAAATGAATTCTCCCGCCGCCGCCACCACCGCCACCAAGGAGGCCACCATTACCCCCAACAACAGTTAAGAATGAATCCTCCAAAAGCCCGAGTTCTTGAAGGAAAAGAAGCACTGTCCCACCGGAACCTCCACCAAGACCACCAACCAAAGAACCATCACTATTTTGTATTGCTTTGCTAAAGCTTTGACCATCAGCCCTCAAGGATCCATAAAGGTCAACTCTCAAAAGTGGCCACTGAATAGATCCCATCACTAGCAAAAATATAACATAAATTACTATGATCAGAAAATACCTTTAAAAATTGACATTTTACTTTGTGTAAAGACTTGAAACATAAAGAGTTGGTAGATGATGGGTTATGACACCATCTTTATTTGTCAACAATGCAGCTAACTGCACCCCTGCGTAAAGTCTAGTTTGTTCTTCAGACAGATAAAAGTGAAGGTGTTTAAACAAATTTACCAATCATCCCGCCTCCAACCACATGCCCATATGACTCATTGGGGCCCTTTGTTCCGCTACCCAGCTCGCATGGAAGACCAGCATTTCCATATTCATTACCACCATTACTCTCTCTTCCATTGAAATATCCAGACCCTCCTCTTCCACCATGGCCAGCACCACCACCAGCTCCATTTAAAAAGTTTCCCTTACCAATACCTTCAGTGCAACCTGAAAAAAGGTCACAGTCTAACCAGAATCACAAATCTTTACCATCAACAGACAAAGGTAAAAAAGCACCAGCAATATTAATAAACTTGTTAATGACCTAATTCAGATGCTTTAATTGTGCCATCAGCATCAACAATGACACTCCTTGCCCTGTGGATGTGAATTATGCTTCCCTTCATAATGCCACTTACAAGAAGATCCTCAACACGACAAATCTGCAACAAGTCAAATAAATCAACCTCAAAATTCTATCCTAACAACATTTTACAATGCGCAACACAAAAGAGTTTATTTAACTTGAATAATTTGCAATGGTTGACACAATAAAAAATAAATATTATGTTATATACTTCTAACTTACATGAAAAAAGAAAGGGTTTATTTCAATAACTGTGTAATTGCATTGAAAGTAGCCAAGGTGGCCAAAAGGCAAGATATAAAAGGGGGTCAAAGAGAGCAAAATCAGACCCAACAAAAGGGCCAGGAACTGCACTTTGTAAATTGAATGCGTCTAAGAATACAGACATATAATTACTTCATGAATCTTACTTGAAGTGAAAAAGAGAGTGTATAATTGACATGGCAATCATCAGGTGGAGTTATCAAATCTACAGGACAACTCTGTGTCTCACAAAGACTTTTTGTCACCCTACGAAAAAATAAACATAAAAATGGATTAAGTTTGAAATTGACAAGGAGTTCACAGATATGGAACTCAATATCATAAATCAAGTAATGCGACCAGAGAATTGCCATACTTACGTGCCTCTACTATCATTATCATCCAAAGGAGCCTGAATTAAAGAACCAGGGCCAACCTGCCATGGGAGACGGGATTTTTTTTTTTTTAATGAAAGGAAGAAATTTTATTGGCTAGACAGAGAGATACAAGAGACGAGGATATACTATTCTCTAAAAACAAAGATAAATTACAAGGCAAAGCAAAACAGAGATATAAATTCTTAAAATTGTAACAGAAAAGAGCCTTGTCCATGTCTGTAACATGTCAACCACTTTATCAAACATAACTCAACACTTGAAATTGCACCAAGATACTTATGATTTTGTCATCTGTGTCATTTATCCAGTCTCCACATCAGTCTCTATACTTTTTAGCTTGTAAGGACCCCAAAGTTTATAACTAAAAATGAGAATCAGTGTGTATAGAATTGCTTACAGTTATGTTATAAAAGAGAGACAAGGAAAGTCGCTGGCCTTTGATTGCATCTCCATGACCGGTCAACCTCAGTAGTCCCTGACCATATAAACCCAAGTTTGTATTTGAACTTATGACAGAGTTTTGCTGCAAGTGCAAAAAATTAGAGTCAGAAAGAATATTTCAAACCTTCAAGCACAAAATATGATTCCAATGACAAGAATATTAAGTTGTTGAATGAAGACCATAATACCCTTAGAACAACCAGATTCCTGACTTCAAGAACAGAAGCAGTAACAACAGTATCCTCACCACCATCAATTTGGATTTTGGAGTTCCACATGAGTAACATTTTAACAGCAACTCTAAATGCACCAAACACCTTCAGGTATTAAAGATAAAATTGTTAAATTATTGTTGAAAACTTTAACACAAAGATATAGCAGTCCAAAACAATTGATGCTCACATAAATTGAAAAAGGACATCCACGTCTGCCAAAACATTTTAAATTATAATCCAGTACCTTTATGATGGAATCACTCATTAAAAGCTCTTCTGCAACAAGCTCAAATTCAGAAATTGGATAATCAGACAACCCAAAGATTATGCTTCCTCCACGATAGACACTAATTTGGCCTCTTACCTTCATAATTAAAGCATTAAAAAGTCATCAAGCATTAAGCAACAAGGGTGAGGTGGCCAAGTAGGAATTAGATAATTTTTCTCAAGGACTAATGTTATAAACAATCTATTAAGCCTGAGAAATTATTACAGAGACAATTGAAACAAGAAATGAATTTATTAAAATTATATGTATTTTGAAAAAAAAATAAAATTAGACACCAGAATTTTCTCAAGCTCATATAGAAACAAATACAAATATACATTCGTGTATCTGTGTAGGTGCAAGTGTCTTGGGTGTTTAACTTTCCTACCTGAACTCTGGACCAAACAAGAGGAACCAAAACTTTTGCATTATTCTCCACATAAACATTTGACCATAGTGGGCTGGTTGAGAAATCAAGCAATGGAGTCTCAGTTTCTGTTGTGACATTATCATTGCTGACTCTCAGACTTAGCAAATTTGCATTGAAATATGTGCCTGCTGCACCAGAATTCCCACGACAGCCAATACTTAAACCTCCTATCACAACAAATGCATATAATAAGTACAAATTTCTATTGTTAAAAGCAATATGAAAAAAAGAGCACTAAAATGTGACATGATATGAAAAGATTAAAAATGCAACTAGGATGATATAACCTAATTCTTCTTTTTCTTTTAGCAAAAAAAAAGGAGTGAATTTAGAACAACTAAGTGCATAGTGTCACCACCACCAAGCATTCCTCAGTATATAAATATATGGGGAACGCTAATCTCCTCACGTCCTCTTTTGTAGGTGGAGAAAAGGTCCATTGTTTTAGATTAAAAACACCAAAATAGTGGGGAATCAAGTAATTTCACATCACAAACACATACACCCGAATGATTGAGACACATAAAAAAGCCTTGTTATTTCTCTCTGTGGCTAATTTTCACCCCATCCTCTATCATGTTCATTCCCTGCTTTATAACTCAGCTATCCGTCCATATTTCTCCCCACTGCTTCATCTAACAATAGAGAAGCTGATGAAGGATTTGTGACAAAATCTCAGAGTCTGAAACAGTTATGCTCACAAGAGTTGAAAGTGCCATTATAGATTAATTAGGGGTTAATGTTTTCCTCTACTTCCTCTCAAGTTTCAGCTTATGAATGTACACCTGAGGGAGATGCAGACATGTATCAACAACTCCTTGAAAGTTATCTTCAATCCCATTAATAACTAAACCGAATTTGGCAATAGGTTTGTGAGATCCAATGGTTTTATATTACAATTACTTTAGAAGATGATGCATGGGAGATCATAGATTCAGACACAGAAGAGGGGACAATATTAAGTGGAATGAAATGATAAAAAAGTGAAATTCTGACTAGTAAACCCAGAGACTAGATGAGAGATGATGGAAAAACATGTTTTTGGTGAGGGAGGAGAGAGAGAGGTGTTTTCGTCATACAAAAAGGTGAGAGCTATTCTCTACACAAAAGTGGAAATAAATTAATAACTAAACACACATGGTGCAAATCTTTCCTTGCAGTAAAAATTTTGGCCTTCAGAACTCAGTTTCAAACTGAAATTATTCTTGAAACAATAGGTCAGACCAAGGACACATGAAGATGAATTTAGTATAACACCTATCATTTTCCATAATTAAGTATCATATCTTTCCGTGCTCATAAAAAATTGGCAGCCAACATTTATTGATTTCTAAATACCTTCAAATGAGACTGTCCTAATTTTTGCAATAATTTTACATAGATCAAGCTTAAAATTCATACAATAGAATTAAATATTAAGTATCTATCATAAGCAGCCATTAGTTCAACCACCAAGTACAGAAGTGTATTGGTACAAACCACGAACAGAAACTTTTAAATCTTCTTGTATGCTGTAACAATCAAGTGATATTCTTCCTCCACCGCCTCCACCCCATCCCTTCCCACCTGCAGCACTGATAGTACCATATCCCTTCCTACACTCATCCAAAATGTAAAGTCCAAGAGAATGTTAAAAGTGCAAAATTAGTTCTTCTGGTAAGTAAAAGAGACAACAGGATAAGAGAATTAAGAAGTTAAAACATAAAAATGGGTCTGATGTTGTCTTTACTTATTGACAAGAATAAAAATATAAACTAGAAGAGCACTTAAGAAATGTATTAGCACAAAAACACAAATTACCATTCCTAGAGCGTAACATAAAAGAGGAACCCAAAACCCAAATAATTGAAGAGAAGCACTATAGCTTTGCACAATCAGATAAATATTAACTATGCATTTTAAGTAGACCTAAAGCATCACTTCTAAATTATTAAGATGGCTGGAAATTCTAATTATCTCACATGACCTTTTAAATTAAAATTTCATACATCATATCACCATGAAGATAGCAAAATAGACATGCGATCTCCACTACAAATTTGGAGAGGATTGTTAATTCTCAATTTTCCTTCAAGGGGGGTTTGAGATCGTTAGTCATAAAAGTGCTATTGGTGGTTTTGCAACTGTGGTCTTTGTTGACCCCTGTCCTTAATAAGTTAAGGTGGTACTAGTATTAAATCACTGATAGTTCAAAAGAAATGCTGGACTGCTCACTGCCAGTCGTCACAGAATTCAGAGAAAAGCCAGTTTGATTTCTTATCTCATGAAAATCGTGATGCAGTATTTGATGTAATCTACACAGTTTTCAATGTACATTTATGTTCATACTATAAGACAAACGACAGTATAAAGAATCTTCTATGCTCATAACTTGATGAAGATGATGATAATAATGAAGATAAATCACCCCATGTCTCCATTTTATACATGAAAAATTAATTTCAAAAACACATGAAGCCCTTTAGAAAAGAGTGAAGACAACAAACATCAATTGAAGAATCGAAGACTCAGAACAAGTTGTGACATATAATGATTCAAGCTATCATTTTGAGAGGAAAAATAGAAATTATCTTTACGATGTTTTCAAACATTTAAAATTGAAAAGTAGAGCTACTGCACTATAAGAGTAAGACAACTTAGTACATCAGCATTAACTAAACTAGCATTGTCATTTCAATGAGTATGTATGACTCCATGTATTCAATAGCTCTAGTGAATAACAAAGTGATCAAGACTTTTTAACCCCTTGCATCCAATAGAAATGGAGAAATAGAGGAAATTATACATACATGAGTTAAGACTATATTCTACTTAAAACAAGTAGGGAGAATCAAGATAATAAAGCCCTAAAACCAGTGAACTGTGTTGAATATCTGTAAGAAAACAAACCCTAAAATGAACAAGGGCTAAATACCAAGCAAAAGCATAAAAACAGAATTTTGAACATTATGTCATATGCCTTGTTCATTCACAAAGAAAAAAAAGAATTTAGCTCTCATTAGTTAATAATTTATCTTCAGATATCTTTTCACACACAATAGTTCTACTAATAATAATGTTGCAATTATCAGTATAACTGACCCTCAATATAATCAAATGTGATATATACTCAATAGCAATAAACATCCTTCAGACATTTATAAGCCATTTTATGGTAAACATGTATAAGGTCAGAAAGAGACAGATATATAGTTGATACTCACAGCTTTATGGCATATATCATTATACTTCCACCAGACCCACCTCCTCCATCAGATCCTCCATCTCCACCTTCTGCAGTAACAGATCCATTTACAAACAAGGTGTCATTCACTATAAGCTTAATACGTCCCCCACCATTCCCTCCATATTTCTTCAGAGCAGATTTTCTACCACCCTTACTCCCATAACTCCATGGTGTAGACAATGTAGACCAAGCATAAACATCGCCACCCCAGTTTGTGTTATTATTTTTTAAACAGGATGCTCCTCGTCCACCATGCCCTCCACCAGCTCCATCATCACCAACAGGTGTGCCACTAGTTTGGGAAGGGGGTGGCCCACCCCAAGATGATGAATTTATAGACGAACCATATTCCATAGTCAGATTGGTTGCTGATAAAACCACAGAACCAGCCACAATAGAAGCATATTGACCTAGTTTAATGTTGCCAGACAAGTTGAATGTTATTGTGCATCCTTCCACAGGACATGAAATTGAAGCATGAGGGAGTATCTCCAGATTTCCAACTCCATATACGTAAATATCAGAATTCAAAGAAAATGTTGAACTTAGTAAGCATGTGGTATTAAATGATCCTACACCTTCCAAGTCCTCACACGATACTGACTTATTTGATGGGAATGATGAAGTTGATATCTTAACAGATACAGAGCCACGAAATTGAGAAAAATCACTTGTAAGGGACCCAGAATGACCTAGCCAATCTTCTGAGCCAGTACTCCTATTCCTATGCTGTCCAGAAATGAGTGAAAGAGAAAATGTATGAAGATATCCAAATAGAATGCAGCACCAAAGGTACCTATGCATTACCATAGAGTGCATCACCTATGGAAAGTATATATGTCAGGAGGTATCCAAATGAAGTAAGGAGCCAATCAGCTAAATTTTGGGTATAATATATATCCTTCAAGGTTTGTTTATGAATGCTACCTCCACAAAAATTAGAGGCCAAGGCTGCTACTTTCATACATATTCTGCAACCAAAGGAAATATCAGAATAAAAAAGTAAGAGCTTAAACTAGTTTTTGACCAGTATTTACAAAGATATAAAATGTGTCATGGAGCAAGAACAGCACAGTTTCTTAATACTCACAAAGGAAATTACATACATATTCTCAGAATTTAATTGAAAAAAAAAAAATGTCCAGTGAAGAAATTTGCAACCATACTAGGAAATAAATAACCCACAAAAGGGATATCACCAAACTCGATCCTTGTAAGAGTATGATCAAGTCGATTACATTCTTCATCGTGAGTTATGAAATTCTCTATTCTACAAGTTCTTCTCAACAATGTATATCATAGATCTCATATTACAAATTCTAGTTGCACTGTCATAATAATTTGACACAAATGAAACACAAAATTAATTAAAAGAAAATAGAAAAAAGAAATTCAATATTTTTTTATTTGGTACTTTCACTTACAAAATGTGAAAGGTGAGAAGTGTACAATAGTAGCACACACTACCATGGCTACTGCAGTGACTTTCCCCAACCAATGCCACAGCATTCCTACCCTTACTTGTAAATCAAACTAAAAGTAGGTATTACAACATTCTTGTGTTGGACATCATGTTGCTGGAAGGTTCTGAGTCCAACCCATTCCAGTGGTATCTTGTCCACTAGTATCCATAATGGTGAATAAAACAAGCACTCTTTGTAAAAAAAATTGTTTTCAAATACCTTTAACACCAACATTAAATAATCCTTCATAGAAGCTACTATTACTTCATTACTATTATCTTCATAAACACATGGCTCTGTGCAACGACGTACTTCAGAGTTCAGAATGGACTGTTAATGTGAAAATTTTGTTTCTAGTTATGCTCAATGCTGCCATTAGCACTATAGTTCTATCAATTAATTATCCCTCATTTCACTACCTATTTTATACTTGTTTTTACAAAGATAATTGTAAAGTATATATATGATTTAATAAAAAGTTAGACTAAACAATTGCTTGATAATTAAATATGCAAGTCTTGAATGAGTGAAGAAAAGCAGAAAACAACATCAGAAACATGTTGTTGAGCCTTTGGTTATTTATATAGACATGTTCTGAATGTCTCACTTCTCATTATTAACATCACATATCCACAGCATACATGGAGCCCAACTCTGGCGATTTTGCAAGCCTATTATTTGGCTATTTCATCATGTCTCGCATTTCACAGTTCACATTCTTCGTTCTGTCTGTGACAGCATACTTCATAATAGTTTATAAAGAAACCAGGCACGCAGGGGTAACTATTGGGAAGTTGGATTGAATGTGTTTTCGTTAAAGCCACCATTATCATGTTTTGCTAATATACATTTCATGCCTTAGATAAACAATTTAAAGGGCTTTAGCTGATATTGTCAAAGGCCTTAATCCAGGCATATACACTGTACCAGTGCCGACAAAGTTTCTTCAGTCGTATTGATTCCTTTAGTCCCATAATGTTGTATGCATAATTAGAGGCTTGCACGCTCTTTCTAATTAATGTGATGCTGTAACAGTGAAATCCCAGTTCATAGACCACACTGCATCTAAACTCACTCAAGAATCCATTCACGAAAAAAGTAAAAGAAACCAAAAAGGGAAAAAAAATAGTTATCAAACAATTATTCATGCAATGCACAAACTTTGAATGTGATCGCCGCATAAGATCGATCAATCAAATTGTGCGAGAAATGTTTCGCCAGCCAAATCAAAAGGCATAGCTCAAAGAATGAAAATGAAACGTAAATTTGAAATCTCGAAAACATGTTCTACATGCAAAACTTGCACTAGTATAAGTAGAATTCCACTAAGTATAAGGAATTAACTAACCGTGAAAAGATGGACGAAGATAGCGAAAATTCCACTGAATCTTTGCAGGAAGCTTCGGTTTTCTCTCTCTGATACTGTAGTAGTTCCTGGTCTAAGTCAGAAAATGGCGTCCCTCTCTTTTGCTTTTATTCTTCCCTTTTACTTTTGCTTTTCGTTTTAGATACCAATGAAAGCTCAGAAGCAGCTGGGGAGGAAAGTCTCTACGAGTCCAAACCACGTTTGCGTATCTGTATTTTGATACAGATTCACGCGAATTTTTCCTCATGATTGGACATTATTCTATATTTACCCTCCATCTTCATGAAAATTTCGGGACTGCCATTCTTCTCAGACCGATCTGAGAATAATTATCAGTGATTTCTTTCTGTCTTGAAGCCCTTGGCTACCAGCGAAGGATGTCCTCTACTAAATTAGAAAGACTATAAAAATATAGATTTGATTTGCCTTATTATACAAATATGTTTTCCTTTTACTAAGAATTGGGTGTTAGCAACAGTCATTTTAACCACTGTTGTTATAACGCAATTTCTTTATTTAATCCTCAGCAATTTTTGTTACTTGATACGATACGAAGAGATTATTCTGCGTTACAATTGTGAATTCCTCATGGCTTGATAAATTAACCATGATCTAAATAGGAAACTGCAAATAATAACGACGGTTTTAACATTTCAATCGACAAATCTAAATTTTAACAGAATAAATTAAACTTCGTATAAATGGTATTTTTGTAATTTTCTTACGCAAACATCTGGACCAATCTACTCGTATTTCAGTTATATGCCACATATATTACATCTTTCTTTAGCGTTCAAATAATTATAAACCCAAAATCGCCGATTTACTCGCCATGCGTAACCCCGAGCAAAGAGATTTACCAAAAGAGAACATTAAGTATGTAATTAATGACTAATGAAAGGTATCAAATCGGTAATTATGCATTAATTTGGTTTGAAAGTGTATTTAGAGAGCCAGGCAAGCGCAGAAAAACGAAGGGAGAGACGAGATCCACGCGTTGCGTGGTTTCGTAAGCGAATGAGACCAAAAATAATAGTTTAGTGAGAATTGACGGGCATTTTGCTTCGACAAACTGTACAGGAAATCCCAACTGTTTTAATTCCTCTCTCTCTCTCTCTCTCTCTCTCTCTCTACTCATATTTTTAGGTGGGGGCCCACTCCAACTGCTCCCATCGGGTTCAGTACGGATGTAAACTTGCAAAAAACTAATTTAGTTTAACCCCACGGGTATGGCGGGATCTAAGGCAGCACGTGTTCATCACGTGGCGTATAAAGCCGAACCCAAAATTATTTGTGAGATCACCCCATCCTCAGTTGGGCCTAAATCCTTCCCTTCGTAGCTACATCGACAAATTAGTTTTATACGGAATGAAGTATTAATATAGTAACTTTTTCTTTTTAAATAGAAACCCTAAACTGATTAGCTTTTGGAGTTCAGTGGCTTTTTTAGCATATATATCCATTTACAGAACTATTTTGTTATTATAAGTAATTTGAGGATCTATGATTGACCTCTTCTCTTTTTTCAGTTGAGAGTAAATTAATTTAATCTGAAAAACTCACTTTGTTTTCCATTTAATTTTTTCAATATATAATTTTTTAACCCTTGAAATATTAATTTTCCAAAATTAAACAAATCAACTTAGCTTCCTAAATATTTTCCCCCCACTAAAATAGTCCCATTCAAAAACATCTATGGACTTCAATACAAGAATGACATTTTATTGAGTTAAAATACCTCACAAGTATATATCACTAGATAACCGTCATTGAAATCTTTTATAAAATCAAGTTATATCTTTAATTTATTCTTGCAAATCTGGACTCGGTACTAAATCGAAACTTGGATCTCATCCATTTTAATCTGTGAGAGCTCAAGAGTTTGAGTTGATAGGTTTAACTTCATTCACTACCAGAAGGGTGCAGTGTAGTGTTTTCCTATAAGCTATCTCCCCGGGAATACAAGGAGTAGATTAACAATTCAACAAGGAGATTCAAATTTCGGATTTCTAAGGGGTACTCAATACTAAGAAGCAATCCTGCACTAAGAACATTTACACGTAGGGTTTTCTAGGACAAATATCACACCTCTATACCACCTAAATCTGAGTGGCAAAAGTTGCACGGTAAAACATTCACACACATATATTCATCTGTCAAATAATATAGAGAATAATTACATGTCAGGAGGAGTTGAGAGGGTTATCCACATTCCCGCCATCTGTACAGAAACTTCTATGTGGCGAAGAAGGGGACGGTTTCAATTGCTATACTCACCAATACATTGTAAACCGCTTGCTGTTTCTTCAAGAGCCATACCTAATCAACAAAACCACCATGCCATGTAATGATGCTCTCAAGAACAATTTTACTTACCTCATCCCAAACAGCATTAAATTTCAGTAAGGTAATTGAGAGAAGAGGGGGGCGTTATCTTCTCCTTTGTAAGTCTCAACCCAGGATGCACAGCCAGTATACTCCTAATGCGCCAGTTACACCAACTCAGATCACATGTACCAATCCCACAATACGGGTTAAGCAGACAATGATCACAAGAATGTAATCCAATCGATGAGTCAAGCAAGCATATTTCAGCACACAAGCCAGGCACAAACCCAGTTGCTGAAAATACTATAACCCGTTATAGCCATATTAAGCTTGTATAGTTTCTCAACTTTTATAGTGAATATTCTGATTTTGAGAGCCCTGACCCTGAGGCTGCTGTTGGGAAGCCTGCAAGTTCAGCGGCTGTGAATTGTAGTGAGCAAAAGGCTGAGAGTAGAGGGAATTCATCAGGCCCTGCAAACAAGCAAAACAACTTCCAGCTAATAAACTGGCCTTAAAAAAAATCACTAGACGCAAAAACCTCCAATTAGACTGCATGAAGCTTGTTTTAAGAGTCTTCAGAAAATTTAGTGTAGAAACAATCACATCATATAAATATAAGATTATCTTTAATCTTCAATAATTAACAAGCAGGAAACCTGAGACTGAAGAGGGTTGGCATTGGCCAGGCCAAAATGGCTTTGCTGTGCACCATCTTGTGATGGATCATTAAAGCCAACCTGAGTGAATAGACCTTGTGATCCATGGGTAATGTCCTATGAAACAACAGAATGGAAGTTTAGATCCACAGGGGGAAAAAAGAAAAAGAAGCATCCCAGGTTCAGAAGAAATAACTCATTAGTAGTGATTTCAGCAACCTGAGACATAAAATCATTTCCAGAACCAAAGCGTGAATATCCTGCTTGAGAATTCTGGTTCAGAAAGTTCCCTGGAAATCCACCCTGTGCTCCCTGTGTAGCATAATCAGCAGCAAATCCACTCTGAGAAGCCTGGACAACACACAAAATATCACCGCTTAGGAGGTAAAAGAAGGGGGTGGGGGTGCCCCGCAGTTTGACAATCTGTATTCTGAGAAGAAAAATAAAAACATAAAATAGTTCAAAAATCAAGAGGCATAATGAATGTGTAAAAGCATATTATCTGATTTTTCCTACAATAATAATACAGCATAATATAAAATATACTACTCGTAATGCATATACTAAAAACACATGGAAACACAATGAACTCTAGTTTTGGTACAATTAAGACAACACAATTAACTAGGCGAAACAAAATTCAACAGAAGGCAACAAAATCATGCAGCTCCAGCTTTGACTGATGAGGTTAACATAGGTCTCATGATTACAACACCTCATATACAAAATAGACGAAAATCCCAATAGTTGACTTACCTGTGTAGGGAAATCAGTAACATTATAAGGAACATGAGATCCCTGGCTTTTGAAGTCATCGCCCAAGAAATCCTGACAGTAATGTTAAATAAAATATACAAAATGAATCCCAACATTAGATAAAAACAATCCTAAGCTTCCGTTCAAGTATAACAAGTACCTGAGACATTCCTGGCATGGAAAATTGATCTGGAAATGATTGACCTGCTCCTTGGACTGGCATCTGACATACACAAGATAGATATGGTCAGAGACTCAGAGTTCATCCCATGGCAGGAAAATGACAAGACAGCAAAAAAGAGTATGTGAAGGTGAAATAGTATAGCACAGACATTATTCGCAAACCCAGGTTGAGATAATGGACCACCAACTGAAGGCTGGCTGTTGGGATTTTCCAGAGCAGGAAAGTTAAAGGTAGACCCTATATTCCCAATAGACTGTTGTGTGACTTGTTGGTGTGACAGATGATTGCCAATTGAAGCACCTGAATTACCTCTCCCAGTCCCAAAACCCCTACTCCCAGGAGAAGGTACACGAGGAACCGCCCCAACAGGTCCATGTACAGCTCCACGTGTTGGAATGGCATATGGTTGAGATTGGGGACCACCATGAAAAGGTGGTAGAGGGACCCTAGGCACAGGATAGCCAGCAGGGTGCACTCCAGGCTTATGGGTTCCATTTGGTGGGCCAGGTGGTATATAAGATCCTGACGCCAACCAAAAATACAAAAAAGCTGTCATCCAGTATGATGTATTTAAAACATATAAAGCCTCAGAAGGCAAGAGAGATCATGAGAGCTTCAGAGAACCAAACAGCAGACTTTAAAATGTTCTAAATTCCAAAGAATATTGCTATGGAACAAACATCATAACAGATTGACCAAGATCAATAGTATAGCCCAGAATTTACCACAAGGAGGGATATGCAATAGACTAGTAAATAAAATTTCATACCCCTTCCTCGGCCACTCCTTCTATCTGAGGTTGAGTCAGAGCCAACAGACCCAAAATTATCATTAGGCACAACTCCAGGTCCACCACCATAAAAGAGCCTTCTATCATTGTATATCTGCATCAAAATAAGACAACCATGAGATAAATTTCGATACTTCATTTAAAACCCACTGGAGCATTAGCAGCAACCCAGTCCACCAGGGGGCAGCACATAAATAAACACAGCACTACTATACTACTACCTTCTTAGGTTTCTGGAACTGGACCATACTCTGCTTCAAGTTATTTAATGGGCCTTCAACCAGGCATTCATGTTCCTGTTAAAAAGGAAAAGGGAAAAATGTGCGGCTTGCCCAGAAAATGAAAACGCTTCACACAAAATAAAAGACTTCTGATTGGTCTGAACTGACTATCAAACTTTTTTGACGGAAAGTTCAATCAGTTTAAATCATGAAGGGGCAGCTAAACAGGCATTAAATATTCTGAAGTTTGTAGAAAAATTTTAAAAACACTTCCATCACTTACTAAGCAGGTATGTCTATTCTAATCAAATTAAAACTGTGCAGAAAAATCTTATAACACTAGAACTACCTTGTAGTGTGTCAATAAGCCATTCCATAGAGGCTGTTTGCTCAAAACTTTAGGGTTTCCCAGGACAACAATACCATATCTAGCTCGTGTCAAAGCAACATTAAGCCTTCGAGGATCATTGAGGAATCCAATACCCTACAGAAGGTAGAGATATAAACCAGTGACGCGTCATGATTCATTATATAGAAGTGGCAATTACACATAGAATGTAACGGCTAAAAAAGGCGCAAGTTTCAAACTAGTCAAACTTTGTATAGTCACAAACAAGTGACAACACTAAGAGTTGACCAACCTGATGCTCATTACTTCTAACACATGATAGAATGATGTAGTCTTTCTCCCTTCCTTGAAAGGAATCAACACTAGCAACCTAAAATAAATAAGATTAATGTAGCAGTTATGGCCAGGTCAGAGATGGCATATATAATCCATCTGTCATCTGTATCACATTCACACCTCAATCTCCTTGTAAAGTTGCTGCCTGAGAGCTCCATTTCTTGACATGTAGTTCACAATATAAGCTCTTTGCCCCTCATAAGGCGTTATCACACCAATCTATGAAACATCAAACAAAATTAGCCAACATACCAAACTTAATTGCCCTGGTGTAACCCCAAGAATTAATCTACTACCCACAAATACCTGACCAGGGACTACACCACTCCTCAAGAAAGTGGTTACAATCTTTTCTACATTGGCAGCCTCAGTCCTGTTTAAATAAGATGTTCCGCTTGCACTAATCTCTTCTTGTCCCATCTACAAAACAATAAGGCCATCAATTAAGAGTTAGAGTGGGGGAAAAACAACAAGGAATGGAAGTTTATAATAAAAATAAAATAAAATAAGAAAATAAGAAATTTGAAATTAATAAGTGAAAAAAATAATAAACATAATTCTCACCATTCAATAACCATAGCATTAATTGATTTCTACCACAAAAAAAAAAAAGCTATTATCCACATGATATATGTACTAAGGGTACCTGAACATAGAAAAACATGGGACGGTTTGGCACAGGCCAGGGAAAATCAATTCCAGATAATTGCCTTTCATTAACAGTGACTCCATTCTGCAGGGTGCCTTCATAAAAGCTGTTTGAGGGAAATTCTGAAAGAGATGGATGCATACGATACTGAACCTGATATTTATGAGCAAAAAATATGTAGCCTTAATGTTAATCATGTAAAGAATAAGAAGAAAAATGAACGTCAAAGGAGCATATACAGCCATATATTTCCTATTATATAACATGTAAGCAGGACACAGACCCAAGGAATTCTTGTAATAAAGAATATTAACAGACCAACCCTGACCATCTGGGAATGAAAGCAGAGGAGAGCTATAAGGTGTTGCAAATAGGGAACAGAAGCAAAACCATTTCCTTTCATGAGCATACTCTAGTCCTCAAAAGCTATAGGACAAACTGCTCATGTTGGAGCATGTAAAACGAAAGGAAACCAAGTATCAAATGAAGACAAGAAGCCAGACTAAAACTAGGACTCAGCCATCAGGTTCAAGGACACAGTACTTTGGGCAGATAAAACTAAAATAGCAAACCAGTGATACAGTTGTAAAGAAGGCAGCATTACTAAGCAATAGTAGTCATGACTCATAAGTGATTGTGTTAATTGAAATATTGAAAGGTCCACTACCTGCAATCTAATTGGTTTCACACCAAGCAGAACAAGGCGTTCAAAAAGTGACTGTGCTAGCCCTGCACGAGCTGCTTTCTTGCACATAATGACTGGACCAAGCTGACAATGATCGCCGACAAGAACTATCTAAACATAAATGCCCAGTTAGAAACATAACCATGAAATATGCACAAACAAATGTAGACATTTATAACCCAAATACCTGCTTGGCCCCAAGAACCAAAGGGATGAGGCATTCAGGCTCTGTTGCCTGGGTGGA
Source organism: Delonix regia (assembly GCA_037074485.1). Taxonomy (NCBI): domain Eukaryota; kingdom Viridiplantae; phylum Streptophyta; class Magnoliopsida; order Fabales; family Fabaceae; genus Delonix; species Delonix regia. Next base: position 4,296,775 of record CM073461.1, read on the forward strand.
CTCATCAATAAGAACCTGACAACAATGATCAACATTATGAGCATCTAACTTGAAAGTGCCAATTATATTTTACACACAACATTATCCTAACCTGACGGAACCGAAAATTTGCCAACCGTGGATCGCCAGCACTAACACATGTGCAGCATATCACATCAGCACTCTGAGAAATCTCTCTCTCTGTTGCTTGCTTTAGTGCTTTGTACTTTTTCTCATCACTACTGGAAAGCTCTCCTGTAAACAAATATAATAATGAGAAGAAATAAAAAAAGTTAGCACACACAGGACAAATGTTATTCTTAGCTATAACACACTTGCATCTCCCACTCCAGGGGAGAATTTCTCCATATCAACTGGAGCAACAGAAAACAAGGTAAGAGAACATAAAAGAAGGAAAACACTAAATTATGAGTTTAAAATAATATATAAACCTGCGTCAACAATAAACTTGACCAAAAGCTATTACAATTTTTGTTTATTTCTTCAACAGATAAGACTACAATCATATATAAATTACTGACAGACATCTCCGCAAATATCATACTAACAGGACAAGTACAAGCAAATAGTGCCACACAAACTAAAAGAATGGAGGAAATCCAATTTTATTGCCCCAGGCTCAATAGGATCAATGTATCAACCAAGACATGAAAAAGTTGCAATGCTGTCAAGTAAAATGCATCCAAATCAACCCCGCATGAGCAGGAAGAAACAGACAATGGTTCCTAAGCTTCTAAGTAGCTTATGCAGAAAATGGCAGACCTTGTTCATCTTTCAGCTGTTGTAACTTGTGAAGTTCACTCTTATCAGATGTGTCAAGATGTCGAACCTGCAAGAATTAACATTTTTATAGATCATGCTGTAATAATCATCACACTAGATCAAAACTAGACTGAAGAAGGTCAACCTGCCACAAAAAAGATGTAGAGAAAATGCAAACTAACCTGATAGTGAAGCGTTAAGTGCTCAACCGGGGAACTCACAGCTTCCCTTGACTTTGCACAAAGCCTAACAACCTTGATTGACCACAAAAATAATGTATCACAGACAGAAAAAACGCAGCAGCTACAATTTGAACAAACTAGATTATAGATCAATAGTTAGTTCCTCCAAAGTAGCACTTTTAATAACTTTAATGATGAAAAGCATCAATTTATTCATACATAAATCCCAACTGTACCTTTAACCCAGTAGCACTTATCTTTTCAGCTAGCTGGTCTACAGCCACATTACTAGGTGCAGAAACCAAAACCTGAAAATTAAATAAAGAATTAAAACTAATAATAGAATAAAATGCAGGCATATGAGTGTAAATCAATAGACCTAGAAAGTTTAAGAAGCATACCTGTCCCTGACCTTGTTTTGCCATATGATACACTATCGCTGCAGAAGTTACGGTCTTGCCAGTTCCAGGAGGTCCCTGAATCAAACTTATAGGCCTCTGAAGAACACTCTTTACTGCAAAAACCTACAAACATAGCATATCACCAAATGCTCAGAAGAAGGCAACTAGTGACTTAGCAATTTGTTGGAACAAGCTGGACATGGCTACATTTTTAAGATGAAAAGGACATAAATATCAATAACATTAACTAACATAGACAACTATAAAGGAAATGTATTTCTCCAGTTTTGGTCAGTCGTATACTTCAATCCATTCCGTTCTTACAGATTATGCATAACTGTACTACTCTATGTGATAACCTAAACAAATTTCACCTAATTAGTTGTGGACAAACAGTAAGAAACAGTGATTTGATCAAAATAATAGCAAAGATCTAAGCAGACAAAAGTTTCAATAGGAGCTAGATATATATTGGAAGAAAGAACAACATACTTGGGATGCATTGAGCTCGGGAAGCCCAGGTGCACCAAAGCGACGAGGCAATGTATTGCGTACCATCTGAACCTCAACTTCATGGCCCAATAAGTGATGGTAAATATACCTGCAAATTAGACAGCAAGTACAATGACTTTTTTAAAACAGAGAGGAAGAACAATTCTACCAAAGCAATCATAGACTGCACTGTTAGATCCTACATTTAGTCTAAATAACACATAGTCACATGCAACATAAACCTACCACATTGCTATCCTCATCATAGATAAATAGTCCCCATACACAATATGTGAATGTGGTTCAGCTATAATTTCAACATTACAACACCAACAGACTCACACATCATCACAAGATAAATAGCATAAACGTTTACCCATTAACCAACCATTCCACTCCTTCTATATTAGTAGTAACTTATAGTCTTGTACAAGTACAGAATACAGATCATGTCCCTGCCACCAGTCAGTAAGCTTATTCAATGAAAATTATAATCCTTAGCACCTCAATCTTCAACCCAGGTGGAATAACAACTAAATTAAAAATCACAGAGATGCAAAACAAAATGGGGGCAATATAAGGCATGAAAACAAATGCAATCAACCTGACTTCAAACTGACTTACCCACTTACACTTGTCTCATCCACAGCAAAGGTTTTCATAGCTCCCTGCATCCTATCAAAGCTTGTACTCTTCCAGACAAAATCAACACTAAAACCATGGTTTACATCAACTGGAACCCCCTGCATACACATGGACAATTACCTGAAGGCACAGATAGCAAAATTGAAGTCACAAGTGACAAACTAGTGATAGAATTACCTGACTAGCACGAAGTTCAAGTGCAACCTCCTCTTGAGCAGTTAACTTAATCTGAAAATAGAAAAGAAAAGATATCATATATCACAGTGTACTGAATTAAATCATTGAAGAAAAGAACCTAACGAAAATGAACTGAAAGCAAATATTAATCAGAACATAAATATCATATCCATATCACCCATACATGTGTAAGGGTTTGTCTCTAGTAGATATGCAGAGGGATTAGATAGCTCTGTTACATGTTGAAGAAATTTTTCCTATCTGTATTATCTGAACTTTAAATTTATTTTCCTTCAGGAGGGTGTCTTATCCTCCTCTCTAGTATCTTTCTATCATAATGATATAGTTTCTTTTGTTATTTCCCCCAAAAAAAAAAAACCAACTACTACACCAACCTTGCAGGTGTTGTACATTATGCACAGGACCATAATACATGGATCAATTTTATGCAAGACATATCATAGAAGAAATATAATTTCAGACACAACATCTAGAAATGCAACTAATTGAAACTTAGTGAATGAATTGAAAATTCTATGTCCCATGTCCCAATTCATCAGACCATCAGTTTCTAACACAGCAACACTACAAATGAAACATTAGATAAATAAAAAACTGAAGAAGGCATAATATCAATACACATTTAATGCACGGTGCGCCAGATGTGGACACATTCCACAATAAGTTTGAATGGTTTGTCACATACCACATGCCCCACTGACTGCCATGCTGGATGTGCAGCATCTCCAGAATACCGCAATCGTAATTCATCACCAGGTACCAGACGCAACTCATTATCTTCCTACAAAATGACAAAATATTTAACTTTCAGCAAAAAGTATAAGAATATAAAGTAAATAACATTGAATCAAAACTAGAGAGCACACAAGACAAGATCACAAAAATAATGTACAATCACAGAAGCAACCTTTGCCCAGAAAGCAAAAGATAGAGAACCTTTGGGAAAACAAAGTATGCAACACGCTTCTTATTAAGACCAATATCCCATCGAACTGTGACATTGTCCTTGCTTTGAGATTCTTTCATCATCTACAGCAACATAGCACATATAAGACACCAAACAAATTTCAGAAGATGAGGAGAAAGAACATACCTGTCAAGGATGTTTCAACGTTCAAAGAAGATCTAAAAGTACATATACAGGGGGGGAAATGCAGACCACTGCAAAATGCATTAAAAATGAACAAAAGAAAGACATTACCTTATCATAATCAGCTTCAAGCTTAATAAGCGGTGCAAATACATTTTGATACTGAAAAGCAAGGAAAACAAGAAACATATTAGACCCAAGTGCAAACCATGAAAATTTTTACATCTCACAAGTCATCTGAACACACACCTGATATGCATCTTCATATTTCAGAGCCACAGGCTGAGGTTCATCATCTATACCAGGCTTCTCAAGGTCTTCAAGAGAAGCATCAGGATTTGTCTTCCAAAGCTCCTCCACCTTATTTATCTGCTGTGCACTTATCTGACGTGCCCTTAACTGCTCCTGTTCAGATGGGATCTGCCGAAGAAAAGAAACTTTGTCATAAGAATAAGAAGGAATAATAAACAGACATAACCTTAAGTGAATAAGATAAATTGACCTTGACAAGCCACTGCAAGAAACACCTATCATCGATCAAGGGACACCACTGACTGAGGTCCCAATTCATGTCCTTCAACGCATTAACACTCAAGCAAGGTTCACGACAAAGAAGAACAACTACACTTTCTGTCTTGGCAGAAATAAATCCAAGAAGAAACACATTTCGGCACCCACAGTTATAGCATTCAAGAATTGTTTCTCCCAAAGGACTATCTTTGTCAAGACAGACTTCCTTGTGTTTTGCTCGAACCTAAAGGAACAATAAAATAACCTGGTAAGCTAAGTAAAGCTTGCCTCAAGACAGAAGAATAATAATAATAATACTAATAATAATAATTTATTCCAGCCAGAGATGAGCCAATGTATTTGCTTTACACCTTGTTGAGAGCATTGAATAAAACATAACAAGCAGTAGTGGCCACCAAGAGAAATTCCCACAGTTAAAGAATTCAAGAAGTAACATTGAGAACATATAAGAAACAAAAACAGCTATAAATTAGTAATTCAGCATCATAGGAAATAAAAAAGCAATGATCATCCATGTCATTCAGTAAAACATTTACAACAACTATAAGTCCTTAACTTCAACTGTTAAGTCAGGTGGAACGAAATATCTGGAGATAAAATATACCAGGAGAAAAAAACTACAACGACCCAAAGTAGACAGACAACATACATATTCACAGGTTTTATGTTCATTTCTATAGAGTAAATTTGCCACAGCAGAAGGTCAAACACCATACATGTCATTCTAAACAATATATGGTAATTTCATTGACTATTCACCGCTTAGGCAGATTAAAAAAGAGGCAATGAGCTGGTTTAAAGTTTAAAAAAAAAAAAAAAAGGAGCAAAACTAAAATTAAATGAAAGAAAAACTTAACCAAAGAGCATAGGTAGGTAGACAAGGAGGGGAGGACTGAACTAGAAGCAGCTCTTTTGGATCAGGAACGAACTCAGCCAAGTAAAGTAATTCAATCAGATTTCTTAGTCATACTGATCCAAAGTAAACAAGCAAACATCTTTTTCATACAGCAGGGGGACATTTTGCCACGCCCACGCTCAGAGCTTGAACCCATAAGGCAGCAGCTCTTATACCTCTCCAATGGCACACATCAGGCCGCAGACATTTGCAAGTCTCATTAAATACTTCATTTGTTCTATCACATAAAAGTAATAAATTGAATAGAATAATGAATAATAAGCTGCTTCCAGGCTTCCACGATAAAGAATACTAACCATTATTTCCACCTTAGCTGAAACGTTTATTAAAGGTGCAGTGAAATTTTAAGACTTATAAAGCTGCGTTCAGGTAACCAGAAAACATTTACAAGTCTTGCCACTTTTCAACCTAAGTTAACTCTAAGCTGGCATAAATAGAAGTATAGAACCATATTTATTTCTAATTCTGATCACGCTTACAGCAAAAACAATGACTTCCGTAAAGAAATAGAAACTAAAAAACATTGACATGAAAATCATGACAATGTCTCAAGTCATATCATTACTTCATGAACCCAAAACCTAGAAACTTTCTCAGTATCATCCACTTATCTAACTAAGACTCTTAATTCTTAAGTTTTCCACCATGTCATCATCTTACTTCAAAAGGCTTCACCCAGTTTAACAGATATAATAACTAGCGGACAACATAACATCACGTAACCTTACTCCTCAATTACTAAATATCCAAATCCACCAATAATCCAAATACGAGGGACCATTAAACCCTAGATGAAACCAGAAAAGGTAAACTTGTGATAACTACTTACCAGGTGATTTACAATGTGTGAACCCGACGTGTTCCCCCGAGAATTACAAAACCATTTGCGACACGAAGGTACATTACACCTCACAACACATGCCGGGTTCGACACCCCACAATACCGGCAAGCATGTTCAGTGAAATCTCCTTTACCATACTCATAATTATCATCATCCCCAGTATCCTCAAAATGCAACCCGCTAATCCCAGCAGCCAGAGTGTCAACCACCTGGCTATTACCGCTGCTGCTGCCCGACCCAGCTGCCCGGCTTTTTGTGGCGCTTCCTGGAGCTGCTGAAACGGGCGAGGTATCGAACTTGTGATCAGACCCAGAACCAACCCCACCACCACGTTCCGTGGTGTCGAACAGAGAATCGGACGGAGTGGGCCAGGCCACCGGTGACCTAATTGGGTCACGGAACTCAGGGTAGTCGAAATCCTCCCCCTGAGTATTAAATTCAAGGAAAGTGTACGCGTCGTTGCCAGTGTCCGGTTGCGAAGCGGTCTCGAATAAATTGCTCTGTTGTGAGTCCATCCTACAGGTTTGAAAAGTAATTTTCAATACCAAATACCGTGCGATCTTCTGAGTATTAACTGAATTGTTAGGGTTTAAAGATAGTGCCTTCTTTAATTTGCGAAGTTCAAAGGGGTTATGAAAAAGGGTTAGGGTTCGGTGTCAAGAATGCAGAGAAATGGAGTTTTGGGCACAGAAAGACACTCGGACATGAGACACATAGTAGTGAATATTGGAGATGAGTGTATGCGTGCGAGTCCATAGAGCCATGGACACATCTTCATTCTTGGAACCCCGCCAGAAAACAAGAGGAGCGTGTGGAATACAGGCAGTCCCTGCCAACGTGAAATTACACGCGCTCTAGTGAATTTTGTTTTTGGCTTAATTATTATTTGACGAATTCAGTAAACTTGGGGCATTAAACAAAAGAGACATGACAATAACTTTATATTTTAATAATTTAAATAATTTTTTATATTTATATATTAAATTAAATATATTTTATATTTAATTATGATTTTAAAATTATTTTAAAAAATAATTTATCTTATACTTATTATTTTTTAAGACTTTTTACAAAAACATCAATTTATAAATTTATTAACTCATCCTTATACTTTTTTATTTTTTAATAATTTTTCATATCTTTAATTATATCCTTATATTTAAATTAGAAATTCATTTTTAAAATATTATTGAAAAATAAGAAAATAGAGAATATAATTAAAAAATTTAAACTAATTTTTAGGTTCATTAATAAAATTTATAAATATTGAAGCTTAAAATATAATATAACAAATTATTATAAGTTGGTATATAATTATTCTATTTTAACACATTATTGCTATATTTCTTTTTCTTAATGTGGAATTTAGCAATTGCAGCGAAGGCCACCTCTATAATTACAACAAATAATTTATTTCTTATTTTGGTTCTATAATTTATTTACATATTTTAAGTTAATCTTTGATCATTTAATTTATGTTATATTCATTTCTTAATGTTATTTAATATTATCGTCTTTTTTATTTAATATATTAAAATAATCACTTATATTCTTAATATTTCAAGATAATAGTTAATAAATGTAATAAAAAAATTACAAATTAAACTAAATAATTAAATAAGTTAATAGATTAAAATAATTGTTAAAGCCTTTTTTTTCTTTTAGTTCCATTTCAATGCAATTATTTATGCTTGATATATAAGTATAAAACATAATAAATAGTCTATTCAATATTAAGCTATAATACACCTAAAATTAATTAATTTTAAAAGATTGATTAATTATTTGAAAAAATAAAACATGGTTATTTAAATTATATTATTCAATGTCCCAAAAAAATAAATATTATTCATAGTATATAAGAACTAAGGAAATGAATAAATACTCAAAATTTGATTCCAATTTATTATAGTATGATATACAAAACTTTGATCTTGAGAAAAAAAAAAGATATATTACATTTTGATTTTCCTTTTAATTTTTGCTCAAATTTAATTCAAACTTTGTCCCAAAATTGCATGGTTTTTAATTCAAATTTATTTGTATGAATAATCTTTTGCATTGATAATACATATTTTACTGTTAATATCAGTTCTAGTTCTTCTAACACAATATTTACGTAAAAGTACAACATACTAAACACATTGGAAAAAATATATATTAATTAAGACAAGCTGATTGCACCTTACAGCAATTGGAACTAGATTACTAAGCATTGCTAAAATAAAATGTTTTACTAAGCAATTGTTATATTACTACTCTCTACAGGGGAAAACAAAAAGACATGAAATTTTCCATTTGGTCAAATTTTATGTTATACTTACGAGTGAGCATTGATTGAGTTTGATGCAAATCCTAACTTGACTAACTAATATTTGAGTGAAAAAGTACTATCCATTGGCAATACTAGTTTATAGTTAGGCATTCCAACCTTGTCTATCTAGTCAACTCCAAGCAGGTCTGTTCCAAACATAAAAAAGCTATTTTGACATACCGTAGGTTTTTATTCAAGGTTACATGCCTCATAACTCCTGACTGTGATGTCAGTATCTTTACCAATTATTCAAATTTTTATTAATAAAATATAATTATATATAATTATTTTTTATTTATAAATTTAAATGATTAAATTTTATTTAAGAATTAAGAATTAAAAAATGACTTTTATTTTTTCGCCATGAAATGAAGAAATCTAGACTCATCTTAACCGACACAAATAATAATTTAAGAAAAGAAATTTAAATAAATTTAATTTGGATTTTTGCATATGATTACATAATTTTAATTTGAATAGCTTTTTTAAATATCATATTTAGTGCAATTATAAAATTAATTGCAATTGTACAACCACTATGTAATACACTAAAAAAAATACATGGTAATAACATATTAAAATATATTGATTGTATGCCAACTTAAAATAATTTATTATATTTATATTTTGACCTTAATATTTTTAAATTTTATTTATCAACCAAAAATTTTTAAAAATTTTCAATTTACCCCGCTCCTCAAAATAAAGAATAAAGAAAGTAATTAAAAAAATAGAAAAGAATTTTAGACTCATAAATAAAATTTAAAAATAATGTGGTCAAACATATAAATGCAATAAATTATATTTATGACATGTCAAAATATATTCATTGTATATCAATTTAAAATAACTTATATTTATTTATGTTTTGACCCCAATATTTTAGATTTTGTTTACAAACCTAAAATTTTTTTTTTTTATTTTCAATTTACCGCATTTACTTTTTATTTTTTAGTAACCTGATAAAATATTAGTTCATAAATTGAAAATCAAAATAAAATTATGACATTGTGGAGTTATTGGGAAAATAAAGAAAGTATAATAGTGAGTTAACAAAATTATAAACTAAAATTTCTACATAAGTTACTAAAAAATAAAAGATAAAGGGAGCAAATTAAAAAATTTCAAAAGAAATTATGGGGTTATATATAAAATTTAAAAATAATTAGGTGAAAATATAAATATATTAAGTTAATTTAACTTGTTATGTATTTAACCTAATATAACACGTTATTATCACGTATTTTTCTTAGCATGACATGTAGCAATTGCTTCAATACAACTAAATTTATAATTGCATTAAAACACACTAAAGAATTTACCTAATTTTAATATTAATTGTTAAATCACATATATTCCTTCAAATACACCAAATCCATTTACTTTGCACCTTGGATTGAGTTAACTCTTTTCTTTATACAAAGGCATATGGGTGTAAATCGAAATAGGGATCATGCTTATTTGTCTTGTGAGATTTATATTCTCATTCCCATCAATTTTGCATAAGTTCTTAAAAAGTTGTATATGCATGCATTTCTCATTTTTGTATTTTTTAATCATTTCACTCCTAATTTATATTTATAATAATTTAAAATGAAAAGACAATTTTCACTTGCCGATTTTTAGTATTCTTCTTATTAAATACTTGGATGGCATAATAATTTTGCTTTCAAAAATACTTTAAAGGTACAATTAGAGTGCCTTTCTTTTCGATTCTCTTCTTTGAATAGGGTTACGTTTGAACTTTTAAATGATACTTTAAAATTTGCAATTTGAAGTTTTTTTAATATTTTTTATAATTTATTTATGAATGCTAATAGGTTATATTACAATTTTGATAAATTACATTAATTAATGAATTACCTACAATCTTAAAATGTGAAAAAGTGTATACTATATTTAAAGTCATAATTGGTAAAAGAATGTATGATTCCTACTTGATGTGCTTGTCTTGCATAGAGACAGAGATGGATCAAAAGGGCAATCACCTTATTGAATTGTAAAAATGTGTCATTTAATTCAAAATTTTTATTTAAAGACTTTTTATCCCCCTTCAAATTAACTCCTAAATTCATCTTTGCATGGAGATGAAGTAAAGTAAATAAAATATACTAGGCAATGGAAATTGCATAAACATGATTTATGCATATAAAAAAAGTACCATTATATGATTACAATATGTTAAGTTTAAATTTCATTAAGAAATCAAAAGGGGCAAAGGTATAATTAAAAATTTTTAGAACGACGGTTATAATTGAAATATTAAAATACTTGGTAAGCATGTAATTATTATTGGAGATTTTAAAATATGTAATTGTGCGATGAGAAAATCTTATTTATTTAGTGAGGTGTCATACTATAATAGAAACATTTGGCATGGTTACTTGTACTTATATATATATATATATATATATATATATATATATAAAATTTTATTCAATAATATTTATTTTTAATAAAAATTTGATATCCTAGTAAAGATTTGGGAAAATCAGTAGTTACATAAAAGGTATTGTTTGATTGTTGGAATCAATATGAGGGAATGAGAATAGGAATGAAAGTATCTTCTACTCCCATGTTTGGTTCATAGATTGAGACTCCATTCTCATGCCCTAGGGAGCCTACTCTTCCTCATATAAGGGAGAGCTCTTTCTTTATTTGAAGTGATGAAATCATACTACTCTCATGGGAATGAAATATACTAGACAAAAATACCCTTGTTTATAATAATTTTCAAATAAAAATATCTTTGTGATATATTAAAATACTAATTTTTTATTTTTTATTTAATTCATTATTATTTATTATTAAATTATTATTTTTATTTTATTATTAATTTATTAAATATATTCTTATATTATTAATTAAGTATATATTAATATATAATTATATTATTAATTAATAATTCAAATAGATGTTTGTCTTTTTTCTTTTGTTTTATGATAAGAGATAATATGGTAAAATATATACATTACCTAATTGATTTTCATATATAATCTATTAACTAAAGAAGTAAATGATGACATGCTCATCCTCATTTCTTTTTAACTAAATAATATTTTAATATTTTTATTCTCATTGTATTAATTTTAACAATTAAACGGGCCTAAATAGATGAGGACGATGGAAAATTTTCTAACAACAAGAAATAAAAATGAGAATAGAATATCAGTTGGCAATGGGATGAAAGCGAGAAAACATTCATCGCGCGCAATTCGCAGAATTATCCTCCATAATTACAAAACCACCATTTTGATAAGCCAATTACTAGTATACATGAATCCCACCTTTATCTTTTCCTTCTAGAAAGGAGAAAGTTACTCCTACAAACAACTCTTCCTCTTATCATCGTTAAAAAGGCTCGAATGTACAGAATTTTAATGTATAATGAAGTTATAAATTTAGATTATATATAAATACTCTTGATACCTTTTAAATTTGATAATTGCCCCCTAAACTTTCAAATTTGTAGAAGTCATTTTGTTGTTAATAAATCTATAAATTTAATAACAAAATTGTGACATGTCTGATTAAATAAATTTCATAAACTTTATTTTTATATAAATAAACTTTTTAAACTTTGAGGTTTGTGCGAATAATCTTTTAAAATTTAAATCATGTATAAATAATTATTTTATATATCATACTTTTGTTAATAAATTACGGACTAACAAATAGTAAGAAATTGCCTATACATAATCTTAACTTTAAAAAGTTTATTATTAATGTGTGAAGATAAAATAATTCAGACATAATTCAAAATTAAAGAACAAAAAAAAAAACAAAAAATTATACACGGTAACTTAATTTAAAAGAGGTACTTCCATTTTCCTTTTCTTAGCTAGCTTGGAGCAAGGGCGGATATTACCTCTATGCCCTTTTGAGCTGACAGTTATACTTTATATTGCCTCAAGCGAGAAAACCGTGACAAACTTTTAGGTCTTTTAATTACAAGATGACCCTTTTTTAGGAAATTAATTTTCTACTTTGAGAATTCAAATACATATAAATTTAAGAAAATTTAGATTGTAGAGTAAATTATTAAAAAATATTTAATATTATATAAAATGTGAACTATTATATAAAAAATGTAATGATTTAAATATCCTCAACTACAAAAAAATTAAATTATTTTGGTCATTCTCTCATGTGGGCCCTAATTGTTAACATAACCTTCCTTGAAGAATTGGCCAATGGGGCTATGTGCCATATTATTGGCAACAAATAGAGTGTAATAATTTTTCATTCATAACAAGGCAAATCAACTTTTTTGACAATTAGACTGTCATTTGAATCTTAATTGTCTTAAAAACTGGACTGCCATTCAAAATGACACATGTTCAATAATTATCTATGTGAGGGCATGCCTCTCCCTTGATTTTGGGGACGGCCCCTATTTTTATTTTAAAAAGATAATTTTAATCATTGATAACAAAAATTAACAAAATTTATATTGAAATAAATTTTAATAATTTAAGCTTTAAAAATATATTTTAAAGAGGGATTATAAAAAATAAAAAAAAAAGTTGAGATTAAAATTTATTTTAATTAGAAAAATAATTTTATTCTCAAAGATTCATAACAATATTACATGCTTTTTAAATTTATTTTCGTAAAAGAAAAAATCCCAATTTAAAGATTCATAGAACATGAAAGTTATATCTATAGTCTTATCATTAAATTACATTTACTAGTTTGCTAAAGAATATTGTATTATGATATTTTGAAATGTGTAGCATATGTTAAAATTTATGAATATATTCTAATTGTTTTGAAATGATGAATATAAAAGAGAAAGGTAGAAGAAATTTGAGGATTCAGAGCTTATTTTAATTAGAATATTGATCTTATTTCATAAGATAAAAAATTTTAGAAAAAGCTGAATATAAGATTCCTAGACATTCTCAATTAGGTCTCAATAGTTTTTTTTTTTTTTTCCTTTGGTCAGTTTGCTTCCTATGCATTGTTGTCACAATTCAGATCTCCTCCGGTAGCAATTCTAGAGCACATGGAGTGAAATGAAAACCGTTGACAGGAATCTAATAGTTAGAAATTTTTTATCGATAAAAGTGTATTCTCCCTCTCTCAATAAAAAGTATCATTTTTTATATATTTATAATTTTAATTATACTAGTGTTATAATATAAAAATATAACTATAATAATCTCAATATAAAAAATAATAATATTTTAATTATATTTCTATATTATAATTAAATATATTAATACACTCAAAATTGTGAGAGTTTAAAATATGATACCTCAATAAAATTATTGAAATGTTAATTCTCCAAAGATTCATTAGAGAGTTCAAAAATGTCATATTATATGTATATATTAAAGAAGGTGTCATGGCTTCACCCCTTTTTTTTTTTTTTTTTCATTTTTAAAGGAAAGGTCAATCTCACTCTTTATTCATGCCCGGCCTTAATAGCAGAAGGCCGGCGTGTGACATAGAAGAATTGTGAATATCTGATAATCATAAAAATTGAAAATGAGAGAAGATACTTAATGTAACCTCGCGTAAATACAATAATGTTTAGATACATGTTGGTTTCAGAGCAATTATGCGCATAAATTTAAATGTAATATTACAAGGCATTAATGGTTAAGAAAATACGTATCCAATGTAAATTCAAAGGTTGTTAAGTATCATTTATTATAATAATAAATTTTACATTAATTTGAATATAACCAATTAATGCCATATCAAAAATATTAATGGCGTTAATTTATTCTGTTGATATTACTAATTAATGTAATCAAATTTCAACGGACCCCATTAATCCCATCCTTACTATATATACATATAAAAAAAATCGGATTTTCTCCCACACAAACTCATTGAGAAACAGCGAAAGAAAAAGGTAAAATAAAAATTGAACAGAATGAAATTGGCCTTGTACTCTCTCTGTCTCCTTCTGAGTTTGCATGTGTTTCAAGGCTCAAGTGGCACCGATCTCATTCGTGAATCTTGCAGAGACGCCTCCAAGGATGACCCAAACATCTCCTTCGATTTCTGCGTTGCGAGCCTTGAGGCCTTCTCCAAGACCCCACCTTCCAGCCTCCAGGACCTCGCGGGCATGTCGATTCAGATAACCAAGTCCAAAGCAACGAACGCGGTTTCCACCATTTCCAATCTCTTGAAGGACCCCAAGTTCAGCGAACCTGCGAAGGCATGCTTGAAGGATTGCTCTGATCTTTACTCAGATTCTCTTTCAGATTTGGAAGAAGCCCTAGATGCTTTCAAGTCCAAGGATTTCAACACAGCAAGCACGATGATAAGTGCAGCCATGGATGCCTCTGTTACCTGTGAAGATCAATTCGGTCAGAAAAAAGAGAAGTCTCCGTTAACGAAGGAGAACGGCGAGTACAAGGAGCTCAACGCAATGTCTCTGGCTTTCATCAATAAGTCTCTTAAACGTCCATGAAAGGACACTCTGCAATTATCTTTCTCTAAGATTATCTTAATCTGTCTATGTAATTATATCTATCCACTTAATCCATTCATATAGAATGATGAAATTGCAAGGTATATATCTGTTTTATCGGAAGCTGTGCACTTTAAAGATTTTGTCTACATTTTCTTAATTTCTTCTCCTGTTTATTTTATTTTTTATTTTTATTCAAAGAAAGTATACGATATAATAAATTTTTATATGTAAAAAGATTTCGTGAATTCTGTTGTATCATCAAAAACTCTGAGAATCACTAACAAAAAAAAGCACAATGGTCCGAATCTCTCTCGTTGCTTTCGCCAAGAGTTCACATGTCAGCATTCAGTACCCGACAATCTTTCTTGTGGTTGGTTTTAATCTAATATCTGACGTGCATGCATAACAAAAATAAACAAACCAGAACATCAAAGTGCGAAATATGCAACAGAATGCTAGCTTTATTTTTGTTTAATGATCATTATAACGGTAAGATATTTCTTTCATCTTTCTTTGAATTTTTTTTTTTAATGTACAATCTCTCACGTCAAATTAGGGCATAACTCTTTTTTTATTTTTGGTAACAAATTGAACTAACCATTATCTTGGGAAAATATTAGAACCCTTTATCAATAGCATAGACCTGTCAGATTCCACCACATCCTTATATATATATATATATATAATCTTTACTCAGATTCACTTTCAGATTTGGACAACGCTATAGGGGCTCTCAAGCACGGGGATTTAGGCACAGCAAGTATGAGCAATTGAGCATAATCTCAGCCATGCATGCCCCAGATACCTGTGAAAAGCAATTCAAAGAGGAGAAAGAAAAGTCTCCTTTGACGGAGGATGATAACAATTTCCCTGAAATGGATCACCTCCAGTAACTGGAGATTCCAGTTACTGGGGGTAAATAAAAAAATAATTTTTTATTAATTTAATATATTTTTATAATTTAAATGCAATATCTTTCTCTGAAGTTGTTTTAATTTGTCTTTGATATTATTTCTTCTATTTGTATTATGATGTAACAATACATATTAAAGTGATGAAATTGAAATGTGCTAAGTTGTTCCTATGAAAAGGATCGATGGTTTATCTGTCCTGCAGAGAGCTGTGCACTTCCAAGTTTTCATCCCCGAAATTATTCCATTTACTTTTTGTTGCTTTTATTCAGTGATGCGTATGCATGTCATGAATGCGACAAAATCTTTCAGTTTTTAGATAAGAAAAATATGATGTATAGTTACATTTTTTAAAAAATTTGATTACCATGACCTTGAGGCCTGAGTATTAAAAACTTAACATTTGTGTAAAAATTATACACTTTTTAAATTTTAATTAAACATTTTAATGATAAAAATATAGAAAACGCATAATTTTTTCCCCAATTCTTCCCTATAAATCAATTTAATAAGCAGTTAAACTGTTGGATATTAACTTGTAGGCTAATGAGCTCATAGTTTACTATATATTGACGTGTATTTTATATCAAATAGTTTCATTTTTCACTTAAATTTCTTTGGAAAAAGTACTATTTTGCAAATTATAATATTTTTTTTAAACTACTAAGTTAAAACTTAATTAACTGCTTTTGTTTTGCCTATTTTTAATTAACTGTTTTTTTTTTACTGTGGTTACTTTTGTATTCTGACATTAGTGTGGATGATTGACTACTTAGTTTATTACTCTGTTGAGTGTTTTATTGATATATATATATATATATATATATATTTGATGGTTGTTAAACTCATTTTGATATATCTTATATTGAATGACTTTATTTATATTGTGAATGTGGATGTTGGTATGAATATTTTTGTTATATGATTGTTGTGAAAACAAGACTAATGTTAGTTTTAGAAGGAGCGTTTACAGTTTAATGTTTAATTTCGTCATCATTAAAAGAGAAAAATTGTTGGCTCAAAAAAAAGTTCAATATCTATGTTTGATCAAATGACAAAATACAGAGTAAGACTCATTATGTTTAAGCATGAACATTACTTGTCTTGAGTCATTGGCAAACACAAAGGAAGCAAAACTTTGGGTAATAAAGAGTGGGAAATGGGGCGCAGAAATAGAATTCAATTCTTATATTTATTACAGTCTCAAGCATTGAAGCCATGAACCAACAAGTTCGTCGCCATATTATTGTTATTTCTAATTCAATGCCTGTAAATCATTACATAGTATTACTTATATAATAGTTTTTTAGAAGTGTATTCCTTTATATATTTTCTATTAATCACTAAGGGTGTACACAATTAGGTTAGATCTGATTTGTATGAAATTTGAGACTCAATTCAATTTATGATTGGATTATTTTTCAAGACTTTAAACCTTGCCTAGTTTAAATAGTGATTGAAATAAACGGAGTCTCATATTTATTTTTTATTCACAAAATAATATTAATAAAAACAATTCATACTTGAGATGAAAAAGAAATAAAATGTAAAATTGAAAATAATGAATATTTTAAAATTCTATAATATTTTAAGATGGATTAGTTTTTAAACAAATTTAAGACCTAATGATCTCACGTGATTAAAAGATAATTTCTTTTAATTTAAATTTGTTCCAGTCTAATCGAATATAATTAAAGTAGAATTTATTTACATCCAATCAAATAACAAATCTCAGCAGTGAACATGACCAAAAAAAAAAAAAAGGTAGTCTGAGATTCTATAGTGTGGAACATTTTTATGTAATAAAATGTGAGATTGGACCCTAATCATATATATATATATATATATATATATATATATATATATAACTTAAGGTGAGGATGGTTGGTTCAATAATGATCATTAAATACAAATGTTGGGTGCTGGCCAATTAACGAGTTGTCGTTGTAGACAATTTTCAACCATGGTCTCAAAGGCCCATCCTCGATAATTTCTACTTTCTCGTCGTGATCTTCCATGCTCCGGAAATACTCAAAAAGCATGAAGTAAAATAGAAGTTGGGATTTCTCAATTTGATTTCTTTTTTGTAATTTTTGGGAGAGATGTAAACACAAAATCATTAGATTCTACTTTGAGTGATAATATTATTTAAATACGTAAATTTTACTTGAATAATAAAATATATGACTATATTTATATCTTTCTAAAATTAAGTGAAATTGAGAGAAGCGAAATTGAAAAAATTTATTCTAGTAAAATGGATTAATTTAACACTTATATTCAGGAACTCTTTTTGGGGCCAAAAGTTGGAAAACTTAATTTCACATGGTTTATTGATTAATCAAACTCTACATATAACTTTTCACAGCAATAACATAATACGTCGGCATCCTATTTTCATAGCATAATTTAATTAATATAGAAAATTTTTTAAATGGAAATATCAGACTTATAACTTATTCTATATTTTAGTTATTAATTTATATTAGACCTAATTATAATTTAAAAAGTCTGTTCAATGTAGTAAGTTCTATCTAAAATAAAGTTCAAATTACAAAATATAATTAAATAAGTTTATTTAGTAAAATAAGTTAGGAACTAAATTTAAAAATTTGAATAAATACTTTTTAATAAGAAAAATTTTATTATTTAAAAAAAATTAATTTGATTATTAAAAAGAAAAAAAAGAATGTAATTTGAGATTTAAATATTAAAAAAAGAATTATCTTAATTTTAAATATATAAACAATAAGTTTATCAATAAAAATAACTCATTATTAATTCAATGTAGTTATACATAAAATTATTAATTAATGTGATGTGATATCTTAGTAATAAAATAGTATCTAATGCACTAATATAACACTTAATTTGTATATATAATTTTATTATATACAATTATGTACAAATGATAATAACAATTATTTAATTTATCTCAAAATCTATATAATAAATAAATTTAATTATGACTTAAAAAATTTATATGGCGGAATAAGTTTAAAATAAAAATAAAAATAAAATTTTAAATTAAAAAATCTAATCAAAAACTAAGGTCGAACTCTTTTTTTCATTTTAACTAAAACCGGAGCCTATTTTTATAAGCCAGTTGCCTTGTCTTAGGAAAAGTTGAAGCCATGCCATGAAATTATAAAATTTGTCAGATTTGAAGATTTAGGTGTCTAGTGTTTCATGTAAAAACTTAGGCCTCGAGTTCATTCTTTTGTTCTCTGAATTACTGCCATTTCTAAAATTATTCAGTTTGGTCTCTGGCTTCCATGTTTTCCATGTTCCCCTTATTTTTGTTGTAAGTTTTAGATTTTTAAAGTTTTAATCAAGTAAGTGATATCAAAAGTCACAGTGGCCAAATAAAACAGAGGATAATTGGGACTTTGAATCACTTCCATCATTCCATGGAGGTGTTTACCGAAAAATCTCTGATAATAATTATGAGCGGTTAAGTAAAAATTTAATAATTTAAATAAAAAAATAAGATAAAAAGTAATTTTAGATTGTGTATAATTATTAATTGTTACGTAGTTATTGATAAAAAACTTAAATTATTAAATTTCTATTTAATAATCTCTATTTCACCCGTGATTGATAACCGGAAGGTGCAAAAGAGACGAACATAGCATATGCTCAACTGAAGTATACAAAGTGTTATGGTTGGATCGGTGGGTCCCATAGATCAACTGTGGGACCCACTCAATCCAACGGTCCCCACAATAAACTATACAATAGGAGATCAAAATCCAAGTATTATGTGATTGTAACTCGATAAATGAGGCCCAACAAAATGACAAACATCTTAGCAAGTCAAGTCGTGGATCAGAGGTACAACTTGAAAAGAAAAAAAATAGTAAATTACACTTCAACAAAAAAAAAAAATGTACTGATGTATGGTAAGTTAATTGAAAATTATAAAAAATGTTACTCTAATATATTATTAGATCATTTTCAAATCCATGTGTACAGCAATTATTAAAAAAAAAAATTAACGTAGATATTCACATTTGTAAAACTCTTAACATTGATCAAGATAGATATGTCTCGCACCACAGAATAGTATCAATACAGAATATATTATCTCAAGTTAAGAATTTTGGTTTTCTTCATGTCATTTGATGCCTAGCGGTGAATGTATTATGTAACCTTCCTAGGAAGCTTCTCAGTTAAAATCCTTCCCATGAAAACGCCGATAGAACCTACCTTCTTATACCCAACTCAAAGATTTATACAAAGTACGGTTTTTATACGAAAAAAAAATGGTAAAAAGCAAATCGGTACTGTCGGGTAAGTTAGGGATACAAGTTACAACAGTATCATCGTTAAAAGCTACCTAGCAACTAGGAAACTTCCTATATTAACGATTTAACGTACTTCCCGCTCTGCAAAATCTCACATATATATACATAAGAACCATGCATTCTCTCTTCAGCCATCAACGACACTTGTAGTCTATGCACATAGGTAATGTCACAGTCTTCTCTTTTCTGCGTTTTCCTCTTCTTTCTCACTACAATTTCTTCCATAAACGCAATACCCAATGACATAATCGACCAAACCTGCAAAAAATGTGCGAACCAATCCATCATCTTGAATTACGGCTTATGCTGGACGTCTCTTCAGGCGATTCCAGTAAGCCATGCTGCGAATCTTCAGGGGCTAGCTTTGGTGGCAATGGAGCTAGCTCTGGAGAATGCGACAAGCACACTCTCGACCATAGAGAAGTTGTTGAATAGCTCAAGCTTTGATGATAACTTTGCGACGGCTTGCATGAGAGACTGCTTGGAGCTGTACTCTGATGCAGCGTGGAGCATAGTGAGTTCCATAGGAGCTTTCTTGTCTGGGAGTTATGAGACGACGAGGACGTGGATGAGTTCGGTCATGGAATCGGCCTCAACGTGCCAGGGAGGGTTTGGGGAAAAGGGTGAAGTGTCTCCATTGACAAAGGAGAATTACGATCTCTTCCAGTTATGTGGGGTTGCACTTTGTATCATCCACTTGTCAACCCCTACTATACCTTCTTCTTAACTCACCGTGAATATTCAGTTCTGCTACCGTCTTCCTGATGTGCAGACAATAATAGGAGGAGCTATTTGTGTTTTATTTATATTTGAGGAAATTGCCTAATTATATTTAATTATTGAAAAAACCCTTTATTTAATATGATTTTTGCCTTATTCTTCAATCTTCAGCAAAACAAGGCCAAATCTAATTACTTATTTAATAGCCACGTTTTGCGGGCAAAGCCGCACAGTATCCTCTTCGGCATGTCTCTAGGTAAGGATATATATAAGTTCAGATTTGAATTCTTTTGCGATTTAAATTATTAAATTTTTATTTAATGATTTAAATTTTAATAAATATTAAATAGTATCTATTGATTTTATAAAATTTTAACCATTAAATTTTTATCTAACGATTTAAATTTTATTAACTTTACTTACATTTAAAATTTCTAAATACAGATAATTCATTTCCATATAAGCTCAATAGATTTGACTAATTTAATTATATCAAGTTTGGTCAAGATAAAAAAAAAATTCTAATTTAATTTGGCTAAATCAAGTTGGTTTATTCTAAGCTTGACATAACCCAATATTAATTTTTTCAAATATTATCTTTAGTAATTATTATTTTTATGATAATTTTTTAAATATCAAGTTTCTTCAAATCTTTAATTATGTTCCATTTTAATCTTAATTTCTTTTTTCATTCCATTACTTCCATCAATCAAATTTTATTTGTCTTAATTTTTTTAAGAAAAATAGTTTTTAATAGTTTTTACTGATAAACAAATATTTTTGTAAAGTTAAAAATTATTCAATAAAAAAGAGACTCAGTCCAATGTAATTACCGACAAGATCATATCCCTAATCTTTAAAAAGATAATTTAATAAATTGGACCAAATCCCAACTCTTGCATAAACTTGCTTGGCCCATCCCATTCACAACCGTCTCCCAGCAGGATTTGTCATGGTAATTTGAAGCAAACACGGCATTAGCTCTGCTCGTATGTGGTAGTATATCTTCCAGATGAGAAAAATAAATCTCGTTCATACTCCAATGAGATATGAATCATCACAAACAAGTATTGAGTTTCATAGGACTGCTCGTTCGAACGAGAATGTCGCCAACTATCTCTTCCTCAAGCCTTGACGTCGCACGAGCAGGGATCCACTCATGTAACAAGAGCATAGGGGCGGATCTGTATTATAATAATAATATTTTTATTAATTTAATATTATAAAATATTATTATTTTATATTATTTTATTATTAGATGTGCTCCTATTATAGAAAAGGATCCAGGAGCAACATCGCATTTAGGAGAACTTCCATCGGGCAGTTATTGAAGATAATATTTAAAATTGAAGGATGGGTAGAATAGCAAAATTTGAATATCATGAGAAAAGTAGAAAGGATATTAGATTATAGAAAATAGAAAACTTGCATAATTTTGCATTAGAAAACTTTAAATTTCGATATTAAGAAGTTTATTGCAATAAAATTAATATATAACGATTGATTGTTTAAATGAAAGGAAAATTAAAAATTTTGGTTAGTATAAGTCCTTTTCATCATAATATTTTTGTACTAAGTATAGCTAAATATATAGTATAAAATTAGCATATATACCAACACGTTAACAGTATTATTGAAGGAAAGGGATTTATTAATAACATAATTTTTATATTTAGGGACATATTGACACAAATGAGAAAAGTGATTAACCATCAATGATAATTTAATAATTAAAAATTTAATATGAAAATAAAAGTTAAAAAATATTTAGTATATCTATAAAGGGTTGTTTTATTGTTAGAATTGATATGATAATGAGAATGAGAGTGAGAATTAGAATATTAAAATATTGTTTGGTTGGGTAAGAATGAGAATGAGTATATTTCTTTTTATTTTGTTTGATTAGTAAAATTCATATGAAAATCAATTAGGTAGTTTGTATGTTTTATCATATTATCTCTTATCATAAAATTAAAAAAAAAAGCAAATATATATTTGAATTATTAATTAATAATATAATTATTAATATATGTTTAATTAATAATATAATAATTTTAATTAATGATATAATAATAAATAAATAATATTAATTATAAAATAATAAAAAATAAAAAATAATAATAGATTAAATAAATAATAATAAAATAGTAATAAATTAAAAATAATAATTTAATAATAAATAAAATAAATAATTATAAAAAATAATAATAAATTAAAAATAATGATTTAATAATAAATAAGAATAAATTAAATAAATAATAGTAAATTAGGTTTTTGATTTATCATAAGGTATTTTTGTTTGAAAATTATTATAAGTGGAGACACTTTTACTAAACATATTTTCATTCCCATGAAATTAATTTTATTTCATAGCTTTAGTTAGTTAGAAAGAGAACTCTCATTTATACGAGTAAAAACTAATTCCCTACAAAATAAAAATGAGGACCCAATTTGTTAATTAATGTAAAAATGAGAGTATATTTCTATTCCTATTTTCATTTTGTCACCTTGATGCAACCAAACGGGCCTCAGATTTTGATTCCGAATCTATAATTTATATGTCACTCGTTTCATATTTTACTTTATCTCAAACTGATATTTAATTTTTTTTTTTTTTATCATATTGACATCGAATATAGGTTGACAACTCAGACTTTAAGGAACGCAGTTATGGTGTAAATTTGGACCTACTACTATAATGTATTTTAAAATATTAAAAAAAAAACGCAGAGTAAATTCCACTACACTATTTTAAAGTTTAGTTTCCTACAGGGTAGCTTTGGTTTGATTGATTTTACAGATTGATCATTTGAATTACGAATCTCGCTGTCCTCCCTCACCGGAATCAGACCAAACAAACCATTCAGAACCGGCGTTCTTGCTCGGCGAATACACCCTTGTAGTAGTCACACTCTTAAATTTCTGTCTGTATCAGTAAAATGGCGCCAGTATCAGCTCTCGCGAAGTACAAGCTGGTGTTCTTGGGAGATCAGTCGGTGGGAAAAACCAGCATCATCACCCGCTTTATGTATGATAAATTTGATAACACTTATCAGGTAATTGTCATAACAGCCAGATCCAGTTTTCCTATGCCAAAATTGGGTTGCTTTTAACTTTTTCCTTAGCTTGATTGGAATCTGCATTTCTGATGAATCTGGGAGTTTGAATGGAGTTTTGTAAATCCATGTTTGTTTGATCAGGAATCTTAGATGCTTGACTGGACTTAGAACGTTGTGAATCTACATGATGTTAGGAATTCATCCCCCCGAGATCGTGAATTTCAGATGAAAAATAAAAAATAAATCGACACGCAGCTGAGTTATTACCGATTTAGTGTGTTGTGCTTAATGCTGACGACTGTTATAGTTGATCATGTGTTAGATTCAGTTCCGGACAGTTTCAACACATCACGATTTTCCTGTGGGACTTTTTATTCAGTTTTGTGATGATTGATGACGATTTTAGAACCAACACTACATCTAATTTTAGGTTGCGGCTCCGGCTAAATTCGTCAGTATTTATTTTCACAGAATTATGGTAGATATCTGCGTGACTTGAGATATTCCTTTTAGGTACACTAACCAATTGAAATATCCGATGGTGTATAAGGCAGCTTAAGGGAAGCTTGTGTGCATGGATTGAACAGAGGAGAAAACGTAGGTACAACTATTATATATTTGCTATCAGGTTTTCTAATAAAAACATGGCAAGCTTATGGCTTTTATAGCCCAGCATCATATGACTGGGTCTTTTAAAAAAAATCCACCCGTCATATTTTTATTGGAAAATCTGATAGTAATGACATAAGAAATTGTACTAAGTCTAGTCATAGAGCAGAAAGGTCTAGCACAAATTAAAATTTCGAGAAGATAAAAATCACTTTCATAATGGGTTCTTGACAAGAAGGATGTAAAGAGATCAGAAAAATATAACATCTTGATTTAAGTTCTGTAATCATCTATTGAATTTCTGAACTAATGGTGGTCAAATCTTCAACTTTTAGCCGTAAATTATCTGTTCACATTTTGGTTGCCTTATAATTTTAGTTCGTCCTCTAAATTTCTTCTCTTTATATTTATGTTCCGTAGTCTTTGGTCTTTACTTCCTGGTCAATCTGCAAAGCAAAAACATTGATTATAATTTACATATTAACCAGAGTAATCCAGTCTTTCAATTAAAACTATTTTTCATATTTCTAGCTTAGTTTGTCCATATATATTAATTTGGGTTATTTTAATCAATTCCATATGGTTTCCCTCCTAATGTGAATACATGTAGGTGTCACACTATTAGCATTTCCATTATCTAATATTGAGTTTACAATTTCATCTTTCTCTAGCACTCTAATTTTTTTTTTGTTTTTGCTTTTTTACGGTACAGGCTACAATTGGTATTGATTTTCTATCCAAAACTATGTATCTTGAAGATCGGACTGTTCGGCTGCAGTTGTGGTATGATGTAGCATCATTTTTGGAATCCTACCGTTAAATACCAATTAACAAAGGAATAATATTTTTTAAATTATATATATGATATTTATGGAGAACAAAGTTCACTTTCCCTTGAATAAGAGGTTAAGGATGTAAAATTGGCAGTTGGGAAGGTATAGCACTCTTGATTTCCTCCCTCTTGGAAAAACAACCTTGCATACAAGAGAGTGAGCATGATCATCCCTTCCATCTCTTTACTTAACTTTCTTCCCCTTCCCTGTAGACAAAATATTGAATGGTTCATGCATCACAATTTGATGTCTATCTTGTTTCTTCTCTAAGTCGTAATTTAATTTTTACTTGAAGGATTAATTTTGTATACCAATGGTGCTGTTCTGAAGATGTGATGTTTTGTGATGGCTTATGTCGATTTTCTTTTTTCATCTATTCTTGTAATATTCTGTCAATTTATTATTAAAGTTTTTCAAGTTTATCTTTTATCTTTAGTCCCATTCAATTATTCCTTTTCAACAGCTTTTATGTGCTCTTCTGTGTTAGTCTAACTTTTAATTTAAAGCAAATGGGTTTTAAATCTAAGATTGTATGCTAAAACGATGCTAATCTTTATAAGGCATCTTGGAATATGCATCACTTTGTGCAAATATTTTTACTTTCCAAAGCTCATATTTTTTAATGTACGTTGACAGGGACACAGCAGGACAGGAGAGATTTAGAAGCCTTATTCCAAGCTACATTAGGGACTCATCTGTTGCTGTCATTGTTTATGACATTGCAAGTATGCCATTTAAGATATCTTGTGTCACCTATTCCTTTCTTAATACCTTATATGTTTTGTCAGTTTTTGCATTTTAGTAATCGTTGGCTATAGTTGCCAATGTGGTGGCTTGTCTTATTTTTTGTTGCTAATTTAGACTGCTGCAAGTTTGCAATTCAATATTTTTTTCCCCTAAAATTTACAAAGAAGAGAATAACTGATTCTGAAAGGTATGTGCATGTGGCAATTGTATTCTCTTACAGTTGCCGCATATGATCCTTAGTCACCGTGGATCACTCTGGATGGCTTGGATCATGTGTGCATAAGTTTTTGGGCATTTTGCTAGAACACTTTGAATCATGCTTTCTGATTATTCAGTATTCTTATGATATAGGTCGGCAGACTTTCCTAAATACAGTGAAGTGGATTGAAGAAGTGCGAAGTGAGAGAGGCAGCGATGTCATCATTGTTCTTGTTGGGAACAAAACTGATCTTGTTGAGAAAAGGTAATGGCTATTGGAAAGAAGTCTGACTTAAGGAGATGGCTTACACTGGCCTGTTTAGGCTGTGCTTTTATTGTTGTCTATTAACTGATCACCTCTTTCTTTTGATACTTTGATTTATTAGTTACTCAGTATATAGACGGAGCCTGTGAGTAGTAAAGAAGATTACTTGTTGGGTTGAATGCGAATAGGCCTTCTGTCCTTTCACTTTGTTTGCCTAACTAGTCTACAAAATCTGTCAATATATGACCATCTCTATCTCTTGCTGAACAGTACATATAATAACATACAGTTTCCTGACTTCATCAAGTAAACCTCAAAGACATTGTGATCTTGGTTCTAAACCTTAAGAGCATACTAAGAATGTTTCTTCCTAAACACATGCTGGCTGGCTGGTCACTGTCACTATAAAAGATGAAGTCTAAGAAATTAGTTTAGCCCTTTATCCTTCAATAGTCCTCTGAGGCCTAGATTGTTCTGAGGCTTCAGTAGCCTGAATGCGTTGGACTGTTTAGATGTTCCATGTGTGTTCTGCACTGGTTTTGATGCCTTATATGTACTTTCTTCTGCACTTCCTCTGAGTTGGTGGGAACTTAGGTTTTTCTTTATGAGAAATATTTTTTGCCAGGCAAGTCTCTACAGAGGAAGGGGAAGCAAAGGCCCGTGATCTTAATGTCATGTTCATTGAAGCTAGTGCCAAAGCTGGCTTTAATATCAAGGTAACCTTCACCCTTATTTTTTTTCCCCTATAATTTTCTGTGACTTTATTGTGTACAATGACTAATGAAAAAGTTATGTTCATGGGACTTGGTTGCATGTATTTTCCTTTATGAAACCTTGGAAGAATAGGTAAAGAAAATGTTTATGTTTTATTAGTCATAAACCTCTAGGCTCTAGCATTGTCTTAGGTAAATGTTGCAAATGATTCAAAAAAGTGGGACAGCAGATCATATCCATATGCACCATTGTGGTGGGTGTATTTTCCTAATGAAACTCATGTTGCAGACAACAGTTTACTTGTCATTCTACTATATATTTTCAGTAACTTAACTAAGTTTTGTTCATCTTCTTAATGTATCTGTGATGGTGTTCTGAAGTCCAAGTGTCAACTAATGGATTACCTTGCGTGCATTATCTTCAGTTTGGAATTCTTTTGTAGCTTTTATAGATACCTGGTTCCCACTCTATTCTTTGTCAAACCAATGTCCAGGCCCTCTTTCGGAAAATTGCTGCTGCATTACCTGGAATGGAAACATTATCTTCGACAAAACAAGAAGATTTGGTTGACGTGAACCTTAAGTCTTCTGGTGGAAACGAGTCTCAACCACAGTCGGGCGGATGTGCTTGCTAGATGTGCGTCGTATTGGAGTTTTGTATCTTTCTAATTCTTGTAATTTGTTTTGCAACGTTTTAGATCTGTAAAGGTGTCATTATAGTCTTCTAGACTTCCGACAGTATCATGTGAAAAGAAAGAGTTCGGAATACAAGTTGAGAGATAGCATCAATGCATGAACTTGTATAAGTTCAGTCCGTTGGTTAGATTGTTTTTAATTATTGTTTCTATAATGTAGTAAGATTGGCCAACTTTGATATTTAGTTATGCTTTCAAATCTTTGAAAAGCATTAACATTCACATATTTACTTTTATTATTTTAGTTTTTTCTAGTCTACAAAAGCAATACTCACTATCTCAACTATATTCAACTGGCCTATGGTTGCCAGGAGAATATATATGTTATATTCTTCATGTATTATTATATTTATATTTTAATAATTTTGATCTTTAATGGTTCAATGACCACTTCTGTCTCCAATGGCTCAATTATTGATCATATCACTCTCCGGCAAGATGTTTTCAGCATTGTAATTTAGTGTATATGATTTTGAGAGTGTACTTTGTAAGATAATGACTTCAAAATACTATAGAGGAGATTGATGTTCGTAGAATGAGTTGCCCAAGTAGTAAAATCAAAGAATGCCATCACTACTTTTAAGAAAAATACAAAATTACGAATGGAAAAAGAAAAACAAAAAAGAGGAATTCATGGGACTTAATGTGATGACTTATTTCTTTCAGTAAATAGTTATGGTAGATGAACAAATCATATTTAGGAGTGCTTCTCTATTGGTTCACTTGTACCCCAGAGTCATATGTTTGTCCAGCCTTCCAGTCTTGAGGTATATTATTAACGGGAGCAACCCATGTGTCTTCTCCATCGTCATCACTAAACAACATCCTTACAGACAAAGGCCCACTCGGTGGAGAGTTTGTGGTCCACACAGCCCCAGTGCTCCTATTCAGTAACTTGCAGACAAAGTTCTGAGTCTGCATACAGTAGAAGAGATTATGGTCAAAATTATCAATATTGTATTAGTATTTTTTGCCAGTGTGAATGGTTTGGCTAGATAATTATAATGCCTTTCACCTAATTAAATGACTAGATTCTTCTTTCTTATTTTCCTCAATTGGTGCTTTTTTTTTTTTGGCCAAATTCCTCAATTGGTGCTTGCAATGAAAGAGAATGGTTTGATTAAGAGTTGGTACTATTTCTATAAATATATGATTTATTTTGTTGAAAACCATGATTAATTTATAAGAGAATACTGCTATATGGTCGATCTTGAAGACTCGATTTGACCAAAAATGCTGTTATCCAAAAATTCCAATAGGGTTAGGTCAAGGTTTGACAAAATGACAACGAAATTAATATCTACTTCCATTCTTTACAGTATAGGTTTAAATTTTGTTATTCGCATATTATTACTTTTTAATTCTTCAATTATTAATACCGTCAACTCATAGATCAGATTGCTCACTCTAAATTAACAATCTATCAGGTTCGATGTTATTTTTAAAACAAGAAATAGGACAAAGAGAATATTAAAACGACTTGACTGCAGAGAATGAAATTAAAAGCATGAGAAGTCAAAATATAATTATCCTCAATTAGAAATTGAGTTATGAGACGACAAGGAAGCAGAAAATACCTCGCAGAGCTGCACAGCAGTTATATCTCTCTTTCCTTGTTGATACCATATGACAAAGGCCAAGAAATGAGGGTTGCTGCTGCTTTCATGTATCTTAAAAGTGATGTTTTTGTATGGGTAGCTGCATGAAACTCTGTACAGAGGAAGAGGAGCCTTAGCTCTATCAATGGAAGATCTAAATTAAGAAGCAAATGATTTGGCAAGAATTTATTAATCACCTTCTGTATTCAACATCAACTACGCCATAGGCCAATAGAGCAGCACCAGCATCACTTGTCTGAGCCATCCGAGTGAAGGCTCGTTTGCTGAGAATGAAATCTGTGTTATCTCCAGACCCTTGGTCAGTTATAACTATGGTCACACCATTGTCTGAGCAATAAGCACTGTTGGTACACTTCACCTGCCCATACAACAAAAGCACACCATAATTTAAGAGATTATGTAAGCACTCCCAACTTTTCGTCGCCTACTTACTGATCTAAATTCATTGTCGGACAGGAGGAATACTGTAAGTCGTGACTATCATCCAGGAAATACAATCTCGTGTACTTGTATCTAGATTTTCTGATAAAGCACAGGTTGCCTTAGATACTTACAAGATTTTGATTCATGGGTTACTTCGCTATTATAACTTTCACTTAGTTTATTTTCTTTTGTCTTTCCACTTACATTTGAATCTGAATATTTCTTTGACGTAAAATTTTCTACTCACACTTGAACCTAGCATTTTCATTCAAATTCTAACATGAGCCTAACATATAACTAGCTCGGACATTTAAGATTTACCTTACATGCAGCTCAAATTGTTTACCTTCAATTAGCAATGCTTAATTTGTTGATACACAGAAATAGGATGAAAAGACAATATGGGAAAACGAAGGACAAATTAAAAGTGCACCTATCATAGAACAAAATAGTTTTTTCCATCTTGTTCATAAATCATGCAAAGGACGTTCATGGCCAAGAACCATGATCATGTAGGTAGCTAGCTTAGAAAATCATGAGGTGATAAAGACGATGAATATATATATATATATATAGTTACCTGGTAACATGCGCCACAGCCAACACCATCTCGATAAAGATTAGATGCAGCTGATACGTCTCCTCCATTGACTGTAGCACCAAAGGAGCCAAACCCACATGCACCAGCTGCAATTAATTCACGAAGAGGATATATATATACATGAGAAAACATGTTAATGTTATAAACCTCAGTTTATGTTTGGTTTTTTAGATGTCTCTATATGAATTGTGATCTTACCATCTGTTCCATTTTGATCAGAGTTTGGGTAATAGGATGCCCGAGAGTGTACAAAACAATCGGAACACGTAGTATCTGCCAGACTTTGCATGAAAAGCAGGGTGGTGGTAAGAAGCAGAGGACACAAAACAGAGAGAGCCATGTAGGGTATATGACGAAAGCAAATTAAAAGTATGCAAAGTAGAGAATGGTGGTGCATGGAGCGAAACCAGAGTGCTCCTATTTATAGAGAATTTAGTAAATCTTACCGTCTTTGACTTTCCAAAAGCAAATAAATAAATAAACAATGACTCACATTTTGAATGAGAGGAATTGCGTTACCATTGCTTGCTTCCCAGCTACTCCCGGTTTCATATGATGTTGAATACCACTTTTTGACCTTTCAAATTTTATGTTACTTTTATGTTTCAGATATAACTAGGCTGCTACCCCATCCATTGCACGGGTTCCAATAATAAAAGGGTAGAAAATTAGGAAAAAAAAAGAAAGAAAGACTACAGGTAGTTTGAAATATGACTTATGTAGGAAGCCAGCGATCACCCTATGGACTTCTTGTACATATGGGTGTGCATTTGTGTTTGGCAGTCCAACCTATTGATGTACCAAGTGTGTATTGCGAAGCCCCTCATACCATTTCACAGCATGTATAGATGTGAGACTTTGTATTATGGCTACTAAAAAATAAAGTTGTGCTTTGATTAGAAGTTATAATATTTAGTTTTGTAAGCGATTGATTTTATCAACATATGAATTATATTGAAATAGTCGAAAAAATTTATTTCATATACATATTCATAAGATTAGTTAGAGAGCAAAGACCTTAATCCTTTATTGCTTTTAATTAGTCTAAAAGTGTTTGTCGATTGTGATTTACCTAGTTAGCCATTATGGCATTATCTATATATATATATATATATATATATATATATTGTAGCTTTTTGATTGTTGATTTTTTTCATAGCACTTAATGGATCATATTAAAAAACCATAACAGACTTGAAGAAACTCGTTGCCGCGATTGACCTTCGTTTACCTAACAGGTAGGTTGAAACCATAGATTGAATTGAATTTGAATGAAAGAAATTACTCAGAACTGTGGATCAGAACACAAGGAAGAGTTAGGCCCTTTTGCACTTTGATAAACGTATGAGTAAGGAATATCCTAGTATTCCCACTTGATCACACAAGGACCTTGATCTCTGCGAGGAAGGTGCAGTGGAAATATCTATGTCCTAGTCTTCTGATCATGTGCTTCCAGGTACATTACATGGGGACACAATAGTGTCGCATAATGGATAATGTGTCACACATCGTGGGCCTTGGGTCATCATAGTGAACCTAAGAAGCTAGCAAGCCTGCCTTCAAATCTCTGTCAGCCAGCAGCCACCGCACTGGGTAGATGAAGCTGATCACTTCAAAATTTCTGCATTATATAATATGCAGACTGCAGAGAAATTTAGGCATGGCGACTGCAGATTCTGCTGTTGACGATTTCAAAGCTGAAAAAGACTGCCATGATGAATGATGAAGCGAGTCCTTTGAACCAAGTCAGCTATGACATGGAAACCATTATGGGGCTCTCTGGACCCAACGTGGCAATTATGATCCATTTGTTCAACTTGCATCCAACACACCTTTTTGGTTTGAGCATTCTCTACGCCATGTTATGCCGAAGGGAATGATTTTAGTGACATAAAAGACACACCCTTGAGTAAAAGAATGGGTTTTGCTGGACCTTGAAGATACTGGTTCTGAATTAGCAAGTCACAATCTTGAAAACGAACTGGGCTTTAGTTGTGCGGTGTGGTATGTCTGCAGGATAGTAGTGTCAATGCCCCCACCTCCCTTCCGTAGTGTTTGGGTGGCAATCAGTTTCGCACTAGCGATTTAAAGTGTCGTATTTGATTCCATGGGATTTATTTTGTTGCTATTATTGGCAAAAAAATTGTTGCTATTGAATCACTGACTTTTTTAAGTATGGTTTCATTTTAGATTGAACAAATTGTTAAATTTTGAAATTTTTAAAGATAATACAAGCTGGTATTTCAGATACAAAACAATTTTCCTACCATAGGTCCTAAACACTTCAAAAATATTTAAGATCACATTTAACATGTATGTATTTTTTTTTATTAAAATTTGGGTCACTGATAATTCACAATAGTTTTAAGTTTTCTTGCCTAATATTAATTTATTTAAATATTTCAACGAGGCAAGCTAGATATATTGGCAATAGAGATGAACCTAATATTAGATACCGACAAGTCCAATGACAAAATCCAAAAACTCTTATAATTGTTTGTCCTGTTTGGCTC
This sequence comes from Delonix regia, assembly GCA_037074485.1. Taxonomy (NCBI): domain Eukaryota; kingdom Viridiplantae; phylum Streptophyta; class Magnoliopsida; order Fabales; family Fabaceae; genus Delonix; species Delonix regia. The sequence continues at coordinate 4,329,794 of CM073461.1, forward strand.
CAGACGCGACCCAATTCGCCCCATTTGGTCGCATTAATCAGTTAGTAATTCATCCGTAAACAGAGGTCATGTCCCTTTCTCCCCCCCACCCCCCCCCCCCCCCTTCCCCTTTTTTTTTTTTTAATTTAAAAATTTTATTTTAAAGGAATTCCCTGTTAATTGGTCTCTCGAATGTAAAGTGTTATTAATAAATTTGAACCAGTTTATTTGCCTGTTATACGAATTTTAAAAAAAAACTGGTTTGTGTTATTATAAGTTAATATATTTTAAATCAATATTATTTATAAGTATGAGTAGAAAATTGAATTTAGTAATATATTGTGATATTAAAAAACATAATAATCAAATAAACTCTATAAAATTGGTTTTATGAAATAGGTGAAAACAAAGTGATGTTAATAAATTCATTGAGAGTACGCTATTATAAATTATTTAACTATATATATATTTTACTTTAATTTTGGGCCATATCAAATTATATTTATAGTTTCTTATAAAAAAATTTAAAAGATAGTTAATTAATTAATTTATTATGTTTTTCGTTGACTCTAAAAAATTATTGAACTTCAAACAATTTCTAATTTAAGAGGCAGTTAATTAATTTATTAATTTTTTTATTAACTCCAAAGAATTTTTAGATTTTGAAAAATAATTCATTAATTTTCTTGTTCAATTCAAAAAATTATCACAACCAAAAAATTTTTGATTAAGAAGTAATTGATTAATTCATTAATTAATTACTTCATTTTTTTTTGTTAACTATGAAGAATTTAAGCACTTTAAATAATTCTTAATACATGTATGAGAGAGGTGAAAAGTCATTGCATAAAAAGTTAAATATTTGATCAATGGTGCCTTTTCATCGATCAATAAAACTCTCATGTTAAAAGGATTCTACTTACTCATATATATACTAGATTTCCATTACCATCGTGAATTTAAATTCATTGTATTTAGTAGTTAAATATAAGAGATAAATTTAATGAGAGAAAAAAAAAGCAAAAAATGGAAAAAAAAAAGAGAAAATAAAATGATCACACCATACAATCTCATCTTTTGAATCTATTATTTATTATCTATCTATTTTATATATAAATATATATATATATATATATATATATATGTGTGTGTGTGTGTAAAAGTATATTTCCTTTTACGAGTGAGCTCCGTTTAATCAATGAGAAGCCTCTTTTAATCAAATTATCAATTTTTCATGCGATGACTCTTTACATTTCTCATACATCTATTTAGTATATTTTAAAGTGTATAAATTCTTTGGAATTAATGAGAAAAATAATGAAGTGATTAATCAATGAATTAACTACTTTTTTTTTTTAAATCTAGAATTTTTTGAAATGTGAGAGTTCTTTAGAGTGAGTGATATAATTAATAAATTAATTAACTATCACTTAAATTGAAAATTCTTTCAAGTCTGAATATTTTTTGAAGTAAATTAGAAAAATAATAAATTAATTAATTAACTATCTCTTAAATTTTCCAATAAGAGACTATAAATATAACTTGACATGATTCAAAATTAAAGCAAGATAACATGATATATGATTGAATGGTTTATTCAATGATTTGAATCATTCATCATCATATATTACTCAAAGTTAGAAGTAGAGTTAAATGTGTTTTTATTATTTTCTGAGATTCCAGAGTTCTTCAGAAATAACAATAGTAACAGTTGCTTCATACGATAAAGAAGATTCCTTATGATGGTGTCCTCTCAATAAGCCTATTGTCGTCACTTTAATGTTTTGCTAAAACCTATAAACATTGTTGATTTACATGCATTGACATATAATAAAACTGTAATATTCTAAAAAAATTTATTTAATAATTCTATCCTTATGGAATAATTTTGTGAATATTTACATTAGTTAGAGAAAAAAAAGTGATACAATTAGGGAAAAATATGAAAATTTAAATAGATGAGGAAAGGAAGATTAAAGAGAGCTCATGATGACTCTATGAAATATAGTTATTCTTGTCATTTTCATGCTCTTTCATTGTGCTACCAACAGGTTTTAGTTTAAATTTGAGTCTTTCTTGTCATTTTAAGAGATGTATCTTTGGTAGTGAGGTTTTAGGTTATTTAGTGTTGATTTTTATTTAATTATTATATTTTAGTCATTTGTCGGCTATTAATGTGATTTTATATCTTACCTAGGTTGTCAAAGGAAAAAAGGAAGGTTTTGACATCAAGTAGGTGAATACTCAACTTTGAGATGACTTTTGGGCCCTTAAACATTAGAATTTGGAGAAAACCGTGTCATAGCAAGTTGTAGAGCTTGTCAAAACCTTTCTAACAAGTGGTAGTTTGTTGAAATCCAATGTTGAAGCACGACCTTCCCAACAAGTGGTAGTTTGTTAAAATCCTTTCGCGATCTGGTGCCAAGGCTACAACAACAATGTTTTGTCCAGAGATTTGGCACCATGTTGCTAGAACTCATATACTAACTAGAAAGCTAGCCCAAATGTGCTTGGATGTAGCAAATGAAGGGTAGATTGGTATTTTAGTATTTGAGGGCAATATAAAACATTTTTCTTAGGTTTTCTTTGCCAAAGAGGATGTTTTGAAGCAAAAGGAGAATATTTCCTTAGTTATAAGGGCTGGGTTTTGCTGAAGGAAGGCAAATCAAGAGGAGTTTCAAGAAAGGAAGTCGATTAAAGCTTCAAAAATGAAGTTCTTTATCTCTTTCTCTTCTTTTTCTCTTGTTTATGTTTTCTAAGTTGTTTTGGATTCTAATTATAGTAATGCTTGGCTAAGTCTTTATTTCTCAATAATTGTAGACCATAATCATATAGATTGTTGAACTTTGTTATTTTTTGACTTGAATTTTATTATGTATGAAGTTATTCAGTTCAAATCTTATTTGTTCCCTTATTGATTGACTACCAATTAGGGTTTATATTGATGATTTAGGGATTCTTAAAAAAGAAGCCTAACTTTAGTCATAGGATTGAATACCGTGTTATTGATGTTGAATTATTTATTGAATTTAACTCAAATTGCCTTTAGGATAAACATATACCTATTGGATGTGTGGAGTCATAATTAGCCATATTTAATGCATCTCTCTAAGTGGTTCTCATAAAATATAGGGAATTAATTTAGAGCGATAGAATTCATAATGGATCAATGGATTCTTATAATGATATTAGAGGCTAAGATTACTTCATAAATCAATGAGTTTAAGTTAGGATATTAACTAATTCACAATTTAAGTGTCTTGGTAATCCATAATTCTAGAGAAGCCTTTTGCATTGATTTCCATCTTAATTCAAGCTTTGCATTGTTTGATTTATTACAATTACTTTTCTTTTAATTTGAATATTGGATTACTTGAATTAGGTAACTACGTACGCATTAGTAATTAATATCAGTATTAACTAGAATTCCCAAAAGACACTTTTCTCACTCTTTACTACTTGTTGGCAGTGTGTACTTGCACCATGGCAGTTTGCTCACAACAACTCATATATTAACTTAAGTATCATTTTACATGAGACTTAGGCTGGCTCAAGTGGCTAAGCCTTACCTATGCAAACCAATTTTAGGCTGCCACATGTCCTCTGAGAAGTCAAATTACAAAAATATCATTAAAACTTTCTTCTTCTTCCTTATTGACACTTTTTCATCATGCTCTCTCTATTAGTTTCAAACTTCCTCCATTCTAATGGTTCAAACGTTGTGCTGAGCCAGGTTAGACACCAACCCATAGCTTGGCCTAGTGGATGTGGGACATGATTAAGCGGGGCCAGACTAAGGCGAGTCATCAGCTTTTTTTAAAATATTTTTATTAATTTAAATTTAAAATAAGTGATAAAAAATGAAAATTATTATTTGTATGTAGTCAATGAGATGCCCAATATTAATAAAAATGATCTATATTCAAAATAAACAAAAAAAGTGGCTATTCATTTTTTTTGAAAAAAAACCATTATATATATAAACATATAAAAAAATTTAATATAAATATAAATTTTTTTTTATATATATATAGTTGGGCCAAGCCGAGCTAATGTTGTGGCCTGGGGCCTAGCTTGAACCAAGATTAGGTCCTTCCATAATGGACCAATCATGTGGCCTGGGATGATCATGACTTGGCTCGAAATGATTAGGTTAGGCCAGGTTTTAATCACTCATACTCTATTCGTCACTTTCAATTTGAACCAGCAGCAAGGTCTTCATCATTCATCATTGTCATATGTTGTGTGTGTGGTTGAAAAGTCGCTTATTCCAATGAGAAATGCCATTTAGCACCATTAGATGTTAGACACAAATATGAGAGGAAAATTCAACTGATTTGGTGAGTTTACTCCAAATTGGTTGAGGGATTTGTTTTGTGAGGTTATTTTGTCTAGTTCTCTAATGATTTCAGCTTCCAATTTAGGAATATTATAGAAAAAATCAAAACCCCTTTTGGATACGTGAAGAACATGAACAATGTTAGGAAAGTCCAAAATTTGCACGATTTAGGTGAGATTTCTTCAAATCTTGTTAGGGATTTAACTTAGAACTTCATTCGAGTAGTTCTCCACTTATTTGAGTGTTTAATTTTAGTAAAATGCCTAAAAAATTGAACATTCCCCTTTATGCATGATGAACATATATAGTAAGTGGAAAATTCTAATTGGAGCTTGATTTGAAGGAATTTTGTGAAATTTCCTTGAGGGTTATGATCTTAAGTAAGTATATAACAATTCCCATGTGTCAATTTAGTGCTTAGATAACTCAATTAAAAACCCCTCTTTCTTTGTAAGGAGTTAAAGTATATAGAGTGGTGATATCTGCAGATTTCTTGATCTTCTAGTGTTATTAGACCTTAAGAAGAAGAACTTTAGTTGTTAAATGTTATCGTTCAGAGTGAGAAGTTATTTTGGGAATTTTTCTCAAATTATCTTAAATTTCATTGTTGGTAAAGGAAACAGAATGAATAAAAGTGCATTGAAAGTGATTATTATTATTGAATAAATTACTTTAGTTATTATTGGTAGAAATTTTGACCTAATCGATAATTATGGATATCACGACCTATAAAAAGCAATAAGTGGGCTATTTGGGGCTAGTATTAACTTTGAATTATTATATAGATGTTGATGATTGTTAAGTATGTTTAATATCATTTATATATTAAAAAGCATCAATGTCTTATGTTAGAAATAATTCAACTTATAGAAAGTGGAACAAGAGAAAGTGATAAATTTTGAAGTTGAAATGGGGAGTATATGTGTTTATGTTATTGGGCTTCAAGGCAAGTAATTTTTCAATTAGTGGAAACTATGTGAACTTATGGTCATAAGGGCATCATTAAAACTTTGGAATATTTTAGTGCAATTAATCTATATTTGGTATTGGTGAGATTGAAACTTTAGGTATAGAGCACTTAGGTCTTGAAGTATTTTCTAAGCATATGTGAATATGTTGTTAGTTATGGCAATTAAAGACATTAAGAGGAATAATTGTGACCTTATACAAATGAAATGAAGCACTAAAATTGTTTAAGAGTGCTAACTCATTTGAATAAGTTATTGTGGGGAATTTCTATTAGAATTTATCAGAGTTAAAATGTTTTTTAGCATGAGAAGTTTAAGGTTTATCGTTTGTTTTTAAGGTGATAGCAGTCACTCTTTTCAACAAGATAGTGAGTTGTGTATACTTTGGCTAGGTGAGTAGATGTCCTAATTATGCAAGATTTCTATTTTACAATCTTTATTTTGGAAAATATTGTTTTTTGATCTCCCTAATGCTTTGGGGCAGGATTTTGAAATTATAAATATCATTTATATATTTTGAAACTATGAGATTTCTGGTTTTATGGATTCTATGATTTTGCATTTTTTATTCATCTTTTTTGAGTTTTCTGAGTTAATGTGATTTTGAACTTTTGAAATTCACTGTTCTATAATTTGAATAATTTTGGCATTATATTCATGAAATACTTTAATTTTTTAATTATAAGATATTTGGTTCTGTATATACCGTGTATTGGGATTATAAGATTTAAATACTTTTCTCTATCTCTATGAAAAAGTTTAGTTATTAATTTTTGAAACTTCAATTTTTTATTATGAATTTACATATGTTAAAGAAATATTTAGGAATACATTCAAAATAGGATCCTGTAACTAATGACAGCTAATGTTAATCGTAGTGCACTACCATTTGTATTCTGATATGATTAGGCATGATACCACCATTATGATACTATGATTGGGCTAGCTCTATTTTTTGGATATTTGAAGGTTTTGTAGGATGTTCCTAAGCATTCTGTTGGATTCCTTATGTTACAAATGTATTGATTCAGAACTGGTTTTATAATTTTATTGTTTAGGTTTCTATGAAAGATTATAATGTGTTTCGCATTTTGTATTATGAAAGGTGTTTAGTTTCAAGATAACATATGATTTTTCAAAAGCTCTACCATTACTAGTATGTCCCTTCTTTGATATGATTAGTATTATTTGCCCACTGAGTTTTTACTCACCCCTATGTTGTTTAACATTTTTCAAATCACAATGCCAATCCAGAATACCCACATAATGAGTAGGAGCTTGTGAGTGTTTATCTTTTGGTGAGTCTTAGCTTGTTTACAAGGGCATGACCTTCCTTTTATTGTAAATTTGTAATTAGATTTAGTGGCTCCCTTGCATATAGGCATTTAGTTTTTTTTTTTTTATTACTATTAATCTGTTGATTGTTTACTAGATATGTATATATTAGAGAATGAAGCTCTCCATTCTATTGTATGTAAGGTTTTCTGTTGTAGAAATTTCATGAGGTTAATATTTCAAATGAGACTTTGCCAAAATTTTTACACGAAAGCAAACTGATTCCTTTTGGCATATGTATTTGTGGGTGTATTATGTCTCAATTTTATCTCATGAAAATTTTATATGTTCAGTAAATGTGTAATTTCTTGATGTGTCGGTTAGGCTTATGAGAGCTAGGGGTAACTCATTATATGTGCTAGTCACTCCTATTGATTAAGGTTGTAACAAAAACATACTAATTTCTCTAAGAAATAAACTAGTATATATTTAAAGTAGACTTCTTTTAATATAGAGTTTCATTTGATCTATGAGATTTCTCCTTTAATCATTCTCTTAGCTCTATCATTTCCTATACATGAATTAAGAATTTTTTGAAATGTGTAAATTCTTTGGAGTCAAGAGTCAATGAGAAAAATAATGAAGTAATTAATTAATAAATCAATTAATTGACTTATAAAGAGGGAAATTTTTAAAATTAGGAAATTATTTAAAGTGAAAAAAATTAATGAATCAATTAATTGTCTTTTACATTGAAAAATCTCTGAAATTCAAAATTTTTTTGAATTAGTGAGACAAATAATGAATGATTTAATCAATTACCTTCCTTTTAAATTTCCTAAGAACGAATTATAAATATAAGTTGATATGATTCAAAATTAAAGTTAGAGAAAATGATTTATAATTAAATGGTTTATTTGATGCTTTTGATTGTCCATTGTTATACATAACTCAAAGTGAGAGGTAGAGTCAAATGTAGTTCCTTTAATTTATGAGATTTCAGAGTTCTTTAGAAGAATAATAATGAGAGCTGTTTCATATGACAAAAAAATATTCCTTATGGTGGTACCCTTTCAATAAACCTATTAGCGTCACTCCTCTCTCATTAATCTCATAACCAAATTTATACACTTTTTCAAATTTATTAAACTTTCTTTATATTACAATATATTACTAAATTTAATTTTTTGCTCACAATTAAAAATAATGTTGATCTAAAATGTATTGTCATATAATAAAATAAACTATGTACTTAGTTACTAAATATTGATTGCAAGATATTAACACTTGTGCTCACCTTCAATCTCACTATGTCTCCTTGCATCTTGCCAATCTTGTGTCAATACCTTAGCCTTTAAGTGAGATCATCTTATAGACAATAAATTAAATTATCTTGCTTTCCTTTCTTTATTTTTTTTAGAAGCATAAGGTGAAAAAAGGGTTATCATCATTGTCCTTTCCTTTACAAATGGACAAACAAAATATATGAATGAAAAAATATTAGTGAATTTTAACACAAGTAATAGATAATTTGATATATTACACTCAATCAAATTATTCCAAAAAAAAAGAAAGAATAGAACCATTAAATGAATAATTTGATTAAAATTAGCATTATAAATTCCATTGGCTAATATTTTTTCTCTAATAAATACATATTCTGTAGAGAAAATAGACAACGGATAAAAGCAAAACTGTAGCAAATAATTTAAGATGACACACACAATTTTACGTGAAAAAATCCCAATAAGATAAAAAAACCACAAACAAGGAAGAAAGAGATTCACTATGAGAAAAAATATGAGTTACACTTTCTCTTTATATAGCAAGGATAAAATGCTAACATGATAATACTAATCTCACTACTCTCTATATGTCTCACAAATCTCTCTCTCTATATAGGATTGCTCCTTTCTTAGTTATGAGAAATGGGGTTTTAAAGCTCTCTATTTATAGGGAAAGATGAAAAATTTCAATATAATTTTCAAAGGACTAAATTGTAATTACAAAAATTTTCCTTTAAAATTTTTAATGGTTTGGCCACCAACCACCATTATTTTCAAAATTAGGCACCTTATTTGACAATATCCCATTTGAAGATTTGATTGAGAATCAATTAATTTTCATACCATTATTCTTTCCTTGCTATCTCCTGCTGCTCATGTTTTTGCTAGGCCAATAAAATATCTACACCATATGAACTTATCAATATTCACTATGTTAGTGCATCTATTAGGTTATTTTTATTATGGATTTTCTGCATATCCACACTTCTTCTTCCACATTTTCTCAGATAAAGTGATATTGAACTCATATGTGTTTGGTCTTAGAATGGAATGCTGGATTCTTTGCTAAGTAGAGAGCATTTTGATTATCACAAAATAGTGAAATCTTTTTAGGATTATACCTGAGCTCTTCTAATAGTATTTGCAACCAAATTGCTTTTTTGCTAGCTTGTGTAGCTGCAATATATTTTGCCTCAGTCATTGAAGTTGCCACAATAGGTTGTAGTTTTGAAATTCAGCTTACAACTCTGCCTACAAGAATAAACACATAACCACTAGTGGATTTGCTATTATCAAGATTACCTGCAAAATCTAACTTTGTATAGCCTATGATGGTGAAATTTGATCCTCCATAACGCAATGCAACATTCGTGGTCCCTTTAATGAATGTTAGGACCCTTTTTATAACATTGTAATGCTCTCGACTAGGATTAACCATATATCGACTAACCACTCCCACTGCTTGTGCAATGTCTGGTCTTGTGCAAATTATAGCGAACATTAGGCTACCCACTGTTGATATGTACAGTACTCGAGACATTTCCTTCCTCTCTTATTCACTACAAGGACTCATGCTTAAGGATAACTTGAAATCAATAAGAAATGGGGTAGAGATTGACTTATAATCATGCATATTAAAGCGTTGCAAGATCTTCTTTAAATAATTCTTTTAAGAAAGCCAAATCTTCCTGTTATTTCAGTCTTGATGAATTTGCATCTTTATAATCTTGTTTGTTGGTCCCAAGTCCTTCATATCAAATTTCCTAGCCAATTGTGCTTTTAATTCATTGATGCAATCTTTGCTGAGGTCTGTACTAGTTTGTCTTTACATACAATAGCAATATAATGAAATCATTTTTACCAAACGTCTTGATATATGCATAAGAGTCTGCATTAAGTCTGTTGTATCCAAAGCTCATGATGAAGGAATCAAATTTCTTGTACCAGCATCTCAACACCTGTTTTAGATCATATAGAGTTTTGTTCAACTTGCAAACCAAGTTCTCTTTTCCTTTTTCTTCAAACCCTTCTGGTTGGAACATATAAAGTCCTTCTTCAAGATCTTTATGAAGAAATGCAGTTTTCACATCTAACTGCTCTAGATGTAAGTCAAGTGAAGCACATATTGCTAAGACCACTTGAACTGTTATGAGTCGAACAATCGAAGAAAATATCACAGTTTAATCAGTGCCTTCTTTCCAAGCAAATCTTTTTACCACCAGTCTAGTATGATATTGTTTAACTTGATCATCACTAGTTCTCTTAATCTTGTACACCCATTTGTTTCCAATGACCTTTCGTCTTTTTAGTAGTGACACAAGATCCCATGTCTTATTCTTATGGAGGGCTTCAATTTCTTCTTACATTGCTGCTAACCACAAAGAAGCTTATGAGCTTTCCATAGCCTTTTGAAATTTCGAAGGCTCTTCATCTTCTATGAGTAGACAGTATGTAACATTCCTTTCCATAATGTAACATGAGTGCCCAACTGGTTCTTTCCTCTCCCGAGTTGACTGTCAAACTTATGGTGTAACAGTATCAGATTGTTCTTGTTCATCATACTCTGATGCTGCTTTAGAAGAATCTGGTACTTCTTTTTTATTTTCTCCTCCTTCAATCTGCATTGCAGTGGTTTCAACAATTTCTTTTGAAGTGCTATCACCTTCATGTATATGTTGTTTCTCTCCAAGAAAGATGATATCCTTGTTGACTATAACCTTGTGATTAGTGGGATCCCATAGGCTATACTCTTTGACTCTGTTAACATATCCCAAGAATAAGTATCTTCAAGATTTCAGATCTAGCTTTGTAATTTCTTGGGCATTGTACATCACGTATATTGGACTTCCAAACATATGGAGGTTTGTATAATCAACTAGCTTCCTAATCCATATCTCCATTGGGGTTTTCAAATTAATTGCGGTTAATGGTGACCGATTGATCACGTAACAAGCTGTCTTGACTGCTTGTGTCCAAAATAAATTGGCTAATCCAGTAGTTCTTAACATTGCTCTTGTCTTTTCCAACAAAGTCCTGTTTATCTACTCTGCTACTTCATTTTGCTGTGGAGTGTATACTACCGTGAATTGCCTTTTGATACCTTCTTATTGACAAAATGTATTAAATTCATTATTGGTATATTCTCCTCCATTGTTTGATCTCAGGCATTTACTCATTTTATCATATTCATGTTCCGCACGCGCTTTGAAGGTCTTGAAAACTTTAAACACATCTCCCTTTCTCTTGATTGGATACACCCAACATCTCTTGGAGTAGTCATCAATGAATGACAAAAAAGACTTTGCTCCTTCCAGGGATAAGACCAGTGCTTGTTAAACATCATAGTACACTGGGTCTAATATAGCTTTACTTCTCTCTTTTGAACTATTGAACTTCAAACTATGTTGCTTACTTGTAACATAATGCTTACAAAAAAAAAGTAGAGAAACCTTTTTGAGTTAGGGAAGAATATTTCATTCTGTAAGAACCTTAAATCCACGTTCTGACATGTAGCCAAGTTTACGATGCTACAATATCATTGATTCTTCAGCTACTAGATCAGTTGATGCAATTAAAACTTCAAATTCTAACACTCATTTTTGTAGTGTTCCATATTGTTACACTTGAAACACCTGATATTATTTTTACTCTTCGATTTTAATCTACCTCGATTCAGGCTCCCACTTGAGCCATGTTTTGTTAATCTTCCTTTCATCACTGCCAACGCTTCCACATGTTGTGAACAAATCAACCTATCTTCTTTGTTTTTGGGCCAATTTTCTTCTTCTAGAATAATCGATGCAATGTCATCGAAAACTAGGTAATCTACAAGAACATTATTGGTCAGGTTGATAACAAGTTAGTTATAAGAATCAGGTAGGCTTTGAAGCAGAATTTCAGCACATCCATTAACATCTATTCAGAGTGTTGATGTGCTTTATCACTGAAATAGTTTTGGATATTCGTTGAGTGTATAATTTCCTTTTAAGGAAAATTTTGTTATGTAGTGACTTGGCCTTGTACAATTTGGTCAAATGATCTTAAATTTCTTTCGTCGTCTTCTTCTCCTTTATGCTGGACAATATCTCATCTGCAAGTGCTAGATGAAGATTTACAACTGCATTCCTGTCCATCTCGTTCTATTTAGTTTCATTTGTGAATTCCACTGGCTTTTCACTAATAGCCATAAGACAATTATCTTTTCTCAAGATGACTTTTATCTTCAGCTTTCACATTGAGAAATTACCGTCGTTGAACTTTTTAATCTCCAATTTCGCAACCATTGTTTCCATCACAATCTATATTGTACATATGAACAATAGTAATATGTATGAATAGTTTGCTGTACACGTAAATAGTATTCAGTACCTTATAATTGGTGAAAATAATCTTACTTATTTTCTTATGCGGAGGATTCACTACAACAGTCACAACCACAGATTATACAATAAGTAGATAATAACAAACCTAAATAGGCTCTGATACCAAGAGAAAATAGAAAATAAATAGAAGTAAAATTATAGCAAATAATTTAATATAACACATAGAATTTTATGTGAAAAAACCTCCGATAAAAAATTACAAAAAAGGAAGAAAGTGCTTCCCTATGAGAAAAAATAAGAGTTACAATTTCTCATTAAATAACAAAAATAATATGTTAATAGGAGAATACTAATCTCATCACTCTCTATATATCTCATAAATCTCCTTCTATATAGGATTGGTTTTTTTTTTTTTTTATGTGAGAAATGAGGTTTTGAAGTTAAAATGAAGTGTTTCAATACAATTTTTAAATGACTAACTATAATTACAAAAATTTTCTTATAAAATTTTCAATGGTTTAACCACCAACTATGATTATTTTTAAAATTAGGCATATCAACATATTCCATGTCTCATCTAATTTTGTTGGCAATTTGTATAGCATGGAATGAACTTAACAAATAGAATCAAGCGAGGGACTCGAAACTTAAATCAGTTCTGCCTTCGGTAACTCGTTAACCCCCTTCGGAGGCGTATCTTTATACGCACCAAAGCCATTATACATCCCGATTCCCGAACTGTGATTGGATTGTGTAACCGGGAACATAGACATCGTAATAATGGAGTTCCTGGACGAGGACGCTAGGCCAAGATTCCTCTTCCAATCTCAAGCAAAAGCTTCTTCAGTCTCAGAATCACAAGCTTACAAGAAACCAAGCAAGCCATTTCTCTTCTTCACTATCTCACTTTCTTGCCTTTTCTTTGCTTTCTCAATTTTCTTCCTTCAATCCGAACCCTTTAAATCGCTCCTCATCTGGCTCTCCCTTTCTCTCCTTATCGGTCCCTTTGCCCCCATTTCGCTCACCGGCGGTGACGTACGCGTAGGCCATGGTTCAATTGTTGAGTTCCCCAATCAAGAAACCACAAACGATGAGGAAACAAAGCATAGGTCGTCTCAGAAAAGATCCAAAACTCGTAGATCTGAGGATATCGCTGTTGGTCCAGTTGCATCGATCGAGAACGTTATAATGTCTGGGCGTGAAGAGAAGAAGAATCAAGCGAGTGGAGGCGGTGGGAATGGTATGGTACTGAAGGAAGAGAAGGAATGGACTGAAGAGGACATTGAGGTTTTGAGGAAGCAGATGTTGAAACACCCAGTGGGAAAACCTAGACGATGGGAGGTAATTGCAGAGGCATTCGGGGGGCGGCGTAGGATGGAGAATGTGATCAAGAAGGCAAAGGAATTAGGAGAGAAGAAACTGGATGACGCTGACTCGTATTCACAGTTTTTGAAGAAGAGGAAGCCGGTGGATAAAAGACTTGAGAGTGAGAATGAGACTGAAAATTTGGGAGGTGAATCGGTGGAGAAAGCTGTCAATAATACTAGTGAAGGACCTGGAAATGGTTGGAGCACAGGGGAGGATATTGCACTTCTTAACGCTTTGAAGGTATTCCCTAAGGATGTTGCTATGAGATGGGAGAAGATTGCAGCAGCAGTACCGGGGAAATCCAAAGCGGCTTGCATGAAAAGAGTCGCTGAACTGAAAAAGGAGTTTCGGAGCGCAAAAGCTGCCACCGAGGGGTAGATGAAAAGTCAGAAGTTTCTTGAGATTTTGTCAATTTGATATGCGAATGTGAAATGAATTTTATGAGGTAATTGATGCCAATACTTGTTTCATCTCTAGATTTCATTGCTAACAACTTGAATTAAAGCTGAAAATGTAATTTCATTTTAATGAAATGTCTTGTGTACTGTTCTGGTGGTTATGGTTTGAGAGGTCAAGTCATACTTACATACCCATTTTATCTGGCAAAATTTGATTCTGTGGCTTTACTGAAAGTACTGCTTCACCAAAACTAGTTGTTCATATTTTTCTACCTACTATTTACTTGTGTTTCTTTTAGCACATTAGAGCAAACATGGAATGTATCCAGTATTAGCAACCTCATGCATCACAACAATGCTTTGTTGAGTTGAATTGCTAACACCTTCACCAAAGTCCTTGGGCATAGAAGGTAGGAAGAAAGGGAAAACCTTCCTCTATATCAAGTGGCATGTATTGGTTAGGAAAACATAAATGGATGAGTCACTTGTAGAAATGAAAAAAGGGTAGCTACAGGAATGTAATATCAAGTGGACAGAAAATGAAAGGTTCTGTTTACTTGCAAAGAATCAGAACTTTAACATTCAACTGGAAACATTCTTGGATCCGGTTCTTGGAAATAAAATAGAGCATATGGCCTTCAATAATTTCATCCTACCTTGATGTTAAGAAACACGCTTTTGCCACAACCTCGAGGCAAAGTCATGCACGACAGTCATACATTATTATTAAGTTCTATCAATGATACAGAAGACGAAACCCCAAGAATCCAGGTGTGTTGAATTAAAGAAGGCATCCACGCTAATGTTATCTAAATCTCCTCATATTATCATTGTAGATTTCAACACAGCTTTGGGAAGCTCTGGTGTTGGAGAATAGGGAGGTCTTGTTGGTTTGGCCTTTATCAAGACCTAAACTTCATGTTGGAGAGTGACTATGGGAGGTCTTGTTTCCTATGAGGTTGACAGCATGAGTTTTACTTCTGGTTCTATGCTTGCTTTTAGCACCAGTCATATCAAAGGAACACAGAAGAAATTGGATCCATGCATGGTCCTTCAGAATGACAGGATCAATTTTAGTCTGTTAATATAAGCTGCTTCAAATTCGCGTGATTCATTATAATTCAGACTGTGACTCTGTGACTATCAGCCATTGTTAACTTTATTGCAATCCAACGGTAAGGAATAGCTCTGTCTAAGGCGAGCATTTTCCATATGCCTCTATAATCTTCCAAGTAGGTAACTGGATTTCAGAACGTTTGTACTCAACAATATAGGATATCTGTAGTCTTGTCAATCTTCTTGGCAATGATTTAAGTGAGAGAGCAGCATGATATTGGCTTTTTTTTAATGGAGGCTTTGGGTTTTTTTTAACTAAATGACAAAAAAATGTTATAATTATGTACAAGTTTTGAAATATAATGAGAGCATTGGAAGCTTGAGTTTTAAAATGCTTGTGCTCTCCGTATATTGGCCCACGTGTTCTTTTTAACAGACAATTTCCTTCCTGCATGACAATGCAACCCCAAAATAGCCAATTATCGAGTATTTGGTAATGTATACATCGTACTGCCAAAGGAACAACCTTTTATGTTATCCATGTAGAATGTAAGGGTCTTTAAATATCGTCAATAACAAAGAGTGTTGGAATTCGCTCCCGTAAAGCAGATTTACGGAAGAAAATCTAGTAATTCATCTTGGCTGTCAAAGCAATTTGACACGCGATATTTTGTCACGTTTCCATAATTCTCAAAACGTTTTACTTAATTAAAATAGTGCGTTTTGAAGGATAACTTTTTATTTTCTTTTCATAAGATGCGGTTGATGTGGCATTGATTTGGTGTCCTAAATTTAACACTAACTTGTTCCTTCATCCTCAATCTACACTCTGTCTTACTATCCCTTTGAGATTTTCCAAAATTTTACACAAAATATTAGCTCCTATGTAAACGTGATCAATCAGGTTGGACAATAATCAATAAAACAATATTTGAGAATCCAAAACCAAAACTCCAACATTCATAACATAATAGGCAATTAGGCATAATACATACAGTGTTGCCACATATTCTCAATAAGATCCTCAGCATTCTTGGTGGCCTTTGCTGTGATAAAATTAAAGAACAATGCTAATCAAATCACATACAAATTAACAAGAAAGGAATAAGAGAACTTATCTTATGGTGTAGACACAATTAAAACAAAACTTTAAGTAGAAGATGAGGTGAACATCAATCCACAAGACCCTTGCTTAATTGAGAGAGAAAGAGAGAAAGAAAGATTAAGAGTGTATTAGGAATTACTTAATTAATCTTATAAGACTAATAATGATCTTATTTATAGAAACTTTAATCTTCTTACAAAATAATTCAATTAGGCCTAAGATTAAGCCCAATAATCTCTCTTTCTATTAATAATTCAATGGAATAATTACTAATTAAACTTGGACTGTAAGCTAGGGTCCTTACCTAATGGTCCAATGGATAATCTGACTCATTACTGATTATCCATTTGACAACATGGACCCAATCTATTCTTGATTTGGTCTAAGTATATTAATTGCCATATTAATTAACTATAATATATTAATTTAATAACAAATTAATGTCAATCCATAAATTTATTCTAATAATCTCCTATTTGGATAGCATTACTCAATCATTAAATCAATTTAAAGACAATAAAATCAAGTAATTAATATTTACGTAAGTACATAAATATGTATTTATACAAAACCATTCAAGATTTAAAAATGAAACTACACAAAGATCATTGGATCTGATAAGGAAATAAACGATATTAACATTATTATGAATTGGTTTCACTATTTGCATAAAATATAATACAAAATAATATCTTGGTGTCATATTACACCACAAAAGCCCTTTATGACAATTTATACTCCCACTAGACCAAGGCATCATTAGGGATTTAACAAGAGTTACAAGATTTTGAAATACTAATATAGGTAAGCCTTTGGTCGATAGATCCGTAAATATAGGTTTACCATGAATGTAAACCACTCGAGTCTAAAATAAGGAAAAATTCATAAATGAAATTGTAAATCAAAAGCATTGAATTTGATAGGAAAAACAATGTTATAAACAATGGAAAAGCTTCAATTCTAAATTATATTCAAAATTTGGTACAACAAAAAACAATGAATTCGATAGGAAAACAAATGTTATAAATGCCAGAATATATCAAAGTTTCCTTAAGAACACAATTATAAATCCGATTAAGCCAAGACATCAAAATTCTCATAATATCCAAGAGTAAGAAGTCTCTAAAACTCTAATATGTTAGTCTTAGTAAACGAATCAATCAAAATGTTCAATATGAGTATGATGTTCACATATCTTCTCTTTAACAAACAAGAATTATAAATCAAAAGTTCAATATAACTAAAATTCCTATAATTTTCAGAGAAGTCTATAATGGAGTCACTGTTACAAAATGGTCAAGACTTAAAACTTGTGCACAACATGGAAAAAAACTCATTTCCTTGACAACGTTCCCTGACAAATTGCTATAGCATAACAAGTAACATACTCTCCACTCATATATATATATATATATATATATATAGGTAGTTGCAAGTGTCCATTTAACACTTCTCAACAGAATAACTATTCCAAAACATCATAAAGATGTAAATAGAGTTTGAGTAATTGTAGAGATCTGCATGACACTTTTCAACAAGACAGTTTTTTCAGGACATCATAAAGATGTATATACAAGTTAATGCAACTGTAAGTGTTCATTGACACTTCTTAACAAGATAGTTCCTCTAGGACATCATAAAGATGTATACATAAGTTGAGGTAGCTATAAGTGTCTACTTGAGCATACATTAAGTTGTCAATAGTAGAAGGAAATATAAATTTCTTTTCATCTTGGTCCTCTAATTGTTATATTAAGGACCCAAGAGGTTTAAATGACTTCTCAATCACCTATTTGAATAAGCATACCATAAAAGGAATAAGAGTGAATTTTGAATTTTATAAGCACTCAGTCAGGAGTTCCTTGAGACAAAAGAAAAAAAAAAGAGACCTAACAAAATGGAACTGAATTCCAATAACACAAAAGGTCTCATTAAGATTTATCATGTTGGGTTAACACTAAGATGTTAACATCATAAAGAGGTTAATGTCTCTTTAAGCTAATAGTATATTACTTAACATACATTATGAAAATAAAATTGTGGTTGAATATAATCATGTTAAATTTGAGATAAAATTTCCCTAGACTTATTTCAACTCAAAATTGATGATTCAATTTGCATATCAAATACTCAATCCATGATAAAACCATCCATTAAGGTTTGATGATATCATATCAGAAGCCTATTTAATTTTATAATCATTTTAAGAGTGTCCTCTAATGGACACTAACAAAATATATAGGAATAATTAATTCCTTTTACCTCATTACAATCACCTTGATCATATTGGGCTTAAAATTATTTTCAAATCTTTCTCTCTATTTATTAGGTCTTGAAGACCTACTTATAATCACGAGTTTGAGAAGACCCAAATGTGAATTCCAAAATTTTCAAATATAGTGTGAGATTATGACCGACTTTTATAAAAGGGTAACATACATAAAGTGTAAGTCTTAACAAAATATGTTTTGCAAATAAACCAAGCCAGTAACTAGAAATTTTAGGGATATGACATATTATATTATAGCATAGCAGAAGCATGATAAGGAACTTAGAGTTACAAACTTTCCTGTTAGTGGTTAACTTAATAGTCTTGGAGTCCCACTTTTCCTTCATCACCTAGCTCGAGCAAGAATAACAACTTTTAATACATTCTATGCAAAATCCAAAATTTAATGTTATATGAGATGATCTGTTCAATTAATCTAATTAACTTTTCTTTCTAGAAATTTAACTCAAATAATTAACCCATAACACTTGTATTATAATATGAAATTCAATGATGGAATCGTTAAATTTAAAAGAAATTGAAAGCCATAAATTCAACAATGTTGAATTACATGATCTAATTACTATAAAAGATCTATTATCCTTCTACGGTCCCAAAATAGCCAACTCGAATATTACATTAACTCTTTATTACCTATTCTTTTTCACTAATTAGATTTTGGGCTTTTAGCTCTTGGTAGACTTATATTTAACTCTTAACTGGATCTAAAATTCAAAGGATTCATTGTAGACTATTACCCATTTCTTCGTTTTAAGGAACAACCTCAATTAATTCATCAACTATCCATTTATCTAGCTGGGTATGGAATAAAACCTTCAGTAGTTAAACTATGACAGGATATACACAAAAGTGTATCAGACATGAGGTTTATCTCCTGAGACATGCTTAAAGGATTTTAGTTTAATGATAATGTACACAATCTTCGATATGAATTTTTTAAACACCAAACATTCCTTTAAATTGAGTGTTTTCAAATTGGGACACGTTTATGATTTTTTTGTTTCTCAAGCTTTAACAAGTTGCTTGAGCTATCTTCTAAGTGGCCCTCACATATTCCACTATTATTTCCATCAATGCCTTCACACACACACACACACACTCTAATTTAGTGGTGTCACAGTTCAAAAATGGTTTTTCATGACAGTGGAATTGTTGCTAAGTGCAATATGTGTATTCACCCTAGGGCTAGGGCCATCATTACAATTGCTAAAACATATTTTTGGGGACTTTTTAAGTTATTATAATTTGTCCTACTGAGAGTTTTTATTGTTGATAGTTGCTGTAAACAAGAGTTGAGGTAACAAAATTAGGAAACATGTATTTTGTGTATGCACATAATTATAAAACAAAGTTTCCTCCAAAAGGCTTAGCTTATGCAACTATATTAACAAGATTGTTTATCATAATCCTACCAAAGGGTCCCGGATTACAATAAACCAAGAAACACATTATACATCAAAAGACTCATATAACCAAATGTCTTTAACATCTCCATACCGATAGGGTACAAGAAATATTAAGACATTAATTTAACTAAACCTCAATAATATCAAATCACATTGTTAGTGCTACACCAATAAGGTGTATCGATTGCCAATGTAATTTACCCAGCAATAACTATACAATACTAATTTAAGATGAATACCTCAATTTAATTAACTAATATCTACAACTGGTCCCACAATAGGTGAATTCACAATTGCAAGGTGTCAATTGCCTAAGTGATCTTCACGACAAGTGAAATCACTTAATCCTAAGAGCAAGCAAATGCTAACACTTTTAATGTCATTTTACTTCAGAGGATGCATGATTGATTGCCAAGAATACAAAACCAATCATGCTTTTAATATCTAATTTTGTTTAAAATTAAAGAACATCCAAGCAGACAATATTAGGCTTTGTATAGTTACCATTCTTGAATGTTATATTGGCTTCAAACCATTTTCATTAGTCTATTGTATGAAGCCTAAAACTAAGTTTCTCGAATTTCAAAGGTCCTTAAGTCAATGAAAATGATGAAATTTAGGCTCAAAATTGGACCAGGATCGCCTTTGGCAATTTGTCTAAGCATTGGACTCTTAATGAGCTTTCTGAAATGGCATTATAAGCCAAAAATTCCATTTGTGTTAAAAGTTATAACTATTTTAGGTCAGGTTACCTGTTTAGGCATAGACTTAGACTTTAGACAATCAATCTAGCCAAATTAATCAACCACAACATGTCATGTCACCTATAACAAATGATTATATTGTCTAAAAAGTTTTAAATAATTAGGAAAATAATTTTCATAACCAAATTCATGAAATCCACATGAAAATTGGTTTCAGAATTACATTCAACACATTATTTAATTCATAAAGGCATTATTTCTCCAAAAATCATTTAGCCCAATTTACAAAGTTATATTAACAATGTCTTACTAATAGGGTATATCCAATGCCAATATAATATATATACTTTCTTGTGATTTCATCTAGTATTCAATCTTATCTCTAATAATTACTACAAAGTGTCTATAAGAAGAAAGGAATTGAATAATAACCACAACTTAAGTTGTTTATAAACCCAAACTATTATAATTGGGCCACCATAAGTGAACACATAACTACTAGGTGTGAGTGACCCAAAAAAAGGTCTATAATAGATTCCATTATATTTATTCCTTGAGAAAGTTGGAATAAAATCCACCAATAATTCCAATAAATTCATTTTAATTTATCCATATATTATTAGAGAAAGTGAGTATAGTATACTGCTCCTCATTATGTATAGACATCATACAAAAATTTTTAGGTCAAATTTCCACAATTACATATTGTTTTTAGGCCATAAATCTCCAAGAAATTATTTGGTTCATCAAAGTATTCTACCTCTGAGAGTGTAAAAAATATATAATACTAGGTTGTACTTAAAATATGCATAAGATTTTTTAGTCCAAAATTCAAAGAGTACCTATATAAAATACAGTGTAGAATACCATGGAAATTCATAAACTCATAATTCTGTATTTTAAAAAATTCCAAAAAAATTAACATTAATTAGGAAATTAAAAATTAATGTGGGAACCAAAATTTTGGGCCCAAATGGCTTTATAGGTAGGTCCATGTGCCACATGCACTACAAGGCATGAGTGGGCGTCAATGAATATCACTGTTCATCATCTTCCCAACCAAAATGGGTTTAAAGCGGGTTATTTGACTCATTTAGTGCCCCAGATGTAGACTCGACAATTTCTTGATTGGTTTTGGGCATTCTTAGTGTCAAAAGACTCAGATTTTCAAGACCTATAAAACTTCTATAACAACTTTTACAAATAACACACTATTAGAGAGGAATATTAATTGAAATATTAAGGGTATCCGCACATTCAAGGCATTCAATGGTAACTTAAGTTTAAGATGAAAAATCACCCCTACTAGAGTTGAAACTCATAAGTAAGTTAAATTCCTTGAGAAATTTCGAAAGATTCGATCTTAGTTAAGTTGCATTGAATTTGAAAAACATATGCAATGTTAAATAATGCAAGAACACGAACATAGTGAATCTTTTCCAAAATTTTTTAATTAGAAACATATGTATATACATTGCAAAAAACGTATATAGTGTTAGATTATGCAAGAACATGAACATGGTGAATCTTTTCTATAATCTTTTAATTATAAACGTGTATATACACAAGCCTTTTCAACAAAATAACCTATAGGAAAAGAATATCAAAATTTTAATGGGGCTCTGATAACAATTGTGATAAAACTATAGAACAATGTTAATCAAATCACACACATATTAGCAAGAAAGGAATAAGAGAACTTATCTTATGGTGTAGACATGATTAAGAAAAAACTTCAAGTAGAAAATGAGGTGAACATCAACCCATAAGACCCTTGCTTAATTGAGAGAGAAAGAGAGAAAAAAAGATTGAGAGTGTATTAGGAATTGCTTAATTAGTCTTATAAGACTAATAATGATATTATTTATAGACATTTTAATCTTCTTACAAAATAATTCAATTAGACCTAAGATTAAACCCAATAATCTCTCTTTCTATTAATAATTCAATGGGATAATTACTAATTAAATTTGGACTGCAAGTTAGGATCTTTACCTAATAAGCCAATAGATAATCCAACTCATTAATAATTATCCATTTGACAACATAGATCCAATCCATTCTTGATTTAATCTAAATATATTAATTATCTGATTAATTAATTAGAATATATTAATCTAATAACAAATTAGTGTCAATCTATAAATTTATTCCAACATTTGCCTCTTTCTTTCCCCCATTTTCCAAGTACATCTTTCACTGAGTCTAAAGTATCCGCATAAAACAACAACTTTCTAGCATTCTCGACACCTTAAATCTTCAAACTCAAATTCGACTTGCCTATCTGTGAGGATATTAGAGTAAAATAAGGACTCGAACACTCACTCTTAACAGAAGATGATGGTGCGGATACCGGGGTAGGAAAAACATATGGATTAGATTCCTTCGGCATTGTCGTGGCAGCATCGCCAGAATTCGACGCAGATAGAGGAAGAAGAAGTTGGCATTGAATTTAGGCCACCAAAATGATGTCGTATCAACAACATTTGATGCAAAAGAAATTGCCCCTCAAAATACACCATTTCAATTAAGTAAAACAGTGTGTTTTAAGGGGTATGAAGACGTGGCACAATATCACGTGTACAATTGCTTCGCCAGGCAAGAAGAATTATTGGATTTTCTTTGGTAAATTCACTTCATTGGAATGGATCTGAACGCTGACAAAGAGTGGACAAAGATGCGAGTCTATGGCGGACGTTGTTCGATAAGATTTTGTCCAATTAATTACTATTTTTTGTTTTTAAATTATATTATTTATTAATATAAGAAACAAATTTTTTGTGAGAAAAGTGTAGTTTTTATTTCTGATAAATATATGCTTAGATTATTGGTTTTAAAGTTTAAAAAAATCTAAAACTTCAAAAGATTAAATTATATATGTTTAAGATTTATAGACTATATATTCTATATATTTTTCAAAGATAAAAAGAAATTTTAAAATCTTTCAAAGATAGACAACAAGTACTATTAAATTATGGGGAATGCATATGTTCTCTTATTTGATTTTAGATATTACACTAATTTTATATTAAAATTTTCATAAAAAATTGTAGCTAAAATGGTCTTACAATTTATATTAATATTTCGTGAATACAATCATGCAAATATTGTCGAATATTTTTTTTTTTTAAATCTTTGCCCCAAAATACTTGACCTTCTTCTCAAGGCTTCAATTGATATTGCTCTTATTTCTCCTGTGGGTAAACTCAGGCGTCAAGTCGTCAAAATCCCTAGCTTAGCATCCGCGACACCCATGGGTTTACTCTCCTGGTGGAAGGGCAAGAAATCCCAACCTGAAGCCAAGCCTATTGAGTATTCCAACCCGACGGCGACGGCGACGAAAGCCGCTGAGGTCCCCGGCATGAATGGAGCAATGGAGGTTCCCCGATCCCCTAACTTTAGCGTCTCCGTTTTCGAGTTCGGCTCAGTCGCCGCTTCAGCTGACAAGGTCACCCTGGCTGGCTATTGCCCTGTCTCCGAAGAACTCGAGCCTTGCCGCTGGGAGATCCTGCCGGCGAGTGCCTCCGACGCTCCGCAGTTTCGCGTCGTCTTCGGTTAGAACGACATTGTAAGCGCAGTGAATTCCATTCTCTTTCTGGTTTATTCTGCGAACGATTTTGCTTAGCCATGTGAAACTGGTATGAGGAAAGAAAATTTATGTAATTTTAGTGTAACGGGATTCACTTGAATTAAGTATAGGGCTCGCTGTTACTAATATGGTAATGTAGTCAAGTGTCTGTGTTGTTGGCATGATAAATTCAGTTAAGCTGTGACATTGATTTTTGAGGGAATATTTGACTGTAGGTAGACATGGTGTGTGCAAAAGTACAATTGACATTTGTGGTCCGTTGCAATTAGACTTGGCTACTTTAAAATTTGCAAATTAAGGCTGGAACCGGCCATGATCAGCTTTAATTGCAATTATGTTCCTTGAGTAGTTTCTGAAAAACATAAACGTTACTAGTGAATGAAAGTATCTGGGTTTGTTCTACTGTCTAAAGAAGTATACTCTGTCTTCGGTCTTTAGAATCTTCCGTGTTAGTTGATCCAAAGTGGGAATTAATCTCAACTTCGATATTCGTTCATCATTGGACCATTGGGTTCAATGACAAGAGTCTGTTTTATAGAGAAAAGAAACACAATTTTTGCTTTGCAACTGGGAACTTTGATAGTTGGAGTTTAAATGTGTTTAGGCCGTTGATTAGAATCATTCTTCAGTGGCTGTAATAGTTTTCACTGAACATATATGCTTCTCTTTTTAATACATATTTCTGGTTGATTGAACACTTGTGATGCCCACCAGTATTTGGTCATTATGCACTTTTGTTACTAAATTCTCCAGCTAAGTGGTTCTTTTTTTCTCAGCTCGGATTTCACAAATGAACCAGTATCTTCAAAACGTTTTGCAGATGACTTGGAAGAGGCGAAGGAATTGCTCTATAGATTTAAATGTAATGTCAGACAGTCAGTACCTTCTCTTCATGTCTCTTGGATGCTTAGTATGTTATAATGTAAGGACACGACTTTGTCATCAATTCTAGACCTGCTAGACAGTTGTGCTTTAAAATTGATTGACAATCCCGTTCAATCTCCAATTTAACTTTACTGATCTATGCTGCGATGGTCAAATGAAGTGCTTGTTGAATAGTATATAACCAATGATTAACGAGTATAATCGTTATAGAGTAGGAGTACTGAAGTAATGAGTCATCATTAATATTACTTCCTACTTAAAAACAGATGAGAGAGTGAAAATATATGAATCTAGCTTCAGTCATATGCAAATATGTCCAATTAAATCAAATCTCATCTAATACCAGCTTGCCACTCATACAATGTCCTTATTTTTATTGAAGAGTAGTTAGTAGGAGTAAGATTGGGTTGATTGAGCATGACCAATTATTTTAAGATAGTGATGTGCTAGCAGCATTAGGGTAACATTTATTGCTCCAGTTGCTGTCCCAAGTGAAGCTGCATTCTTCAATCCAAGAAGACCATTCAATATCTGATCACAAATGAATTTGCTGCTCTTATTTCCATCGACATTGTTTTCGTCTGCTTGATGCAGCTGAAAGAGAGATGGATCGATTGAAAATTGGAAAGGTTGATTGTTTCATTTGTAGGTACAAAAGAAAATGAGAGCTAATATGGAACAAGATATACATTAATTTTTCCCATGAATGATAGCCTACTTTAATTCATGTTATCCCTGAACACATGCATATTAAATTCCCTTATAAAAAAAAGAAAGCCACTTGAAGAGGACAAATTCAAACTCTAATTTAATAGAGACCACGAGAGACAATAGTGAATCTGAAACATAAAATATGAAGCTGAAGCTCAGAAAAGCGAGTGAAAAAGAAAACACACAAACCAGGTTTGGAGTAAATACATTTTCACAGAGATGAAGCAAAATCTCACAAGCACCAAGTGTTAAAGCATCCTTTAATCATTATCGTCACTCATCCGTATGTAACACATTATGGCGAATACAAACACAAAGAAGGAGGAGAGGTCCATTGCGAGTGCTCCCCAACCAATAACCCCAGCATGCTTTAATATGGCTGGTATGGCTATGCTTCCCATAACCGAGGCACCAGTCAAGAACTTGGTTGCATTCACCCAACTGCTTCATCAAAAATAAATATATATACTAATAAGGTTAAGTGATTCGATTCTCCAGCTTTGTGAACTATTCTAAAGATCATGGTTTACCTGCTTTCAGATTCAGAAAGTAAAGAATAGCCATCAGATCCGGCGAAGAACAGCAAGGGCATGGGAAGAATAACATACATTATGGCTGCAAAAACAACAAACAAGTATAAGTTAGTCCCCAAACATTTTGCTTCAATCAAAGTTGCCCCTCTAGGAAGTATTTGTAGGCTTTCTGATGCATTAAAATTTAGCTTTGATACAAACCAACTTCGATTTGGGAGATTAAACACCTGGGCAACCACATGAGATCATATTTTTGCTTAGGGACCAACGTGATTAGGGGAAAAGGTTGGGGAATATATTTGAGAGGCTTTATTTTTGGAGGACTGAATTGAGAGGAGAATAATCTTTCAATGACTAAATCAAGAGATTTTTATCTTTAATGGACCAAGCTAAAGAACAAAGTAATCTTGCAGAGACTAAATTTAGGATAAATTATTATTCATATCATTACCGCATATGAAATCGAATAAATATGTAGTTATATACTGGAATAAATGTTATAACTCACCAGACAACATCGGCCACCAATTATCATACAATGCACATGCCTGTCACATAACGCAGATGGAAACAACGATGATTTTGCCAGAAGTTTTCACATATTTATACATATAAATCGTAAATAATGACTATGGAGATTGAAGAAGTTATTACAGACCAAAATTTGCAAGACAATCCCACCCGAAACCAAAATTGCCAATAGGGCAAGTTTCCCCGTGTTCAAGCAGGAACGAACATAACCTGGTAAATCTGCCATCTCCAACTCACCTCATGCCATATGGAGGAACAGCTGAAACAAAATCTCAATAACAAAATGCTGTAAGGTACATGATACATGAAAAAGTCAAATGACAGTTTAAGTCAATATATAGTAAGCAATTCCTTCACTAAACAGTAGTTAATCCCTAATGTTGAAGATTGCAATAAATCTCATTTCACGTACTGTTTATATTTTACACAATTCCTGTCAGTGAAGAGAAACAGTATGGCTTTAGGGTTGAGATGGAGAACAAGCAGGCCATATTACATAATGGACAACTACCACGGAGTAATGATATCAAATAGAGAACAAAAACCATGTTTGCAAGCCAACACCAAATCTTAGCTAGCGGTAAATATTCATGATAAGCGTCTGATCAGAAGACCTTAATTAAAATCTTATCGCGATTTGACCATTGAAAGCAATATATGGCTAGCAACATTACATTCAATATTACATATCCAATCATATATGACATACATATAATCTTCATTCTAAAATTGAAAATGACATTTCCACACATCTTTACAAGTCTTAGAATCCGGACATTTCCAGGACTTAATATAACATGATCTAAAACTCAAGCATACAAAGATTGGAGTGATAAATAGTCAAAGCGGAAAATCATATTATTCTGTCGACATTATAATGATTCAAATCCAGAATTAATTTATGAAATTGAAATTAAAGAATATTTATTCCTCAACTAGCTTAATTTGACAATTAACCCCAACTTATTTACCATGCTTTAAAGTTAAAACAAACAGCCATCGCAGCACCAGTTTTTCTCATCTTGCGTATATAAAGGGTACTGAATTCAGCTAGTCAAACAATCTTATGGCCAAACCCTCTAGTTATGAAAAAAAAAAAAAAGAAAGAACCCGGGGAGTCACATTTCAAGATTCAATTTCTCCAGAGAATTTCCTCATTACCTACAGCCCACAAACCTAATGCCGTTAGCATAAATCAGAAATCATCGTTTTTCTTTTTAGCACTCGAAAATTCAATCTACCACATACCTTACGCGAGAGTGAAAATCAAACAAATCTAGAAACAGAAGAACATCGTTTCACTTTTCGCGGTGAAGGTCGTTTTTCAGTTACCAAGAGCGACAAGTAGCAGCCCGATAGAAGAAGAAATTCATAGAAAGCTACAGCAGAACGAGAACATCGAACACCAAAACAGTGCAACTTAACGTCGATGAAACCATGCTGTACGAAAATTTTGAAACAAAAGCCTAAGAAAATCGTACCTAAAATATCTAGAAAGTTGAAGAAGCCATAAATTTCATCGCAGCTAAACAAGTTTCAAATAGCTTGATTTAGTTTAATTCATATCTGCACCTGCGTGACCCATCTGCCGGTCAGACAAAAAGTGAAAGCGGCTGACCGAGCGGTTTCCTTACCGTACAGGTTGCTTCCTCCATCCTTTCAGTATTCTCTAGAGTGCAGTCGATAACTTATTATTTTAAATTTAGTTTTTAGAAAATTACAATTTAAATAGGATAATTGGAATTATTGTTAAATTATAGTTAAATAAAATAAATTTTAAAAAATTATTATAAGGAATTTCAAATTTTAAAATTATTTTAGAGAGCCTAAGGACCAATTTTTTTATCCTAAAAAAATTATGTTCTAGAATTTCGAGACTACATAATAAAAGAATTTCAGATAATTTTTTTTATAAAAAAATTTTGATCTCTAAAATTTTAAAATAACTTTAAATTTTAAGGTTTATCACAGTAAATATCTTAAATTTATAGTCTAGAAATATAATTTTTCCTTTTGTCATCTATTTGATTTAGTTAATTTATAATCGTGATTCGAATTCAAATTAGTGGAGACAAATACAATAGTACTGAAGCTAAAAAAAAAAATAATACATTTTATAAAGTTGCCATTTTCTTGGAAAAAATGTAGTTCTTTTATTTTGTTTGCCAAATAATGTTATTGACTTAAAATACTTGAATTCTTCTGTATTCTTTTTAAGAAAAATTTGAAGCTGTATTATAATGAATTATTATATATTTTTATAGTTAAAAAATAAAATTTAATTTCAATAAAAATTTTTTGCAAATTTTCACTTAAAAATCATTACAAATTAAAAGACAAAATTTGGATAATCATCTTGCTGTTATAGTTTTTAAAAAATCATGTGACATTACATATAATATTTTATTGGATAATTTAGTAATAAATACTGAAAAAATTATATTTAAATTTTATCATATTTTAAATCATTAAATTATTTAATAGTAAAATTTTTAATAAATCTTAAAACATCTCAAATCTAATACTTCTCATTTTCAAGATAAAATGGAAAAAAAAAAAAAAAGAGGAAAAACAATAGTAGTAATGAGTTCGGCAAACTCGGATCGCGCGAGAGGAAGGAAGGCCTAAGCAACCTGGTCGGCCGGTCACAATACCCCGATCCCTCTCAAATGAAGCGCGCAAAACCAAAGTCGAATGCGAAAACTTCAAATCGTTCTGATAATTCTTCTTCTGCTTCTTCCTTGAAATCATTCATGGAGCCCCCTCCCAATTTCTTTCCCTCAAAGCAGGAGTTCCCCAGGCTCATCGTCGTGCTGGCAGTCGCGTCTGCAGTTGCTTGGACCTGCAACCTCTTCTTTACCTCTCTTAGTAATCCCCCCACGAAGCCCTTTTGCGATAGCAATGTGGTGTTTCCCGATTCATGTTCCGGTGAGAGCTCCTTCCGATGATATTGTTTGCTTAGCTTGACTGTTTAACAAGTATATAGGGGCTACTGAATGTGAAAGGGGTGATGCTGATTTTCATTGCATTACTTCTATAGTTCTGGAGCTTACTGCTGTTTTTAATTCATAGATTTTATTTGCGTTCTGTTTTGGACAATATAGAAAGATGCTTTGCCTCTTATCTTCGTGATAAACTTGTGTTCTTCAAGGTCTTGTATGTACTTGGGTTACAATTCAAAGTGATTCTCACTCGTATGATTCTCTCTAGCGTAAGATAATATTTCCTATGCTTTGATATGAATCTGACTTTTATCTGATACCATGGGAACACGACAAAAGTGTGTATGTACTTTAAAGTTTCAAGTGTCGCATTGTGTGTAATAAGATATGGCACACGGACTCTGACATGTCTCCGTTTCCGTAGTGTCTATGCTTCATACATTGGATATGAAAAATGGCGAAGCCTGATTGCCTGCATTGAGCAATCGGTATTAGGTTAGGTTTTCAATCTTGGAGATGGCTAACCAAGCTAGGTTTTTCTACGTAATATTCAACAAGCCAAATCGCCACAGTAGGTGCTACGTCTATAGTCTGAGTGAGTTGGAGATATCTTAATGTAGCGTAAAATGAATTGCATATATATGATTAACTACAAGTAATCCATATTCTTTGGCATTTTTTCATTCAATTTTTTTTTTTTCCTATGCTCTCTAACAAAGTCTATCACTTGTCAAAATGAATAATTGACCTGTTTTCCTTCTTAGGTGAGGGTTTAATATCTCTTTCTTGTGTAGAGTGTAGACTATAATTTCTTGTGACTGGGAACTATTGCAGATGATTGTGAACCTTGTCCAAGTAATGGAGCATGCTACAATGGCAAGTTGGAATGTCTCCAGGGTTACCGAAAGCTTGGGAAGTCGTGTGTAGAAGATGGAGATATTAATGAATCAGCTAAAAGGATTGTGCGTTCCTTGTATTATATTTGTTCTGGTTATTGATGTTGATAAGTGAATGCTGTCTATTATCTTTTTCCTTTTCTCTCTGAATTTTATTTACTTCATTCTGATTTAAAATTTTTTATATGATTTTATCACAGTCAGAGAGAGTAGAGTGTGACCTCTGTGAGGATTATGCTCAGTATTTGTGCTATGGAACTGGATCAGTTTGGGTCTGTGTCACTTTTAACCCTTTGACTGTGCATTCTATTCCTATCACTATCAATATCATGTTCTGTTACTAATGCAAATTATTCTTAACATTGATGGTTCCAAGTTCCCTTTTGTAAACCAATTTCAGGTTAAAGAGGATGAAATACGGAATCACGTTGATCATATTGAGCCAATGGAAAATGTTCTACTGGATAATGCACTTTATAATTATACAAAACAAAAGGCAATTGAAACAATGGCTAAATTATTGGAGACGAGGACAAATTCTCATGGGTATATTACATTCTCTTACTTTCCAATCCCTAAGTGTAGTTGTTTAGTGACTTTTTGTCATATGTTTCCTGAGACTTATGCATTTGATATCCTTCTGTCTCATACAGAATGAACGAGTTCAAATGTCCAGACATGTTGGCAGAGCATTACAAGCCACATGCTTGTCGCATTCATCAGTGGATCTCACAACACATTAAAGTTGTTTTGCCAATTTGTGCCCTGGTACTCCTCTCTTAAATGGATTTCAATTTTATGCAAAATGTTTTTTTATTTCTAAACTGTTAAGACATATTTTAATCCATATGTTCCATTGTTAATATGATTATACCTATTAACAATGTTGAGATCAAACAGCTTGTTGGATGCACGTTTTTCACCTGGAAAGTCCACCGGAAACTACACATGTCAAGAAGAGTTGAAGAGCTTTACAATCAGGTAAAGGGGAACTTTGTTGTCTATTTTGTTTAATTCCAGGTGACCCAACAGATATGTACATGCTGTAGCCTAGTTTTTGTCAGTAATAATCTGATTCCTTGTTGTACTTTACATCATACTATATCCATCTTCTAAATATAGTTTTTAGATAGATCATTTTAAGTGGCAAGCTGGTTGTGGAAGACATATTATTATGGGAGTATATGAGTGATCATCACATGCTTTATGAATGAATATATATTGCCATATGTTAGTATGTGTGAATTCAATTTGAGATGCGCAAATTTCTTGATTGAAATTATGTCCAAGCAGATAAACAGAATACTTATGCCTCATGTTATTGTCGACAGTATGACACTGATTAGATGGGATTGGTGTGTAATGGTGACCATGGGATATCTGTGCCCACCATATATAATTGCATATGCATTATAGTTCTGTAGTTTATGATAAGTGTAAAGGTTTCCCTAACTTGTGCAAATTGAAGTTATATGACATTATGAACTAGGATTCTGATCAGTGCAATGGGACAATTGCTCAGATGGCAAAATAAATTTAATATTTAGTTTTTATCAAAAAGAAAAAGTGGCTGTATCTTTTGGTATTTTGAAAACTGTACTTACGACACTTGTTCATGGCTACTATTGTATAGCTGATTCGTTGTGACTTTATTTTGATTTCATCTGTATATTTGATTCACTAATTCATAAAAAATAACAGCCCTTTGTTGCTGATGTAATAGGTGTGTGAAGTACTTGAAGAGAATGCGCTAATGTCAAAGAGTGTTAATAGTGAAGGTGAACCTTGGGTTGTTGCCTCAAGGTTACGAGATCACCTACTTTTGCCAAGAGAGCGGAAGGACCCTCTGTTATGGAAAAAGGTACTCAGAGTTATTTCTGAATGGGCTGCACTTGATTATTCTGTTTGTCATCCTAATTATTGATATTATCAAAGTGAAGGGACTTGTATATATTTTGTCAGTAAATTTGCTGTTGCAGAAGTTTCCCTACATGGTGTCATTTGAATATAATCTTTTCTTTGTTCTCACTGCCTATATTTTCATTCTTTCTGCTCTTCTGCATCTTATTCTTAACCTTCAATCAGAAATTAGTTATTTTTCCAATTAAGAGGCTTCAGCCAGAATCAAGTCATGCTTTGTTGTGGCATATCCTCATAAACCATGCTGGAGTTGGGTTTTCCAGTCTTTTCTCATTGTGCATGTTAATTGATTATGGGGCACAAAATTATAAAACAAAATATCTGTTCAAGTTTCAACCTAACTATTTGGAGAATTGCTGTTCATAACTTCATTGTAGCTATGTCATTCAATAACTGTTGTCCTTTAATTAAAGTTAAATAAGAGAAATATGTTAATGAATTTAACAATTAGTTAAATGAATGATTGTTCAAGTTTTTGGTTATAACTTTGTTTTGGTTCACAGGTCGAAGAATTGGTTCAAGAAGACTCTCGAGTAGATCGCTATCCGAAGTTGGTGAAGGGTGAATCAAAAGTGGTATGGGAATGGCAAGGTACTTAAGGGTTCTAAAATGTTTGAGTAGCCAATATAAACAGGATATTGCAATTAACATTGTCTTCGTTAAGGGATTTTCACTAAATTGCTCTCATAATTCAAATCAGATTTAGTATGATCGTGGTTAGATCTGCATGAAATTGATAGATGAGATAAATTCCTTCCCATATAAAGATCAATTTAATATAATGAGAATATGACATTATCATGGAGAACAAACCTTTTGGAGGGAACCCACCCAAAACACTAGCCTATTAGGGGGTAGAACTCCTCAAGCTTATATGGCCTTGCTTTCAAGGAAACCTCCCCAATATGGGATTCCATCATAGCACCGTCCTTGAAGAGCCGATGTCTCAGTAGCTGCACTCTATGGCACTTCACTCAACCTTCTTGCTGGTCAGAACCCTTCGTAGGTAGCCCTTTCCATGACTTCTACCAATGATGGAGTCCCACAATGGGGAGGTTTCCTTGAAAGAGGGACCTTATAAGCTTGAGGAGTTCTACCCTTTAATAGGCTAGTCTTTTGAGTGGGTTCCCTCTAAAAGGTTTGTGCTCCATCAATTGGTATTAGAGCGTGGGGTCGACGTCACGAAAAGGGCTACTTACGAAGGGTTCTAACCGACAGGCATGCTGAGTAAAATATCGTAGAGTGCAATCACCGTAATGTTGGCTCTTCAGGGGTGGTGCTATTATAGGGACATAGGTAGTATGGGATGCCTAAGTTTTACATTGAGTAGTGTGAGATGCTTGATAGGATACTTAAAGGATGTGATTTTTCTCCCTTGCAAGCTAATTTTCAAGGTTGGGTTCCCTACACTCCCTTGGATCTTATCACATTACTTTTTTGATGGCTCAAGAATCTAGATTGGTTTCTAAGGTCGTAATTGATGTATCTAACATTCTGATGCATGCACGCTTGCTTTTGGCTGTTATTTGTGTATGGGCCATTTAAGGATGGAGATTTCTTTTCCCTGACTAGTTTTACTTCTTCCTGTACTCTAGTTGAAGGCTCTCTAAGCTCTTCAAAGATTAAAAGAAAAGTAGATGCAAGCAAAATGAGGGTCAGTGAAGGTGCAGACCCAAGTTATCAACAGCATCCCACACCAAAGACTGGTTAGCAATATTGTTTTTATGCTCTAATTTTACTCGTTTCTTGATGTAGTTGAAATGATTTGTTGTGGTATTAAATTGATGCAGAGCCCAAGGAACTACTTTTTTGACACAAGGGTTTCTTTGAATGATCACTTCTGTTATGTTTCAAATATGTTGGCTGAAACAACTTTTGTATTTGCTGAAGGCTAGTCCTACGTTGTTTGTATAAAGAAAGCTAGGTAAGACATCTAAAAGTAAGCTACGCTCTCTGGTGATTTCCTGTACATCCATCCCTTTTTTAACCCTGGTCAATTCCCTTGATTGATTTCTGTAGTAAGTTGTGTGTTTGCTAGGTTCAGAATCTTGTTAATTTTTACAGCACAGATGGGCAACATATGTAGCATTCGTGTGCATATTATTTTTTGACAACAGTGCCAGTGCATATCATATTTGCTGTCTCCTCGTATACCCTGAGCTTTAATTCCCCTATTTTCAGTATTCAGAAGAACGCCTTTGGTTGTCATATGGGCTTGCTTAAACCCCTATGGCTTTGGTGCTTGCAGATTCTCATAATGTTAAGTTATCCTCTTATCTTATGCATGCCACTATGTCGAGACTACATCAGAATCTGGATCCTCTGAAGTTTTGGGCATAAATTTCTTTGTAAAGTTAGAGAGAAACTGAGAGAAAAGAGAGAGTGGATAAAAAGAGAAGAAATGGACTATATGCAGTCTCTCTCCTCTCTATGTCTATATCTCTCCAAAATTTACAGGAAATGTATGGAAAAAAATGTAGAGGATCTATTCTGCATAACTTCACAGGCAAAATAGGTTTAAAATTTAGAATTTAGGATTTAAGCTTCTGCGCACATGCAATTGCAAAGCCTGTACATAAGAAGGCTACCCCAAACTTTTGATTACTCAGATACATGCAGTGGTTACTATTGATCTCAGTAGCATGGAAATGATTGTGGTCTAGTGTCTGGAAAGTGCCATAGTTCGCATAATCATCTTGGAACTGGACATAAAATGTGCAACCTCACCTTTATGTGAGGATTATATATATTTTTGCATCATAGGGATTCGGACCTTTCAATTTTGATTTGTCTTCTCTGCAGATTTTCCGTGTAGACCAAGTTGTAGATCTCTTGTACATGCTTAAATTGAGGGATGTGCGTACAGCTCACGGGTCCTTGAGGCCAGTGGATCTCTAATTATGGGATAAGCTCTGTAAGTGATGTAAACATATCTAATTAAGAATTTTACGTCTTCCTTTTGGGTCAAGCAACCATTTTTCTTCTTAGGGTCTATGTACAAAACAATTATACAGATGTACGGTTGCTGCCCCCTTTTTGGGGCAAAATATGTACAAGTAAAATTACACACGCCCATTTCAATCACAAAAAAAGTATAAGACACATGATTATTAGATCTATACAGATAGTACAAAATTATTGATTCAATTGGCTTAGAGTTGTGTACTGTACGTAAGTGAAGAACTGGCTATAAGTATTTTGGGCCCATGGAATTTTGCAGAGTTATCGTGAAAGACAGGGACTTCCCAATAACTAATTGGAAGGTGACGGCAATGACCCGAAAGAGAGGAGAAAATGACTGAT
Organism: Delonix regia; assembly: GCA_037074485.1. Classification (NCBI taxonomy): domain Eukaryota; kingdom Viridiplantae; phylum Streptophyta; class Magnoliopsida; order Fabales; family Fabaceae; genus Delonix; species Delonix regia. The sequence goes on from CM073461.1 coordinate 4,365,600, forward strand.
GTGGCACTCATTTATGTTATACAGTGACAGATCATAACCTATTCTGTCGGCAAGAAATGGATTTTCTTTTACTCACATCTTTCTTCGATTCAAACTTCAGTTGAATCCTTAGTTAATGCACTTGTCGCACAAGAATTTGTTTCTACATGAAATTGGTGTCTTCTAGTAAATAGTTTTATTTGGTTTGGTATTAAAATTTGATTTGTAGAAAAATAGAAATAAATTATTTTGCGTTAATTGGATTATATTAATACAAAGCTACTTTTTCAAATAAAATATTTAAATATTAACAATCATTTACTTTTAATCAAAAGTAAGTTTCCAAGTTATATTTATTCAAAATCAACTTCTCACTTATGCAAACAGAATTTATATCTTAGTATCTTCCATTAATTCTGATACTTAGAAGTATTGCTCAATGTTATCGTTTACGTTTGTGACGTTAAATTAGGCGAGAAGTATTGCTGAGTGTTATCGTTTACGTTTGTGACATTAAATTAGGCCACGTGAACATTTGCCCTATGATAGTGTCTCTTATGGAATCTGTTTATGATTAAACAATAAAAATCCAACGCCCTTGGATACCTGTTTATTTATTTATTTTCTGATATTTTTAAACGGGATTTAACGTTTGACGTAATCAAATCGACTGCTTGGCTGTCGATAACATGGAATTCTTACTGAAGATTTTTATAATTTAAGACAGGCCAATAATGACTTTTGATTCCATCAACAAATTTCTGTGAGTATTATCCAAAGACACGTGCTTCGTATCAATTAGTTAAACCCGCGGCGAGTATAGTTGAGTTATTATTATTATTTTTTTACTGCTAAATAGAGTTCTTTGAAAAATTCTTTCATTGAGGGTTGGTGCAGACATCAACTGTCTTTTAGTTATAAGTTACATGGGTTTGAGAAACCAGTAAAAAGGAGGGAGGAGTTACTCATTTCAACAATTTGTGTTTTAATATTGGATAAACAATAGTTAGAGTTTAATTTACTTCTGAAATTAATTGAGTCACAATTTTTTATAATATTTGTGAAATTAGGGGAGTAATGACATCTGCACACCAATTGCAGAAAACTAATAAAATATTCCTAGTTGGTTCGTTAAAGTTTCGAGAGTTGAATTCATATAATTTTAGCCACTCTCAACCATCATTAAAAGCAAGATTCTACCATTAATGAACCGGAAGGATTAAGAATTACAAACCTGAATTTACCCAACCTGTCGGCCAAAGCGTCAAATGTGGGCACGAGGACACAGTACAAATGTCAAAGATCATCCCCTGTTCTCCAATTACTTTCTTTTCTCGCTCCACTCCTACCACTCAACACTACATTCTCTATATCCACCGCCACCTCACTGCACATACACACACTCTCTATTTTTCTTCTTCTCTCCTTCGAGATATTTTAACATAGCTTGTTGCTCCCATCTCTCTTATGATTGATTCAAGCCAGTAAGAGATCTACAAGTTGAAGGAGAGGGAGAAAGAACTTTATTATACTGAAGACGTCTCGTTTAGGTTAGCTTTTCGATTTTCTCTGAGATGCATTTTTCTCTTGTTTCTCTCCTCTTATCGAATTTACTAAAACTTAGTAGTCGTCTAGCTATATGATTTATTTTTGTTCGTTTAGTTTTTCAACTAAATTCCATTGTTGCTATGTTGAAAGAAGCCAGATTTAGTTGTGATCTTGCTGTTCTTTTCAACATGAGTTCACATTTACAATGTAAAATTTCTACTTTTGAACTAAGTTTCGGTATGTTTTAGATGGTGTTATTGTAGATCTTCATTAGATCCAACTAAACAGGAGATCTTCATTACTTTGTGTTTTTGTTCTTTCGTAAGTTATGCTTCACGATTTATATTTTGTTAGCATGAAGCTTGTTGCCATGGTTACGAATACCAGCTTTCACCTTCTTTTTGGTTCGGGGTTAAAGGAACAACTGTGTTATGTAATACAAGAGAGTGGAATATAGAGGTAGCTATCTGGATTCTGTGAAGTCAAGCAATGATCAAGTGATTCCAAAAAATTCTGCTTATAAAGTTCTCATCTCACACTGTAAAATCAATGATAGTCACATATTAGATTCAAACTCCACTTGCATGTATTTTATATTTGTAAAAGAATGGAAAAAAAAAATGTCCATGGTCATGTATGCCCTGAGAATTGAAAATGCGTTAGTGTCAAACTATCAATTTATGAATGATAAGTGATGGAAAGGGAACTAAGCTTGTTTTTCTTCTCTTCTATATATATGGCGAACGATGAGGTCTTCCTATGCTGTATATTGTATCATAAAATTTCCTTATGGATGCTATCCTAGCTTGTAAGTCAAACTGTGTCAAGGAGGTCACTATGGTATTAATATGTTACTCAGCGCCAAAAGAAGAATATGTTACTTGATAGTTAAGACTAACAGTAACTCGACATGCTTCTTTGCTAGTTTCTTTCTCAATTATTGTAATCCATTATATCAGTAACTGTTTTGTCGTCTTTCAAAATGCTTTATGCCAAGGTTGTTATGTTACATTTAAGGTTTATAATTGCTTAAATCTTGGTGATCTACCATAACTTGTCTGTCTCTAATTTCGTTGGTCATTCCTTTAGGTTATAATGAGCCGATTAATGGGTTCAAAAAACAATGTATCAAGCCACAGAGCACGAAGACCACTGTCAATATTTGCTGTGATTGGTCTGTGCTGTTTCTTTTATCTTTTGGGAGCATGGCAAAGGAGTGGGTCTGGAAAGGGAGACAGCTTGGCCTTGAAAGTAAATAAGCTGACAGAATGCACTGTTTTGCCCAATTTGAGTTTTGAATCTCATCACAATGATGTAGAGATTGTTGAACCTTCTGAACCAAAAGCAAAAGTGTACAAGCCATGTGATAGCAAATATACTGATTATACACCTTGCCAAGAACAAGACCGAGCAATGAGATTCCCTAGAGAAAATATGATTTATAGGGAAAGGCATTGTCCACCTGAGGAGGAAAAACTATGGTGTCTTATTCCAGCCCCCAGAGGCTACACTACTACTTTTCCTTGGCCCAAAAGCCGTGATTATGCTTACTATGCTAATGTTCCCTACAAAAGTCTGACAGTGGAGAAGGCTGTTCAAAATTGGGTGCAGTTCCAGGGAAGTGTGTTCAAATTTCCAGGTGGAGGAACCATGTTCCCTCAAGGAGCAGATGCATATATTGATGAACTTGCATCTGTTATCCCTATTGCAGATGGCTCTGTTAGAACAGCTCTGGACACTGGTTGTGGAGTAAGTCAATTCAAATAGTTCTTCTGTTATATATTTCTTTATTTAGAGTGTGTTAAGGATACTTAAATATTCTTTCCATCTTGTGTTCATCCTTTCCCTATGATCTTTTCTTCCATTTTTAATATTTCTTAATATTTAAATTTCATCTCTTTTTGTTATAATCTGCCATAATTACCTTCTAAGATATATTCAACAGCATGAGGATGGCTGTGATTCATTATTATTATTGAGGCACTTCTGTAGAAAATCCGAAATCCTGGTGTTTGAGTATTTAGGGTTGGATTTAGAATGCTTAGCTAAAGTCCATTTATTATTATTATTATTTCCTTCTTTTATGTTTTCATTTTACATTGTAATCCTTGTGGTAATGGCTGTTTTTATGCCTCTTGGCTGTGGATTTTTTACATATATTTTGAGTATAACCAAATTTTTTTTTTTTCTGGCCATTGAGTATACCCAGATGATGGCCACTTATTTCTTTAGTATGCTTGGTGACACTTATTACTTGCTTTCAGTTGGTAACTTTCAATTGAGTCATACTTGCTAGACTAATGGAAACCTGAAAAATGATACAGGTTGCAAGCTGGGGAGCTTACTTGCTAAAGAGAAATGTGCTGGCCATGTCCTTTGCGCCAAAGGACAACCACGAAGCTCAAGTTCAGTTTGCACTGGAACGAGGTGTACCAGCTGTTATTGGTGTTCTTGGCACTATCCATCTCCCTTACCCTTCAAGAGCCTTTGATATGGCCCAGTGTTCTCGATGTCTGATACCATGGACTTCTAATGGTTAGTCCTAAAATGAACAGTAATTAAGATTGATAAAAATAATGTTGCTGTCAGCATTTTCTTCTGTAGATGATGGTTCACCTAAACTTACAAATATAATTCTACAAACGTTAAAAAATTGAGTGTTATATTGCTCAAGATGTCAATGCAATTATTTGACAATTTTGAAATCATCAGTGGAAAAAATTTAACAGTGAGTCCATTGAAGCATTTACTTCTAATCCAGATGGTAAATTTGATATTAAATGCTGGTGTTGATGGTCCATTTCCTTATAAGTTGATTTCTATCTGCCTCTTAGAATCATGTCCTGCCTAATATTCCTAACTATTTAGAATTACAAGGATCTTCATCTACTTTCAAGTTCCCAAGACTGCCACGTTAATTGGTATTGCTTTTACAAATCAATTGCTTCAAAGGCTTCATATGAAGAGCTGTTTTTCATCTAGCAGTGGAGGAAGATAATTCTATATAGAGTAATTTTAAATCCAAATCAAACATTTTTCTGGAAGAATTAATCAAGTGACTCCCATGTACTGAGTGCAGATGGAATGTATCTAATGGAAGTTGATAGAGTCCTAAGGCCTGGTGGATACTGGATTTTATCTGGCCCTCCAATTAATTGGAAAACATACTACCAAACATGGAATCGATCAAAGGAGGACCTCAAGGCAGAACAGAGAAAAATTGAGGAGTTAGCTGAAAGTCTTTGCTGGGAAAAGAAGTATGAAAAGGGAGATATTGCTATCTGGAGGAAAAAAGTAAATGCTGAATCCTGCAAAACAAAGTCTTCGAATTTATGCAAATCAGATCATGCTGATGATGTATGGTAAGTCATGTTTCCCTTCTCAATGCTTATATGCACTCAGACTCGTATCCCTTATGATTAGATGCAGTTAAAGGGATTTGAGCAACTGCAAAAGATTTCATACTTTGCCCTCTGGTTGTTTTTATGTCACTGCTGTTACTTTTAGTTAATCTTTTGCTAATGAATAACTTAACTGCACTCTCTGAACTTAGCAAGATAAGCTACACTTAGTGCAGAATACGACCTTCATTTTGGGGCTTGAAATAATAATAAATCAAGGAAAATAAGCATACCTTGGTACAATTTCTCTTGTTATTTTTAGTAACGCAGCAAAAAACATGACCATACATAGAATGTTTAGGCATTCAAATTTCAGTAGTAAGATGTGATTTTCTTTAAATCATAGGTAAATTATTCTCTCCTCTCCTAAAAAATGTTTAAGTTACACAGCCCTCCTCTCTCTTATAAAAATATACACTAATCTCCTTTAAAGCAGAGAGATGACTGAAATGCCCTAAAAGATAATATTGATTTGTTTTATTAAAAAAATAACATATTACAGAATATATTTCTTAGCCTATTTATTTCAATGTTATTTATTTTGTATTGAAGACCATAAATTTAATTTATTTTAAATTTGCAAAAGTGATTATCTGATATTGGTCAAATACATAATTAAAAATTGTTATATTATATAAGTAATAAATATTAGGGCATTTTGGTCAAAATAAGTGTGATTGTAGCTTATTATTAATTGCAGAGGAGATTAATGTAGCACATCTTTTGATTATAGGGAGGGGGACTGTAATTTTTCAAAACAGGAGGGAGGGCTGTGTAATTTGGGCATCTCTCAAAAGAGGGGAGAGTAATTTACCCCAAACCATAATGTTGCTTTGACTATTATATGCTCCAGTGTCCAAAACTCAATACTAATGTGCTTCAACTTCTTCAAGCTTTTTTTTTTAAAACAAAAAAAAAAATTTAATCCTCCTTTTTAGTGCTAATGGTCTGTTACTGGTATTATATATTGAATTATTGATATCTGCAATGTTTTGTTCTCTCGCTCTCTCATGTGGTGTGTGTACATAATCTAATATAGTTATTTTTTCTGTCCTCATTTCTTTTCTTTTTGGTTGGGGGCTGTTGAAATAGGTACAAGAAGATGAAAGCATGTAAAACTCCTTACCCCAAGGTAAACAGTAAAAATGAAGTTGCTGGAGGGGAATTGAAGAGGTTTCCTGCTAGGCTTTTCGCTGTCCCTCCTCGAATAGCTAAGGGCTTTATTGAAGGGGTCACAGCTGAATCTTATCAAGAGGACAACAAACTATGGAAAAAGCATGTTAATGCTTACAAAAGAATCAATAAATTGATTGGCACTACTCGGTATCGGAATCTCATGGACATGAATGCAGGCCTTGGAGGATTTGCAGCTGCACTTGAATCACAAAAATCTTGGGTGATGAATGTTGTAGCCACAGTTGCTAAGAACACTTTGGGTGTTATCTATGAGAGAGGTCTTATTGGCATTTATCATGACTGGTAAGTAGCTTAGCATTCTGTCTGTTCCATAACCATCATATAACTCATTTTTTCCATGCATTCCCTTGCAAGTTGGCTTCCTATACTTACAACAACTGAATATTAAATTGAGAATTATGACTTCGCAAGTGCAGTTCCTTTTTATTCACACTGCTGAAGATAATCTAACAAGCAAAGAAATTTCTCTGTCTGCCCATTATAGATAGAAAATTATATGCTATAAAATTCCATCGACTTACTGTTCTTTTGTTCAGGTGTGAAGGCTTTTCTACTTACCCAAGGACATACGATCTTATACATGCTAATGAATTATTTAGCTTATACCAGGACAGGCAAGTTTCTCCTTCTTCCCCTATGCCACATATTTGATCTCTTGATTCCAAGAATATTTTTTGTGAAACAACTAAAATTTTTTGTTACTTCTGTAGTCTGAGATTGCAAGTTTTATGGGCTATCAAACAAAATCAAATTCCCTTTTTACCTTTTTCAGTTCTTCCTTTTCGAGTTTTGATCTTGTAGTATCAACTGAAATGCATTGATATCTTGGTAAAAAGTTAGATAATAATCTGTAATGAAGCTCAAAGTTTGTCAGTGTAAAAAGTTGAATAGTCTATCATGATCCCCGAGTCTTTTATCTATTTATCTAATTCCTATTTCTAGTCTTACTTTTTGTTCAAAAATTGGAATAATCAATTTGATCTAAGCTTCGTCCTGTCACCCTCCTCATAAGAGGAAGAACTCTACCCTTTCTCTTAAAATTGTTTTCTTTTTTCAAACAAATAAAACACTTTCTGGTTTTATTAAACAGGTGCAATCTAGAAGACATTCTTCTAGAGATGGATAGGATCCTGCGACCTGAAGGAGCAGTCATCATCCGGGATGAAGTTGATGTCCTGAACAAGATTAAAAAAATTGTTGGGGGAATGAGATGGGATGCCAAAATGATGGATCATGAGGATGGCCCTCTTGTGCCTCAGAAGATATTGGTTGCTGTGAAGGTGTATTGGGTTGGCAGCAGCAGTAACAGCACGTCCAGTTAGAAATAGGTTGTTTTGGGTATGAAAGTTAGAGCTCTGCCTCCATTAACAAGCAAGGTTCCTAAACCCCAAGGAAGAAGAGGAATGAAGCTGATGAGAAGAAAAGTAAAACGAGAGAGAGAGAGAGAGAGAGAAGGTTTATAGTGCAGAGCTATGTGAGATTATTTATTCTACATCTTGCCTTGCAGGCACTTTAAGTGTAGATAGAAGAGGTCGTAACTAGTCTTGCTGAACTGATTTTGGAGGATATTGATTAGCATGAACAATTTAATTTTAAACCCCAGATGTTGTGTTGATGATGAGACTTGAATAATTTTGATATAAGAATGTCGCAATATGAGAATTCCAATATTCTGAATCTTATTAAGAGAACATGATAGCGCCCATCTGAAACTGTTTCTTCTGGGTTCATTCTTTTATTTACGTTTACTATGGGAAGGATAGTGATGTCCCAGTGTTTATAACACCGAGATTGAAACTTTATTTCCAGCATGATATTCCTGAATATGAAAACTTCATTTCTAGTATGATTTCTCTAAATAAGAAAATTTTTTTTCTAGCATGATTTTCCCTGTAGTTGACCTTTCTATTTTGTAGCAAGGGAGTGATTCCTATTTATGACCTTATTTGGTAATAATAGTCTGTTATAAAAGAGAGTGAAAAGTAAGATTTTATCAAAAAATTGTAAAGATTCAGAACTTTATATTCCTAGTGAGTCCTAGGTTGTAACTCTTTTTTGGGTTGCAACCTTTAGCTATCATAAATCAATTAAGAAATAAGAACACAAGGGTAGGTATCCATTGTTCGAAGGTAAATTTTCTATCAATCAGTTGGTGACACGATCCCAAGTCAGGGGACCAAACATATTTGCATCCAAGCCATCCACCATGGGTTCCACAGACAGGGGAAGTGATGTGCAAGCCTTGATCGACGAAGCCACAGTAGCAGCGAAATCTTGCTTGGAGTCACGATTGGTTGCTCAATTTCAGCAATTCACGCTGCAAAAACAGGAGCTTCTCCTTGATTCCAACCACATCCATGGGAAGGATGTCGATGGGGGCAGTAGCAAAAATAACAATTAGCCAAACGCACCCTTCCGACATGACAACCGCCCAAACCCGCCCTTTGCAACTGTCACGGTGCCTCGCTACACTAGATTGGGATTTCCATTCATTGACGGCACGAACGATCCCTTCTTTTGGCTGCACTGCTGTGAGAAATTCTTTTCCAACTAGCGTACAAAGGATGGCAACAAGGTTGGGCTGGCTGGTTTCCACATGTGAGGCGCAATTTTGGTCCCATCAAATTGAACATGAACACCCTCATTTGTCATGGGCTATGTTTAAGAAATATTGTAACCTCAAATTCAGACCACCCGTGCGAAGCAACCCATTGGTGGACTTCATCAATTTGCGACAGACTAGGACTGTGGATGAATACCACACTAATATCAGATATTACTAGCCCGCGCCACCTTCGTGCATGCTTATTAGCAGGTGGATATGTTACTGCCGGCCTTATCGAATCCATTTGCATTGAGGTTGAAATGTTTCAACCGCCTAATCTAGCACATGCTATGAACCTAGCCCGCGTTATTGAACGAAAGCAGCAAATGGGATCTTGACAAGGCTCTTAAAGCAGCCCTATTACTAACCCGGTCACAGGTGCACAAGCCTTCAAGAGCGTTGGGGATGCCCAGTGGCAGTACAGGGTCTATTTTCAGCGTTACAACCCTTTTTATCAAATGATTGACCCATGCAAAAATGGCTAAATGACAGGCAAAATGGCTCTATTAAAATTGTGACGAGTTGTACACAATCGCGCATCAGTGCAAAACATTGTTTTTGTTGGCCCAAAACTCATGTTTGATGAATGACAAATCAAATGAAAAAGAAAGACCTAACCTACATCAGAAAACAATATTTGCAGCAATTTTAACTCAACTCATTTTAGCTCAAGTGCAAGACAACTCATTTAAAAGTACAAAAGCTGCTATGAAATGAAAGTCATTAGAATTTTCTCTAAATCTCCTCTGCCACACTCTTCCTGCGCCTCCTTCTTGTCTCTTGGAAGAAATGACACCAGCAACTATTAATGGCTTCTCAGAGAAACTCAAAGCCAACATGCCATTGGAGCCAAACCAAAGAAGAAGCAACGAAATCTCTCTCTTCATCAATATCTTCTACAATTAATGCGCTCCAACATCTCTTTACGGAGAAAGTTATAAATACCGAGAAGCTTCTACCATCAAGTAGTGCAAAACCAAGAAACAGAAACAAGAAAGTGCTCAAAGAAAGAGGCATTCTGTAACATTTTCTATTACTTTGTTTTATTTGTGCTTAGTCTTTGGTTTATCTGCTTTGTTGAAGCTTATTTGAACTGTTAAAGAAAACCTAATTGTGTTGGGTTCATAAATTTTTCCTTCTGATTGGTATACCTCTGTCTCAAGTGGAGAAGAGGGTTGTTGTGATTGTAAAAGTTTAAGGTTGAGCTAGAAAACCTTGTGTTTGGAATTAGCACGAGAAAACTCCTTGTGAAAGTGTAAGAAAATCTTTTCTTAATGGGAAATCTCTTGGTAAAGACAAGGGAATTAGAAGTAGGCACTGTAATTAGCCGAACCAGGATAACCTGAGTGTTTGATTTTTCTTTCTCTAATCTTTATTTGTCAGTACATTTTTCAGTCAATTTAAAATTTTATAGTTAATTGATTTCTTCTTCCATAAGTTATTTTCAAGAAAATCAGGTCATTAAAATATTTATAGTTATCTGTCTTTTTTGCTATCACTACTAACTTACAAACTAAAATGATCAGTCAACTTAAATTTATTACAGTTAACTGATTATTGTATTTTATATCTAATCAAAGATATTCTCAGGTAACTCTTTTATTTTTGGGAAAGCAAACGTCTTACAAAGAATTCAGTCGACTGTATTTTATTTCAATCAACTAAATATTGTGAATTACAATTGACTGTGAATTTTTCAGTTAACTAAATATTCAAAAATAGTTTTTTTAAAAAAATTTTAAGTGCACCTATTTACCCTTCCCCTCTAGGTATACTATCAATTGGTATCAAAGCTGTGGTCTCACTTGATCTATGCTTTACAGGCAGGAGAAAATATCCTTTTTGCAGAAAAATGACTTCACAACATCTTGAGGGAGCTTATTTCAGTGAAGGTCACTCTACCTCAAGGCCTCCCTACTTCAATGGAAATCATTACACACACTGGAAAGGCAAAATGAAGATTTTCATACAAGCTACAGACTATCCTGTATGGAAGGTTATTGAACAAGGGCTGAAATTTCCTAAGTCTGAAAATAGGGAACTCAAACTAGAAGCAGAATATGATAAGGAAGATATTAAGATGATTCAAGCAAATGCTAGAGCCATAAACATCTTCTACTGTGCTGTCAGTGAGAAGAGTATGATAAAATCTCAACATGTGATACTGCAAAGGAAATGTGGGAGAAGCTAGAAGTTACACATGAAAGGACGACAAATGTGAAGGATTCAAAGATAAGTACTTTACAATATGAACTGGAACTATTTGAAATGAAAGAAAATAAGGACATAAAAGTTATGTTTAATCATTTTTCAAAAATTATGGGTCAATTGAAGCTTCTTGGACAGTCCTATACAAATCATAAAACTGTGAAAAGAGTACTAAGATCTCTGCCAAAGAGCTAGAAATCCAAAGTGGACAACATTGAAAGCAGCTCATGGTTCAAGGAATTAACCTATGATGAGCTAAGAGAAATTCTTATTGCCTACAAGAACAATCATCTAAAGCGCTATGAGCTGAAAAGAGAAAGAAATATGACACTAAGAGCTGCAGCAACTCCTGAGCAGTAAGAGGATGAGGAAAGTGAAGTTGATTTACAAGATCTTGCTTTCTTCTCAAAGAAATTTGAGAAATATGCCAGACAGAAGGGTAAGCTCATGATAAACAAAAAAAACTTCCCAAGAAAGGAATTCAAGAAAGATGATCAAGAAAAGAACTTCATAACTTGTTATGAATGTGGAAGAAGTGGGCACATTCAGTCTGACTGCTCCTTCTTGAAGAAAAAGTTTGGCAAAACTTCAAATAGAAGAAGAGCACTTACAGTGTGGAGTGATTATGATGAAAATGAAGAAGAAGAGGAGCTAGAACAAGAAATGGCCAACCTATGCTTCATGGCTACATTAGAAAATGAGGTAACCATTGACTCCTATGAAGAAGAATTACAAAATATTTTAAATGAGATGTTTGATGATTTTGAAAAATTATTTATTAAATACAAAAATTTAGAAAAAGAAAAATAGTTGCTTGAAAAAAACTTTCAAAGCCTAAAGATTGAAAGTGAAAAGGCTTTAAATGAAAATAAAGATTTGCAAGTTAAAGTTTCTACACTAAGTAGAGATTTAGCAAATTTTGTCAAATGAGAAGAAAACTTAAATCTGCTTTTGGGACAACATAAATGTAGCTTTCATAAATCAGGTTTGGGTTACAATAAAAATAATTCTGTTAAACTCTACAAGAATTTCTTTGTAAAATCTTCCTCAACTATCTGTATTCATTGTCAAAGGAAAGGACACACTTGCTACAAATGTAAATATCATAAAGACAACATGATTTAGATCCCCAAAGGCACCCTCTCTGCCTATACTAATAAGAAAGGACCCAACCAAGTTTGGGTATCTAAAGCAAAGTAAAATTTTTCTGCAGATTTGCCTCAAAGGAAGAACTCTTAGAAATCAATAGTTCTTGGACAGTGGTTGCTCAAGAAACATAACAGAAGACCCTTCCAAATTCACCTCAATATCAATGAAGGATGGAGGACTGGTCACTTTTGGAGATAACAGCAAAGGTAAAATTGTTGGCATAGGTAAGGTACAGTTACTCCCTAACTGTTGTATAGAAAATGTGTATCTTGTAAAAGGTCTCAAACATAATCTTTTTAGCATTAGTCAACTATATAACAAAGGCTACAAAGTAATGTTTGAATCACTCTGTAAAGTGTTCAATGGTGATAAAGCACTTTTTGAAGGTAAAAGACATGATAACATATATATATTGAATATAGAAGATTTATTTACTCAAAATGTTACATGTCTCTCATCTATTTGTAATGACTCTTGGGCATGGCATAAAAGATTAGGTCATACTAGCATGCATCTCATCTCAAAACTTTCTAAACTTGACCTTGTTAAAGGTCTTCCAAAGCTAAATTTTGAAAAAGATCATTTATGTGATGTATATCAACTTGGCAAACAAACAAAGTCCTCTTTTAAATTAAGGGATTGCGTCTCAACTTCTAGGCCACTACAATTATTACACATGGACTTGTTTGGACCTACTCAAACTAAAAGTTTTGGTGGTAAAAGTTATGTTTTTGTCATTATTGATGATTACTCAAGATGCACTTAGGTGTACTTTCTAAGTCATAAGGATGAAACCTTTAAATTCTTTGAAATATTTTGTAAACAAGTTCAAATGGAACAAAGGTATTTGATATCAAGCATTAAAAGTGATCATGGTGGTGAATTTGAAAATAAATCTTTTGAAAACTTCTGTAATAAGCATGGATTCAGCCATAATTTTTCTTCTCCTAGAACCCCATAACAAAATGGTGAGGTAGAAAGGAAGAATAGAACATTACAAGATATGGCTAGAACAATGCTTCTTGATAATGATCTACCTAAATACTTTTGGGCTCAAGCTATAAATACCGCTTGTTATATTTTGAATCGTTGCTTAATAAGACCTATTCTATTAAAAACACCCTATGAACTGTAGAAAGGAAGAAAACCCAACATTGGTTATTTCCATGCCTTTGGTTGCAAATGCTTTATTCATAACAGTGGCAAAAACAACTTGGGAAAGTTTGATGCACGTAGTGATGAGGGTATATTTTTAAGTTATTCAACTTCTAACAAATCAAATAGAGTATACAATAAATGTACATTATTAGTAGAGGAATCAATGCATGTAGTTTTTTATGACTCTAACTTAAATTTCAAGAAATATGTAGCCACAGATGATGATGAAGAACCTGTTCCTGTCTTTGTTCAACACCAAAATCAGAAAGTTCAAGAAAATATGTCTGACTCAAACAAAAATAAAAAAATTCAATCTGACCAAAATTTCAGTCAATTGGAAAATGAACACAGTCGACTGAACACCAATCAGACCACTTATGCAAATCAGGATTTCAGTTAACTGGAAAAAGAACACAGTCAACTGGAAATGTCCAGAACAAAACAGAGACTTTTAAGAGAATGGAAAACTCACCCTCTTATCCCATGCAATTCATTCTTGGAAATCCACAAGAAGGGCTAAGAACCAGATCATCATTTAAGCAAAACAACAACTTAGTTCTTCTTTCTCAAATAGAGCCTAAGACAATAAATAAAGCATTAAATGATGAAGGATGGATTGTTGCTATGCAAGAAGAGCTGAATTAGTTCAAAAGAAATAAGGTATGGACTCTTGTTGAGAAACCTATAAATACCTACATAATAGGAACAAAATGGGTGTTTAGAAATAAATTAGATGAGCAAGGAAAGGTAATAAGAAACAAAGCTCGTCTAGTTGCCCAAAGATACACCCAACAAGAAGGTATTGACTATGATGAAACCTATACTCTTGTTGCTAGATTATAATCCATTAGAATGCTTTTTACTTATGCTTCTCATATGAATTTTAAACTCTATCAAATGGATGTCAAGACAGCATTCTTAAATGGTTTGATAAATGAAGAAGTGTATGTCAAACAACCTCCTGGATTTGATAATGCAAAATTGCCTAACCATGTATATAAACTCTCAAAAGCCCTTTACGGCCTAAAGCAAGCTCCTAGAGCTTGGTATGAGAGGTTAAGCAATTTTCTCATATCAAATGGCTTTAAAAGAGGAAATGTCGACACTACATTATTCATTAGGAAGACTAATAAAGAAGCTATACTAGTTCAAGTATATGTTGATGATATTGTCTTTGGAAGTACTAATGATGATTTGTGTAAGGAATTTTCAAAGCTCATGCAAAGTGAATTTGAAATGGGCATGATGGGTGAGATGACTTTCTTCCTTAGCCTTCAAATAAAGCAAACAAACAGAGGAAACTTCATTAGTCAAACAAAATACACAAAAGAGCTGCTTCAAAAGTTTGGATTTGATAACGCAAAATCAATGGGAACTCCAATGAATCCATCTACCTACCTAGACAAAGATGAAAATGGTAAGGATTTTAATCAAAAAGTATATAGAGGTATGATCGGTTCTCTCTTGTATCTCACTGCTAGTCGGCCTGACATTATGAATAATGTTTGCATGTGTGCTAGATATCAAACAAATCTGAAAGAATCTCACTATGTTGTTATAAAAAGAATATTTAGATATCTAGTACGAACTCAAAATTATGGCATGTAGTATCCTATAACTAATCAGTTTGATCTAGTTGGATATGCAGACTCTGACTTTGCAGGAGATAAATTAGATAGGAAGAGCACTAGTGGAACTTGTCAAATGCTTAGGAAGGCTTTGGTCTTTTGGTTCAGCAAGAAGCAAACCTCAGTGACATTGTCTACTACAAAAGCAGAATACATGGCACTTGGAAGTTGCTGTACTCAACTCCTATAGATGAAGCAATAACTTGAAGACTATTCATTGTGTCTGTCACTAATCCCTATCTACTGTGACAACACAAGTGTCATTTGTCTCACCATTCATCATGCAAGAACGAAACATATCGAGATTCGCCATCACTTTATCCGAGATCATGTTCAACAAGAAACCATTGAGGTCAAATATGTTAAGATTGAAAATCAGCTGGCTGATATCTTCACCAAGCCTTTTCATGAAGATAGGTTCAAATCTCTATGCTCTAAACTTGGAATAACTGAATTACGTGAAAAATAAAATTTTTTGGAAATTTTCAGTCAACTTTAAAATTTTTAGTTAACTGAATTTTAACATTTTCAGTTGATTAAAAAAATTATAAGTTAACTGAAATTTTACAAAAGCAGTCAACTGAAATTTTTTTTTAACTTATATTTGGAACCTTAAAGTGATATATAAATTTCAGTCGACTATAGTTTTTTTTTTTAAGTCAACTATTTTTTTTTTGTCTAAGGCCAAAATTGTATATTAGAAAAAGAAATATCTAAACGGTGAGTTTTGCTCATCACTTAGTCAAATTGGTCAGAAACTTTCTGATTTCCCTCCATAACTCTCTGACAATTACATCATGAAACTGTCCTTGGGAACCAACTCTGTAACTGTCCTGTTCACACAAACTGATTTGAGAAAATAGGATTTTCTACTTTTTTTGAGACTTAAAAACCACCAGATTGCCTCTCTGTCTCTCACTCTGAACGACTCATGCCTTAGAACTCTAAAAAATTCTTGGTCAAAACTCTCTGTTTCTCTCATCGCGACAAACTCGACCACCAGCTTCCATGGCTAACAACGCCCTTTTTACTCAATGAAGGTCTACTCGTCGATCTGCAGCCACTCAACCTCCTCCAACGACAACTACCGAGGAACAATCTCTGCCAACAGTCAGCGAAGAAGTTCCTGAAGATAAAAAATCACTGATCACTGCACCCTCTCCTAATCCCACTACCTCCAGAAGAAAACGAAATGTGGTTGTTCCTCTATCTTCCCCAGAAGAAGAAGAACCACTAATCTCTGCAGAAGAAAAGCTGGCAACAAAGGAAAAACCGGTGGTAGAAGAAAGCCTGATAACAGAAGAAACCCCTACAGAAAATATTGAAATCCAAGAAACCCCTCTGCCACCATGGTTTGCTTGCTCTCCAAAGATTTCAGGTTCCCCTGCTCATCCTAAAAATATCAAAGGGAAAGGTATTTCCTCTGCTCATATTTTAAGGCATTTTAGATCAACTGAGCATGAGAACAAGTATAGACAGTTTTTTGCCTCTAAACCTATTGCTTTTGGCTGAATTATAAACTTGAAAAAACTTAGCCAATTATACGTCCCTGTAGAGCCAGAAATTCGAAACCTAGGATAGTCTCCCATATTCACTCTGTCAGAACTAGTTTATGAGGACCTAGTCAAAAAATTCTATACAAACTTGTCTATCTTGGGTGATAACTCCACCCTTGAGTCTCTGGTTGATGGAGTTAGGATAATTATAGATGAAAATACCATAGCTGAGGTTTTGAATATGCATTTTGAGGTTGAGGATAAATGTTTCTTTAAGAGCAAATGGCCTAAGTCAACTTTACCTTTGAAGAGGTTAAAAATGAGTTAGTTAAAAGGAATGAGTTTTTACAAGGTCAGAAACTGAATGGGTTAGCCTTCTCATTTAAGAACAGAGTCCAGGCACATATGATTGCCACATGTGTGCTTCCTAGGACTAGATCTCTAGTAGCGCTAAGTAAAAGGGAATTACTACTACTGTTCTTCCTGCATGCCTAACAGCCTATCAACTTGTATCATTGGATAATTCAGTACATGTTGGAGAGTAGCACCTATCTAGATCCTACATCTAGTCTCCCTTATGGCATGCTTCTTACCAGAATATTTAGATATCAGGGAGTTGACTTAGATCACCACCCATGCAAACAAGTCATTGCCACATATGATGCTTCATCTTTTAAGCTCATAAAGTATAAATTTGTGGATGATCATTGGGTAAGAATGGTAGACCTTGAAAGCCCTCCAGGTCATCAGATGCCCTCTCCTTCTGAGCCTCCTAAGGATTCTATGCCTCCTTCCTCCTCTGCACCTCCAACTGAACCCTCATCTTCAATAGGCAGTTTTCTCCCTAATCCACTCCAAATCCTTAACACCTTGGTGAACAATCAGACTCAGATGCTTTCTCTCTTGGACTCAATGCATTTTCAGTTGATTGAAGTCCAATCTTAACTATCAATTATCCGTGGCCAACTGAACACCTACAATCAGCGCTAGGACACAATAAACATTGATGTCCAAGATGCCAAGTCTGCACTGCAACAAAGAGAAGCTCAACTGACTCAACAATTTCAAGACCTTCGCAACACCATTATTCAATCACATGTCAGTCTTCAGTAGCTTCTCCAATCCTACAGGCGCCGTTGATTTTGAATGGATTGCTATTTCTAATTGCTATATCTCTAATCCTTTTGAGTGATGACAAAAAGGGGGAGAACAGATTTCAGTATACTTAATTTAATTTCAATTAACTATTTTATTTTGGGATTTTATTATGGATACTATATTACTTTTATGGATATTGTACTCAGACAGAACTTTAAATTACTCTGATAGATATTACTAGATTACATTGCTATATTTATCATTATGACTGATGGATGATATTTAGATTTACATTACTAGATATACTTGTAGACATTTAGATTACTGTGATTTGAATGAATGATGAATGAGCACTGAAAATCATAGTGATATTATTTGTGAATATGACATTATCTATTGTGTACTAGCTGTTATATTTTCTTGCTCCAAAAGGATTCTTAGTTTTAGAGGGAGCTTTTTGCAAGTTTCTCCATTTGTTTTGTCATTATCAAAAGGGGGAGATTGTTGGCCTAAAAATGGCCAAAAACTCATGTTTGATGAATGGCAAATCAAATGAAGAAGAAATGCCCAACCTACATCAGAAAACAACATTTGCAGCAATTTTAACTCAGCATATTTCAGCTCAAGTGCAAGACAGCTCATCTAAAAGTACAAAAGCTGCTATGAAGTGAAAGCCATCAGAATTTTCTCTAAATCTCTTCTGCCACACTCTTCCTGCGCCTCCTTCTTGTGTCCTAGAAGAAATGACACCAGCAACCATTAATGGCTTCTCAGAGAAACTCGAAACCAACGTGTCATTGAAGCCAAAATTTGTACATCAAGGCAGCCAAAGAAGAAGCAACAAAATCTCTCTCTCTTCATCAATATCTTCTACAATTAATGCGTTCCGACGTCTCTTTATGGAGAAAGCTATAAACACTGAGAAGCTTTTGCCATTAAGTAGTGCAGAACCAAGAAACAGAAACAAGAAAGTGTTGAAAGAAAGAGGCATTCTGTAACATTTTCTATTACTTTGTTTTCTTTGTGCTTAGTCTCTGGTTTATCTGCTTTGTTGAAACTTATTTGAACTGTTAAAGAAAACCTAGTTGTGTTGGGTTCATAAATTTTTCCTTCTGATTGGTATACCTCTGTCTCAAGTGGAGAAGAGGGTTGTTGTGATTGTAAAAGTTTAAGGTTGAGCTAGAAAGCCTTGTGTTTGGAGTTAACACGAGAAAACTTCTTGTGAAAGTGTAAGAAAACCTTTTTGTAGTGAAAAATCCCTTGGAGAAAATAAGGGCCTGGAAGTAGGCACTGTGGTTGGCCGAACCAAGATAACCTGAGTGTTTGATTTTTCTTTCTCTAATTTTTATTTGTTAGTACATTTTTCAGTCAACTTAAAATTTTATAGTTAACTGATTTCTTTTTCCATAAGTTATTTTCAAGAAAATCAGGTTATTGAAATATTTATAGTTAACTGTCCTTTTTGCTATCATTACTAACTCACAAACTAAAAGAATCAGTCAACTTAAATTTATTACAGTTAATTGATTATTGTATTTTATATCTGATCAAAGATATTCTCAGTTAACTCTCTTATTTTTAGGAAAGCAAACATCTTACAAAGAATTCAGTCAACTATATTTTATTTCAGTCAACTGAATATTGTGAATTACAATTGACTGTAAATTTTTCAGTTAATTAAATATTCAAAAATAGTTTTTTTAAAAAAATTTTAAGTGCACCTATTTACCCTTCCCCTCTAGATACACTATCAATTTTGACTTGAAGTTGTCAATTAAGCAGAGATGGCAATCATCATTAAATAAGAGCTTGAACCGGGTTATTTGTGGACTTCTTTGTACAAGAGGAGAGTAATATTACAAATCTATTATTGGCAAGAAATTGAATTAAAAAAACTATATGTTTAGCATGATTTTTCTAAATAAGAAAACTTTATTTTTATAAACTTTATTTCTAGTATGATTTTCTTCAATAAGGAAACTTTATTTCCAGATTTTTCCTATAGTTGACCTACCTATTTTGTAATAAGGAAAAAATTTCCTATTTATGACCTCTCTATTTTGTTATAGTAGAGACAGATTCAATAAAAAATGCAAATTAGATTTTGATCAAAAAATTATAGAGATTCAATTCGCTCTTTCTTAAGAGTTATAGACTGTAACTCTCTTTTAGGTTACTGCCTCTAGTTATTATTGGTCGATTAAGGAATAAGAACAAAGATAAAAATTTACTGTTCAAAGCCAACTTCGTTATCAATCAACCAGCGACACAATCCAGAGTCAAGGGAGCTAACACCCAGTCACCCAAATATTTATTATTGAACAATTATTATATGCCCTAGGCTAGCAGTTCAAATTTGGCTTCTCTGAGATCAATCGGCACCAAAATTTTAGTAACAAGAAGAGTGAGCGTAGTGAAATTGCATGAGAAATTGTCATGAATCTTCGCCTCTGACCTTCAGAGTTCCAACATACTCGATATGATGCAATATCTTAAATTAAACGTCCATTATTGTAATGTAACACAACCGGCATAATAATGGGTTAATTGGGATTGATGAACTCAACTGGATGCTTTGCCGTCTAAGTTATATCAGTTAGAAAGTGACAGACACGGTATGATTGAAAAGAAAAAAAACGTTCTCAACTTCTAGAAAAAGAAAAAAGTTTTCAGCTTCCAACGATTGAAAAACTCACTTTATCCCTCTCTAGTATAAAATTTGAATCAGATGCCTTGCATTTATTTGACTGTACAACTGTACTTGACTATATAAGCATATGCACAACACAAACAAGGGTTATGTTGTATTTTGACGTGAGACTCAGGGGGACTTCATGCATGCATACATCTTAATCCTTGTATGCGTAAATCATAGAGTGCACCATAAAAGTTTTTGTCAAACTAGCAGTTCTAGATGAAGAGCAAAACGAGAGAATGATACCTAAATCTGTGGCTGTGGAGAGTGGGTGCAATAAACAAAAGAAGCCCTCTATTATTGAGCTTGAAAGCAGAGCTCTGTGCTAGAGACACAGTAGTGTGCCTTCTGTATTGTCTGCTTCAACCTGAGACATCTCCTCTAAACATGTGTTTTAACCATCAATTCATTTATTTTGCCAAATATCATCACCACACAAAGCTCTAATAATTTTCCGGCAACTCGCAACATTAAAATTTGAGACCCATATTGCCCAACTGTGTTTCTGATATGTCTTATTCTTGACCATTGAATACCAGAAAACTCACATGTGTGACAGTGATACATATGGGTGACATCAATTTAATGCACCGTACATTCTCAAATAGCTGTGCCAGCGTTGTTGCCAAGCTCCATAGTTTATGTTATCAAAAGATGAACAATAACAAGTTTGGAAGTTCAATTTAATGGAGAAAAGAGCTATAAATGAAATTATTTTGAAGTCTGTTAAACTAAGATTGGATAAAATACTTGGTCCCTTGTTTTACTCTTTGAATTTCTTTTATATTCACATTAGTGAATCATTCAAAATGAGTAACTAGCTACACCTTCATCTTCCTATCACCAACCAAATTGTATATTTTCTCTCCTTTAAAGAACTAACTTAATACACACCTCCAAACTTTGAAAACCTAATTTTGATTAAAAAAAAAAAATATTTTTGGTCCTTCACTTATCACAAAAGTATTATTTTAGTCTCTCTCTTATTTAAATACCCAAAATAATCCCCACTTATTAAAAAATATCACATTTGACTCTCTTAAGAAGAATATCAAATTTGATATTTCTACCAAATCCTAAACTATAAATTCAAAGAATTAAATTTGGTATTTTTTTATAAAAACAAGATATCAAATGTGGCATTTTTCAATAAGTGATGAATTATTTTAGACAATTCAATTAGTAAAAAATCAAAATGATAATTTTGTAATAAGTGAAAGATCAAAAAGACATTTTACTATGTCAAAAAATAAATTCAAGGGGTCAAAAGTAATTAAAAACTATTTGTAGAGGTAGAAATTGTATCTTTACTTTGAGCAACATACACTTCCCAGGTCTGCCTCACTAAGTTCCGTAAATCCTACACAACTAGCAAAGTCTAATACCAGCAGACGACAATAACATAATTTGATGGATCAATTTGACTATTTCTGATTTAACTACCTAATTAGTTGCTCATCTATGATATGCCCTCAAAGAAAGACGAGTAAAGTTTTTCTTTCTAACTACACATGCATCAGAAGATAAGGTAAAAGCTGTCACAATCATTTCTGTATGCGCACTGTGTTTATTAGGAAAGAAAAGAACAGAAAGGAAACACAAAACTTGTGATTAGTCATGCGTGGCTATCAAAATGTGGTCGTGAAGCAAAGTGAAAAGAGAAGGACGAGATTAAGAGACGTAAATAGGATTAATGGGGTGGCAGGAAAATCAAAAGGAACATGTGGGACTCCATTATGAAACCATGGGTGGACAAGGACAAGGACATAAGACGGTATTCTGAATAATTGAGGGTGTGTGCTAGAATGCTCTAATCAAAGAAGAAAATGATTCAGCCCTTTGAAATATTGCTGAGCAAGAGTAGAATGAATAGGGGACATGCTGGAAGTTCCACCATCTCAAGATTAAGAAGGAAAGAGAAGATGAGGGAAGTTCATTGTTTTTATCTGACGTACGAACGGTTCGGTGTTTATCTCTTCCGGTTTTCCTGTCCTCGTAATACTGACAGGTTGATTTGCTTGATCTCCCTCATGACTCATCCTGATTGAGATGGTAGGAGATGCCATTTTCGTATATTGAAGGTTCTTTCAGATCCTTACTTGTACAACGAAAATGAATATTTTACATTTTTTTTTTTGTTTTGTTTCACACAATTTGAATCTAAATGTGTGTTTAGATTAGAGACGGAGAAAAGTCATTTTAATTTCATTTAATTTTTAAAAATTAACCTTGTCCAACATAAAAATAATTTTAAAGAAGTCTAAATCGAATAAAATTGTTTGAAAAAATGTATATTTTTAGTTCATAATTTATTATTAAATTATTATTTTAATTAATTACTCATTTAAATACTTAAATTAGTCTCTCATTAATTAAAAAAATTTATATTTAGTCCCTCACTTTTTAAAATAATATTAAATTTGATTCCTTAAATTTAGAATTTAAATTTTGATAAAATAATTAAATATCTAAAGGGTGAGGACTAAGTGTTACATTTTTAATGAATAATTAACTATTTTAAATATTTTAATAAATAAAAAATTAAAATAATAATTTTATGAAAAATAAAAGATTAAAAATATATATTTTTAATTATTTACCAGGTACATCTCTGTTTTAATATACAAATCTAACTTTTAAAATCTTCCAACTCTGAACAAAACACGGTAAATAAATTGAACTTTTTTCCAGAGCGATGCATCATAATCTGCAAAGTATAATGATGTGATAATTTGCCATAGGACTTTTCTCTCTGTATCGTCTGATGTGTGTTTGTCATTGTTATCTCTTAATTTTATTAGTTAGTTTCCCCCTTTTTGTGACCCACAGTTTGAAACAAAATTTTGACTATTTAAAATGTAAATTAATTGAAATATGAATTAATGAGTGCTTTTTTTTTCAAGTTACTGTTAATCCACTATGGACGGAGCAAATAATTAAATAAAGATACTGTGATCTACTAAAGGCACAGAAGGATATAAATGGAACTGCCGTCAACCAAATAAGTAATAACATTTTTTTTTAAAAAAAAAAAGAATTTATTGTTCTGGCCCCCTCGTGGTTTGAATGTATGCACATGTAGATATTCGAATTTTATTAGTGACAAAAAAAAAAAGATATTAGAATTTTATTTGTATCATATTCTAGATTCCCTTTTTTAGGTGCGTGGATTGTATGGTTGAGTTTGGAAAACACAAATTCCGAACATGCGCTAATTAAACGGACTTCAAAAGTCAAGTAAAATATATTTTTGTTATTATTTATTACAATATTATTATTTTAATTTTTTATTTATTAAAAATATCATATTTAGTCATTTATTTTTTAAAAAATATTAAATTTAATTTTTTAAATTTATAGTTTAAAGTTTGATAGAAATACTAAATTAGATAATTTTTTTAAAATAAAGAACTAAGTATAATATTTTTAATAAATAAAAGATTATTTTAATAATTTTAATAAGTAAGTGATCAACATAATAATTTTGTGACAAAAGAAATTCAAAATATATTCTTTTTTTTCAAAAATCATGTCTTCTACTAGCTCTATTTTTTTTAAGTGAAATCATATTTTAGTGTAATAAAAAATCATTTTAAGTTGGTCTCGTAAAGTATTGATCATCATATTTTAGTCTTTCAAAAAATATATATTATTTTTAATATCGTGACTTAATGAAATGCTTTTATATATATATATATATTAAATGCCTAATTGTTGTTTAAACATGTTATATTAAAAAAATTAGAAAAAAAAATAAAAGATCCATTCAGTGTGACGGGTAGCTGGAAAGTCATAATTGCAACGTCAATCCGTTGTGCGGTGTGGGAAGCTTTATTACAGTTGAAGAAAAGTCCTTTCTGTTTGCTGGCCAAGGGAAACCTACTCAGCAAAGTAAAGCAAAGCCTCACTTGCAATTTCCCCATTTGGATTTTGTTTTTTTTGTTTTTTGTTTTTTTTTTTTTGGGGCTTCATATTCTCTCTCTCGTTCAATTATATATAGGTAATATACTATCATAACAAGACAACTGTACCTTAATTAAGAATATTATAAAAGAAATCTTTCATTACAACAACTTCAATTTGCTTTTTTCAGAAGTTTTTTCCCTGTACGAACTTCATTCATGTTACACTTGTAGTTAGCTTATAAATAGGTTTACAAAATTTGAAAAGGGCATAAAAATGGAAAAAAATTTAAATAACATTGCTAATAATTTCCTACTCTTAATTGTCAGACCAACTTTTTTCTTTCCTTTTAGCTTTCAGTCCTTTGTTTGAAGACATTTGTAACATTTATAGTATCGTTCTCATCGTCTATACTATTTATTCTTATCTATTATAATTTTTGTCATGTTGTAAACGACGTATATGACTATATGTGTGTGTGTGTGGAGTTAGTCAGTCAATCATTATTTTAATTCAATTTGTAATTTTATTTATTGCTCCTTTCAAGTCAATGATAAAGAATTATAAATCAAGGTTAATAAACTTTATGAAAATAACAATAGATATTAGTTTAGATAGTAAAGAATTCAATATTTCTTAAGTAAGGTTTTAGAATTCAATTATGGTTTTGTATATGAAATGTATAACATTAAAAGAGTTATTTTTAATATTAGGTCTAACAATATTTGATATTGAATTAGTCAGTTTCGTACTTTCAAAAGTTATATTATATACAAAAAAATAATATAAAAAAACTTTAGAAAGATGCCTCTCCAATAGTTGTCCTATAGAGCATGTAAGTTTCATGAGTCAAGATTGACAAGAGGTGTAAATGATTTAGAAATACAATCATGGCCTTAAAAAGTGTAGCCCTTAATTTTTGGGCGTAGTGTAAATTTTTAAATGATTAAATTTGGCATAATAACTCTTGGATTAACTTATTGTTTTGGTAAATTAAGTTTAGATATTTACATACAAACTATTCTTTTAACTTTGCTTGTTACTCATTTACATGATGGGAAATTCCTTAGATAGGTTAGAAGAAAGAGGGCTTGATTGACTAGGAAGACAAGCAATAGGAAAGAAATCCCAGTAAGATAAGGAAAGCCATTAAGCAAGCTAACAGGCAAGCAAGAGATCTAGACAATGCAGGTGAGTGAGTTGAGGAAGGTAAGACGCTTGAGTAGGCAGTTGAGTTTTTAAAAGGGACCGGATAGATGAATTAGAGAATAATTTCATTGTAGGATTAGGCTTATTGATTGGTGAGTCAAACTGATCGATGAGATAGTCTATAAGATTCGATGTTTCTTGGGGCGTTGTAGTCCCATCTCATTAGGTATGCCTTTGACTCAAATAATAATGAGTTTACTTGTCTTGACATCCCCTATTTGGTGTACTATTACAAAAAGAGGCTATTTATTGAAATCGAAATCACAAGCACATCTCCTCCCGACTGCCTAGGTCAGTCCGTTGAAGGGGGAGGAAAGAAAGAGGCGTATCTTTGCTATTGGCAATTGGGTCAACCAAAGGTTGTTAAAACCCTTCCACAATTGGTTAATGGACATTTTACCTAACTTGAATTTTATAATTTTTTTATTACTTCTAATAATTTTAAGTATAGGGATTATATTTAAATTGTTGTTACAACAATTAACTCTTCATAACAAGATTCAAAAACTTTGAAAAAAGAAATTTGAAAGTTTTCATTACTTATTTTATTTTGTTTAAATTGTTTGATGATACATGAACAAACATAAATAACTACTTTAGTTTGATTGTTAAAGTTTTAAGAAGTTGTTTAAATATTTTAAGTTTAGATTTAATTTTTATATTTAGTAGTTTGGATTTTGAAAAATATTTGTTATTACAATCAATGCAATTTGCTTTTTATGTCTTATACCATTTTAAAATGATAGGTTAAATAAACTAACCTATTTAACTCACAAATAAGAGTTTAATAAAAAGATAAATAATAATAATAATGATATTATTATTATTATTTTAGATTAATTATAAAAAAAAGTTATTTAACATAGTTCAGTTTTTAAAAACATTAACTCTCATTTACAAACACAGGAAAAAGAAACCAAGCATGCCCTACCCCAAATATTTTATATATATGGCAAAAAATAAAATTCTCATTTTTACCCCTTAGTTTTTTCACCTTTGTTTTTATGTTCTATTATTGTCTTTGCTTTTTTAGAATTTTTTTTCCTATTGTTCCATTTAGTTTTAGTTGCTTCTATGCTTTTTGTTTTTTCTAATTACTACAAGTATCTAATCTTCACTCTTTAATATTCACTTAATAATAATATAGGCACAATTTTAAGTCGAAATTTTAACACTTAATTGTACTTTTTACACTTGACATTTTGACATTTTATTTTTTAATCCAGTTCATTTTTTATCATTTGAATTTTTATAGCATTTTCAAAAGACTTTGACTATTGTGAAGCTTCATTTTTTATTTATTTGTTTATTACTTCATAGTTCATTTTTATATGCCTAAAATTTTCATTTTTAGTTTATTCATTCACTTAATGATTTTTTTTGATAATAAATTTTTTAAAAATAAATATGTTTGATTTAGTTATTTTATTTTTACTTAATCTGATTTTCTACTATTATAGTTGAAAAAATAAGCGTTTTTACAAAATATTGTTTGATGTTCAATCATATATCTTTAGATATATTTAAATAATATATATTATTTAATTAGATATCAAATTTATTTCATACTTTTTATTAATGATAAAATTTTTTAATAATTATAAAAAAAATTTTTATATATAAAATATCTCAATTAATTTTTAGCTATCTCACTTTAAAAGGGACCATAAAAGGAGTGCGTAAAGATGAGGCCAAAAGAATAGAAAAGAAAAGAGGGTGTAAAGAAGATCAAAAGTCAAATCATTAGTAAGGCTTGCAATTATTGCCACGTTGATTTATTAATGTAATTTTAATGATTATTGTCATCTGAGATGCTTGAATATGCGAATTTCGGCGGGGCAAATTTGCGGCCCGCCAAGTGGCAATATACATACATAACAGTGTTCTTACGTTTTGATTAGACCAGACTCTATTTCAATTTAATCCCGTCTAATCTCATTATTATGGTGTCTTTTTTTTTTTTGTTTATTTTCTTGTTTGAACAAAAGAATATTCAGAATTTCATTAAATTTTGTAAAAATTATAATTTAGAGTCATAAATTTAAAATATTCATTATGAATAATTTTTAATTTTAATATTATTTTAAATATTTAAGAACTATTCATTTTATTCTGAAAATCCTGACTTGATTTTATGTTCTTAAAATTATTTTAAAGCTTAAAATATTTAATGATAAATAATTTAAATTTATAGTTTTTAATTGTAATTTTTTACGTTATAAATTCCACTAGTACAGAACTGCGTAAACAATTTCCGGTGAAAACTTGACAGTATTATTTATTTAAGTAAAATTATATAAATCTACATTTTTTCTTTTTTGAAATATAAATTACATTTATCTTAAAAAGAAAAATTATAATAGTTATTTTAGTTAAAATATTTTTACATCTAATACATACTAAATATTTGTTTTATTAGTATAAAATAACCACGTATTAATTTTAATAATTTATAAAATTATATTAAAAATTAATTATTAAAAGCAAAGATCATATTTATAAAATAAATTTAAATATTATTAAACTAAAAAATATATAATTTTACTAATCAAATTTAAATTAAATATCTATTAATAAACACGAATGTAGTCATAAATTTAATAAAATTTCAGAATTAACTAAATTTGTAGTTGTCAATACTAATTAGATACATTAAATTAAATATTTCAAAAATAAAAAATATATTTTTATAAAATTTAAGTATTATCTTTAAAAATATTTTGATCATCTTTTAATTTCAAAGAATTATATATAATTTGGCATCTCCCTCAAAAAAATTTGAAAAAAGTGTTATTTATCATGCCAATTTATATGTCAAATAATAATAACCATCCTGACCATCAAAGGTTAATTTATTCGGTGAACGTAATAATTTTCTGAATCTGCTTTCACGTCCAGATGCACTTTTTCTCTCGTTGGGATTGAGTAATAATTTGTGGTGGGAAAAAACGTAGAAGCTGAGGGTAGATTTGGAATATTAACCATGAGAGAAATGGCAGATAGGTTCCTTGACCTTTATTGAGAAGGCAGCGTCATATTCTGCGGTCCGGAACTGCTGATGGCAACTGTACGGGAGTCACACACATATTTCACAGACCGCACCTAAACCCATTCCTTCCCTCTCCTCTCGCTCTCTCTCTCTCTCTACTTCCATTGAAGTAAGAGCAGAAAGAACCCAACTTTAGAATGGTTTGAACTTTGAAGACGCATTTCTTTCCAGCCAAGGTTGTAAAAATGGTTTCAAGAGCAACTATTTTTTCGGTTTAAAGTTTACTTTCTCATTACCATATGCATGATCATTGTCTTCTGGTTTATGCGTTCATCTTTTGAGGACTTGTTAATTTTGCTTTGCTTTTGGTTTTGTTGTGCGTGTGTATGTGTGGTTTTTTTTTTTTTCCTCTCTTTTTAAATTCCAAATATGTGCATGCATGTATCTCGCTTTGAGCTGCTTGCGTCTTTCCTGGGTTCGCGATTATGGATTGCCTGGTTTTCTACCTAACTCTTGACAAATTTTCTTTATTTTGTTTCATTTTTTCATTATCTTCAATTAGAGTTAAATTTTCTTTTTCTTACGCTCGAGATCTTACCTGGGTCTTTGTCTGCTTATTGTTCAGCGAAAGTAGACGAGTAAATCAGTCTTTTTACACTTCAAAAGAGGTTTTGATTTTCTTGGCCACCAAAATGCTTTGGGAGAAATCAGTAGGAGTCTGTTTGATGATGAATTACCGGCTGCGTTCTGCATGAGTCTTGGACTGAAACTTATCTGTGTTGATCTTCACAGTGTTGCCTGTATTCTGCATTATATGCTCTTTGGAAACGGTCATGTAAAGAAATTAAGTATGAGATGGAGTGTCTACTTTTATGTTTCCCTTAGACTTGCTTTGATAAAATCAGTATTCTTGTTACTTATCAGATTATGTCTTATTTGCTAATTTCTATGTTATTTTATTTTGTTTACAGACTGCAGTCTAGCGTACTGGATCAAGCTGGTGATCTAGCGGTTTTTGCAGAACAGATTGGATGTCGATAAGCAGTGGTGATCTGTGACTTCTGTGGGCGACAGAGGAACGATGCCAAACCAGCTATGGTTTGCACTGCTAACGATTTACAGGAGTGGAAAGATTTTCCAAAGGGACTTAGGGTTCTTCTCCTTGATGGAGACAGCAGTTCTGTGTCAGAGATAAGAACAAAGCTCGAGGCCTTGGACTACATCGGTAATACATTTTAGCATGCCTCTTTTCTCCATTTACTTTAAATTTTAGTCTTGCAAGTCTCTTTTTTCTTTTTTTTGTTTTGAACTGAGTCTTGCAATTCTCACTTACTTTATTTAGTGAATAAAATTGGTCCCCATCGTTATCTTGAATGGCATCTTGTAAAGAGTCAATGATTTAGAATGTGTCCTCACAAGGTTCTTTGAAAATTTGTGGTCTCGGAATTTGGTTGCATTGGAGTTAGATAATCTTAAAGAACAACCTTTTTTCCCCCTTCTTTCCATTGCTCAATGTTGCTAACTTACTACATATGGCATCTCTCAGATTGCTCTTGAAGCTGCTAACTTTATCATCTGCATTTAAACTTTACGCTTACAAATGTTTCAAATACTGAATGTGGTCCAAATTGTGAAGATATCAAAGTTAAAATACTTGTCAATTATCTGACTTGTGAGTTACTGAATTTATCCTATTTTTTTACATCTGTGGCCATATACTGTATACAACCTTAGTCAATATAAATTAATTGGCTGCACAAGACAGGCATGTATTAAGGAAAACAAGTATTCCACGAAGGTAAACTAAATTAAAATTATATTCTGAAAGCAAATGTAATTCCCTCTACTCCCTGGGTCCCTTAATTCTTTTTTCATATCCGTGCTCGTCTGTTCTGTTAATTCCTTTAACAAGCCTCAGCATATCTTTACAGTTTCTACATTCTCTGATGAGAATGAAGCCTTGGCAGCAATCTCAAGCAGACCTGAAGGCTTCCATGTTGCCATAGTGGAGGTAATGAACTTTCATCCCTTGTATAAATGACATATTATTATGTAGTAGTTGTGAAATTTAAACAGGTAATGATAAAGCAGATATTGTCTAGTATGTTAGAATGAAAAATATGTAAATGATTTTGAGGAAAAATGGTTCTCTTGAATCTTGATTATAATTGGATGCTGCCAAACTTTTAGGCTGTAAAACAGATCTGTCATTTTATAATGAAATCTGTGAAATGCTGTTTAATACTTCTATCATCTCATGTATTTTGCCTCAGCGAGATCATGACAGTTATTGACATAATTAAGGTGCTATCTTTATCTAGCTTTTATATATCAATAACATACTTGATTTCTTTTAGATTGTGGACATAATAAGGACTTGATATGATTTGTCACCATACGCATCCTTCTAAATTGCATCAATAACTGCAGGTGAGTAGCAGCAGCAGCCCAGGAAGTTTCAAATTTCTTGAGAATGCTAAGGACTTGCCAACCATCAGTAAGTAAAAAAGAAAACCAATTGTGGTTCTGTAAGTTTAAGTTCTTGTATGTGACGTATAAAAAACTGTTAGTTAGTCCTTATTTCTTGATGTTCTTACATTATGCAAAATATTTGTTATTTGGAGCTTACAACCACCTGAAATGTATACATATTCTGTAAGGGAGCATGAAGAAGTTTACTTTAAAGGCTGTCTTCTTGTCACAAGTTTTCTAACAAGTGATACTTGAAATTTAATGCAGTGACTTCAGACAGTCATTGCTTGAGCACCATGATGAAGTGCATAGCGGTAAGACTTTGGCTTAGTTGCCTCTATCATTTTTCGTTTTAATATCTGATTAATAATATTCTTCAAGATTAAATAGTATTCTATTTCATCTTTTCTCTCTTCATAGTAGTTCATTCTTTTAGTCCCTTAAAATTATAGAGCAAAATTTGAACTTTGAAAATTTAAGGCTCTACGACATATTGTGAATAACTGGTAGTTTCAGTCCAAAATGTACTGAAAATTTGATCTTTCAACTGTCCTGATTGTTGATGCATTACTTTTGACTGGTTATTTCATTTTCTTTTTAAAGCTTGGTGCAGTTGAGTTCCTATGCAAACCACTCTCTGAGGAAAAACTCGGGAATATCTGGCAGCATGTGGTTCACAAGGTTTGTAAATAGAAGCCGCATTATGTTGATTTGCTATTAACATATTATGAGCAAAAAAGGTTCCTAATGTCATTAAACTGAGCAGGCATTCAACGTGGGGACAAGTGTCCTGTCTGAATCACTAAATCCTGTCAAAGAATCTATGGTATTGCCGCTCCAAACAGACAGTGGAGAACATGAAAGTATGAATGTAGAGAAGGTGTCTGAGTTTAGTGATAATGACAATGAGCAGTCAGCCGGAAGTGATAAATACCCAGCCCCTTCAACTCCACAATTAAAACAGGGGGCAAGGTTACTGGATGACGGAGATTGCCAAGAACAAACTAATTGTTCAACAGAAAAAGAAAGTGGGGACCATGATGGGGAATCTAAATTTGTCGAAAGTACATGTGGGGTCTTGAATATTGAAGGTACTTGTCAACCAGAAAAATCTGAAAAGCCTCTGAACTTGGAGGAAGGGAGCTCTGCAAATGATTCTAAGAGTGAGAATGCTGTTTCTCCACATCTGCATGATAGAAAGGTTCTCAGCAACGTTGATGGTGGTACTGCATCTGCAAATAAAAATGGCATTCTTAGTGATTCTTGTCAGATCAAAACTAATAAGAAGAAGGTGAATGTAAGCTGATTTATGACTATTAGTTCTTGTCATGTTTCCTAAACAAATCTTTATCCTCCAGTCGCAAATTCCTCATTAACACCTATTTATCAGTAGTCATATCCTCAAGGGTTGAATGCAAAAGTTCCCTCTCTGCCAATATTCTTATGCACCCTCATGAAATCAATATTAATGACAGTATGACCACATAACCAGGAGATATCCCAAAATTTTAGCATATGAATACGATAATATCTCCGTGAAGTGACTAAAGAAATTCTATAATGAAATTATCAAATCTTAACTACTGTTTCGTTGGAAATATTATCAAGAAAATAATTCTATAATAGCATATGTTGATTTTTATTGTTGCTCATGCTTTTTCAATATTTTTCATATTAGATTATCCATTTGTTGTAATTTCTTTTTTTTTTTTTTTTTCAAAAAATAAGTCATTCGCCGGTTTTGATTCTCTGAATACAGTTTTGATATGTTAGTTTTGGTTTCAGGTAGACTGGACACCTCAGCTGCACAAGAAATTTGTGAAGGCAGTGGAACAATTAGGTATTGAACAAGCAATTCCTTCTCGAATACTGGAGCTGATGAAAGTGGAGGGCTTGACAAGGCATAATGTGGCAAGCCATCTTCAGGTCATTATTTAGCTTGCTGGTTACAGCCTTATCGGTTTCTTTTCCAACAGTGCAAGTAGGATGACTATTTCAGCACCTCATCCAGTTGTTTTAAAAAAGCCATATGCACGTATCCTCTTAGATAAGTAAGATTCGATAACAATTGTTTGTCATACAGAAATATAGAATGCATAGGAGGCAAATCTTGCCGAAGGAAGATCGAAGATGGTTACAAAGACCAGTTATGGCCTTCCCTCCTCCATATTATTCTAATCACACCCTATCACCAGCTCCTATGTATCCTATGTGGGGACAATCTGGCAGTCAACCAGCTGGCGTGCATATCTGGGGCTCACCTGGTCACCCGCTGTGGCAGCCTACAGAAAGTTGGTACTGGAAGCCGTATCCTAGGGTAATCTTCCCCTTTAGCATTAGATTTAGAACTAAAGCAGGATATGTTTTATTCCTCTTTATTTCAACAACCTTGCTTCGTGGTCCGTAATGCAGAATTTATGAATGCAGTTTAATGTGTAAAACTTCTTAATGTTTCAGATACATGCTGATGCATGGGGTTGCCCAGTGTTGCCACCTCCTCAAAGTCCTTGTTTTTCCCACTCTCAAGTGAGTATTAGTAGAAGTGAAGAGATTGGTCGTTATTGTGTGTGTTAATTGTTGATATAACCATACCTGTATTAATTAATTTTTTGTAGTGAGCTTAATTATATCTTTGATTCTTTTCATCAAACTGCAGAAGATGCCTGGATCGCACAATGCTAATGCAGTTGATTGTAGCTCTAGCAAGTCACAAAGTTCCTGTGATTATCATCTAGTAATGCAATACTTTCCTCTCAATTTCATACTACTAGATGTTAGAGATTGTTGCAAGTCACCAAATCTTAATATCTTAATGCCTTTAGCTTATACAGACCAAGTGGTTATAGACTAAATTTTGTGGTATCCACAAAGCAGGATACCTAGTCCTAGACAATAGGTTTTGCCAGTATTGTGTGATGAGGGTGTTTTAATTAAAGCTTGAATATCGGTGGGCCTAAACTTAGTCTTAAGGGTAATTCCACAGCAGACTCACTATTCACAAGCTTGAGTGTTTTGACCATTAAATTTACTTTGAAATTCTCACTCTATTAATAAAAATTTCTAGTGAGAATCTCAAAATAAATCCAATGGGGAAAACACTCAATTTTCAGAGAGGTCAAGCTCTCCACGGAATTACCCAGAGTCTTAATTGACTTGCACTGTTAGTTTTTGAGCGATGCACATGCAGCAATTGCCTTGGCTTGAAGGGATCTGTTTATGCTTACAAGTCCAAAATGGCCATGAAACTTTCCTTATAATGTTGTGCATGCATGCAGGCTGAGGAGGTTGTTGACAAGGTAGTGAAGGAGGGGATAAGCAAGCCATGGCTACCAATGCCAATAGGCCTCAAACCTCCATCCACTGATAGTGTGTTGGCTGAGCTCTCTAGGCAAGGCATTTCCACCATCCCTCCTCTCACCAAGCGTGCTAAATCAGAACCCCACTGACCTCCTCCTGGAGATGGCACGCCACTTCCCATCAAATATTGCCTTCATGATAACCTACATCATAACAAGCTGCTGGTATAGGCCAATCAGTTCAATGTTCTTTCACAAATTTTTCTTTTTGGAGGAAACTTTAATTTGGCTCTTGACAGATTAGGTGCACGTTTAATTTTGTCATTCATAGGTCATTTCTTTTAATTTAATCCTCAATTATCAAAACATTTTCAGTGGTGTTCTTCTATCCTATCTTTATTTAAAAGTTAATGCCAAACCTAAGAGATTGCTTACTTCTAGTGGGCAATCTAAAGTGTGAGTTAACAATCGCAAATAAGCTTTAACTGTTCAAGCCGTCCATCTCTTGGTTTGGCATTAACTTCTTAACTAAAACAGGAGAAAATCACAACATGAAAAGCATTTAAATGATTGAGGGACTAAATTGAGAAATAACTTATGAATGGCCAAATTAGAATTACACGTATCTATGAGTAATCAAAATAAGGTTTTCCTCTCGTTCTTTTCACCCTCAAAGTTTATCAGATTGTAACTAGTGGATTGGTTGGGAGTTGGGACCATTTACACACCACCGACCACTTTCAGGGACAAGCCATGGGAAGATGCAACGCAATTGGACATGTTAATGTTATCCATCGCACTTTTGGTGCAAGTGCAGGACAGCCGGTAGGCAACACAAGTGGGTGAGAAGTAGCCATGTAATAATAATTGATACTTTGGGCCAACTTTTGATGATGATGTGGTCGGGGCTATGGGTTGTAAGTGCCCAACTTTTTGGGGCATAAAGTCTTTTGGTGACAGAGATTGGGTCTTTTTTTGGTGTAGTTGGGTGGTGGGGGCCTATTGGGGATTTTTAATAATGAGAAACCAGAATCAAGCTACGTGTAGTTCTTTGTGAATAAATAAGAAATGAGTCTATTCTCAATCATAAATGCGAAACTTAATCTTCTCTGACTTGTTAGGTGCTAGATGAAGATACTTTTCTATATACACCAATCGTGAGTTTCTTGGTGACGCTTGACTTATGCAGTCAGTCTAAATGAGGAATAGTTATGTAGGCAAGTTAAGATAACTTTTTTCTTGAAAAATTTGCCTCACATTTTTACATATTTGATAGGCCGGATTCTTCGGGAAATCCTTTTCAGGTGAGAGTGAAAAGATAAAAGCTCGGTGCATCAGTTTTAGGAAATTGGCTTCGTAGATAGGATGGTTGGTCTTATCAATGTTAAAGATAATATTTGCAAGTAAAAGGGCACTTTAGCATGGTTTATATTTTTGGGGCCATGGCACTTAATGTTATTTCTAAGCTCTTACCAGAGGCAAAACCTTTTATTAGATACTCATAATTTTTCATAATATCATTGATGTATTTTGATTACTAGTCATCTTTACAGAGTTGACTGCTATGTACAATTACACTACTGGATAACTGATACGAAACATAACATTACTCCCATACCTAGAAGGATATATGATGAGATTTGCTCACTAATAATAATAATAATAAATATTTTTTATAACAAAAGACGCATAAAACTTGAGAAATAGTGATAAAAAGGGCGAGATACACATTATTAAGATGTCGTGTCAGATAAAGTATCATTTAAGCTAGGACTTTTGAGGAAAATAAAAAGTAGTCATAAAGTTTAGTTTTGAGGGTGAAAGTACAAATCTTGGGTTACTACGGATGAATCTGCCCTTTGATGGACAAAAGAAGCCCAACCACACAATGACGCCCTTCGATAGGCCCAAACTATGTGGCCCATGCTCCTTGCGACAGCAACACAACCCAAGAAGATAGACTTCGAGAATGAAGAGGCTTAAATTCAATTCTTTATATTTTTATAATCAAAATTTAAAATATATAATAAGTATATGTTAATTAATAATATTATTAAATATTTATAATTTAATTTAAAAATTATTTATTTATTATTATTATTATATGATATATTAAAAAATTTTATATTTATTATGCTTTAATAGAAGAAAAATTATTTAAATAAAAAAAAGAGGACAAAAACTAAAACAAATCCCCCCTATCCTAACTAATCTGTTGGTTTTGGACAGGTAGCTGTTGGCGTTGAATCATCGTTGTTGTCTTGTAGATGCTTCTCTGCTCCAACATTGAGAACGCGTCAGATCTTCCCGCCAAATATTTAGGAGTGGGACCTACTCTCTGTCTTATTTAGTTGTCAGAGGAATAGCCAATAGGGTAAGCCAGTTTAAATTTATCATTTTAAAATATATTTGTGTATTATCAATTTTAGAGTGAAGAAAAGAAGACGCCAAATCTCACGGACCCTTCATTTTGTAATCCCATCTTGTTTTCAAACGCTCTGACCAGTAATCATATTTCCTTTTCAATGTGGTAGACGGGAAATAAATTTATTGCGATTATGGCACAGGAATATTTTATTATCACTATGCCTATAGTTGAGTTTCAAAAAATTTCTTTAAAAAAAATAATGGATTGGATAAAGATCAATCAAATTAATAAGCAAGTTTATTCGTAATATACCAAATGCATTGACCAGAAATTATTAAAAAAAGAAAAAGAAAAACAGAGCATTGGCCACTGGGGCACCGCCTTCTCGGGTTGGACATATCCTTAATCGAATTTACGAAATTAACCCTGGGTCTCGCTACGGAAGAAGCAAGCGGGCCTCATCATTTTACCATTCCTTTTTTCCCTCGCTCTCTCTCCGTGTGGTAGTGTGATTTCTATCTAAGGGGGGAACCTCGCAACTTGGATTCGATATCCATAGAAATCGTGGATCGTTTCTGTAAGTTCCTACAGCTGCCATCTCTGTCCAATCTCTCGTTGACGTCTTCAATTTTTTTCCCTTTTTACTTTTTTATGTTATTATTATTATTTTTACCTCTGAAAACTTTGGCTGTGCTTTCCTCAAAAATCCACTTTCTGCTAATCAGCTTATCTATCTCTGTTAGTTGAATTAATCATCTATATTTCCTGAAGGAATTTTGTGCTGGAATTTGTTCAAAATTTGCGTCAATTGCATTTATGCATTAGAATCATTTTTTTTTTTTTTTTTGTGAGGGGTGTTAATGTGAGAATGAATATTCGGGGACAATTCACTGAATTATGAATTATCGCTTGCAATAATGAATATCTTACACCATTTATTCGGATTCTCTGAAAATTATTAAGACAAAGTTAGATTAAGTACTCATTTATTTTGGGTTCAGATATGTTGCTTCTCTCTGTGAATCCCGGAGGTTATTGCTTCTCTCTGTGAATCCCGGAGGTTATCTTAACATGTTAATTGGACGATTTAATTACTATTCCTTTCAGTCTTTTCAGAACAGTGCAAGGAGCATGAGTTTAGCATAGTTATCACATTTCAATCCGTATTATGAGAATCATTGTTTATGTGATATATCATTTTATAACGGGTTGCGGATTTTTGCAGAAAATATCGGAAACTTTTCAAACATTAGCCCCCAGTTTGAATTTTGATCGAGCGATTGAAGTACAAAAGTTAGTAGAGGATGGCATGTAGGAGCTGCTGGGAGTGCCTTTTGAAGCTTCTGAA
Organism: Delonix regia; assembly: GCA_037074485.1. Classification (NCBI taxonomy): domain Eukaryota; kingdom Viridiplantae; phylum Streptophyta; class Magnoliopsida; order Fabales; family Fabaceae; genus Delonix; species Delonix regia. The sequence continues at coordinate 4,403,347 of CM073461.1, forward strand.
CTTCCTCCTGACCCTTGCTGGTCTGGCCATAGTGGGCTATGGAATCTATCTGCTGGTTGAATATAAAAAAGCTTCAGATGACCCTGCCGTTTCTCCTGTCAGTTATGATCAAACTGTTATTCAATTTGGCCGACCCATGCTTATGGCTGTGTCTCTGTCAGACAGTATTTTTGATAAGTTGCCCAAGGCTTGGTATGAATGTTGCTCTTTTTCCCTAGCTTTTATCAGGGCTTAGTATATGAGTTGTTCCTTGAAAACTATAGTTAAAATGACAAACCGACAAGATTTTTGTTTTGATAATAGTTTGCGGCGGCAATTGCCTATGCTATTTAGTAAAATCATTATGCAGACAAAAACTCATATTTATTTATTTATTCTGGGTCAACCAATAAGCTGCAAGTCATAATTACGAAGAAAAGCATAGTTAATTGAGGAACACTGATCCCAACTTGCTTTAGAACAATTTGGGTAACATGCAATGGCAATTTTGTGTCTGGGGTACATAGGTCTGAGTGAAAATTTAGATTCACAGCTGTGAAGTGAAAGTTCTACAATTTGATTGATTGACTGAGGTGTGTAGTAATTGAAAGCTTCAAAAGTTAAAATTAGGACTCAGCGTGGTTCATTACATGGTGTAATTGGTGCTCTAATGGTTCTTCTTCCCAGTGCTGAAGAAAATAAACTTTAACTTATTTGCTTTGTTCTGTTACACAATTTGTAAATCCATGCATTTCTGTAAGAGGAGAATTACCAGTATCAGGCCTGATGTAGTGTCATGCCCTCATTGTGAAAAATGATGGAGCTATGTGGCCTCAAATTCTTTTAAAAAGAGAAAAAAACAAAGAAAAGTCTTCATGATTGAACTTTTACATTTATATCATAAACTGCCATATTTTGCCCTTGTTTCTGTCTGCGTTCCCTTCCACTTTCTCTGATGAAATTATTGTTTCATACACATGTTAATGCTTACCTAATCCCAAAAGCTTTATAGGATGAAGTTGAAGAAGTTCTACCCCTGTAATCTAAGTTATGTATGACACTGATTCTGCAATTCATGTTTGGCAGGTTTATTTACTTATTCATTGGTATCGGAGTGATTCTCTTTGTCATTGCTTGTTTTGGTTGCATTGGAACTATGACTCGGAATGGTTGCTGCCTTGGCTGTGTATCCTTGTAAAACGTCTTATGCAATTATGCTATGGCCAAAAGTATTTATATATTTATATTTTCTGCTTGCATATAAAGCATGAGTTGAACAGTTCTTCATGTTTGCTTCCCTTCATCTGGTGTGTATGTGTGCATACATGTATTAATCTCACAATTACTGTAATTGGTTTCCTTAAGCCTACAAAGTATTCATTTTTGGTGGTATTGCTGATCCTGGCAGAGCTTGGTTGTGCTGCCTTTATATTTTTTGATAAAAATTGGAAAAAAGTAAGTTGTGTATTATCATTTAAGATCTGAAATTTAACATGATATGATTGTCTTCTTATTGTTAAATACTTACATTCCTTTCAGGAAATTCCAACTGACAAAACTGGAGATTTTGATATGATATATAAGTTCCTTGATGAGAACTGGAATATTGTGAAATGGGTCCTTCTTGGGATTGTGATCTTTGAGGTAAGTAAGAAGTGGTATAATTGGCATATCAGAGAAAGGAATATTGTTTTGCATGCATGCATGTCTTCTTGTGCATGCACCTATATACCCACTGTGAATAGGTGGAAGCAGATTTACTCCACTGAGCAATCAATTGTTAAAATGATGCTTAGCAGTAATATATTCACATTCTGGATTGCTTTAATGACAGGTTGAGAATGTTTGAACCAGTGATGAGGAAAATAACCTTTTTTGTTTTTGCTTGCTGGAAGCCTGAAAGATCAGGAAGAGAAGCAAACTGAATTGATAACTACTGACATTCTATCAATTATTTTATGGAATGATATTGCTTTTTCTAGTAATTTATGCATAATCTCTGGACCAGTGGCCAATTTTTTTATAATTTTACTTGACTGACACAAGTAGACTTATCACCTGTAGTAGTGACATCATTCCACGGGGACCTAACTTTTGAACCAAGAAAACGCAGTTTTGATAGCACTTGATGTTAGGCAAGAAAGAGAAAGCAGGAAGAGAGGAGAGGAGAGAGAATAGAGAACAGAAAGGCTAAATACGTACATTTCAGTAGCTTGGTAAACCCACTTTGAGATTCAAAAACTTAAAACTAAAAACTTTTCTGCGGATCAGTTAACCTGTCTGTTGGTCTAATGTGGCATATCTAATTTCAAGTTTTCTTCTGCAGTTGTGTATGTATGTCATGTGCATTGCCATGTCTCTTTAAGATCATTTATTGGTGAAATTTTCACCATATGTTCTCTATGTATGTTTGCAATTGTAGGCCCTTCTTTTCTTGTTAGCCCTTATTGTTAGGGCTGCAAATAAGGCAGCAGATTATGACAGTGATGATGAGTTCATTAATCCAAGGCAGCCAATTAGGCAGCCACTGATAACCAGAGCAACAGGCCCACCAACAGGTGTGCCAATTCCTGGTGCCATTGACCAGCGTCCAAGCAGGAATGATGCATGGAGTACAAGGATGAGGGAGAAGGTGCATTCTTTTTCTGTGCAATTGACTTTAATCTTTTTAGTATATAGTCTATTCTTATGCAGATGCCTGAGATGTTTGTCTTAGCTCTTAAGAGACGCTTACATAACATGGCCATTTAAGGAAGGTTAAGATGTGATCTTTGCACAGGATGTTTGGATTTTCAATAGTTATTTAACCAAATATTTTTCTATTATTAGTTTTTTCCGTTGTATTTGTTATCATCATTGTCCTGGTTAATGAGATTCTTGCATTTTCCACTGTATTGTATAGCATCATTTAAATGGAATTTCCCCTCTCCTATAAATTCTGTTGAATTGATCTTTTCATGAATGGCTAGTACTCTGTCACAGATGCGGAGTATACTTTTTGCATTGACATTTCCACAATCTACACAGAATACTGCAATCTTCTCGTTTCTGCAATGTCGTGCAGGGATCGTCTGGATATTTTCTTAACTATGCCCTTCTGCTTAGCAATAATGAACAGGACTATTTTTTAAATAGTCGTGTTCTGGACAATACCTGATCATTGTATTAGCAATAATGAAAAAGATGCATATATCATCATCCGGCATTGCTTTTCATTTTTATTGTTTATACATCGGACACTAATTCAGCTCTTTGTCCAGTATGGGCTTGACACTTCGGAATTTACATACAACCCATCTGAGTCACATAGGTCCCAGCAAGGAAACCAACAGCCTACTGAAGAAAGGAGCCGTTGCACCATCATGTAATGACTGTGTGGATTGCTGTCCAAAGCCATACCAGGTTGACTTTCAAGAACTGTTTTTGTGGACAATGGCTTGAGACTAGAAGTTTGTCAGAAGTCTTCTTTTAGGTGTGTACAACTCGCATTTGTGTTTGTATCCGCCTCACTTTTGATATGACATGGCAGCAGTCTTCATTTTGGTTGGTGTAATATTGTGCTAATACATCAGAACATTGTGGCATTGCTTGTGTAGTTTAGGACAGTGATGAAGTCTCAGGTGCTAGTGTCGTTGGTCGAAACAAACGCTTTCTTTCGCTGTACGTGTCTGTGGGGTGAGTTGCAGCCAAAGTAAAGAGCTAGTGCCACAATCACTGTGACCACAAAATTACACACTTCTTAATCTTTTATTAATTTGACAATCTGATTCGCACATGAGTGGTTAATCTTTTAAGTATATGGTTGTGGCATTGGATTATTCTATATGCTAAGAATTAATTAAGCAATTTAATAATCGTGTGTAAATTTTTGGACTGTAGATTTTTTGGTTGCGTAAGTAGCATTTGTAATACCATAGTGCGGTAAAAATATGTTGATGAAAATTAATGATTGAATTTTTGTACAATAATAATTAAATACAAGATACAAAATTTATTTTTTATTAATGATAGAAAAGTCAATTTGTAGGGTTTTTTATGAAAAGAAAATTGTTAAATTGTTGAGGATGTCTCTCATTCACACGCAACACGAGGCTCCCGTCTGTACACTCAGTAGTCAGCAACCCTTCTTCCCAAGTAAAACATGTTGTAGACTTTTGAACAATCGTTGTTTTCTTGTTTTGACTATCATAGGCCATGACAGCTTATTTAGGTTTGGTTTTAGTTCATTCTATACGTGTGTGCGCGCGAGAGTCACGTGTTGTGTGTGTGACATCCACTTTGCCTTCTCTCTCTTGTCGTCCTGCCAATGTCAAATTATTATTTCTCTGCAATCTGTTACAGCTTCTTTTTTTTTTAAAGGAATGATTCTATTTTTTGAAAAACAATGGTAGGAAAAAGTGACTTCCAGTTTCTTATTTTCTGACACAAAATAAAAGGAATTTAAATTAATTCATATCCATATTTCACACTCTTTATAATATATGATTTTAATTTTTTTTTTTTTTTTTCATTACATATGGATCCAGAAGGCTGTGTTTGGTAGTAGAAGTGCATGTCGTTTTCTTTGCTGCAATTGATTTCTCCTTCTCTATCGGCTTGGACAATGAAGCTCGTTGTGGTCCAGGAACTATATTTCATGTCAGAAATTAGGCTCGCTCTCTTTTCCACTTTACGTTGGAGAAGAACACTTGGACTGGCCTTTACCAAAAACACAATGCTTCCTTGCAGAATGTAAAGCAACTTTCTTTGGTGTTAGTTAACTTTGAAAATGATATAATCACAACTCAATTCTGTCGATTAAAGGTGACCGTGGGTGTGTCGGCCACACCTGCAATTTCCCTTTTTGAGATGACTTTTCGTAATTTTGGAAGCTTATGTTTGCATCACTCGGAGCCAAAAGAGCAAGAAGTCAACTTCACTTTTTGCAAGTGAAAACCTCGAAGTTTAAAGTAGTTAAGGTTTTCTTTTCTTGGAAATACTTGTATTCGTGGTCTTTGCCAAATACTTACCACAACTGTAATTCTGCAATTACTTCTCGGCCTTTATTTGCCTTAAGAGAAAGATACAGATAAGATATGAAAATGGCATGGAAAAGGAAAAGTAAATACAAAATTGAAAAAAATTTTAGTTTGAATTTTATTCAATAATAATTGCTCCCAATATATAACAAATATGTCAATTTTAGTTAATTATAAAAGATTAAAAAATGTTTACAAAAATTAAAAGAAAAAAAAATAAAACAGTTTGGAAACGTGTTAAGACACAAAATTTAGACTAAAAAATGAACCCAATCAGGTGAATCCAAAATAACACAACGACAGACTCAAGAATTTTTTTGCTGATAATGAATAAGGTCCAAAACTCTTCTTGAATTGAAAGTCATAACTCTTTCAAATTAAAAAAATCGTTGTACAGTAATTAAAAAAAACTTGCGACATTTTATATGTTCTATAAACTTAACCTTTCGTGTCACATCAGTATGCATTCCATTTCTAAGCTTCAGGTTTCATTTTCTTGTTTTTCTCTCCCTCATCAAGCACATCCTTAAAATTACAGAGGGACCACGTTCTAGGATTATGATAACTATGTCTGGAATTCATTGAATGAAGCTACAACACAAGAAGCCTCCAAACTATGTAGAGCATATAGGATTGTTTGGCTCTCTAGTGGGAGTACTGTCATAGTAATCAAATCTTACAGGTTTCTCTCCTAATTGATGTTACTTGCACTTTTTAGGTGGTGGAGGCCACTAATATGAACAACTTTAAGCGGCCTGTAATCACACAAAGGACAAACATTAAAAAGACAGAAGGGTGTACCCTACAATTATGTCAACGGAGATCCCTAATGAAACGCTAACCCAGTGATGGGTACTACACAGTATAGTGCCTTGTTAGTGCCCAAAAGCATCACAGATCACAAGTTTGAATTGTCTGTGTGTATTATATGTAATCCACTCATCGTTGCTATTTTATAACGTGAAAATTACATGTTTGAAGCAAAATCTATATCCCATTACTTTCCCAACAACACGGGAATTTTTGTCACTTTTCCGTTTTTATATGTATTTTTTTAAAACTGATATATAACTTGGTGCTTGTACATTCAATCTGTAAAATCATACGTTGATATATCAATTTTCATGATCACTACAAATTTCGGAGCACGATCCGCTGCACTAACTACAATGGATATATAATATAATATTATTAAATATATTAATTTAATATTAATATAATATTATAAAATAATAATATTTTATATTATTTAATTACTGGATCCAGAGCCAAATTTCAATGTCTTAAAAGGGTTCAAATTGAAGTCCAAAATAGCTGCTATGATCTACGTCAAAGATCGGCCATTATTGGCTTCTATGTCCTAACCAAGTTGGGAGCGTGCTCTCCAGTGGGATTTTTCTGTCTCACATGAATCACAATCTAGTCAGAATCAAAGCCTCAATACTCCTTCTACTATGAAAGTACAGGGATTTAGATTTTTTTTTTAATTTAAATTTACTGTATTTGAAAAGATTTGAATTATTATATTTTTATTTAATAATTTATATTTTAATAAACATTATAAAATTTTTAATAATTTTTTAAAATTTGGACCATTCAATTATTATTTTAACATTTAAATTTTATTAAATAGTCATTTTATGGATTTAAAAATTTAAATTTATTGTATTTAAAAGAATATGAGTAATAAACATTTGATGATTCACATTTGAACAAATATTAAATAATTTTTAACAATTTTTTAAAATTTGAACTATTAAATTTTTATTTAACATCTAAATTTTATCAAATTCATTTGTATATGAAATTTTAACTTCACTAAATTTATTTCCTATGCATTTTGTTTTTCAGAGAAGATTTTTTTTTTTAATTATCATAACAAAGGTAATATTAATATTTTAATTTTTTTTTATTATACACAACAGTATTTTATTGAAGGAAGAAGCCACATAACTTCTAACATAAAAGAAGAACAAAAAATAACTACACATTGCAATCTTTTTTTTAATAGGATGATGTCATGCTTATACACTAACATTATGATAAATTGATAATCATATGTGTAAAAAATTCAAAATATTATTTTTTGGATATTTATAAGTTTAAAATGTTAATACTAAAAACCCTAAACAAATAATTATTCTAGTACTTAACACCCAGAACAATAACGTTTTATATCCGAATCTGTGTTTAATATTAACATCTTATAATTTTTAAATACATATAATTACTAATTTAACATATAATTTAGTACAATATTAATACATAAAAAATTGTATTGAAGGAATATAGACTATAAAGATATAGAATTGATTCACCTCTTATGTTAAAAGTATTTTGTTTTTCATTTTTTATTTCTACAATAAGATATTAAATAAAATCTAAAATATTAATTTGTTTATATTTTATGATAACTCTTTTAAAAAACTTAATATTCATGAAAATTTAAAAATAGGAACATTTAACTCATTTTGCATTTAAAATAGACATCATCATAATTTAAAAAATCTGCCAAGTCCAATGAGTTTAGAGAAAAATAAAATCTGAACAAAAAGATGTTCGATATATAAAATAGGTTAGGCTTAAACTTTTTTAAAGTCTGGTATAAACCTAAAAAATGCGAATAAATATTTTTTAATAAGAATAAAATTTTTTATTTAAAAAAACATAGTGTAACGTGATATATTAATTAATAAATAAAAATTAATACATCTTATTTTAAGAATTTATCTTAATATAACATATTTGTAATTACAACTTTGCTATATATAATCTTAAAAGTAATAATAACAATTAGTTAAATTATTTATTTTAAATTTTAAGTAACAAATTAATTTGAACAGAATTGGCCCAATCTAAAAAATATAAATAAAAACTTCAATTAAAAAATAAAATTAAAGTACAGACTTAGATTTGTTTATAAAATTCAATAAAAAAAAAAAAACCAAATTCAAAACCATTAGTATTAGCCTCTCATGGTTCACGGAGAAGAACCATAAAGGCCGCCAAAGTTTGAACATGAAATATTTGGCGTTGCCGACAATTGTGTCGCATATATTTAAGTCTCATTGTTTTAATTTGAAATATAAAAAAAAAAAAAAGTTATTTCTATACTCATTTGATTAAAAAAAAATTAATTTTTTATTCATTTATCTATTAAATTACTTTATTCCCAAACTTATTTAATTGAAATTTTAAAAAATAATAATTTATTTTTAAAATTTGAGAATCATATATATGAAATTTATTCATATAAAATTAAATAAAAAGGTCATGCGACTATTAATTTTATTTAAAAATATAATTATTATAATATATAATAGCAAAGTTTCAACGTTTTTCAATAATTAATTCTAAAATAGTAAGTATATATACATTGCAGGTAGATACATCCTTCTTTTTTAGCTCAGCTATGTGTTTAAATGGATGGTAAAATATATAAAGACTAAAATATCAAAATAAGTTAAAATATTGATTGAAAATTTTTAAGGATAAAAAGAATAACAAAAAACTTCAAGACCATTTGCTGCTATGTAATACCTCAACTGTTTTATTTTTAAAATTAAAAGGTATTCGATAATATTAAATAAATAAAGAGTACAACTATAATTATATTATCTTAAATTAAAAGCTAGCTAGAAACATTTTCTAATTGTAAGAATAATTCCAAAGATAATTTATAGATCATTTCAATTTTTTAAAAAATTTTTTTACCTCCCTTCCTTAAGAGGCAGGTTTAATACACATTCTTTTTTTCTTATATAATTTACTTTTTGTGAACTACAACAAGTATAATGGCTTTTTCCATTGAATAGATTATGTGAAAACATAAAAAATTATATTTAAACAATATAAATTATTAAATAATATAATTTAATTGTATATTGTTACATTTGTTGCCTACTATTAAATTTTTATCAAAGGCCCTCGTGTTGGCGAGGGAATCTGCACTCTTCCTTTGACTAAAATGCTGCTCGCGACAGAACTTGAATAGTAACTCCCACAAGCCTTACCATTCCTGCCTCTCCACCAACAGAATGTTCCGTACACATTTTCTCAAGTCCAGCGTATTATTTAATCCGTTCTCAGCACTTTCAACTTTTCAATGGCGTTTACTCGAAAAGCTTATAGGATTATTTAATTTTCAGTAACTGTTTACCTGTATTCAAACTCACATGCATTATTTCAATCTGTTATCGCCCACCAATTTACTTCTTTATATGACGTCAATTACTTCGATGGATGCTTTTATCGTTGAAAATTTATCAATGCTTTCCTTCACAAGTAGTGCGATGGGTCTCCACTCTCCATCTGTGGTCCCTCGTTGGGTCATTTTTTACAGAGTTTGTCAATTTCTGCCTATAGCATGGATAAAGGTATCGTATTATCGAATCTTGCGTTTGCAAAGCGAAGAGAATAAGATCGACCGGATTACCAAAGACTTTACAGCTGTCCTTGATATAATCTTCTTGTAATTTACTCTCTGATTGCCCATTTGAGCTAAGCATCTTTTTTTTTAGCGTCTCATCCTGTTTCGTTTAAGAAGAGATCGTTGCTTCTTTCAGCCACCATCAATTCGTGGGGTCTTTGGAAAAAAAAATCTTGGATGTGATTACACGCATTATTGTACATTTCGTTTGGTTATATATTTATATTGCATTTTTCGTTGCTAGTCTCATCAGTTTTGGTGTCTGCTGATGTATTAGCCTCTGTTATTGAGCACCATCTGTTGTTATTATTGTAGGGCCAGGGTGATTAATCTGCAGTTCTTATTCTCATTATTTCAAATACCCATTTGGTTTTCATATATGTTTTGGGTTGATTTTTGTTATTACCTTGTTGCTTAATTGAGTTTGCATTGATTTTAATAACATGAAAATATTAAATATATTCCTTTAGTTGATTCTCTGGACGGTTTATCTTTCAGAAATTGCTAATTTAAGTGTTCTCGTGAAATGACATTTGGTGTGGTTGGAATTGGACTTGCTTTTCTATTTGTCTCGAAATTTCAATAAAATTAAATTGTATTTTGTGTGTTTTATCAGCACGAAAATTGTGTGTGAGGACCAGTATAGTATTCTTTTTCTTCTACAAGTTGCCGTCGTGGACGTCTCACCAATACAGTCATATATTCTCTGTCCTTCCTGTTTGGTCCTGATAGGGATCTTCCTTGTAATGGGCGTTCAAATCAACTCCATTTTCGTGCTGTTATAGTCATATCAGAAAACCTCTTATTTCTATATTAATTGCTAAATGGTGCCTAACAAATGTCAGTGGCTTCTTCCATATTTAAGAGCTCTTGCTTTCAATATCTAGCACTATGCATTAGCGTTTTCGGTTCTCTAGTAATCTTTTGACCAGAAGCCATGAAAGCAAAGAGAGGAAAACGCTCGGAGGTATGCTTCGATGTGCTTTGAAACTTATGCTTGAATGATGTTTGTGTTTAAATATCAGCCTCATGATACTTTAAACTTCCCAATTTAATTTCATTGCAGGCGTTTTGGCCTACCATTGTGATGAAAAAATGGTTAAATATAAAGCCCAAGATGTATGATTTTAGTGAAGATGAAGTGGACACTGAAACAGAGAGTGAAGATGACGGTATGCTTTCGGTTTTGCTTTAGCTTTTTTGGCCATCGAGCTTCATCATTTTCTTATATTTTTTCTCCCTTGCTTTTCTTCTAATTTCCTCCAGCTTACTCTCTTAAAGACTCAAGAATGTGCGTGGGTGAAGACATTCCACATATAACACAAGAGATACAATCCATATTCCCTAGTCAAACACAAATATCAGGTTATACTTTATTCCTTTTCAATAATGTGGTTCCTTCTAGGAATTAAGAGAGAAATAAGAACAACTAATTTCACCAATTTCCAGTTTGAATATGTGGTCTTTGCTCTTACAACCATCTCGCATTGCTTACTCTATTTATAGTTATTTATAGTGGTAGCTTGTTCTGATTTCAAGCAGCTAAAAAATGTAGCAGCTTGTCATGGCTTGCATAACTTATTCTATACCTTCCGATAGATATTGAGAAACCGTCTTTTTATCTAGAGCAGACTTGGCCAAGTTATGAATAACAATATGATGTATCCATTAAGAAAGTATAAAATAAAGGGAATAGGAGTTCCCTGGTAATATAATGAAAGGCTAAAGCGTTTTTTATGCTAAACTAACTGAGATGTATATGATATCAGTATAACTGTAGTCAAACAATGTGATTGTAAACTTCAAGTGATTTAATGTTTACTACACGTGATGAATTCATAGTGTTATAATTAAAATCATATGTGATTTGGTATTTGTAATTCAGATACATCTTCTAAGGGCAAAAAGATGAGACATAGAAGAGGAAAGTCAGAAACCTTGCGTGTTCAATACATAAATACAAAGGAAGTGAGGTAACTCTGCATGTTCAGTGCATAAATACAACGGAAGTGACGTGTGGTGGTTATCCGGTTATGCTATTATGTCAAACTAGAGGCACTAATTTAATGATAGTAACGAAATGTATCATGAAATTTGGTTATCTTTCAGGGTAGCAATTGGCACTTGGAATGTTGCCGGAAGACCTCCATATGAGGACCTTGAGATCGGTGAGTGGCTTTGTACCAAGGAGCCAGCAGATATTTACATTCTTGGGTGAGTAGTTTCTCAAGTTGCTTCATCCTTCACTAGTCCAACTTTAAATGTTTTGCATGCCAAAAGTAATGAAAATTAAATTTTATTTTTTCCCTCCTTGAAAATCCCACCAACTGTATCATGCATCTGCACCTGTTTGTACATTGAGGACAATTATGTGTTACATAGTTTTGAGACAGCACGAGTTACCCTTGTCATCTATATATTGAGAAATAATGGGCTTTTCTCTTACGATACTATCTTGCTTATGACAAAGTTGTTGGAGTTTCATTTTGGTTAACAGCACTTAGCGCTAACTGATTTTGAGGCTTTTTCTTTTATCTTATCTGGTTTTGTATGATTTTGCATAGAGCACCGGTGTGCCAGTTTATTTACTGAATCAGTCCATGGAAGAGACCGACTGACACAATGTTTAACATATTGAAATGCCCTTCTTGGTCCTTAGCAATGTAATTAGGTGGCTCATATGATCTTCTCTTGAATGATCAAAATGTCCTGTAACGTGTATGTTCTAAACATTACAGCCATTTTCCCTAGTTGTTTCTTTCGTGGTTTTATCTATAATCTACATTCATGTAAAGAAGAAAGTGGATAATTGTCATTCTGTCAGCCCAATGGCTCCCAATTGAGGGATAAAGTCACTTCAGAATTACCTTTCTTAACAAAGGTAAACGGCCCTAAGTTCCACTTCCACACGTTTATCCTTCTACAAATCAAGCCATATACATGAACTTTGGTCTCATGGGTTGAGTTATTTGTTCATAGCCTTAGTTGCAGTTAGTCCACTGTTAGGATTCAGCTTCTCTATGGTGGCTGTACAATTGATCTTCTGAGAATGCTTATTTTGTGACAGTTTCCAAGAGGTTGTCCCATTGAATGCTGGAAATGTACTGGGAGCAGAGGATAACACGCCCATCCCAAAATGGGAGGCAATCATTAGAAGAACTCTGAACAAATCTTCAGAGCCTGAGAGCAAATACAAATGCTACAGTGCTCCTCCTTCTCCAGCATTAAAAACTTGCGTTGCTGATGATGTCCTAGCAAATAACATAGATGATCATCCATTAGAAATGACAATTGCATTTGTAGATATTGTTGACAATTCTGAGCTGAAACAGCAGGAACTGAAAAAAGTATATGGTGTGGGACAGAATTTACAGTTAAGGAGAACATATGGCATTGATCATCATACTAGATTTGATTGGCCTGAACGTCCATTAGATGCAGTTGCCCAAGTAGTTGTTGGTTCCAATTCGAAACTGCTGAGAGTACTAAGCAGCTCAGCAAGAATTGGATTCAACAAGACACAGAACACTTTAGTACATGGTGCTGGAATCAAACGTTCTCATCACAGTTCTGGAAACCTTTGTTCGTTGTGGAATGAGCAGCAAGTGATTGCAGAAGTAATTGATTCCCTGTCTGATGTATCTGACATGTTTCCTGACGAGGATTTTGACACTTTAAATGAATTACCAAGGAAACAAGAGGATAATGGCATAGAGACCATGAAATCGTCACGTCCTAGGTATGTGCGGATTGTCAGCAAGCAGATGGTAGGGATTTATGTATCAGTTTGGGTGCAGAGGAGTTTGAGAAGGCATATCAATAATTTGGAAGTTTCCCCTGTTGGAGTTGGTCTCATGGGCTATATGGGTAACAAGGTATGCGCTTCTCACACTGGAGTGTGACATCTTTTTGGCATAGACATATATTGAATGCATTTCAATACAGTTTAAATTTCATGTCAACTGTGAATAAAAAATCTTTTATTATAAAACGAACCCATAATTGAAATTCAATGCCATAGAACTTGCTGATTCTGAGTTAAGTTACCGTGATAACAAATCATGAATCGTGCAGGGGTCTGTTTCAGTTAGTTTGACTCTCTTTCAGTCACGACTGTGCTTTGTTTGTTCCCACCTTACTTCTGGGCAGAAGGATGGAGCTGAACAGAGGCGAAACTCAGATGTTCATGAAATTCTTCGACGTACCCGCTTCTCATCTGCCTTAGATACAGATCAACCACAAACAATCCCATCTCACGAGTAAGCATTAGTTTTGTATGTATTTTTCCTTCATAATTACGAGTGCATGCAAAGAGCACTTTGTTGATCCATAATTTGTGTCACTTAATCTGGTTCAGATTCAGAAATGCACTCACATCATAAAAATGGAAAGTCACACTCAAACAGCTTTTGTATTTGACTATTTTCAGCGTGGAAAGTTTTCTGTCATAATCAATATGTTGATGAATTTCTAAAAGTAGTACTAAGAAGGAAATCAGGTTGAATGAGGTTATAACTAAATTTAACAGAAGAAAGTACATCGAGGCCAAATATCTCATTTGAATTCTAATTCTCCTGCTAACAGTCAAATTTTCTGGTTCGGGGATTTAAATTATCGTATCAATATGTTGGATGAGGAGGTAAGAAAGCTGGTGGCTCTAAAGAGGTGGGATGAACTGATGAATAATGATCAGGTGAGACTCATGAAACCCCAACTTTGCTCAATAGGTGTAATTTGCACGTGATTAGACTCTGGCTTTTCTCAATCCAAGATTTGATTATATCATTTATGGAAATTTGCATGTTAATAGAAGTGTACATATTCCGTAGTCTAAAGAGGAACAAGAGCTAGTTCTCATATACTTGAAATTATATTTCTCACACATTTGTGATATGATATCAGCTAGAAAAGTTGTCCTAGATATCGGGTTCTCTCATATGACAGATGACAAGATATCATACAAAATTTATGAAATTCACACTTTATGGGGCCTACACTTGGAGGGAAATTCACCACTTATGTAAACCTCTCTCTATCTCTTTTCTCACGTGACAGTGTCATGTTATTCTCTCACATAAGAGGATTCAAATCCATGTTATCAGGTTTATTATAAAAATAATATTAATATATATATATATATATATATATATTAAAATGACCCACTTATATGATTCTAAATAGGGATAACAATGGAACAAGGCCACTGCAGGGAGATTTTCCCATTGCCCGCATCCCTACCACCCCATACTGTGAAGGACAAATTTATCCATACTCATTCCTTGTGAGAATTGAAGATCTACAAAGATCCCATATTTATAAAATTTCATAAAGATCAGATAGAATTCTATCAGAAAGTAAGTAAAAACTCGATCCCATAAGATTGTGGCTGTGAGTTGAGTTGTCCAACTAAATAAATTAGTTGCCAATATTTTGGGGGTTATACCCTCTTGTCGAGGCCATTGCCGAAAACTTCAGTGCGTGTGTATATATATGCATATTCTTTTATGACCGAGGTAAGCAATTCTGCTTGTTTATATCCTACTCTCTAAAACGTTATAAGCTATCGTAGGGAATTTTCTAATTGCTTCGTCTATCCGCAGCTATGCAAAGAACTGCGCAGTGGGCATGTGTTTGATGGATGGAAAGAGGGACTGATAAGCTTTCCGCCCACTTATAAATATGAGATTAATACTGATAGATATGTTGGTGAGGACCCAAAAGAAGGGGGAAAGAAGAGATCCCCAGCTTGGTAAGTGCAAAACTGGATTTGCAAGGCAGATGCAATAGTTAATTACATATTTGGCAAAGTAATTCTGGATAACCGTTATGCAGGTGTGATCGTATATTATGGCTAGGAAGAGGAATAAGGCAACTTTCGTACGGGCGTGCAGAAATAAAGCTCTCAGATCATCGACCAGTCAGGTCTATCTTCTCGGTTCAGGTTGAAGTATTCGACCATCGCAAGCTACGAAGAGCTCTAAACTTCACTAGTGCATCAGTACACCGAGAGGTCTTCCGTGATGAATATGATCATAAAATTTACCGGTAAATATAATTTTTTTGTAACCTTTTCTTGCCAACAAAGTAAAGTCACCATCTCCAATGGCTAAATATTGCCACAACAAATAGATTACCAGAGTAAACACCTAGGGAACCCCCGGATGATACAGAAAAAGACCATATATTTGTTCAGTAATTAATGATCACTTAATTCTAGACCATATTG
Source organism: Delonix regia (assembly GCA_037074485.1). NCBI lineage: Eukaryota > Viridiplantae > Streptophyta > Magnoliopsida > Fabales > Fabaceae > Delonix > Delonix regia. The sequence goes on from CM073461.1 coordinate 4,418,999, forward strand.
TGTGATTTTTAGTTGGACCGAAGTCAAGAGTGTATTGGATTCATTATGTAACAGAATTGCTTGTCTATACAAACTTTGGAAGGATGTAAGAAGATCAATCCCTAGATAAGCTGATGTTTTATAAGCAATAATACTTCCAATTAACCTCGAGGCAGACTTCATTAGCCTTTGATAACACATGTATTGTTGATGAAAAGGGTTCGCACCTAACGGCATGAGTGTCAAGCAAAAAATTTGCAATTACTTCTGGGATCCAAAATGTTCAATCCAATTCATATCACTCAAAATAATATAGGTCAGAGACGGTGATAATTTCGCTTGAGGGATGGACAGATGTAAGCACAACTTCTACGAACGACTTCTAAATACTTTAATCAAATATGTTGGTTACAAATTAAACAAGCAATTAAATTATTTCAGACAGCAACGAAACGATCAGTGACAAATTAAACCCACAAGACCAATTGTTTCAACAAACTCTAATAGGATTATGTTTATGGCGCATATTTTAGACAGACTTTGACATGACTACAACTTCCATCCTTTATTTTGTAAAAGTTTCCATCTGGGTTTAATTATCAAATCATTTTAATATTATCGCCTTATTTCCATAAGAGACTCCCATAAACAGCCTGTGATTCAAAGAGTACTTAAAATTTAGCTCTTTTAATATGCTTTCCCTCTGTTTTGTAGCCATGCTTTTTAATTCGATCAGCATTTAATTTCATCCTCCCAAGTCTGATAAGCCAATAAGCCATTATCATTTAATGTTGCTTATTAATACCCCCTTTATAGTAGCTTGGTTTATTTTCTTATTCGTTCCCCATCAAAGCAACTTAAATATCTTAATCAGCTCTCATTTTCCTGTTAGAGCCTATATCTAATTGGCATTCTTAAACTTAAAAACGGAGGTAAATTATGTTTAAAAAAAAAAAAAAAAGACTAATAAGGGCTTAATTGAAAAATCAGATAAAATATAGCGACCAAATATATAATTGAACCAAAAAGAAACTATGTTAGAACGTTGAATATAGATGTCTGAAAATACCTATATGACAGGAACACAGAAAAGAAGGCTTTCCCATCCCTCAAACTGATTCGGGAGGAAACAAGTCCCTGATGAGTATGAGTCTCCGTCGGTGCCAGACGGCGTCTTATTAGCCACACAGACCGGTTACTGGGGAGACTCATGGGACGGTATCGTTTTCTGGACTTAAAACACAAACTACAATATCCGAAGCTATCTAGGTATGGAACAGAAGAAGAAGCGTTCCGCACCCTCAAACCGATTCGGGTTAATATGCGCCTTTGTCTGAACCAGAACGATGTCGTATCACACAATGTGTTTCACTATCTGGTTATTCGAAGGCAATACCAGCACACAGAAAAGAAATAAGTATGTGAAAGGCTGCTTGAGGGACAACTGATGAATGAAAAACAGAGTCCCTTCAAAAGGCCTCTAAAGGATCCAAACATCCAAAACGGATCACTTGGATCCCGTTGATATGTGCCTCCTAACTAAGCCAAATACGAAATCTCAAATCAAATTCATATGGCTACTCAAAGAGGCAGCAATGAACACCATACCTAGCCATCCTAGTTCAAAGATAACCTGGCCGAATAAACTATCATCATCAAAATTAAACGCTTAGTAAGAAAGCATGGGGCTAGTAGTCATATCGTGTTATTCTAAATCAGAACCTGTACAACCATTTAAATTAAAATGGGGTACTTCAGTTAAGGAAACCATACGTGAATAAAGAAAATGAAATTCAGTTGCTTAAGATGAACCCTTTAATTGGTGTACAGCTTAAACCTTCAGACAGGAGTACCTAGACTGATGTAGCACACAACCTATACAAAAATATGACAGGGGACTAATGCCATTGGAGTAAATCTACCCTACTTTCCCGAACTCCTCCATCAAAAATGAAAAAAAATGCTATATGTGAGTTCAGCTAGGTTCATGCGGCATTAATTCAAAGATAATCTAAAACCCAAATGAACATATTATACAATCATAACATGTAAATCGCTATATTGTTGCAAGAAACTATAAAGAAATTGCAAAATCATGAAGAGAGTATAATTTGTCATATTCATCGACTCAACGGGACATTACTTAGTCTTAGCCGGAAAGAGGAAACAGAACTCTATCCAACCGAAATCCACGCATATATGATCATATGAAAAGCAATGAAAAAAATTTCATCAGCACAAGCAGCAATTAGCAAAACGAAATGGTTCATAGCTGTAATGTATGAGCATCAGGTCTCCAAGGTGATATAACATCAATGGTCTTTTCAGACGCAAATTACCCATATGTTAAGTAGAGATTCATCACATGCCCACAGCTTTGTCGATTTTGAAATGTGAAAACAAAACGAAACAAAACAAAATAAAAGAAGCTAAGACTCAATCCTCAATAAATGTATTCTACGTCCTAACATTAAAAATCCAAGGCCTGAGATCTAGAACAAAAACACAGGACAGCGAAAACAAAAAGATCTAAGAGGGAACAAAGGTAGCGATCAGAACCTGTCGGGATTCATTGTAACATCAAACTAATATCAGTGGATTGACAGACTAATGAATTGCTATCATCACCTCGCTTTTCCCTCTCAATCAAAACCTAATTGATCTACAAAAATAAAATCAAATTGCCCTATGCCAAGAAAAATATTGAGCTCAGAACTTCTTAGAGGATAAGTGCGCCATCAGCGACGAGCTCTTAAGAGACCCGCCTCTGGCACGATTATATCTTCATCATCGACTCAATCTTTTCCCTCTTCCGTTTTGACTTAATCCCAAACAAGCAAAACAGAGAAAGAAATTGAACTATACTGCAGGAAAAACAGAACCAAAAAGAAGAGGCGTGCAGACGCATGTTGCGGTTCCCAGAGGGTCGGCGGAGAGCGGCATGCCCGTGGCGATTTATAGATGCAACTTAGGGTTTTACTCTGATCCAGAAAATATAGGGTTGGGATATTTCTTTCTCTTTCTGAAAAGGGAACGTACAATGCTGGCCCAAAACCAGTAAACACCGGGAATACTAACCCCGCAGACTCACTTTCAACCCCTAGGCCCATTTGTCACGCTGTATTGAATAAGGTTTAAATAATGCAATAATATTATATAGTATTAGTGTAGAAAGAAAGAGGACAAAATCGTGTATAACATTGAAATATGTTTTTTATCCATTATTTATATAATTAGTCTAGTTAAGGATGAAGGAGGCATGGGGTTCTGGCAACTATATCGTTTTAATATGATTATGTTAGGTAAGTAAGGTTAGAGATTAGTAGTTATCCGAATATTCTTTCTTAGAGGGATCTCATGGCTACATATTTTTTAGAAGGGAATTTCTAATCAACTCAAGTTGGATCAGCTCTGAACTTTATATGGAAGAGTGTGTTGAATTTGGATCCCCTCCAGGAATATTGGAAGAGATTGTTTGTCCTATAGAATGAGGACTTCAATTTTTGTACAACATATATTTTTAAAAAATAAAAAATAATTATATATATATAATATATTTATATTTTAAATTTTTTTATAAAAAATGATATGTAATTAAAAAATAAAAAAAATTGAATTATTTTTAACCTCTCACATTTTATTTTATATATTTTAGAGTTTATTTTTTTTAACTAGATATTATTATGTATGAAAAAATGATTTAAAATATTAAAAATTATTTTTTTATAAAAATAATTTTTTTTAATTTTTAAAAATATATTTTATACAAAAATTAATGATTATCGGATATAAATCTAATGGCCCTCATCCATTAATACAAAAAACAGCCTCTCAAGTTATTGGAAGGGATCCGTGCGCGAGTATTTTAGCTACACATAACCTATTAATACAAGGGTCTAGATGACTGCTTGGAAATGGTGAGAAAATCTAAATTTTGGAATACCCTTGGATACCTTGAGATGGTAACTTCAAGGTACATGAAAGCTTAGGCTCTCAAAACAATGCTTGGCTTGTAAAAGATATCTTGCTAAACAGTAGTGAAGGTTGAGACCTAGATAAATTCAGTTTCTTTTCTTAAAGGAGGATGCCAGAATTATAGCAGGAATCCTATTAGTGTGCACAACAAGGAGGATAAGCTTATATGGCATTATAGAAGAAAGGGGAGGTATTTTGTCAAGTTTGATTATCTTGTCTTCCATTCAAACGTACATCTAAACTTTGATCCTAATAGAGAGTAGAAATGAAAGAAGATTTAGAATTTAGATTGTTACACTTATGTGACTCGCACAAAGAGTGAAGCATACTCATCTATGTGAATCAATAGAAAGATATATATAATTACATCAGACGATTAATATATACAACTAATACAGATTAAAAATAGCTAACTAATTTATTACATGATTTTATATAAAAATTTTGGTAGGGTTTTTTCTAAAATATGAATTTCTTAAAATTTTCACAAACAAATATATACATCAAAATATAAAGAACTTCACTCTCTAAAAATCTCAGCCAAACATTCTAATTTACATATACAAAATACACAAAACCCTATCTATGATATATGAAGCTATTAAAATTCAATATATATATTATTTATAACAAAAGAATACTTTTGTCTTTGCCAACAATGCAAGGCTCACCCAAAAAAGTCTATTTTAAAGCTACACGATAGAAGAGGGTCTAAGCTCAGTATTGCTATATAAAAAATATAGAGAAATTAGATAAGTGATAACCATTCAATAAATAAATACTATTAACTATATCGAGAAAGGAATAAACAAATTAAAGAGTGTTTTTTTTTTTTCACAAACTTTTGAGCGTTTCACATAAAATCATAAGTCTAAAATTTTAGTAAATAAGTTAAATTTATGATAATAAAGAACTTATTCTTGCTAAAGAGAACACTTCTACAGGTTGGGTTAGCATAGCTTCGAATAAAGGGGCACACTTACTGGCTAGGGATTCTATTAACAACACCAACTTCCAACTATGGGATGTAATTTCATCTATTTTATATGAAAAAAGAGTCTTGCATCTTGATGTAAAAAAAAAAAAAAAAAAAAGAAGTCTAGTCAATGTAAAGAAAAAATTAATTACTAATACCGAAAGGGGCATTATTAAGTAAAGGCTACTAAAGTTGATTATATAAAAAAAATTAAAAATAAACTAATCAAATTATAGATAATTTGTCACGTCATATTACCTGAATCCTAAAATGGATTGTGGAGGATATTGCTCTAGGTGAAAATCTAACATCAACAGTCTCTGAGATATGAAAATGGGAAATTGGCAAACCAGTGGAGTGACGCCAAGCACTTGCTTATATTATGTCCATTGTACTTTGTACCATTTCACAACTTCCTATATAGGCAAGCCAATAATGCAATCTTCAGCAATCAAGTGGAAAGTTACATTAGATAAACTTTATGTCGAGACTTGTTAAGCATTAGATTACCCTTGATTTGCCTAGGTATACATGAATTGCCTACTAGTCTCATCATTTGCATCATCTACTAACTAGTGAAAGTGTAGTGTGCCTTGGAATGTTTATGCTATGGCTGTCAAGCATATCAACCAATAGTCCCCGTCTACCTCCCATCAGTCGTTTCTTCTGTACAAATCATTCTCAGAATTTGAACTAATTATTTGAAATCGCTGATTGATTTCTCACCCACCTAGCCCTTATTCAAAGTGACACTATCTTTTCTAACAACCCCGTGGCTCTTGCTACCACTAAGTTCATCAACAGTAACCAACATAACATCAGCGTTGCTTTCTAAGGTTCCACGTTGACCATGTCCCAACCCTCTTCTGAGATACTTCACCCAACCTAAGTAAGATGAGATGGATGCCAAGTTTTAGTCCACACCATCTTCATTTGTCTATTCAACACTGATATGGACGGAGTTTTAATAGACTTTAACAGTAGGGATTGTTTTTCACACAGTTGCGAAGTTTGGGAAGTAGTTTTAAAAAAATAAAACTATTGGGACCAATTTGCAGCCTAATGCATTCTATAAGGTCTAATGGATTAATTTTCCCAAAATAATTTGATATTGTTTGTATTGCCATGAGACTGATATACAGCGAATCGTTCCTTGTCCTTATTTAATAACGGCCACAATTTACAAGTGAACTCGATTTAATTCAATAAACAAGCTAATCGTAAAATTCGTACTAATTTAATGACCAATTTATGGATGAGCTATTTAATGGTAAACTAATTTAGTTGTCGTACATTGTATGTGCTGTAGAGAGATTGGTGAGAGAAACATAATAATAATAATAAATTTATTGAGACGGTATCATAATAAATTGTTAAATTATATATTATTTTTTTTATTTTAATTTTAAATCATGTCAAGTTATATTTATAATTATTTATTAAAAATTTTAAAAGATAATTAATTAATTTATTTATTATTTTTTTATTAACTTCAAAAAATGTCCAAATTTTAAAAAATTCCCAATTCAAAAAATAGTTAATTTTTCATTCATTCAAAAAACTTTTCACAATTTGAAGAATTCTGGATTTAAGAGGCTATTAATTAATTACTTCATTATTTTTTTAGTTAAGTATAAAAAATTTACATCAATTAATTACTTTATATTATTCTCATTAACAATAAAGAATTTATTAACTTCAAAAAATTTTATATGTATACAAGAAATGTAAAAAGTTATCCCACGAGCTTAATGGAATCTTCTTATAAATCAAAGAAACTCTCGTATCAAAGAAAGTATATTTTACTTATATATAATATATTTTAAACTTCAAATAAAAATTTTCATATATAAAGCAAATTACATAAATTTTCATTTGACAAAAAATAATTTTAAAAATTAAATTAATCCAAAATTAAATTTACCCCGACTCTAATATAAATATTATGATTTGAATTGACCTAACCTTTTCCCAGCTGTTTAATATATTCTAAAACCAATGTGGTCCACTTTGCCGAGATGCAGGACGGCACGTGTTTCATTCCGAATTATATTCGTAGTGGGAGTGTAGTACATATGCATCGTTGCTTCAGAACTTTTTTTTTTTTTTTTTCTTTTCCCTCGTGGGAGTTTTTCTGTGGATGATCTCTCCTCATTTACACCGTCCATGATGGTAGAGTTGCTAAATTGGGTTACTCCGACACATATAAACAATTAGATTCTTTCATGGCAGCAGAATTGTTAAATTAAGCTAGTCTAATTCTGAAGAGCCAACCCGTTTAGTTTATTTTTATTTTAGTGAGTCAAGATTTTAAGTTTTTATTAAAAATTATAAAAAATTTTACTAAAACAAAAGAATCTAAAATAAAAATATTTTATCATCAAACTAATCGTTAATTCTAATGCAAAAATTTATATGTTATTCATTATTGATTAAATATTAAATATTTAAAATTAAGATAAAATAATAGATATTTGAGATTATATACTATTAAATCTTTCATAAAAAATTTATATTAAAATAATTTAAGTGCACAAATGTACTAACTTATTAACCAGACTTATTTAACTTATGTGAGTTACTATATCTTACATATATAATATAAGTTAAAAATTTTAACTAAACTCATTAAAATAGTAGACTAAACAAGCTCATTTCAATAAATAGAACCTGATTTAAAAACTCTACATGTCAAATAAAAACATTGACTACATGTCATAACAAATATATAATTTTTAATGATATCAATATAATTGAATTAGATAGCTTTATAGTTATATTGCATGAATTATACTTATGACAATATTAGTAAAGAAACGTATACTTGTTGTATTTTAATGGAAAACTTAAAAAAAAATGAAAAAATCTACACATAATTTATGTTCTTTATGTATTCATTGAAAATTTAATAAAATGTAATAATTCTGTGATTTTTAAACATAAAGATGTAATTTTTGGAGTCTAATAATATATATTTAAATTTTTACGTATCATAATTATTCAAATTATTTATGTGCATGTGCACAAACTGAATAATTAAAAATTACTCCACATTTACACTACATTTACCCTGTACAGTAAATTTTATAGGTAAAAAGTAAATGTTAATTATTGAATATTCTTGCACTTTTATGGTGGGCATATTTCATGCATCATAAGGTAGAGACTTCACCGATGGGCGCCTGTCGTTTAGTTCCAAACTAACACTCCGATGGGCGTCTGCCGTTTAGTTCCAAACTAACACTCCGATGGGCGCCTGTCGTTTATTCCAAACTAACACCGCAATTATTTGCTTGTTGGGATTGGCGGTTACAAAACGCGCAGGGGAGAGTATAAATCCTCATGTAAATCAATACTTAATTAGTACCAAATACCTTAAGTGGCTATGTAAACTGGCACTAATCATATTTTAACAGTAAATGCTTTAATATTTTCATATATCTTATAACTAATTAAGTTAATTCTCTCTTAATTATAATTTTTGTTGTTCAACGGTTAATGAAAATTTAAAAAAATTCCATAAATAAAATGTAGACTCATACTTGAAAAAAGAAAAATTTATATTTATTACTAACTAGTTATAATTAATGAGCCATGCCTAACAATGCATTTTTCAATGAAATTTTTTACTAAACCGAAAAAATACTAACGAAAAGGGGAAAGTATGGATTTTGTCCCGGAAGTTCAGATCATTTGACTTTTGTCAATTAACGAAAAGTTAACAATGTGACGTTGTTATACATGAAGAGATGATTACTATGCAAGCTAAACTAGATTATACATTATTTGTGTAATTATTACACTACCAGGCTTATTTTTTATTTTTTTTATTTTTATATGACACCTTTTTTTATCCCTTACTTTTTTATCATCCAACAAATAATCCTTTTTCAGGGTAATAATAAAAGCCCAAAAAATATGTAATTCAGAATTTAAGATTTGACTTGCCACCTATAACAATGCATTATTACTTTTTATTAATTTAATTTTTAAATTAACCTTTAAAATAATGTTAAAAATTTTAATTAATAAATAATTAAAATAGACATAAAATAAATATTTAAATGCAACCCAAATTTTTGGGTCTATAAAACAGAAAACGTACTTTTAAAACCTGAATCGGGTCGGACAACGATGGCGAGAAAATCGATTGAATAACGGCGAGTCTCGAGCGTTTGGATTTATTTAGTCATAGCCCTCTTACTGTGCAAGAAGTCGCAATCGAAGCTTTTCAGGTCTGTGTTGGAGGTTCCTTGTCAAACCCTGTCTCTTTTCTTTCGACTCTCCTCCCTCTGTTTGCGCAGACACTTGTCCCCTGTTCCATTTTCCTCCTCGTAGTCTCTCACTTCGAAGCTTTAGGCAATGATGGCAACAATCAGTCTTTCTTCGGGGATGTCTCTGTTGAGATCGGACCCCGCTAGGCTTTCTGATATCTCATCGTTAAAATACGTGAGCGAGCTTTTGTTTGACTCTAAACCCACAAGGAAATGTTTTCGGCGGAAAACTTTTGCTATGCCATCCATGAGGATCGTCGAGCACACCCAGAGAAGCGAAATATCATCCCCCAATGGTGCTGCCACTGTTGTAAGTTTGCTTTTGTTTATGAGTTTTCATGGGTTGTACTGTTTTGCTTTGGTTGCTCTCTGTGTTGTCGTTTTGATGTGGAAAGAGTAAAAATTGGAACGTAAAACAAAGATTTTCTCGCTTTGTGTAATTAATCGGTTAAAGCATTTGCTTCGTAAATTGACAAGATATTAGTGTCCTTTTTATCTGTTTGCCGACAACAAGCTAAAATGTTTATGATCGGCATGGTAATTTTGATTCTTTGTTTTCGTTTGTGCTTGGAGATGGTCCAGGAATGCATGATTTACTAGTTTAGTTTTGATCATAACATCGCTTTACCAACTTAAGCCTTTAACTTGCATTTTGGTGATTGTGGGAAACGACGAGAAATAACAAAATGAAGGATAAATTTGTGTCATTTCCATATCTTTCGGCGAACTACCTTCTAGTTCTAGACTCGTGGTCACGCGTTGCTTCCTAGTCAATTGGTAATGATGTTTTTTCTTTTTATTTCCAAAGATCATCTCGCTGAATTTTATTTGTGGACGTACGACTAGTTAATGCTTCTTTTCTTTTTAGGTAAGAATAACAGTTTATCGTATTTCTTAACTGGGATAATGAAGACAAATCCTATGTGTTAATGGCTTACCAACGTAAACGTTTAGCTATCTTCTTTTCTGATCCCCAAGCCACCTGTGAAGCGCATAAAGGGAACACGCTATGCGACACAACACGGAAATGACACTGTAAAATTCAACATACAAGGACATGGTTCAGCATAAACACCCAACCGAACATATAAATGTAAAGATCCATACCCAAGTATTGGTATATTTTGGCATAATTAACAATAAAAATACTGCAGTTGGGGAAACCTGTATAAGATGTATATGATATGTGTTTAAACATACTTGAAAAGAATCTAAAAAGTATGAATATTAAAATTTGGTTTAATGTTTTAAAGAGTACTGTATAATGCATTGAGTCTCATTAGTTTGACACACATCCAACATGGTACGTCATACATTTTTTTTTGTCTCAAACTTTTAGATGGTGTCATAAAACTATAAAGTATTCTCATGGTCAGACGGAATTTTCATGAAATAGAGCAATCGATGAATTTGGGCACCTATTTTTTAGCGGGGCCTTCATGAACCATATCCGTTGGTCAGCTTTTATGTTCTGCATTATCTAACCCGGATTCTGTGTTTGCTTTGTCGCTCTCTCAAATAAACTAGATCAAGGTCAACTCTTCGGAGCTACAGTCTAGAAATCTTGCTCTGGAGCAGGCAGGGGCGAATTCAGCTGCACATAGGAAAACTAAGATTGTATGTACAATAGGTCCTTCAACCAACTCACGTGAAATGATATGGAAGCTGGCTGAGGCTGGAATGAATGTGGCACGTTTAAATATGTCACATGGGGACCATGCATCGCACCAGAAAACTATTGATATTGTAAAAGAATACAATGCTCTATTCAAAGACAAGGTTATAGCTATAATGCTTGACACCAAGGTAATTTATTATTTTCTTAATTGTTCTGCACTCTCCATCTAATCACATTTTATGTTGCATTTTGATCACTGAGGTAGGCCAAAATCTATGGAAATTTATAGCAACAGTTTTTTCTTGTTATCTAATTGTTAGGTGAGGCAAATCTTGTTGCTGATACTTTGAATTGAGAAACAGTAGCTGAAAAGTAGGTTAGATGTATCCTTACATGTATATGGACATCCACTCCCTCAGGCTCCTTTAAAATATATTATTATGTGCAAAAGAGCAACCCCACTGAGTTGCTTCTAGTGAGGACATAAGTTAGATCATAACACTGACTAAACAACTATAAAAGAATGAGTAATTGTGAGGTAATTTAGTTTCCCACTCAGTTTTGTGTTGTCTACATGTGTCTCGATTTTGAAGCAGTTCTCCATCATTCACCCACCATGAGCTTTACATTTGTAGTCATCAGGAGATTATATCCTCCAAATTGGCATTGTGTGTCACCTGTGTAATATGGTGAATAAATGTTTATGCTCAATACAGGTGATCAGCTTGTATTGCTTTTGCTTCCCCTTTTCACACTTTCCTTTTAAACAGAAAATAATAATAGATAAAAATAAATAAAGTCCTTTTTTTTTTTCCATATCTGGAAATGCCTTTCAATACATTGTTAGTTTTGATTTTCACTGACGTATGAGCCGAATTTCTTCACAGGGTCCTGAGGTTAGAGGTGGAGATGTACCTCAACCTATATTACTTAAAGAGGGACAGGACTTCAATTTCACCATTAGAAGAGGGGTCAGCAGAGAAGACACAGTTAGTGTAAATTATGATGAATTTGTGAATGATGTGGAAGTTGGAGACATACTACTTGTTGATGGTAAGTGTGTATGTTTCTTGCATGTGTTGAAGACCTGAAGTGGACCATGTGTTGTGCATGCTAGACATACTGCTACAATTACTGTCATGTTTAAACCTTGAAAAAAAAAAATGGATTTCTTCTTTGAAGTTTATAGATGATCAAATATCTGACTGTTGCTGCAGATCTGAGTAAGTGAAATTATGTACTGTAGCAGTTGATTGCTACCCCTGCATAAAATACTAGGATGATAGTCCTGTTATTAATAATATATTTTGATAATTTCAACCTTCCAGTAACCATTTCTTGTTTTATTCTTGTATATGAAATTGTTGCATAAGCTTTGAGTTTGATTATTGTAATATAAAAATTGAGCCACTTTTGGTATGTGTTTTAGGTGGAATGATCTCTCTTGCTGTTAAGGCAAAGACAGAGGACCTGGTTAAATGTGAAGTGATTGATGGCGGAGAACTGAAATCTCGGCGTCATTTAAATGTCCGTGGAAAAAGTGCAACACTTCCTTCCATAACTGGTATTATTCAGTTTCATTTTTTTAAAGGTGCATCATGTCCTTATTGGTATTTTTTTTATATGAATATGCATTTGGCAATTATAAGCTTTTCTTTGCTTTATGTATCAATTTCACAGACAAGGACTGGGAAGATATCCAATTTGGGGTGGATAATCAAGTAGATTTCTATGCTGTCTCATTTGTAAAGGATGCTAGAGTGGTTCTCGAGTTAAAAGACTACCTCAAAAGTATTTTTCTAGATATCTTATAACATTTCTCAGCTTCTGTCTCTGGGTGTGTGCATCTGTGTGTTATGTCTCTTCCTGCTTCATAAAGCCTTCAAGGATAAAATTATTGTAAACCCTTTTTTATAGGTCACAATGCCGATATACATGTGATTGTAAAAATTGAAAGCGCAGATTCTATACCAAATCTTCATTCAATACTTTCAGCTTCCGATGGGGTTAGTTTCTTTTTGTTCAAATTCTTTATCATGGATGTTACATTTCTACAGTGTGTGTCATATATGATGTTTTCATTTTTCATAAGATTTTAAGCTTTTGTCATTAAAAAGTGGTGGGTTTCTTGCGCCTGTTTGTTTCTGTTTCATTTGTTGTCAATTACTTTGTTTCTTCAGAGGGTGTACTGTCGTGGCCATCTCCTTTCATAATTGTAGTTAACTTACCCATACAGAAACACAATTGCAGGCTTCATATGCATACTCCTTAATAAACTCCTAGTCCTGGAGACTAGCTCAACTTGGTCTTTGGTAGATTTTCTAACATCTGAAAATGTAAAATTTTTTGACATATGCCAAAAGGGAAAAAAAAAATTATTCTTCATATTAATTGAGTTCTGGTGAAACTAGTTTAGCTTGGTCTTCAATTTATACCTTGTTTCACCATTGGTTTATTCTGACGTGATCTGAAGCAGCTTACAGGTTTTCTTAACACCATCATAATCGCAATTATATAGAAAACATATCAAATTCAATATTATGAAACAAATTATCATGATCCTCATCTGTGGTGTAGTTTCCTATTTCATCATAAAACTTCCTTTTACTTTGTAGGCCATGGTTGCTCGTGGGGACCTTGGAGCTGAGCTTCCTATAGAGGAGGTTCCTTTACTGCAGGTAATATGATGCTTAGAGAAACTTCTTACCCATGCCACCATAAAAGGTCGGTGAAAGTGTTTGTTGGATGACTAAGGTTGTTTAGGGTTTGAAGTGAGCAATGTGATTATGTACATTTAATGTGAACTGGATACTTGGATTCTTAGTTGTGGGACATATACTGCATTCTAATCTTAACTATGTTTCTATTCTCTGTTTTAATATGGTTTCCATATCAAATGTGCATAAATAAATAATTTATTTCTTTTTTAAGTGATAATTTGGAAGTGGGACTATGTGTAATTTTGTGTTCTAATTGATTTTTTTTTATAATCAAACAGGAAGACATCATTAAAAGATGTCAAAGTATGCAGAAGCCGGTGATCGTGGCAACAAATATGCTGGAAAGCATGATCAATAACCCTACACCAACTAGGGCAGAAGTCTCAGACATTGCAATCGCAGTTAGAGAAGGTGCTGATGCAATCATGCTTTCAGGGGAAACTGCACATGGAAAGTAAGTTTGTTGTTCCTTATCAGGTGACTTTGGTTGCTAGATTTTATTTTTATCTTTAAGTCTTTTTTAAAAAGTTCTAATTCACTTGTTTATATGACTTTTACTTCTTATATCAATTTGTGTAATACAAAAGGGATAGATAAATTGGTTAAGCTTTCTTTAATGTACATTTTAAATTATTATTGTCATTCTCCATATGGTGTAGTAAAATATATACCTACTGATCCTCTTTCCATAGAAGATGTATAGCATGCCTTTCAAATTTATGTCAGGCTTCGTATAACATGCATGTTTACTTGTGTTTTGCCTACTTCTTAATGAACTTTGCATTTGACATATTTCCTTTCAATATTTATATTAAATTTATCCTGGGATGGTTACAAATTGCTGCAGATATCCATTGAAAGCCGTTAATGTAATGCATGCCGTGGCATCAAGGATTGAATCAAGTGTTCAGAGTAGTGTTGATCCTCGAAATCAATTGATTTCCCATAGGGTTTGTGCTCAATTCAGGAAGAATTCATCTTTGCTTGTACCTTGTATATGGTTTATTTTTTTTGGGTTCTGAACTTATTTGCAAATAATCAGATTTGATCTATACCCTTTAAAAATCTGATTAATTTATGTTTATTTTTTGACAGAGCCATATGGGAAATATTTTTGCTTTCCATGCAACAATTATGTCTACCACCCTTAATACTCCCATAATCGTTTTTACTAGAACAGGATCCATGGCTATTCTCTTGAGCCATTATAGGCCTGGCTGTACCATCTTTGCATTCACAAATGAGTGAGTAGAAGCTGTGTGGGGTTTTCCTTTTGGATCCTCCTTATTTTTAATCTGAAGTGGGTTATATAGTTGGTGTAATAAGAAATCTCTAGCGTCCTTTTGTCTAATATAATTTCATTACCTGCAGAGAAAAGATTAAGAAGCGGCTGGCACTTTATTGCGGTGTTATGCCGATATACATGGAATTCTCAGATGATGCAGAAGAGTGCTTCTCTCGAGCCCTCAAGCTGCTATTGGTGAGTAGTAGTATATATCTCCATAATTGTCATACATCTTCCTTCGCTTAATGGCTTATATTAATTTTAATGCTTCAGAATAAGGGGCTTTTAGAGGAGGGACAACATGTTACTCTTGTCCAAAGTGGCGCACAACCAATCTGGCGTGAGGAATCCACTCACCAAATACAAGTTCGTAAACTTCACGGATGAAAATTATCTTTGAAGATAATCTCATAGTGGGTAGTTGTATTTTTTATTTAATTGTGCGTTAGATTTTTTTTTTTTTACATTTTTCTCTTCTTCTATCTGATCATTACAAGATATTATGGATTTGTGGAAAATCTAAGTTGGATACTTCAGGAATTGTATGAGTCAAAAGGAGCTATTTTATTGATTTTGGAATTGATGTACACTTACACCCGAACAGTTTATGAAACACTTTGGGAATTCTCAAGCATTGGCATGTCGGAAATCACAATTACACATATAACTCTGGTTCAAATAGACCCTAGCTAGAATAGTCATTGCCTCATCTAAGTCTACTTTTACCCAAACTAGCTCCAAGATTGTTGTTACCATTGCCTCATATTGTCCATTTGAAAATTAGACTTCGAAGGCACCTGGTTCATCCTTCTCTTCACACTTGCCTTGCAAATGTATACGCTTGTACCACTTTGCACATGCAATATAAACAACTAAGTCTATGGATGTTAATGCAGCTAAGAGGAAGTAAAACCTATCTAAATGACCTTTGTTTAGATTTTCTGGGATCCACCCAGGCATGTGATCCTTAGAGGATATCTTCATAACTATGCTAACGATTAAACTACTCCCGTAGTTCCCAAGTGACATTGATGTCATGCAAAGTGCACTCCCAAAGCTCTTTAATCCATCTGGTGTCTGAGCGTTGAAGAACTCCAACTGCCCCACATACATGAAAACCTCAGAAGCTCCTATCAATACGTACTGAGGAATTTGCCAGAAGATGCTTAAAGAGCTGGTGAGGCCTTGTTTTGCATACTTAAGCCTGTAACACTCTACCACACCAGCCGAAACCATTGCCATGACTGCTATAACAAGGCCAATTCCCATCCTTTGAAGCTCAGTGAGTCCCTTCGAATGGGATTGCTGTTTGAGTTTCCCGACAAGTGGATCAAGAACTCGTCGGTAGAGGAAGATGAAGACAGCTACACTGAGGATATCGAAGCTAGACATGCTCGCCGGTGGTATTCTGAAATGAAAAACGGTAGTTTTCATGGCGGCTCCTTGCTCCACAAAAAGAGAAGCCATTTGTGTGAAAACCACTGAGTATATAATGGTGCAAAGCCAGATTGGAAGAAGTCTTAGTATGCACTTCACTTCTTCTACTTGAGTTATAGGGCAGAGACGCCAGGGGTTGTAAAGGCCCTTATTAATTTGATCCTCTAGATCTCTTGATGATATATATGCTGCCCTATCCAAGAACCTGCGAGACGTAATTGAAAAAATGGCATTAAAAACAGCCCCTAATCTTGAATGTCTGCCTTTATATTCAATTGGTTTCATTCAGGAAAAAAATTAATTTCCCTTTCCTAATCATTACCTTACGATATTCTTCATATCAATAAAAAAAATCACAATTAACCTCTTCGTTTATTAGTCCGATTGCTATAACTCGCTCTACATTTACGTAAGTTGAATATACGTATTATTATTATACATGGTTCTCCCTTCATCATATCGCACAAAAAGCTTCTTCTTCCGTTCTGATCTAAATAAGTGCACATTGTGCTAACTATCCGGTGTGGGATTAAAAAGAGAATGAAAATGGAAATGGGTTAAAGAGAGACTAACTTGGTAGCTCTCCTAGGAAAAGTACTTGTATGAGAGTGACTGAGCTCCTATATATAGATGAGATGACTCAAAATCAACGAGAGACATGTGCAATGCACTTGTGTTTAACTCAGTTAGATTTAATGCATTGAGCTACTAAACTAGGGGATATCTATATCTTTTTAAATGGAAGGAAATTGCAATTAGAGGCATCAAGATATGGAATAAAAAAAAAAGATCAGAATGGGTAGATTTCCCATTGATGTTAGAATGAGTACTCACTTAAAGCCATGGGTGTGAAGAATCTTTCTGTTGCCGTTGACGTTAGAGTCCTTGGCGTCCATACCATATAAATCCTCCCTATTTGGTGATGTTCGGACTCTCCATTTCAGTGATGCAGCAATAAGGACTTGGCAGAACCTGGAGAGAGGATTACCACAGGGCTTGAAGTGCCTATACCTTGGGGTCCCAACAAGAAACAGCACCAATGCAGCAAAAGCAGAGCCCGTAGACAACCAGAACCCTAGAGCCCACATTCCTTCATCTTCAAAGTAGCCCAGAATGGTGTTTGAGAATAGAGAGCCAAGGTTCAATGCCAGGTAGAAGTAGCTGAAGAAGGCTACCTTTGAGCGACCCTCTTTACAGTGCTCTACATCGAACTGATCAGCCCCAAACGTGGCTATATTTGGTTGATACCCTCCATTTCCTAGAGCGATGAGATAGATTGAGAGGTAGAACATTGCAATCTCCAGCCCTGAATGTTTCCCACATTGAATTGACTCTTTCCCACAACCTTTAGGTCTGATCAAAAAGAGGTATGACGACAGCGACAAGGATCCCAAACCCTGTCATAAAGTCTTTAATTACTCAAGGATTGCACAGGAAATTCAATCCACTAACAAAGTCACCTTATGTAAGTTTGTAGCTTTTTGTACTATCTAACTGTACAATGGGAAGAGAGTACGTAAGAATTTCTCGGTAAATGAAATGATAAGAGATTACATACCATCACAAAGATGACCTGAAAAACAGCACAGGTCTTATATCTTCCCCAATAAGAATCACTAAGAAAAGCACCCACAAGAGAGAAGATGTATACAGTTCCGGTCCACTTGCTTACATTGTTGGCAGCATCAGCATTATTTTGGCCCAACACTCTTGTCAGGAACAGCACGAGATTCACTCCGATCCCGAAGAATGCTAGGGTCGCCAGACCTTGGTTAACTGATTTAAATATACCACCAACAAAAGACAGAAACAAGCAGTGTCAGTATCTGCGATGTATAAATTTAAATCTCCTGTCATAGAGTAAGAGATGCTGAAAGATTTTTAAAGTAAAAAAATGACCACATACCGTCAGTTATTTTTAAAGTAAAAACTGTAACATCCGGAATCCATACTCTTGATTCTATACATGTTTTATTTAAGTATCATGTTAAATAGAACCACGATGCAAAAAGTGAAAGAACATTTTTCCAAGGTGAAACAAATTCGGTTATGATCGTCATAAGGCTACAAGAATTCCATTAAAAAAGTTTTGGGATTAGCCCACAGCAAAAGCATACAAGTTTTGGCCTTTCAGGTGTAAAAGGTGTTGTGAAGGAAAGGAAAAGTCAAATGCATGGCTAAATCAATCAGCTTCACAGCTATCTCTTGCACGATGGCTATTCTTGTCACTTCTGTACGTGTGCGGTTCATATTTTTTTGTCAACAGATCATAGGCCACGAATGTGGTGACGCTTCCTTCAACTTCTTTAATGATAGTGGGTTCCAAGATGTCCGATTTAGAGTTAAATTACAGTTCCTAAAAGCATGTCGTAAGAGGTAATATGCCAAATAACACTCAAAGTTCACTGATAATTTTTTTTTGATAATTTTTTTTGGAAAAAAAAAAAGAAGATTTGGTATTAATAAAAAATAAAATTTTCAAAGTGCTTTTCGTGTCGATACTCATTAAGCTACTCTTTATACTTTCTGTCGTGAGAAAAGGAAAATGAACAAACAATTTGAAACGGAAAGAAAGTATCTCTTTTCTACACGTCCGCGATATCCTTAAACCCTTAACTCTCTTGATAAAAATGACATCTACAACGTAAAAATTACAGGTAAATATTTTTATATTGTAGAGCACCATGGGACAAAACGCACGCGCACACTAATCAAGTTATGTATATGAATCTATATATAATGGCTGCCAACTTGGCATCTTACTTATTTATGCAGTTTATCTCAGCACACACGAAAAGCTTCAGAAATAACCCAACGGAAATTCCAAGTTTCAAATAGTTGTGCGATTGTGACAAAGTTTTCATCGAACTCTTAATACAGTATCTTTATTTATTTATAGAATGAAGTATATATATAGCAGCAAGCAATTATCAACCTGAGCTATCAGCACCTTTTCTAAGCGGTGAAGAGAGGATAGAGAAATTCTAGTCTTTTCTTCTATGCTTCATGACACGTGGCAACGACCCACGTCATGCAAAATCCTGGGACTGTTTACGTGTCAGGCACGTATTTCTTTCAAATGCATGCTTCTGCTTCCTGATCACTCCCTTCCCAGTTCCCACAGTTTCCGGCATCCTGTCTTTTACTTTTATTGTGAAGCCATTTCTGGTGACTCAATCACAGCCAAAAGCCTCCATCAATATATAATAATATAGTATGTGTTATGGATCACTTTCTCTGTCTCTCTCAATCTCATTTATCTCTCTAGAACGTCCTATAGGCTATACTCCCATGCAACAAAAGCTGAAACACATGGTTTGGATTTTCTGAACCAAAACGTAACACGACACCGCGTTTAAGCTGTCGTTTTCTTCCTATCTGGAACTGATAAGACGACCAAAAAGCACTTGTTCATTTGAAGACCAGAACCTAAAAGCTAGCTACTTCCTCTTATTACCCTTGAATCCTGATAAGTTATCTAAAATATAGACTCTATTCATCAAGATTTCTGCAGAACAAATTTCTTGAAATATCCTTATACGAATACAGCTGCATCCACCCTATAAGATCTATAATAAAATATACGTATATATACCTATAACATAAGTATATATGATGCATGCCTGTTTGTTAGAAGCGTTGGGATTGAGATCAAGATTCCCAAGTGCAGGGGATTCTTTGAAAGTGACAGAAAAGGATCGTCTCTGAGACCAGAACAAACTTGTCATCATAAATCATACAGTGGTATCCGAGACTTCCATTATCTACATAACTACAGGGATTCAAGCTAGTTGTAAATGAAAAGACTAAAAGGAGGATTAGATACGATCATGTAATCGAACGCATTACCAAGTTGGTGATCGAAAATAAATAAACGAGTAACGAAGAAGAATTTGTTTGGACATTGGAGCTTACAGAGTATGATGATTCCAGCAACCCATGTTCCAGATTTGGCTCGGATAGCAGGGCGGCCATGCCAATCAACACTCCCATCAACAGTGAACGCTTCTGCTTCTTCTTCGAACTTTCTCTGCACATTCAGAAAACAAGGTAAACATATGTCACAACCAGATGGGTGCGATCAAACACACCAATACTGAAAGCAAAATGAAGGCTTCAGGCTCATATATGAGAGAAGCCAACTTGTACGGACTGACCTCTAAGCAGGACATTGCTAAATGTTGATCTCAGAGAGAGAAGAATAAGCTCTTAATGAGTGCAGAGGAGGGGATTCAAGCAGAGGAAACTATAAAGGAAGTTGCAAAAGAAGCAAAGGTATGGGAGAGAATAAATAGAGGACGGAAGGGTAGCATGAACGGTGGAGATTTCAGAGAGAGAAAGTGAGGAAGTCCACGTAGCACAATTAAACGTCCCAAACTCTAATTTTTTTTGGTATATTTTTTGTTATCCGAAAGAGACTGTAAATGATATTTCTTTGGACTGAAATACACGGCAGGTCCATGTTTTCTCTTACACCCACATAAAAATTCTGCTTTGAAGCTGGAATTAATGCCAATATGCCATCTATAAGAGTATTGGGATTTGGTCTCCCTCGTTGGGCAACTATACTTTGATTTTGACAGTCTCGAAATACTCCTTTTTAGTTGCTTTCCAAACACGATCACATTTGGTTTGACAATTTAGCGGAAGTTCTTTAAGATTTAAAAAATGTAAAGCAGCGCATCATATTGAAAGTAAAAAGAAAAAGAAAATACCACTTAATAGCTTTAATTTCAATTTGCATCATAGTATTTGGTTGGAATATCAGGTTATATTTAATCATGATAAACTGTTTGATAAAAATTTAATGGTCTAATTTTATAGATAGAAAATATAACTCCATGTAATTATATTAATTTAATATAAATATAATTTATTAAATTTTTATCTAATAATTCATTATGATCAAACATAATCTCATATTCTCTCAAGAATTAGAAGTGTTTAAAAACCTGATAACCCAGCTGATCTGACCCGGTCATATCAGATCGGGTTTGTCATTGTCAAAATAAAAAAAATACAAAATTAATCAGGTTGGATCAAGTTATGTTGAAAAACTATTTTTTATTAATTAAAAATAAATTTTTATATAAAAATAATTTTTAAAAATATATAGGCTTGGTCTGACCTAATTCAACCCGAATTAGATCCCAAGTTATATTCAAATCCGATCCAATTCAATATTTGAACACCCTTATCTAAAACATAACAGGATATGCATTACTTTAATTTAAGTGGTATATTTCTTTGAATATAAATGTGTTAAGAGAATTTTGATGCAATGCTTAGGTTTAAAGTTAAATCTACGCTTTTATCTATTTTTTAATTTTTATGGCCTTTCGTCTATTCTAAATTGTTCTTGCCTTTAGTTCAAAAAAATTAATCAAATCAACCGCGAAGTAGGTGGAATTTCATGTCATCATTAAAAAGACGAGCTTCAAAAGCGCATGTAATTTCGCATATGCATATACATTCATATATATATATATATATATATATATATATTAAAAATAATATATTTTTCAAAAAATTAATTAAAAAGTTAACCATAAGAAGTTAGAGTTTAAAAATAATATTCTTCTTAATCTAAACAACGAATTTTTTAATAATGAAATTGAAATATCTTCAACAAAAATATTTTTCTCTATTAAATTACGTTATTCTGACAAATCCTTAGGAATTGGTAATCGCTCAAAACAGTAGGAAAGTCCTGATTAATTACAGAGAATTTTTATAGCTTAATTGGCGACTTCTTCTCTGTTTCGAGACAGATAGTCCTTATCAGCACTTTTCCTTTGAGTGTCAAATCAGGTATTGCAGGGATGACTAACTTCGAGAATCTTCACAGAATTTATTAACAAGCTAAGTTAATGTATAAGAGCATAATTTATAGAGTCATTTACCAAATTTGGTGTATCCCATTTGTCATGGGTTATTGCCTACTCTAGTGACAGATCATATTCATCTCTTTAATTTACAAAGTAAAAGAAGGTTGTTAGAATGGAATACAACTATTAAGCACGACCTAACATACTTTCAAGATGTAGTGAAAATGATCCATTTTTCTTTTATACATATTTTAAGTTAAAAGACTTTTGAGATATCTCCTATTCTATATGATGGAAATATATATATGAATGGTAACGGAAGGGGGCAACATGTAGAAAGTAAGTGGCTCTTCATATCAAAACTTTTGAGATTTTCGCTTATGTGATTTTTAAGTTATTAAGGTTTCCTAAAATGAGAATGATTTTTATGAGAATAAGAATTATAATATATAGGAATAAAGTAGAATTCAACGATACTAATTATGTTTGATATGTTGGATTGATATAATATGAAAAAGATTTATTTATTTTTATATTTAATTTATAATTTAGCAGAAAAGCAGAAAAGGAAAAGCTGATTAATCATAATATTCATAGTGCAAAAAGAACTAAATTCTTTTGTAATTTGTAAAAACAATATTTTAAGCAACTTAAAATAGGGCATTTTTTAAAAAAAAAATTTAATTTTAGTATGAATATAATTTTGTATTAAACAATAAAAAATAAAAAAGCAAGCACTTAAAGGCAAAATAGTGAAAAATAAAAATCATTATATAGCTTTCAATCCGATTCTATCGAAAAGGAGTTATGAGAATTATACTTTCCGCCTACCAAATATGCACGTATTAACAATAATAATAAATATTTTTTATATAAATTTGATTAGTAATTATTTTTGAGATACTAATTAATGATTATTTATTAATTTTAATAATAAATATTTATTGATTAATTTTTATTATATTTCATTAATATTATTGAGTACAATAAATAATTTTTAATTAATAAAATTAGTTGATAAATATTTTTTATTTTTATTGTTAATGGTACAACATATAACCTTAACGGCACTTAATTATTAAATTCTTTCCATTTACTTTGTGCTGATTTTCTGCCTAACAAATCGATTTAGCCATGAAATGAAATTGCTCGTTTTGCGTCTATGTGCTGGCTTATCAACGGCAAGAACCATTAAAGCAGACTCTGATTTTCTTACGCACTAAAGCACTAAACACGCAAACCCCTGCAATTATAAGAAATCAGTTTTGGTTTTAATATAAAAACCTCTTGTCCGGTCACGTGCAGCCATTTTTCATGTCGCTGATTTCTCTCTATTTAGTTATTCTCAAGTCTATTTCAATACAGTTGGATTCCACCCCATCCCATTATTCATAAACATCAACATCATGACCAAAATCAATTAGGATATCCCATTGATGAACATGTTTTTAATTCGTGTATGCTAGTCCCGTGTGGTGCTTTCAAGCCCACATAGAAAAGGATTGTGTGTTAGAGTGTTTAAGTAGATATTTGGATTGTTTGAATACCACCCATGTTAAATATTTTTATGCTTTAATCTTTGGTTAAAAAAACAAAGTCCTTGTGCAGTGAGTTTGCCCTGAAAGAGCCAAGTGTGGGTGCATTTAGCGCGTGCTTGAAGGGTCTCTTGTGGGTGCTTTTAAGCTCTTCATCGAAAGAGTTTCATAGTGTGTGAGCGTGTTTAAGTAGACATTCGGATTGTTTGAGTATCACCTGCGTTAGGTGGTTTTACCCTTTAATTTTGGTAAAAAAAAAAAAAATCGGCTATGCTCATACCACACTTGCACAGAGGTATATATACTCAATGGTTCAGACCTTTATCAACAAAAATAATTATTATAGATCAAATATAAATTGAGATGCTTTTTAGAGCTTCAGTGGCTGTTTGGTATAATATTTTTTATTAAAGTTTCTCAAAAAAATGTTATTCAATAATTTTGTTTTCTCATGTTTGGTATAACCTTTACAAAATTATTACCTCAAAATCTTAATTTTCTATGTATTCATTTACTAATGAAACATAAATGGGTGACTTAATCCCACCTAAAACAATAAGATTTCTGTTATAAGATTTTAGGATTTTTGAATAAATTAACAATAAATTACATAGGCGGTCAGCGATGTGATTGCGTTATGTATTATAATTGTTCGTAGATTATGGGTGGATGCAAATTGAGTTTTCTAAGATTTGAAACTTAACTTAGTTTAAGACAAGTTTTTTCAATAAATTATAATTTTCTTAATTAATATAAACTCACAAAAAATTTAAGAGTCTCCATTCCATATACACCTTATATACAAAATGTTAGAACTTACATATAAAATAAACTAATAACTTAGTATAAAACAAGGAAATAATGTGAAAGAAATCATACCTTTAACCATTGCAATTGAATCGAAATGTCGTAAATGTTGGAACTATTGAATTCGATTATGGGTACTTCTAACCCTTTGTTTCTCACTCTCTAATGATGGTGTGTGAGCTGAAGGGTGTGAAAAATCAGACTTAAGGACCCAAATTTATATAAGAGATTGAGGCAAATCATTTCATCAATGGTTAATGTTGCAATAGTAATTAAGTAGAAAATATGCATGCAAACCATGTGGATTTAGCATGAAAGTCCACAATGGTAAGAAATCTTATCAAAATGAATCACACTCATGCAGTAGTTACGACCATACCAATGAAGGTTGTCGATGTTTGACATTAATATGGGAGGCTAAGATTCTCCCACTTGGTCCGTTATAGTTAATGATTTCAATATCCTTGTTCATGCATATTCCAAAGGAGAAAAATCAAATGCATGAATTCATAGCAGCAAGTCTTCTATAAGTGAGTATTACATTCTATGTATCAAAGTGTATATCACTTTCTCTTCTTACCATAACTTAATAAATAAGTTTTATGCTTATTTTGAGTCCTCTTAATATTGTCTATTCTTTAAATATAAATGTGCACACAAAATAAGAAAAACAACTCAAATGAATAAGAGCTTTATTACAAGTGATGATAACATACATCAAATACTTAATATGGAACCAAGTTCCATTCTAGCTACATAATCCTTAAATTGCATAGGTGGCATGCATTTTGTTAAGGGATAAACAATAATTAACTCAGTTTTTATGTGTTCAATAGAAATTTTATTTTCATTAACACATTTTGAATGACTAAGTACTTAATGTCGATGTGTTTGCTTCAACTTCAACTTTTATTGTTTTTAGCCAGAAAAACTGCAGCTGAGTTGTCATAATATATTCTTAATGGCCTTGAGATAAAATCTAAAATTCTAAGACCAGAAATAAAGTTCTTAAGTTATACACCATGCGAAGTTGCCTCAAAATAAGACAAACTTAGCCTCTATGGTAGAAGTAGCAGTCAAAGTCTGCTTTACACTTTTCTAAGACACGGCTCCACCAGCAAGCATAAAAATATACCTAAATGTTGAATTTCGTGAGTCAATACAACCAGCGAAATCCGAATTAGAGTAGCTAACTACTTCAAGATTTTCAGTTCACTTATACATTAGCATGTAATCTTTAGTACCTTTGAGATACCTCATAATCTTCTTTGCAGTTCTCCAGTGATCCATCCCTGAATTATTTTGATATCTGTCTAACATTCCAACTGCAAATGCAATGTTTTGTCTTATACAAACCTGATCAAACATAAGGCTTCTAACCGTTAAAGCCTATGGAATGTTACGTATATGTTCCATCTCTAAATTGTTTTTTGAGCATTGACTTAAATTGACTTGTAACCCTTCACAATAGGTGCTACACTTGGTGAACAGTCTTTCATCCGAAATCTTTCTAAGACTTTATTGATATAGGTTTTTTGTAATAAACCTAAAATACATCAAGTTCCATCTCTATGGATCTTAATGCCAATGACATAAGATGTCTAATCCATATCATTTATATCAAAGTTCTTAGAAAGAAACTACATCACCTCATATAGAAACCACTTTATCATTAGTTGCAAGTAATATGTCATCCACATATAGCATAAGGAAACATATTTTACTCCCACTGACTTTTTGGTATGTACATGGATCCATGACATTCTCCACAAATCCAAAAGAGAAGATAATGTCATGAAACTTAAAGTACTATTAGCGAGAGGCTTGTTTCAATCCATATATGGATTTCTTAATCTTGCAAATTAAATGTTCACTGGCATTAGAGGAGAATCCTTCATGTTGTTTCATATATACTTCTTCCTCTAAATGCTCATTAAGAAATGTTGTTTTCACATCCATCTGATATAACTCTAAATCAAAATTAGTGATCAATGCTAATATTATAGGAAGGGAATCCTTTTTTTATACAAGATAAAATGTTTCCATGTAATCGATTCCTTCCTTTTGAGTAAATCATTTGGCCATGAGTTGTACTTTATATCTTTTGATATTGCTTAATGAGTTTCTTTTTGTCTTAAAGACTCATTTACAATCAATGGCCTTTGAGCCACTAAGCAACTCAATGAGATCTTTACAGTGAACGGCTTATGAAAATGTTTTAGCATTTCTTGACTCCATAATCTTAGTGCTATATAATAGATAATAAAACTTGTATCCCTTAAACTTTTCAGCATACCCAATGACGTAGCCACTAGTAGTCCTTAGGCCTAGCTTCTTCTCTTGTGGATTGTAAATACGCACCTCAGACGGGCATCCTATACACGCATAGGTCTTAAACTTGGTTTCCAACCTTTAATTAACTCAAATGACATATTTTCAATAGCCTTAGTTAGAACATATCTAAGTATGTACATAACCATCTTAAGGGCCTCAGTCCACTAGAACTTAGGAAGCTTTAAGCTACTAAGTATGCTCTGCACCATGTCTAATAGTGTTCAATTCCTTTTTTCAACAACACCATTCTGGTCTAGGGCCAAGCATAGCATATTGGGCAATAATCCCATGCTTTTGAAGAAATTTTGCATATGGACCATGTGCTTGTCCATCTTCAATGTATCTACCATAGTACTCGCCACCTCTATTTGATTTCACTATCTTAATTTGTTTTCCACATTGTTTCTCTACTTCTACCTTGAAAACCTTAAAAGGCATGTAATACTTCATTCTTATTATTAAGCAAATAGAGATATATGTATCATGAGTAACCGTCAATAAAGGTGATGAAGTATTTTTGACTACTTGAGTCCATATCTGGACTACATATATTCGTATGTATTATTTCCCACAAGGTAGAACTCCTCTTAGCACATTTCTTAGTCTTGCTAGTTTGTTTTTCCTTAATGTAGTCAATACAAGTATCAAACTCAGTGAAATCAAGAGTATTTAATACTCTTTCCTTTACCAACCATTTTACTCTCTCTATTGAGATATGTCCAAGTCTACGATGACATAACATAGAGGAATTTTCATCAATAACACATCTCTTAATTGAATTCAAAAAAGACCATCACAAATTGTACCATCTCAGACAATATTATATTTATTCAATAACTTCAAAATATTATTTAAAAATTCAAAAGAATATCCTAATGGTACAATTTTTGAAATAGAAATCAAGTTTTTAGAGAATTCAAAATCAGCTTGTAAGTTTCTATAGCCTCAACCGATGAGCCAATCTTGTTTTCTGAATAGATGTATTGCTCACTTCCTGTCGGTTTCCTTTAGTTTAGAAAGCCCTGTAAGGTATTTGAAATATGGATTGCAGAACCAAAATCAATCTACCATGTGTTACTACTAATATCTACCATATTAGATTCATAACAAAAGAATGAGATTAAGTTACCATTATTTTTAAGTCAAACTTTAAATTTGTTGCAGTCTTTCTTCATGTGTCCTTTCTTTTTACAGAAAAAATACTTGAACTCCTTCCTTGGATATGCGTTTTACCCTTCCATTTTCCCTTGGCTTGTCTCTTATCTTTCCTTTGAGTTACCATATGTGCATTCTCTTCCATTTCCTTTAAGAGCCTTCCTTCCTCTTGAATGCACATGGTTAATACTTCATTAACAGACCATTTCTATTATGTGTGTTATAGGAGATTTTGAAGGGTCCATATTGAGGCGATAGGGAATTCAGAATGGAGTACACAAGAAAGAATTAGGAATCTCAATTTCAAGTGCCTTCAACTGAGCCACAATATCCTTCATCTTCATGAAGTGCTCTTGCCCACCCTTTAAGCCAGTGAGCTTTATAGTAGATAATTTTGATATTATGGTACTTGCCAAAGCCTTTTTAGAGATTCAAATTGTTCATCAATGGCTTTCAACAAGTCATAAATGTTTTTATGTTCTCCTATCGACCCAGTATACTATTAAATATCTTAGATTTGATATATATCATGTTGAGACAATTAGATCGCCCCCAATGTTCATAAAGAGTTATTGCAAATGTGCTACTAGTATCCGTAGGTGTAGGAGGTTCAACTTTTTTAATAGCATAATCAACATCCATCCACCTTAATTGGAGAAGAATCTTCATATTCCAAATCTTGTAATTATCCTTATAAAGTTCGGGAACTTAAACATAAGAAATGTTTAATGGTTGAAAAATTGCATGAATGTTACAAGTATGTACCAATATTTGAGACAACTTTAAAAAATTTATATAACATGTTTTACCAATGTAAAACATGTAAAGTAAACATGAGCCTAGTAACAAATAAAACTATATGTGGGCTAAGTTTTATTTTACTAGCAAATAATACTCAATTTCCTCAATCCCTATGGGTAAATCTAAAAAAAGAAAAATTCATTATCTCATCCTAATTTATCATATCAATATGATAATATTCTTATGGGATGATAATTACTATATTGAAGATGATTAATTACAACTTGATATTGTTTTCCTTTATGTAATTTTAAAACTTGATGTATAATTTGGGAATAAATAAATGTGTTATGGCTAGACTTTAATTATGTCAAAATCATACTACTTACACAACATCAAAAATTTTTAAATGCTTGTAAATGACTATGCAAAATGCGTAAATAAGCAATTTTCATAATGGATTTTAAAAAATTAATTGATTAATTAGTCAACAAATCAAAATATGAAAATTAATTAATTAATAATCCCCTTATTAAATTTAACCAATATGCCATGAATATTGCTCAAAATTAATTGGCAAGAAATTAAGCATTAAACGCAAAAAGTTTAACTTTCATAACATATTGGACAAAATATCTACCAAATATTAGCTAGTAAAACTTAAATTGCTCAAAACAATTTTTTTTTTTTAATTTTAAGCAATTTAATTAAATATTTTAAGCAATAATACATGGATATGCATTTTTTGAAAGTTAAATTTACTTCAGAACAATTCCTTACACAAAAGTTTCCATAAGTCCAGTGGTCTACAGGTTGGTTTAGCATACCTAATGGTAGGGGTTCAAATCCTACTTATGACTCTTATAAGGCCTATAAGAATAGCCTAGAAACAAAATATTAAAATATTAAATTTCCATTAGTTCCATTGGAATATGCCACTTTCATACAATAGGACATTGGTTCAATTCTTAAGGTGTGGTCAATTTTGCCTATAAGAATAGCCTAGAAACAAAATATTAAAATATTAAATTTCCATTAGTTCCATTGGAATATGTCACTTTCATACAAGAGGACATTGGTTCAAGTCTTAGTGTGTGGTCAGTTTTGTAATTTCATTTTCAACATACAAAATGCACTGTCATTCAAGCCAATATCAAAAAACACAACAACTAAAAATTGTGTAAAACAACTTGTAGCTTGACTCATCTTCAACCTCCAGCCAGGTTACCATGACCCAACCCAATTCAAGACCTGGTCATATTTTACGTTATAGAGATCCATTTTAGTATTTCAAAAGCCAAAACTAATTAATTTTTCATGAAGATTATGTTTTTTAGGTAAAAAAAAATGTAGAAACACATATAAATATAGACAACCCAATTCTAAAAGTTTTCAAAATTTTGCAAGGCAAAGGTTTAAAGGCTTTGATACAAACTATTAGAACTTATATGTAAAACTTACTAATAACTTAGTCTATAACAAGGAAATAATGCAGATGAAATCATACCTCTAGCTATTGCAATTGAATGGAAATGCCATAAATGTTGACATTGTTAAACTCGATTCTAGGTACTTTTAAGCTTTTGTTTCTCACTCTTTAATGATAATGTGTGAGCTGAAGGGTGTGAGAAATTAGACTTAGGGACCTAAATTTATAAGAGAGCTTGATGCAAATCATTCCATCAATGTTCAATATTGCAATAGTAAATAGGTAGAAAATATGCATGTAAACCATGTGGATTTAGCATGAAAGTCCACAATGACAGGAAATTAATCTATCAAAATAGACCACACTCATGCAATAATTATTGACCATACCAACAAAGGCCGTTGATGTTTAACATTAATATGGGAGGCTGACACAAAAATCACCTCGATGTACTTACATATTTATCTCTAAGTGAAATATTTTATTTAAAATCTCTCCCATGTCAATTTTTTCTAGGAATATATCATGGACAAGAATTCAAATACTTGACTATTATCATTCAGGATTATATATATATATATATATACACACACACACACACATACATACACATTAATAGGTAAGTTTTCTTTTGAAATGTCGATAGATAATCGGATAATTAGTCTTTGTGACTTAAAGTAGCAACACATGTATACAATTGAGTAGTGTATTGTTAATCTACTTTGCAATAATATGTCATTTGCCAATATAAGAAGAAATGTAGGACGTGTAGTTAATTTTAGAGTGTAACTATTAACATATGTTGTGTAATATGAACCACTATCATGGACATGGAGGAAAAATAGAAAGAGAAATTATGAGACAAGGAAATAGGTAAGGTTGCACATATTCTGGATTGGAGTCCAATCCGTGGTCCAGTTCGAGATATATACTAGGTCAAAAAAAATTGATCTAGACTTAGGATTCGGCATATAATCGAGCTAGATCAAGCGGGACTAGGTCACTAGGTTTGTCTTTTTTTTAAAAAAAAAATTTATATTTTTTTAAAATTTAAATATAGAATTTTTTTAAAAGAAGAAATTTTGATTAATATATAATAAATTAGATATTTTATGTTGATAAAAATTATTTTTATATTTAACAAAAATAAAAATAGTAATTATTTTTTTTAATATTAGTAAAAAAAATTAAAAAAAGCTTATATATATATATATAAATCAAGCTAGGTTGAGGCAATACTTTGACTCTAGAGTCCAAACTTGTTTTCTTTGTATGCATTAACTCGACCTAGCTCGGTCGAAGTAATCAGACTGATTGGATTAATATACACCCCATCTCTCAAAATAAGCTGAAGGTGGTACACAGTGGAAGACAGATACAAAGCAAAAGCAAAAGGAGTGATGTCATTTGGGTTGTCATTGATTGCTGCACTAAATCTCACACTATTCTCTCAAAATTGTCTCGACGTTCCATCACATATGTCATATAATTCAGGTGCGAATAAACATAAATCATAAATAATTATCTAAGGATGTCTAGTTCCAGCCAAGCATTGTTGCTCAACCGCAAACTTGGCATCGTCAAAACCATGCGAGGCACAATGGACCTCAATAAATTCGTCTTTGTTAGGTAATAATGGACGATGACTAGAGAAACTATGAATATTTTTTATATATGTTATAAAA
Organism: Delonix regia; assembly: GCA_037074485.1. Lineage (NCBI taxonomy): Eukaryota > Viridiplantae > Streptophyta > Magnoliopsida > Fabales > Fabaceae > Delonix > Delonix regia. The sequence goes on from CM073461.1 coordinate 4,450,777, forward strand.
TCTGATCTTGTCATAAAAATTGACGGTGACATAATAAAGTAATGAAATAACAAATGTCAAAAAGTGTATGCAAACATGAATTGAGTCATCTGTTTGGCCGTACCCCTTTTATTATTTTATTTTTATTTTTTGGTTCTAGTCATCTTGCTTTATGCCTTTATGGAATTTTAATATACATAGGGTTTGTTGGAACTAGCGTGTTGATGACTTTTTTTTTTTTTTTTTTAAGGAAACAACATAATTAATCAAACAAAAGGCAGACACATTTTTACACATAGAAAGAGGCTTTCCACTTGTTATGATTTATTATGGGTGATTAAGAAAACCACAAAGAGGAGGGAACACGAAAATGACCATTTATTACCCTTGGTTGGGATGTTGCACTGTATTAGGTTGCCAAAAAATCTTGTTTCTTGATCAGCAAAGAAGTCCTTTTCTTTTGTATTTTTCAAAAAATAATAATAATGATAATGGAAGAACGAAATATTGATGATCATATAACAATTCTATTTTATAACTTTCATATGTGGATTGCCATTTGGCAAACGCTGAGAATGAAATTTGGATTTCCACTGTGGCAACAGATGGTTACAACATTGTATAATGATCCAAGATTTGGCCCTTAGTTTATTACTCTTTTTTTCTTTTATATATATATATATATATATATATATATATAGTAATTTTAAAAATATACGTAAGTCTTACTAAAATCAAAATATGATTATAGTATCAAAAAATAACATTAATTTCTTTTATTAAATATATAACTTATTACAAAATATTTTTAAAAAAATTATATTCTATGATAAATATTTTAAATTTATAATCCTCCAAAAATATCTTCAATCTTCCACAAAAGAGATGTCACACGATAACATTCACACAAAATGGCAATCCCTGTTTGGCTAGGCCACTTAGTATAGGAAAATTAATTATTATTTGAATTATTTACAGTTATTGTAATTATATAATAAATATAATTGCATATAATTATACTTAATTTTTTTATCGTTAAAAATAAATCTGAATCATTAGAACATTAATTGTAATTACTTGCCAACTGTAAACAAACTAGACTCAATAAACCATTCATCAAGCCCATGATACATACCAATACTTAAGACCCAGATAACCAAATTGGGCTCCAAATTCAAGGGACTATTCTCTTGTAAATGTCCCCCATGTAACCCACAAACCCCAAAAGAAAAGAACAAAAAATAGTTGAAAGAATATATGTCTTTAGAGTTGACTTTAGATCGTGGTATGGTTAGAGAGTTAAGAAAATAACAGCGTTTAAGGATACAAATTTTAGTTCATTTTTATTTTTTCAATTATACACGACATAGTATATTGGGTCTGAAAGACTCGTATGTTTGACTGTACATCATATTCACCCATAGATTGCAAAAAATCTAAAAACCTACGACAGAGGGAGAAAAGGAAACTTCGTAAAAAGTTTATCCCGACACTTGACCTTCATTTGGAAAAGTTGTCCAACTAATTACTACTTTCTTGAAAGTGGTTGGAAGTTAAAATGCACTGACGTCTTCTTTAACTCTTCAGCTCTTTTCCCCCAAGAAATAAACAAAAAAATCTCTTTTAAACTCTTTCCTAATGACACCACCTCAATATTTTTTTTTTGCAATTACGTCCCTTTAATAAATTCTATTTCTTGACCTAACCGGTCATTGAATAAGTTGAAGCTTCATCTAATTGAAAATGGATCGTTTGTTATACAACATGAATATTGTGCAACAAATCACAATTGAAAACAATAAGCGATAGATAAAAATTTAAAAAACTTTTAATAAGTACAACATTACAATAATGTTATACAGCGGCAAACCTAACTCCATCTAATTTTGGATCAATAATTGACATATTGTTTATGTTCCTGCACTTAAACTATTCGGCGCCACTACCACCAACCCAAAATCACGAAACAAATAGTTGTTTCGTTTTTTAATGAAGATGCTTGGGTGGGACCCATTACTTTCTAGCCATATCAGATACGAATGCCTTATGATTTATAAATGATCTCATGGTGGTGCATAGTCTTTAAAAGCCCTCTTTATTGAGCATTTGTCTAAGTTCTTTCGCAAAGGTTGGTATATACATGTAAGAAAAGTGCTATATTTCCAAACATTTGTACTAAGCTGTGGTCCTCGGTATCATTTCTATCATTATAGGTTTTGTTGGTATTTTAATCCCTTTATTTTTTTTGTTTATTTGTTTTAATTTAATTTCTTAACTTTTAAGTTGTGCACATGTAGAATGCACAAATATTACCATGAAATGACTAAGTGCCTTTAAATGATTCTTTAATATTTTATAAATAATTCTTTAAAAATAGTGCCTTTGACTTTCTAGCAACATGTAACAGCTGGATCTCATACATTCTGATTTGAATTGATCTACTTGAGCTACTTGAATGGGAGGTTTGGATAAAACATATATTTAGTCATGTTTTTCGGCATGAAAAGGCGAATTGATATTAGTGAACGTTGAAACTATAATCTCATAAAACGCTTGAAATTTAAGAAGCTGCATACCAGAATTTGCAGTTAACGCCTTAAAGTGTGCAGGAGAATGGGAGGGGAGGCCTTGAATCATGGAAGAACATAATGAGGGAAACGAGTTCGATCCTCATAAAAAAAAAAATAATAATAATAAGTGATGATTTTGAGGTGCTCATGATGTCCCATGTCTTCTGCTACGAACTGACGTTATAATTTTCGAAGCAACTGCCATAGAAAGGAGAATGCTCCCCGTCCCACCGCGAACAACACGTGCCCCATGATACATCTGCCCTGTGCCCTTCGCTCCTCCTTCTTCCTTTCTTCTCTCTGGTCTCTACCTTCTCCTTTTCACACCGCTTCATTTCCTTTCACTCTCTCATCTTTTTGACCTCTTGAGTTTTTCCCATCTCACTCTCCCTCACTGCTGCAACAACCAGAAGTGTCAGTGACTCACTTGCAGATTGCTGTACTGGTGGTAACTGCAACATTTGGCCTTTAAGCGATTCAAGTGACCTCCTTATCAAATGCCCTGTACTCTATTCTACCTTTGCTTATGATATACAAGCACACTCATACCCATGGGTTGCCTACACTCCAAAACCACCCATCTCAACCCTCGTGAAGATCCACCCGACTTCCCCGACTCCAATAAACCCGATCCAGGTCTCGTTATCCTTCAACTTCTGTTTCGCACTTCGGACTCTCACTTTTCTGCTTTAAAGAAGCAACAAAGCTGCTCTCCTTTTGGTTCTTTTTTCAATTTCTGGGCATATTATGCTTATTGTAACTGTCTGGTTTTCTGGGTCTTGTGCTCTTGTTTTATTGATGGTTGGAAATGATTTCATATTTTAAACTTTTACCCATTTTTTTATTTTGGGTTGTGAAGCTAATGGGGATGATGTTGGTGATGAATGGCAAGTTGCAGCATTTAAAAAATACGGTCTGAATGAACTGCGAAGGGCCACAAACGAGTTCAGCACAGATTGCATTGTGTCAGAGAGTGGTGAGAAAGCTCCCAATGTTGTCTACAGGGGGAAGCTCGACAACAATCGATCCGTCGCTGTTAAACGCTTCTCCAAACAGTCCTGGCCTGATGCCAAACAATTTTTGGTGAGAAATTAAATGGGAAAGAAATGAAAAGGGAATAGAGGAATAACAAGCATTTAGTTGGTCTAAGTAATACGAATTCTCTTGTAGGTCATGTGCATTATTAGGATTCGACGGGAAAATATATGCTTTTAGATTTTCCTTATCTTCTCAAATACCAAAATTAGGTATATTGTATTCGTTTTCCTTGCAAAGGAGGGGCTTTTATTAATGGGTTTTGATTGGTCAGGCAGAGGCAACTCGAGTTGGGAAGCTGAGGCACAAGAGACTGGTGAACCTAATTGGTTGTTGTACTGAAGGAGATGAACGGCTCTTGGTGGCTGAATACATGCCAAATGATAATTTGTCCAACCTCCTTTTTCATTGTACTACTCAATATACTCCTTTAATCATTCCAACTTGTTAGTTGTAGATTCGTTTTTCCCGCGCTTGGCTTTCTCATTATCGCCATTGTTTTATGTGATAAATCCTGTTTTTTTTTTTTTTTGAAAAGCAGAGTTGCTTCTTTTAGATTTTTTTTTTTTTACCACGTCTGTACTCTGTTAGTGGAGAGAGTGAAGTTTTTTCTTTTTCTTAAAAAAAAAGCAAAAAAAAAAGGAGAAAAAAAGAAAAAAGAAACCAATGAGATTTTACCGAAGAGAGTGAAGTTTAAAATATCATTTTAGCTGATCATTCCAAGATATATAATTCATTGTTTAGTGACCACCTTCATTTCTTTCACTGATCTTATTCTATGTGTGGTGACTAAGTACATATGTATAACTATATTTGTGAATGGAAGAGATTTTGAAATAATATTGTTTTGTTAGCTGAGTCATATTCCGAATTTGAGAACATGGAATTATATGGAGCTCTTGGCTGGCTTGCTGGTTTCGTGTTGTCTATTTTCCAGGCTTGTGTTTCAGCAGGTTAATGGAGCTCCTTCAAATTGTTTGATGTAATGCATGAACTTAATGAACTTGGAATTGAAGTTGTTCTTGAAGAAACATATCAGAATGTATTCTATAATCAAATGTCCTCTTCCTAGATAGAAGCTTGACTTTAAATTAGTATTTCATTTTATATTTATTTACCTTCATACTATCTACTTTACAGTAATTGGTGAGTCAATTTTTTCCACGACCTTATGAACTATCCTTCCCCATGTTTGTTCTGATCAGGACCTCATGTGGACTTTGCAAAAATTAAGATATTTTATTTATTTATTCCGGTACCATCCTGATATAAAGAGTTTGTTAAGCGTTAGTCTGCTTTTCCATCTTATTTCTTAACCCCATTCTGACAGGCTGTTATTCATTTGGGTTGGTTTATCATTCGAAGTACAAACTGACTGTATGTGGTCCATGACCAATTCCTCTCCCTCTTTTGGAAAGAGAAAAGAGAGGAGGAAAATAATGGAAGATTGAAAGAGCTTTATGGCTAACAAGTAATAAGTTAGTTGAAGCTTATTAGGCAATGTGATTTTGATCATCAGTTTATGTAACTTCTGTTCTTCAAACGTCAGGTTTTTATTTGTGGCTCTTAATTTTTTTTACTTGTTGCATTCTGTATTTGTGTTACAGGGGACAAGCAGCCATTACCATGGGAAATGCGAGTTAGAGTTGCATACCATGTAGCACAGGCACTTGAACATTGTAGGATGGAAAATCGTAAAATATATCATGACTTGAATGCATACAGGATTCTTTTTGATGAGGTATGCTTATGAATCCATAATTATGAACTCAGCCATTTTTCTGGTAGATAATGTCATACTGGCTGTCTTTGTCATGCAATATAGTACACATCGTTGCCCTTCTCTTGTTTAAGTATATCCACTGTGTCTTTTCTCAAAATCTGCTCTTGCCTATTTGAACTTGATTTACTCACTTCATTGTGTTCTCCCAAGCTTGCACATTATTTATGTTATAAAAGCTCTGCAGATCATCCAGCAGTAAATGTCCAAGTTATTCTTTGAGATTGACTTGTTGCTAATCGGTTTGATGATGTCAGGACGGTGATCCCCGCTTGTCAAGTTTCGGGCTTATGAAAAATAGTCGAGATGGAAAAAGCTACAGTACTAATTTAGCTTATACTCCACCTGAGTTCATGCGAACAGGTATCCACCTGCCAATGTGTATTTTTCTGGAGAGCTTACTCGCCAAACAGAATATGGAACATTTTTGATTTTATCTTACTAAGTAGGAAGCTTTGGTAATCTGTCTTTTCCACTCGACGTATTCTTTAGTTTGTAGAAGAAAATCATTAGCTGTTGCAGTTATCCATAAATAGATGGTCTTACAAAACAGTACATTTGTAAACCACTTATGCTTTTCATGTTCACCACCAACAGATGATATGGCAAATGACGATGACTCTTTCATTTGATTGAGTTTGCCTGTCTCTTAACTTAACATTGTGTTGCTTGAGATTCTTTTCATTGTTCCTACAATTTCTCTCATCAGAAGTATTACTCAATGTTACTGGCATAATGGCACTTAATAGGTGTCTACCGCTTGAAGCAGTGCGAGCACACAAGCACTTAATATAATAGTAGTTAATTGTACAAAGATAGTGTGTCTGGTGAATCTAATTAGTAACACGTAACAACTGCTGCAGGCAGGATTATCCCAGAGAGCGTGATTTACAGTTATGGAACAGTTCTTTTGGATCTTTTAACTGGCAAGCATATTCCTCCAAGCCAAGTATGTAACATCTCTTCTACAAACCTTACAGTTGTTTATACATTGGACCATGAATACTTCATATTTCTCTGTGCAGTTCATACTGAAACTTTATTTACAATTGTGTTGCCGTAGACCACTGTGCTGTATGCTTTATTCTGTTTCATTAAGCTTTCTGAGCATTGCATAATACACTATATTTTCTAGATGCATTGGGAGCTTCATTAACATTATAAAATCTATTAAGAACATGGAAGTATCACCAGTTTCTGATATCATTCTTACAAATTTGCACTGAAAATATGCTTATTAAAAGATTATTGTCACTTTAAGGCTTATTCCCTTCCTCCTGGATATTGAAGTTATTTTCTAGGTTATCATTACATAGCTTTAGTTTACAATACTGAACAATCCATATAATTATTTTTGTTATCAAATAACATGTTCACATGTTAAAGAGCGCATACTTATGCTGCATAGTTGAATTAAGTGACATTGAATATGCTGTATTTTAAGGAATGAAAATTGTGAACAAGATTGATTTTATCCTTCAGGCTCTGGATCTGATTAGGAGAAAGAAGGCGTTGTTGTTGATGGACTCATCCCTAGAGGGGCAATATGCAAATGATGATGCTACCAAGTTGGCTAAACTTGCTTCAAAATGTCTTCAGTTTGAGGCTAGAGAAAGACCAGATATTCAGTTTCTTCTTACTTCTGTTGCAACTCTTCAAAAGCAGAAAGAGGTTTTTAGTCTCTGCTTTGCAAATTTAACCTTGAGTGTGGATTACTGTCCATTTTATCATTACCATTGTGTTCAACTTCATTCTCTTCTTTTTTTTTCCCATCTCTTTCCTTGTGAGTCTTCATTTTTCCTATTGGCTTTTTCCAGGTAGCATCTCATGTGTTGATGGGCCTTACTAGGAATACAACTGTGCTGCCGACCATGCTTTCTCCTCTGGGAAAGGCTTGCGCAAGGATGGATCTTACCGCTGTGCATGACATTTTGTTAAAAACAGGTTACAGAGATGAAGAAGGTGCAGAAAATGAGGTATGTGAACTCATTATTTCGTCATCAAAGTTACTGGTCTAATTTGTTGACTGGAGAACCAACATTCTCATTGGGATCTCGTGCAAACCAATGAGGAATGTTGCATGTAGCTGATTTTCTTCTGTCTATCTGCGGTTGACATACTATTCTGCATAGAATAGCTTGAAAGAAAAATCTGTCTATTGTGGACAGCACACTGGACGCTGCACTTACTCCAACCTGGTTCAAGATATGTTGGATTCCATAAATTCTTTCAAAACCATGCATGCTATATTGTTTTTCCTTAATTTAACTACTATTGATCTATGTTGAAACGTCAATAAATAAGACCTGAGGAAAATTCTGAATTAGACAATTATAATTACAAATGAGCTCATGAAACGGCATGATATTTGTCAGCTGAGTTTTTAGCTTGCCTTTTGTATGTCAAGTGGCGTGTGTGTTGGTGACATGAATGCTTCTATTGTTTAAAAAATGATTTCTATACATGCAACACTCATATTGTTTAACTGCTTAAAACCCAAGTAAGACTGCACTCAATAAGCCTGACTTGCAGAGTCCTGGTCGTTTTGCCAACAGTTAATGCTTGCTCTTATCTATTCTCTAATAATGTAATCTTGCAGCTTTCGTTCCAAGAGTGGACACAACAAGTGCAAGATATTCTCAACACAAAGAAATTTGGAGATATTGCATTTAGAGACAAGGATTTCAAAAATGCAATTGATTATTACTCTAAGGTACCTTTGCTGGTTTTCCCTTTTATTGGATTTTGGCTTTTTAGCTGCTTGAATGTGATTGTATATATAATCTTTCGAAGCACAATTCCTCTTAGAACTCAATTTTTGTTCTCTTGCCATGCTGGGCCTTTATGCTGGAACTCAGTTTCACTCATTTTTCAACCTGGTCCTTATAATTTGTAATTTTTTTAATTTGTTCCCCACCGTTTGCTCATGTAGCCAACTTCATGCCGTATTGGGTTCATGGCATTTTGAATATGCATGACTCATCCTAATGCACACATGGCATCACCTGCCACAAAATGCAAGTGCTGACATAAGTTATACATATTCAAAATATTAAAATGATCATGGTTGACTACATCAAAATAATTAAATGGCACACGGATAGAAGTTTATAGACTTATCAAATTAGAACTATTTTAACTTATATAGGGATCCGATTACAAATTTTAGTCGTATTCTTGATGAGGTTGATGAATAAAATTTAATTGTTTGGTGTAAGCAGTTGGTGGTTATGATGTCAGCGCCTTCAGCAACTGTGTTTGCAAGAAGAGCTTTCTCGTACTTGATGAATGAGCAGGCAGAACTTGCTCTAAGGGACGCCATGCAGGCACAGGTGTGCATTCCTGATTGGCCAACAGCATTCTACCTGCAAGCTCTTGGTCTGTCAAAGCTGGGAATGGAGACTGATGCACAGGACATGCTTAATGATGGGGCAGCCTTTGAAGCTAAGAGGTCTGACGGCCGGCGTCCTTAATTTCACTTGCTCACTTTAGCATCACAAAATTTGATAGAATGGAGATTTTGGGGGGCAAGAAAAGGAATTGCGGTATAAGATGTTCTGGAGAAATATCATGGTATAGATTTTCCCGTATAAATGAAATGATTCCTGTAGAATGGATTTGGTCACATCTATACAAGTTTTATGCGTTCTCTGAGCTCAGTACATAATTTTATTGCGAAACAAGCTGCGGAAGAAAAATAGTTTTTTGTTGGCTTATTTATCACAAAATTATTATTTTAATTTTTTACTTATTAAAATGTCTAAAATACTCATCTATTAAAATGTCGCATTTAGTCTTTTATTTTTTAAAAAATTATCAAATTTAGTTTTTTTATCAAACTTTAAGGAGCTTGTTTAATTGTTAAAATTGATATAATGAGAATAAAAATGGGAGTGAGAGTGAGAATGAAAATATTAAAAATATTGTTTGGTTAAAAATGAATAAAAATGGATATGTCTTTTTTATTTTATTTGGTTAGTAGATTATACATGAGAATTAATTAGATAGTGTGTATATTTTATTATATTATTTCTTATTATAAAATCAAAAATAAAAGGTAGACATTTTTTAAAATTATTAATTAATAATATAATTATATATTAATATATATAATAAATTAATAATATTAATAATAAAATAATAATTTAATAATAAATAATAATAAATCATAAAAATAATAATAAATTAGGATTTTGATGTATCACAATAGTATTTTTGTTTGAAAATTATTATAAGTGAGGATAGTTTTGTTAAACACATTTTCATTTTTAGGAAACTAATTTCATTCCATAGCTTTAGTTAGGGAGAGAATTTTCCTTTATATGTGGGAGAACAGACTCCCTATGAAATGAGAATGAGAATCCAATCTGTAAATTAAACATGGAATAAAAATGTCCATTCACTCGCCTTTATTCTAGCAACCAAACGCGCTTTAAATTTTAAATTTAAGGAATCAAAATTTGATTTTTTTTTTAATAAGGGATTAAGATATTTTTTAATAAGTAAAGAACATTTGGAATATTTTAATGAGTGATGAGCTAAAATGATAATTTTGTAATAAGTGAAGATAAAAAAAAATATTTTATTCAAATATAAATATTTTAATGTATATAAACGGTTGGTCAAATTTTTTACTTCAAACTTCAGTCATGATAAATTGTATTTCTTTTATCAAATAATATATGGTAAATAGTACCCACTTGGATATGCTGAGCCTGACAAGTCCAAGAACTCCCTTGCTAATAAGTCCAAGTAGCCACATATTGCATACATGGAGTTCATATCCAACCTGACAATGATCGATAAGTCCAAGAAGCCCCGTGACCGCACCCATGGTTTGGATTCCGAATGAGAGTTATGTCTGAAAATTTTAAATTGTTGATCTAAATTTTTATTAATAAAAAAAATTACATATAATTATATTTATTTTAAAATTAAAATTTTTTATTTAAAAAATTTGAACTATTACAAAAAATACCTCATGTTTTAATCCGAGCTCATGGCTTTCATGCCTTCCGAAACCAACTCTATGATCAGATATTTTTTGAAGGCATGGAACTTAGCACAGTTTGGTTCGGCTTGATTGGTGATCAAGTTGGCTCAACTTTTCCTTTATTATTATTTAGATTATTCATTATAAATTTATAATCTGTTCCTAATGGTCCTTCCATTTGGTAACATAAAAAATATCATAAAAAAAAAAAAATCCAATATACCTTGCCGACATGTCCCACCTCCCATTAGTGCTCCCAGCGTAACTGCAAAACTGCAGATTGAATTAGCTGTAATTTGTAAATTTGTTTTTGGTTGGAAGTAATTTTACATGACCATTATTTATATTTAAAGGCTTTTATATAAAAAGTGAATTTCATTTTTAATATATTTTATTTGGAGGACAAAACTTATTTTCAAAAAAATTTAACATTAAAACAAACAAAATTATTTAAATCTCGTTACTTCCCAAGTATAAGACTAAAGACACTAAAAATCTAAGCATCTTCAAGCCCAAATAAAAAATCATTCAAAATTTATATCGCCCAACTAATCTTTTTCAATTTGAATTTAAAACTACTGAAATGAACGTGAAAAATTTTAATTAATAAATTACTCTTCCTATACTTAAAAAATACTTAATTTTTGTGTGAACTAAAAATTGTTATTATGACCATAAAATTTTATTTATTTTAAAATTATTGTGAGAAGTAAGATGATGAGTGAAACCACTATTGAGCACGTCAACTTCTTACTTACAAATCGGACACTCCAACGATATAGATGCGTACTAGGGAGGTTCGACTAGCCAATCCATGAACCTAACTCTCACCCGCAATTTCCTGGACTGTGTGTTAGGTTGAAATTTCTTCAATTCGTCAACAGAAGTGGGATTGAAGAAATTTCAACCTAACCCAAAACCCCAGATGTGACGTAAATAAAGAAAAAGATCGTGATGATGGATGCTAACAGAAATACAATTATTTCTTTAATTTTGTTTTCATTCTTTATATTAATAATCAATTAATTTACAATTCCTAAACATATATTTAACTGCTATTTTTTATTTTTTATTTTATTAACGATTGAACAATTTTACACTATTATCACTTCAGCTTTTCTATTTTTCTCCTTATAAATTAGTCAAATAATTCATATCAACTCAATATATCTACAATTATTATTATTCCTATTTATAGCTAAATAGTAATGCTAAGATGCGTCTATGGTGTTGTGGTGTTTGGCTACAGTCCTCATCCAGTTCATCCAGCAAGAATATATTTCCTGTACGCAAATCCTTGTTGGTACTATATAACAAAATATCTTAGATTATAATACATTAACAATTTATTTTTTACACCTAACTTATTTTGTTTAAAAATGCCTAATTTATTTTGTACGTAGTTGATTTATGAAAATAGTCTGAAATTATTGTGGGAAAAAGTCAAATTGTGTTTTTGAATTAGAGTTGTACAATTTTGATTTTGAATCAATGTCCTTTGAAAATTCGATTTTTGATAAAAGTTTATTTTTGTCATTGTAATTTTTGTTTAAAGATTACTATTTAAAATGTGAGTTTAGCTATTAATCTAGTTTATTTAATGTCCAAAAAATTGAAAAATAAAAGCAATTTTAGTGTGCTAATAAATTTTAAAATCTCTGACATCAAAGGAAATATATATATATATATATATATATGTAAAATAAATTTTCTTTAATACAAGAGTTTCGTTTGAATTGATAAAAAAAATTCATTTGATTAAACCCTCAATGCGTACAATAACTCTTTATTTTTTTTCATAAATGCATTATAAATTCATTGAAATGTAAAAATTTATTTAAATCAACAAGAAAAATAATAAAATAAATAATTAATAAATGAAATTTTTGGAATTAAATAATTAGTTAATGAGTCAGTTAAGAGCCTCTTTAATTGATAATTCCTTTTGTGAATTTCTGGAATGAACAAAAAAATTAAGAAATTAATTAACAACTTATATTATTTGGAATTTAAAAATTTTTTTGAAGTCAACAATAATAATTAATTAATTAATAACAATAAATTAACATGATTTAATTTAAAATAAAAAAATAATATATAATTTATTCAACGATTTAAATAATTAATTGTCATACATCAATATCAATTAAAGTTAAAATTAAAATCAAATGTAAGTTCATTAATTTTTGACATTCCAATATTTTTTAGAAAAGCAACAATACAAGTTGTTTTGTACATTAAAAACAAAAATCCTTCATATTGTGCTCCCTTAATAAATTTATTATTGTCACTTCTTTCACTAATTTCACATAATAAATTTCATGCATTTTTTAAAATTTATTATACATCTTTATGTCATAATACATTATTAAATTTATTTTTTATTAATATCTATAAATATCGTTAATTTAAAATATATTAATATATAATAAAATAAATTATTCTTTTCATCATTAAACATTGAAATGAGACAAGGGTCAATATTTCATCGTTGGAATGAAAATTGGAGTAAAAAAATATAGGAAGAGAGAGAGAGAACACCAGAAAACAAAAAGATTGTGTTTCTTCTTATTTAATGTATATTTGGAAAATTCGGAGACCATGTGCTATTTTTGTTTTCTATAAAAGGCCCTCTAATTGGTCGAGGATTTTCAAAACGAGAGGGAGCCAATAGAGGCGTTCATAAATCTTCGGAGGTAAAGGTACGGATTTTTTTTCCCCCAATTTTCCCTCGAATAGTTGTTCTAGATTTTCGGACAATTCTCTGTTGCTATCTTTTGTTTCTTTTCTGAGTCAATTGGGTCATAACACAGAATGTAAGCACAAACCCAGCTTTGTTGAAGCTTTCTCCGATAGGATCTCTTGCTATAAAGAAAGGAAAAATCCGCGTAGGTTTATATTTTATTTGTTTTCTTCATTTAATTCTGCTCAAGCTCCATACGCAATTTGGGTTCGTCGAAAACCTCAAATCCAGAGAAATTGAATACTATGTATTTGGGATTCTTAAACTGATGCGGATTGACCATATCCAACCATTCCAGTGCTTTTGGTTTGGTTTTGATTTATCTGCTTCATTCCGTTCTCTTTGGAGAGATATCTTAGGGCTTGTTTGGTGAGGGAATGATTTTAAATGATTTCTCAGAAGGGTAAAGAATAATGAAGTAGGGGGTTTAGAATGGGTCCCAAACCCTTCCTCCCCTCCACATCCCACACCCCAATTTTCAAATCCTTTATGTGTTTCAGTTATTGTTTCTCCTTTATCATCTTATTATTATTCACCTTCCTTCTTTCTATAAGATAATAGAAATTTATATTTTATAATCACCGCACCATATTCTATTAATGTTATAATTTATGCTCTGTTTTTTTTATGTCTTCAATGTTATAATTTATGCTAAATTTACAAATATGTTGCTCTGTTCTTTTCTTGCACAACCACCACCTTCGGGCTTTCTTTTCTTGAATTTTTTTCTTTTAAAACTGGAGAAGATGGATTTGGAAGTGACCATATGGGAGCATTCAACGCTTGGCAGTACTTTTCAAATTTTGTCATATTGGGCCTTTGTATCATATTAACTATATTTGGGTTCTCTGTTCTGTTCTGTTCATCCTAATTAGATCGTTTTAAGGGTTTGCTATCTCATGAGTTTCCCTTGCATATATGGATGCATTTATACACCTCTTTATGATTAAATTGATGCCTAAGTGGTAGTTTCGTAGTTAGATTTTTTTAAAGCGCTCAAGCACAGACAAGTAAAAAGGGAATGATGGTATACATAATCAGGTGTGGAGAGGTGAAACACATGCTGCTACTAAATATCGAATCCTATGGATGATTGCTAAAAAGAACCTTGGCATTTGAACTGCAGGAAGAAGCAGAAACTTATATGGATAGCAGATCACCGTGCAGGAAGGTGTCTACAGAGGTGGCACGTGAATCTCTTATTGCTATCTCTGACTATTCAGCTGATAAGATTCAGAACTTGAATTTTGCGTCTGAAAGCCAGAAAGCTGATGGAGTTGCCAGGTCAAACAGAGGTGGAGATGACAAGTTAAGGTCTGAACTGATTTCAATATCGTATTCTGAATCACTCGACACGAAGATGTGATGAATCCGAAAGGGGGTCTAAGCTACAACAACCTCAAATTGGCAGTATTGAATTCCCCTTGATTATTCTGTCTTTAGTTATATGTCTTTCCCCTGCCAGAGAAGAGTACTTTAAGCAATAACGGGGTTTAGTTACATCTTGTTATAGTGAGATGTAAAATATAGTTTATGGCTATATATAATAATGAGTTGTATAAAAGGTCCTATCATGTGCTATTGGCAATTCCAACAGTTGCATCATTTTGGGCCAAAAAAATACACTGTTATTATCATTTATTGCCAGCTGATGCCAGCCAAGACTTGGGCCCGCATGCAGTTCACGGGTTAGACTCTGCTGTGTTACATAGATACACATATGCTGCATTCGGATGAATTCAGACCAATAATAATAATAATAATGAAAATAATATAATATTTACGACGACATGAAGTTTTTTTTTGTTTTATTAAAATATGTTTGAACTATGATTAACTCATAAAGGTCTAATGTTGAGATTGGCATAATTCTGCATGATTTCTACCAGGTGAGATTGATCGGTTTTCATATCAGTATCCTACATTACATAAATTCATTGAAGAATAACATATAAAAAAATTGATGATATGATAAATAATGAATAAACTTATCGAAATTATATAGAATTTTTTCTATAATTAAAATATACAATATAGTCTAATTTTAATTCTTTTACTAAGATATTCTCCGTAAAAAGGTAAAAAGATATTTTAGTCAAAAAATATGTACTTAGGTTATTGATATTTTAGTAAAAGAAAATCTCAATTGGACTAAAATAAAATGCTTCAAGAAAGAACAATTTTTTAAATAGTGATCGGTGATTGTGTTAGGTATAAATATGTTCCCCCGCCCCCCCCCCCCCCCTCTCCCCCCAGAAGAAAAAAAGAAAAATCATTCTTTTATGATTCCGTCCCTGAAGCTCATGTTCGTATTGTAATCCTTCTAAAGCATATACGTTATGTATTAACGGTCTACGCATAAGATTAGGAACGTACATGTGTTCTTAGAGTAATGTTTAACCCGTTGGTGGCTTAAAGTCAAGGAGAACAAAACATTGAGCATGGTCTTGTAAAATTTGAACTAGTTGGTGAATCTGCAATTGAATTACTGCAAACTTCAACTTGTTGAAAGCATGTCTCCAGTATTGTCAATTAGCTTCATAGATTTTGAGTAGACCTTGTCGTGCAACATGTAGCTCACACTGAGACACACGGAGCCCACCAAATGTTGGATCATGTAGTATATAAGCACAAAGAGATAGTACAGAGGATGAGCAAATGGATGACGATAGCTAGCTACTTCAATGACAAATTGCACTTCATTTTGGGATTGAATAATTATTTTTGTATGTTATTTTGAAAATAAATGTTGCTGGGTTGATACTATTTGATGCTAGTTGTATGTGATTTTGTTGCAAGTTTAGGTTAATGGTTGGATTAAAATATAAATAAGTAATTGGCAAGGGAATGAAGAATAGCAAAGAAAAGGCATGGTGAGAGATTGGGGGGAAAGATGAAGGATTGCATACGTCATCTCTTATATTAGTCTTTTTTTTTGCTTTGGCAAGATAAATAACGACAGTGACGAAGTGGGAGAAATTTTGTGGGAGGGGAGCCAAGTATATAAATTATAATATATTATATTTAATATAAAAATTTTATAATTATATATATATATATATATATATATGTATGTATGTATGTATGTATGTATAAATGACATATTAAATTAAAAGGTATAATGACATATATACTTGTTATATTTACGTACAACATAATAGTATAAAATATGTATGGAAAAGAACAAAAATTTTGAATGAATCCTATAATATATATGATGTATTTTATTAATTAACTGTTAATAAATTATAAATTGATTTTAAGTATAAATAAATAAAACTTATTGATAGTTGATGGTAATAATAATAATAATAATAACTAAGGTATAAAACCAATAAATGATAAAAGAGTTTAGACAGTGATAATGCATATACAAAAAATAAGTTAGGAAACAAGATAAATAATATAGGAAAATATGTTTAAAAAAGAGAAAATGTAAATATTAAATAAAGTGAAAGAATGAGGAAACAAAAATAAATAATGAGATAAAGTAGTGATATTTAATCATTTAAATTTTAGTCTATTAACATAAAAATATAAACAAAAACTTTTTTATTTTAATTTTTAAAATTTGGGTAAGTTATTACTTTTAAAGCTTGTTGGTTTTCTTTTTTAAATTTTGTCATTCACATATACTTACAAAATTATTAAAATATAACATATATTATGAAAAAATGACCATTTTGGTCCTCCACTTTTTAATTTGTTGTTAATCTAGTCTTCAACCAATTTGTATTGACAAAATGGTCCCTCAGAAACTAAAAAGTAATTAAAGTAATCCTTCAAAATAGTTATAAGTGGCTTGCCCTTGGTCTAATAAGAAATTACTTTTGATTACAGTTAAATTTCTAAAAAACCATTTTGACATTACAAATTTGTAGAGTACCAAATTGGCACTTAGGCAAAAAATAGGAGACTAAAATAGTATTTTTCTCTATATCATATTAATATGTGAATTATAAATTATATTGTATTTTCTTACAATTTTTTTTGAAAAAACATATATAAGTTGTTATATATATATATATATATATATATATATATATATATGTAAAAGAGTTAAGGGAAGGGGGTCAAGGCCCTTATTGGGGCCTCCCTCCCTCTGCCATTAGACTTCGTAATCTTTATTTTCTTTTTGGCCAAGAAAATACTTCATTAACAAGCAAAGAAATCAAATACAAAAACAACTCCAAACATATAAAGCCATGCAACAAGGAAAAAAAAATGAAGTGAAAAAAAAAAAGCAATAACAAAAACATCCAACACACATGAACCAAACCCCAACTAACACTAGACTTATCCCACCCCAACTTTAACACTAGGATTCTTGTTAGCAGAATCTAAGTCCTTCAATAAGATTGCTTCTAGAGAGGATGGTGGCAACAAAACCAACCCACATAGGTTCATCCTTTTAAGAGCTCTACTTGCTAAAAAATCAACAACACCATTACTATCATGAGTCACCAATGATAAAGAATACTTAGGGAACTTAGACAAACCGTTACAAATATCCTCCCTAATAGGCAAGGTCCACCATTCATACTTGCTTAGATTTCTACTATGAATGATATCATATAACTTTGCACAATTCATCTCAAAGCACACCAAGGACACCTTAAAATACTCAGCCAAGGACACAACATTTCTTAAGGCTAAAGCTTTTACCATAAAAGTAGAATAAGCCTTGGTGCCTTCACTGAAACCTTAAAGCCAAACTCCTTCACCATTATAAAAGACACTTCACACCAGCATTCTTACATTCAGCCTTAAAATTGACCCTCTTAACCTTATCAACCCTAGTCCAACTTCTTCCCTTCCAGAAACTATCCAATAGTCTAACAGCGTTATCAATGACTCTAGTTTGATCCACCTAACCTTCATGAAAAACCATAACACATCGCTTCTTCCATATGTACCAACAAATATAACCTATCATAGTCATCCCAAAATCCTCAACAAATTCATTTTGTAGCATAAACTTATAGTACCAATTACCAAAGTTTGTCGTAATCCTTTCCTAAACTCTTATTGATAGAAAACAACCAAACAACACTTTCTTAACCCACTGATAGAGGAGTAACAAATGTTCCACCATTTTAGTCTCCACATTTTAAACTGGACAAATCGCCTAGCTACACAATTCTTATTAAACAATACTTTCTTCGTTGCTAAAGCATCGTTAATTCCCCTTCACTTAAAATGCTTTATCTTAGTAAGAACTCTCAATTTCCACATACCCATATCAATACAGCCCAAGCTACTTGGACCAACCATAATCCTCAACTATTTTTTCTTTCCTAACCTGGTAACCCGTTTTAACACTGTACACACCTTTCAGCATTGAAACAGAAGTGTTTAGAATAACAATCTCTTCTTCTAGGTAAAACCTTCCCCATAACCCACCAAGATCCCATTTTCTATCCACAATTAAATCATTCACCTTCCTAACCTTATCACTTTCCATGCATAAAGGACTCATATGCATAACCTCATAGCCTACTACCAATTTATCTCCCCAAATTTTCACCTTATCTCTATCCCCAATTCTCCAACATAACCGTTCCTCAAGAAATTTTCTTCCTTCAATCAAACTAGACTAAGCCCAAGATGCCCTATGACCTTTCTTATCATTTATAAGGTCAGAACTTAGGAAATAAATTCCTTGATGATCTTGACCTAGAAATCTTATGGCACTCCATTATTCTCTAAGCAGTCTTCACCAAGAGAGCCAAATTAAAATTAGAGAAATCCCTAAAGCCCAAACCACCTTGTACCATTGACTTAGCAAGATATTTCTAATTTTTCCAGTGAATTCTTCCATCACCTTCCTTATTACCTTACCAAAATTTTGCTAGCATACTATTAAACTCTTCATATGACTTCTTAGGAAAATTAAAGCATGCCATTAGGTAAACAGGGATTAAACTTGCTACTGCCTTTTTAAGAGTCTTGCTACTTGCATAAGAAAGCAAACTATGCTTCCAACCTTGCAATTTCTTCCTAATTTTATCCCTTACAAATGCCAAGGCCTCAACCTTTGACCTCTTCCATATAACAAGTAGTTGAAGATATTTTCTTGGTTCATTAGCCATATCGATTCCTAAAAACTAACACACATCCTCCATAACATCTTCAGGTGTGTTTCTTGAGAAAGAAAAATGCAAGACTTTTCTAAGTTTTCCTTTTGCCCAGAAACTTCACAATACACTTCTAGAATCTCATTCTCAACATTTATAAATATTATAACATCATCTGAAAGGAACATATGTGCCAAAACAAGATAACTTTTTGCTAATTTAACACCCTTCATATCACCATTATCCATATGATGCTTTAACATAGCAAACAACACATCAACAATAATAATAAACAAATAAGGTGATACAGGGTCACCTTGCCTCATACCCCTTCCAGGTGTTAAATATGCAACTTTCTTCCCAAACAGTAAAAGATTATATTTTACTTAACTTACACGTCTCATTATACAATCAACCCACTACCTACATGAACCTAACTTCAACAAAACACCATTTAAGAAATCCCATTTAACTCTATCATATGCCTTACTCATGTCCATTTTCATTGCTAATTCAAACTTGTTCCCTTCCCTTTTATTCTACAAATAATGAAAAGCCTCATGGATTACTAAAATGCTTTCCATAGTAAGCCTCCCAAGAATAAATGCTATTTGGTTTAGTGAAATAATTTTTTTTAGAACTCCACTCATTTTATTAACCATAAGTTTCAAAATTACCTTATTGCAAAAATTACAAAAGCTGATGGGTTGAAAATGCTCAATCCTCTTTAGTTTCTCAATCTTTTGGATTAAAATCATATTAGTATTGTTTATCTCTTCCAATGAAGCACCAGATTCCAAAAAGGCCTGAACCATTATAAACACCTCATTCCTAACTTCCTCTCATGCCTTTTGGTAAAACATCCTTGAATAGGTATAAGGGCCTAACACCTTCAAATCACCAAGTTGAAATATCACTTCTTTACTTCCTTCACTGTTACTGGAGCAAATGAATATTATTCTCCTCTATCACCAAACATTTAAATTACTCTAATGCAACATGAATTAATCTTGGGCCTATAGAAGAAAACAACTCAGAGTAGTAGTTCAAAAATTCCCCTGTTGTGAACACCCTATCCTTAATTACTTAATTATTTAATTAATGGATACACCAATTAATTAATAATTAAGCAAATAAAGGAAATAAAAACGACAGAGACTTAAATGACATTCTTAAGTGAAGACAATTTAAAATTCAAAATAAATAATGGGAGAACTTTAAGAAAAAAAAAACCAAAATTTAAAAATAAGAATTAATTAATTAATAATAATAATAACAAATCAAAATAAAAAAATCATAAAAGACACAAACATAGGAAAAAAATCCAAAAGTAAATATTAATGGTGATGATGAAAATAAATAAATAAATAATAAATAACAAAAATAACAAAAAGGGGGTTAAATTAAAAATAAATTAAATCAAATACCAAACACATATAATACAACATATATTGGCAGAACATGATGATTCTAGTATATTTTTAACGGTGGCTGCAAGTGGACGCTGTTTTGCAAACGCTGTGGCCGCCTCTTCTCCGCAAGTTGCCATAGCTTGTCTGAGGAAGTGACAGGCAACATAGGAGAGTTAATGATGACAGTGGCTAAAAGTAACTGGAAGAGGTGAAGATAAAGGAGAGAGGTCGAGAGTTTGCTAAAAAAAAAAGAGAGAAGAGTGGAGGCAGCTGAAAGAGAGACCGAGGGAGAAAAAAACGAAAAGGAGGAGCAACCAAACTGAGAAGGGGGGAAGCAAAGACTAAGGGTGCCAAGGTTACAGCTCAAAGAGAAGAGAAGGCACATTGAGACGAGCTGGACTGAAGGCACACTGAGACGAGTAGAACGAGGACACTGAAGTGAGCCTATCGAAAAGGACGGAGGTGAACCCAACCGAGGAAGAAAAGAGCTGAGGCTGAGAACACCATCCCCTGTTTTGGACGCTGTGAACAAAGGTGAATAGAGGTGAGTCCGGCCAAGAGAAACCGAGTGTGCCGTGAAGGAGGAGAGAGAGAGAGAGTAAGCTTCCCTGCTTCCTGATGCATTTTTCTCCCTCCTTCCATTGTTATATATATAGCTGTGTGTATATGGATGTATGTAGATATATATATATATATATATATATATATATGAATACCCATATGAGTGCATGCATGTGGTGTAGGGGGGCTCTTTATGCATTTTTCTCCTTCCTTCCATCATTATATATATATATATATGAATACCTATGTGAGTGCATGCATGTGGTGTGGGGTGGACTCTTTGTCTTTTCTGATGCATTTTTCTCCCTCATTCCATCGTTATATATATATATATATATATATATATATATGAATACCCATGAGAGTGCATGCATGGGGTGTGGGGTGGGCCCTTTGTCTTTCCTGATGCATTTTTCTCTCTCCTTCCATTGTTATATATGTATATATATATGCGTGTGTGTGTATGTGTATATATATATATATAGATGAATGAAGATATATATATATATATATATGTGTGTGTGTGTGTGTGTGTGTGTGTGTGCATATATAGATATATATAGATATATGAATATATGCATGTGGTGTGTAGGCTTTTTCCTCTTATTGATGTTTTTCTTTTCTTCCATTGTCATGTTTATATATATCTACATATGTGTATATATATAGATGTATATGGATATATATATATATATATATATATATGTGTGTGTGTGTGTGTGTGTGTATATATATATAGAAAGAGAGAGAGAGAGAGAGAGATATATATATATATATATATATATTTGTGTGTGTGTAAACATAGAGGTATATATGTGTATATATGCATGGATGTACTTCATTTGCCTCTCGGTGCTTGTCTCTTGTCAATAGGAGATTAATTTTTGGCTTTATAAACAAGATTCCAAGAAAATCATCGAGTGAGAATATTATTCTTCTCAGGTGATTGAGATAATGTGAGATTTTAATCTCTTTAGATATCTAAAATTAATACATATTTGTTTTAAATAACAGTAATAATAATACAAAAAATAATAATTAAATATTTACTTTAATTAAATATTTTCCATTATTTATAAAAATTATCGTGTGAGAATATTGTTCTCCTCAATTGCGTGGGATCATGTGAGATTTTAATCTCCTTAGACCCCTAAAATTAGTACATATTTGTTTATTTACTTTAATTAAATATTTTCTATTATTTATGAAAATCACCGAGTGAGAATATTGTTCTCCTTGGATGATTGGGATCATGTGAGATTTTAATCTCCTTAAATTCCTAAAATTAGTATCCATTTGTTTAAAAATAATAATAATTAAATATTTACTTTAATTAACTATTTTTCCTTATTTACGAAATTATCGTGTGAGAATATTGTTTTCTTCGAGTGCTTAGGGTCATGTGAGATTTGAGTCTCCTTAGATCCTCGAAATTAGTACATACTCATTTAAAATAATAATAACAATAATGATAATAATGCAAAAATAAATATCTTAATTAATTTTCTTTTTTCACAAAATGATTAAATTCATTCTTTATAATCGTTTCGTTTAAATTTCAAAATAAAGATTAAGATTCCAAAATCAAACAAAATTAAAAACATGAAGAGATCGGGAAGGCTAGATTAATCAAGTTGTCGTGAATTAAAATACACAAACTAAATCCCAATTTCGTCTTGTTTATGAAAATCTGTTTAATTTAAACTTTTCTATTCTTATCACAAAATTTACGAACCATCAAACAATAAACATGCCTTTTTAGTCGAACTACGTGGACTTTGATCCCTATCATAGGGTACGTAGGCTCTAGGCTTTCATCCTAGGTTAAGTCTGCCATTTGTAAATATTTATCCGTTCACTTCCATTATTGTCGTTTTTTTTTTGTCTTCTCTATTTGACTGGCATGCATGTTAATAAAAGATAATCGAGATAAATTTAAAGTCATATTCCATTTCAGCTAACTAATTTAAGGTAATCGTCCTTATGGATGGGTATTGTGGGATGCCTAACACCTTCTTCACACTCAAATAGCCTCCCGAACCCATCTCTATTTTCACAAACCATTTTGCCTTTTTTTTTTTTTTAAATTTTAAATTAGTTTTCCAAAGTTTTCCATTAAAAATCTTGGTAGCGACTCCAAATAAATTGATTTTCGAGTTTTATTTTGGGAATCAATTTAAACACTTTTATCTATTTTGCCGAAAGGTCGGTTACAACACCTGTAATGTCTTCTACACTTTCCAAACGCTGTCCCTCAATATTCTTCAAATGAATGATTTTATTCCTCTTTCTTCTACTAACCGTTGTTGCATGGGAAAATGTTGTATTTTTATCTACAGCTTTCAACGAATTCAAATAAGCCCTTTGCTGTCAATACCTCTCCTCCAAGTCCTATAAACCTTTCTATCTCACCCATCATTTCATTTACTTTTGTAGTAATCTACACTATATACTCCCCCTCCAAACACCCTGCAAATTTTTTCCTTAATATTCCAAAGCCTTCTTGTTGTTAAGGAAAGCAATTTGCTCCATTCAACAAGAGCAACTCTACATTTATTCAACCTTATCTACACCTCCTTTACCTCGTCATATTCCACCCTTATAACCCTTTTTCAATTATCTTTCATTGTCTACAAAAAATCATTATGTTATGCCTAAATAGCTTCAAACTTAAACACCTTTGGAGTTTTGAAATCCACATAGCATAGATCTATAAGTAGATGGTGATGGTACGATCTAATAGGCTCTAGGTTTAAAACTAAGCTTTTGGAAAATTCTCCCTAAATTTATCATTTCTAAGTACCCTTATTGTCACACCCCAAATCCTTGTGTGTGACTGGCGTAGATGACAAGGACAACCTCGCTTCTTTAAGTTGACAATATTTAGCATTACCTTTATTTATCAAGATTATATCATGAAAGTTATATATTTGACCTTTCTTTAAGAAGTAACTTTAAGCATAAAAAATATTTACTAGTTTAATTCCTGTAGAAATTTTGAAAAAGTCTCCCCTACAAATAAGATTAACCGAAAGTTCTACAGATACCTATTAGCCCATTCCAATTAATAAATAAAGTTCGGCTCTTAAAACAATAAAAATAACCCTTATAAATAACAAAATAAAGGGTATGGGACTTACTAGTGGTTATTTAGTCTTATATACATTCATTTACATAAAAAGTCACTTTACTACGTTAATACAAAAGAAATACCATAACAAAATGTGGGATCTTTTGTCAAGTCCTCCACTAGTCTACAATCTAACCCTCACATCCCAAGGGTTACTCTAGATGACTATTTGAAAAGAAGAAATATAAACAGGTAGCATCCCAAAAAAACATAATGATAAAATATTGATACTTCAAAAAATGTGTTGTTTATATAAACTTTTTCATAATGAATCCCGGTATAGCCAACTTTATCCCTATCAAACAAAGACTATCAAGTCTATATGGTTACTATTGATCCATAATTTATACTTTACTTTTAACATAAACCAAATGGACTTAGTAACCATTTATGAGAGAAAAATTGTTTAATACAAAAATAACAGTTATAAAATTTTTGCCCATGGATTTCTAGAATCAGTCGAGGATACACAATTCTCATAAAAGAAATCACCATCGGTCGAGGCGCACAACCTTCGAGATAGCTATCTTAAATAATCGTGAGTCACAAGCTCACGCTACAATTTTAATTATATACTAATCTTTCTTAAAGTTGAATTTAGCTTCATGTATGGGTATTGTTAAGTAACAATAAGACATTCAATATGCATCATTGTGTCACGTTTAAGCTATAAGATTCTCTTCTTCACAACTGTATCATCCCATACATGGTTTATGATGTTTAAGGGAATAATTTGGACCTTTGTGAAACAATATAATAAATAGAGTAAGATTGCATATAGAGGAATGTTAACATAAGCCTTTTAAGCGATATATAAAGGTATATAACTCAAGCAAGTATAACATATCACTAGTGGGAGTGCTATTACTCACTTGGTTGATGAAGTGACTTAGTTATTCCTATTTCTCCTTCCAACCCTTGGGAAGAACTCACGAGGAATTCCCTATTCACATAATACAAAATACTCTTAACTTTATCTTTCCATCTGCTTAGTCAAATGTCGAGGATTTTAGCACTCTAAGCAAACAATAATAATAATAATAAATAACTTAGAGATCTTAACTAGATATTTTCTATGCCCAGATTTAAATGTCGTGTTTCCCTTGCTTCCATTAATCCACGTTTACTCATAATAAGATTCTTTAAGAGTATACCGTCATTAAAAATAATTAAGGAAGTTTAAATCCTTAATTATAAGTTTAATGACTTCCTCTATTCTCTTTAATACATTTAATGATGTGTACGAATCTTTATAACCTTTATATACCTATGAAAGGGTCTTTCATATTCTTATCATCTTTATTTTAAGTTATAGTAACTTTACCTTTCCATTTTTCTACTTAACAATACACATTACTTTAGGATATTTTTAAATATATATCTAAAACAGATAATAACTTATTCTTATATACTAGTTGCCTTCACACTACCAAACAACTAATTTAAACCCCACCATAACTTAACTCAATTTCTTCCTATGTTCCAAGCGACCTAAAAATTAATGCTAACGAAACCTTTTTTCACATAACAATTTGCCCTTGATAATCTAACTCTAAAAGAAATCATTCCCTTTTCACTTAAGTCGATTTTTAAGTCAAACCTAAAGTAAATTCGAATTTTCTTCCTTTCCCAAACCCTAAGTGTTTAGCAATCAAATTTTTCAAAATTAGAACTTAAAAAATAGTTGTCAACACTTCAAATTATAGGGGAAAGGCAAAGACTTAATATACAACACAAACCCCATAAAGATTGGATGAAACTACACCAATTTTTAGCTTAAACCCAAAATTCTTCACTGCTAAAATGCACAAACAAACTAGAGGCGTTTCTTATAAAAAAAACAACGAGCTATGGCCTAACTTTCCCACCAATGATAGTCAGAGAACATTGTGTAATAGTGCTCAGTGTAGGTAGTAGAGAATGAATAGGGGAGTGGCAGCCCACGTTGATCATACGCGATAAGGAAGAAGCAGTATGGGACAAGGAAAAAAAATGAGTTAAGGGGCAAAATGGTCATTTCGTGTCTAAATGGTATATGGGTAACTGAGAAAAAAAATGTAAGGAATGGAGGGGCTCAAACTTGAACTCTCGACCTTAGGAGTGAGTTAGTTAAGTCTTTTCACTAAACCAGACCCACTTGCTGATCTTATGTCTAATCCACTTATATTAATACTATGAATAGCTTTAATTAATTATTCATTTTAATTAGGCACAACAAATTTCCATCCCTTTGAGATTTAACTATATTTAACCACACACACAAAAATGTCATAAGTGTTACACCTATTAATCCTTTCCTTTATATAAGCATCCCCAAATCTTTTATTGCTCTAAGTGTAATGTGCTCTTTTGTATTCAACATCTTTCAATAACAATCATAGAACATACTTTAGAACTCTATGGTTTTTCTAGTAGATCTTAGCATACCCCCTCTCATTTTCATCTTGATATAAAAGGTCATTAAAGTCACCTATAAAAATCCAAGCATTAGAAAGACCTACTGCTAATTACCTTAACTTCCTCCATATAATCATTCTTTTAGCTTCTTTTAGGGGAAAGAGGTTATAAACAAAAGAAATAAACTCAGCTAGCTCCCTTAAGTTAGAACAAACATCCACATGAATTAAGTTCTTCAAGTTATACAAGATATATACTTGCACAACATCCTTCCACCATAATGCAAGCCCTCCAATGAAAACTTCAAGCTACACATACCATTCCTTTTCAATTTTATTTCTTTTTTATTTTTTCCATCTCTATCTTCATTTCCATTAAAAACACTAAGGAAGGATCCCTCAGGTTCTTCACTATTAAGGACACCCCAAGCCCTTAGAAGTTCCATGCCACAAGCTTTATAACCCTCAGGTGGTTGAATTATGCCAGCCACACTCACCTTTAACTACTTCTCTACCTCCTTCTTTTCCATCATGATTTTTACCAAAGATAAACCAATCTTCAGGAAAATTACATGCACCACTCATTGGAACCTCGATGAGATTTTGCAACTCAATTGCCAACTTCACTTCTTTTTCTTTCTTTACCTTCTTCTTTTCTCTTTCCACCTATACTTATTGTGAGCTCGTTTTCTTCTGACTATTGCAAATTTCTCACTAACAAACACTAATTCTTCAATTACCTTTGCTTTTTTCAACTTCAAGTCCACTTTTCCTCTTCACTTTCCTTTTTTAAGGTTATACTATTAAATTTCTTTATAACATTCAGAATTTATAGATGATTTTAGTACTTAACCATGGGCCCCTCCTCTAGACCCTCATCTTTTAGTAACTTAACAATATATCCAAAAGGACTATTAATGACTTGATCCACACCTTTATAATCCTTCATTTCACATTTCCAATCCACTTCTTTAAGTTTAGCCTATATCCTATTATTTGTACCACACCTTCAAGCTCAAACTTCTTATTTCCCTTATTAGCTTGCTCCATAACCCTCGAGCCTATATCACTAAGTTGAGTACTTCCCTATCTAAATACCCTCTTGTTTGGCTCCAAACACCTAACACAACCACATCATCCATCTTAAAACTGCCCCTGAAAAACATAGAAATCATTATCTGTCACACCCTAAAATCCCTGGAGTGGGACCGATATAGGACACGAGGAAAATCCCTAAACTTGCAAGCCTACACTGGATGGACATTCAATACCATGCCAAAACTATACAATTTCCACCATATACATAATAGCTTTGCCTTTATATAGAAATAAGCATTTTATACAAAACGATGAGTATTGTAAAAATTTCAGCAAAACCTCCCCAGTAACTACGACATCTCGAAATTTTAACACCCTCTCAGGCAACATATATATATAAGAGAGCTTTGCTCTCACCAACACAACCTAGTACAGTATATATTAATTTACAACAATGGGGAAAGTTCACTATGGTCACTATACAATCCCAAAATAACAAAATAATGGCTATCACCCTAATCATATACATCCCAAAAAGAATGAGCCATGAACATCAAAATAATCAAAAAATAAGTCCCACAAATCCCAAGTGGGCTCACCAAAAGAATTCTCATCACTACTCCACTGCCTCCGAGAATTCACCAATCTCCCTATCTAAGACAAAAATTTTCTGGCAAATAGCACCTCAAAATCAATAATAAAATTTCAAATATAAATTGCAATCAAATGTGAATCAAGTTTTGAATGAAATGGAATAATATTTAAATTACAATAAACATTGTCAGCTAAAAAATGCACATTTCAAAACATTGAATTTAAAATGCCTTACACAAGAAATTATTAAGTTTTTGAATATCATTTAAAAGGAAGGACTATTATGGACTAATTCAGTGTGGTACATAGCCACAAGGGTAAATCACAACAGGCGAGGATACACAATCCTTGAGGGCAAATAACCAACAGGCGTGAGGTCATAACTTATAAAAGCTTATCATTCATCAGTCCTCGCGTGTTGGCCATCACACAGGGCTAGCACCTTCATTAACCCTACTAGTTGGGTAATTACCTATGTGCATCAAGAGCTAACAATACTGTTGTTAACAGCCAGTATCCTAACTAGTCATTTCAATGGTAATGGAATAAAAACAAACATGCATAGGGGAATATAACAAGTATGCATGAAATCCATTTATTTTCTAATAATGGTTTATCGGTGGTCATTCATAATCATATGTATGAGGTTTCTCAAAAGTCATTTTCAAAATCGTACATAATGTCATCTAACATGTCCAGGGATTTCATCTATTCATAATTTCAATTCTGATAAAATATAGTCATGGAAAAATTAAAAATGATAATTATAAAATATTTCTAAACAATGAAAAGTGAAGCATATACTAAGAGTGTTAGGGAGTGCTATCTACACACCTGAGCACCGTTAATTACCAACGACCCAATGCCTTCCCTTGGGTGACTGTCTCACTCTTAAGAGCTACCTACGCCAATTGAAAAGTAAGGAATTACTCAATTTCCTCTTCCCTCAACCAATTTTGGGCATTAAGTACAAACTATAAGGAATCATCTCCTAACCTATAATTTAACATTAAAGAGTCCTTCTACTCCTAAGAGGCTTACCAAAATGGAAAAACCAAGTCCTAATTACTTCACCCAATCGAAATTCCTCTTAGGCATATTATCAAGGAACCATGAATTTTTCCATTCTCACCCATTCAATTCTCATTCATTGACTTTCAATAACTCCCATAATTAGATTTCTCTAACTGGTCTAGGCTATAGATCATTTTTACACATCTCTAATCTCCCTAGAGCATTCCCATACTTGCAAAAATTCAATAAAAATATGAACAAATTCTAAATCATCATTTCTAACTAATCAACAATTTCTAAATATCCCAAATGTTGCCTTGAAGCTACCAATTACACCTCAAGTCCTAAAATTTTCAATTTGGTCCCTAAGAACCCTAAATCTCGGCCAAAATTGGGGTTTTCCATCTAAAACCTAATTCCAAGCAATTGACAATAGCTAAGAGCCGAAAATGAGCTAAAAATCATAATGTATATCAAGATTTGGCTCGAAAACTTACCAATTTAAGCAAATTTGGCCAAGAAACTGACTTCCAATGACCCAATGTAATGCCAAAAATCCTGCATCACTACCGGTCAACGGAGCTCAAGGTTAGTGGGAAAATGACGACAAGGGGGAGAGGAGCAAAACCTACCCAAGAGACAATGGAAAAGCGGCTTACCAAAGCTCGAGTAGCATCACGATTCTCAGCTGCTTTTTAACGAAAAACACGCCCTTTTTGCCGAAAAATGACAGTTTCTGGCTGACAACAGACCGACGACTCTCAGGGGGTGGTAAGGCACAACTCCAGCAAGGTAATGGTGGCTCCGGTGATGTGCAGAAGTCTAGCTCCCTCCTTGCTTCTCTACTTCGATGGTGTACTGGGAAGAAGAAATAAAAATGGCCAGAGGCATTTTTGTCTTTTCACGCTAGAGGGGGGCACGTGTCAGCTCCTAAAAAAACAAGAAAAGTTGGGGAAGTCAGGTCTCAAACTGGTGGCTTCTTGAATATGCACATTGAGCCTGACCACTAAGCCAACCTTAATCTTAGTGTATAGTTTCACTTGATAAATTATTATATCTTAGTCAAATTTTTGCAAAAATTTTCTCTCCTTTAATTTTTTATTAACTAATTTATTAATTATTATTTATCCCTTTAACCCCCATTAATTGGGTCATTACATTATCCATCACTACAAAAAGTCTTACATTTTGCGGCGGTTATTGTTGCATTTTTTAGTGGTTTTAACCTCTCAAAATGAAGCATTTGGTAGTTTAAAAATCATCAAAAAGAAATACATCGTTAAACTTTATTCAACCACTGGTACAATCATCAAAAAGACATTTTTTGGCAATTTTGCAAGATTTAAAAAAACTACCAGAAAATTGTTAGGAATTCTCATATTGTAGGGGTTTCAAAACAACCAATATATATAATTTTGTAAGGTTTTCAAAACCATTAGAATATGTCATTGTGAGGTTTTCAAAACTGCTGGAAAATATACCATGGTCTTCTTTCATCCAACCAAATGTTGTTTCTAATTCCAATGATAGTTTGACCACATAAAAATAACTCATACTAATGTTATTGAACAAGCTAATATACCCAACTTAGATGTTCAAAGTGCAAAAAAGTTATAGTTTAAAATAAGTCAAAACAAGATTAACTTGGTTTCTCTTATCACATTGTATTTTTCATTAATTTCATAAAAAAATGACATCAAAATAGGAATGAAGATTAATACAATATGTTTAAGACAAGGCCAATTTTTTGAGAGTGTACTAAATTAAAAACAATCATACATGACATGATATTTGTTCACCTAGCTAAACTTAAGCCAAAATTCTAGATTCATTTAAATTTAAGCAACAACATGACAGAGGCACACATATTGAAGAAATGCATTGAAAATGAATTAATTTAATTCAAATTCCAAAACAAAGGTACAATATTAACATCATGAGCATCACCTATATAGTAAGATAAATGTCAACAACACCATAATAAGAAGACATCATTAAAGATTTCGAAGGCAAACAACACCTAACACTCATGCTGCATTATTTAAGAAACTAAAACTATAACTAACAGCAAACATAAAGATTATTTAATTAATCAGTCATAATAAAATCTCAACCAGTTACATACCTATTGTTCACTGCAACAAGAACAGATAGCTCAAATCCTCTTTATGAAGTGCTGCTTGAAGAAATACAAGAAATTCATTTATATATATATATAAAAAGAAAGACCTAATTGCAATGGCATGAAAAATGGATGTGCATTTATCCCAATTTTTAAGCCATTTTGCTATTGCATTCTCTTTCTAAAATAATTCTTTTTTCCTTCCATAATTCAAGACCACCTTCCAATGCCTAGATATATTCTACGTTGGTTGTTGATTCAACTCCATTCTACAAGGCATGCCCATTAGCTTTTAAGTTTCCAAAGACCTGGTGTACTGTTACTTGCTTATAGAGCTTATAACTTGATTGGTTTTGATGATAACAATGTTAAGCACATTAATTCATTAAGTTCAATGACTCACAAGCATTGTCAAAACAATGGTTCAAAAAATAAAGGAATTCAAGAAGTAATCAATGAAGGAACTTTTAATATGCTATTTGGCTGAGGCACCCATTAGTTGACATAGAAAATTTCTTGCATATGATTATATTATAACATGTTAATTCAAAAAAGGATAACGATATTATGAAAAAAGACATCCTGGAATACACAGCCTAATAATGGTTCAACTTGAAAATTTTGCTCTATTGATCCAACACCTAACGAGCAGAGATAGCAATTGCAAGACTAAAACTTATATCAATGACAACACAGCCCTACGCATTCATTAAAGTGGTTTAGTTTTATATAGAAGAAAAGAAAAAAATTGACAATTTCCAAGCAATTATATTGCAGAAAGTTATCACATTACTTATGTTACACACATACAACACCATGGAATCCTATAATATGTATATAAAGGTAAAAATAGGGCAAAAAATGAAAAGTAAATTATGAAAGGATAGCTAGCATCTTATATCATCCAATCTTCGCTGTACAATACTAAGGCCTATATTAAAGAAAAAAGAGGGAAAAAAAAAAACAATAAGCATACACTATTTTTTTTCTCTGGTTTTGGTGAACAAGCCTTGTTTGTTCCTTCGCAATCTGAAATTCTTGCTATTACTTGATAACTCTACGAAATAAAGTTATTTAGGTCACATTTTTGCTAAATAATTAAGTAATTTTGTTAGTGTTGTGTCAATTTTAAGTTAATTTTGTTAGTTGAGTGATCTTTGCTTTTGATAGTTTAGATTTAGGTTTTCTTAATGTTAACCCTTGTTAAGTTAGCGATTTGCATGCATATTTTAGCTAAATATAAGCTACTCATATTATTTTATGTCGACTTTGGAAGAAAAAATAAGCATTTTGTCATCAAGAAAATGGATCCTTCAACTTTGACTTTTTTGAGTGATAATTTGACTTTTTCTTTTTATGCATTAAAAGACAAAGACAATGAGTTTGAAGTTGTTGTTTGTTTTGTTATGTATTTCAAATTGAGTAATGGTAAGGGATTTATATAGACCATGAAATGATGCCTTAAAGAGATGCCTCTTAGATCATTACCTCTTCAATTAAAAGTCACAATCATATGTTGATTCATAAACCAATATAACTTAAATAATTTTTCATGAAGAATTACACATTTTTAGTATGTAAGGTTTCTTTAAAATTACACATCTTTTCACCAAGTGGTAGTTACCACACCTTTCTATAGATGTCTTTAAAAACCAAAGAGACACAACTTTGATGTCTTTTAGTGTTGTAACTCTCTACACAATCCTTCATATAAATTTATTAATTTATATAAGAACATAACTTCTAAAAAACACATCTCTTCATTTTAAAAATATTCCAACAACTAAGACTCCTTTGTTAAATCCTTTCTATTTTTGTAGGGTTCATGGATGGATTTAAGGGAAGGGCAAGAGAAATAGCTCCTTTTGTATTTTATCTTTTATTTGTAATCTTATATTATATTTTTGATTAATAAGTTCTTTAACTAATAAGTCATTTTTCTTACGATAAGAATTTATCCTCTTTAGTTCAAATCTTATATCAAAAAATTTTTGAATCCATCCTTGGATAAGGTCCTTAATTGGCCCATAGCAAATAGACAAAATTGCCCTTCCCCATGATCTAAAAGACCCCACCCTAAGCTCTCCCATTCCTTGATGGCAAATTGGACAGAATTGCCAGTTGCCACCAATCTTCTTGATGAACAATCCCAAGGCTTGTTGACTAAATTTTATCTGGAGTATACTTTGCATCACAAACAAAGTTCATGAAAATTTACAATTGAAACAGTCAGAATATTATATCAAGGTATATAGTAATGTAGAATAGAATTCAATTTTCAAGAAATTAACCTCACTATTTTTCGGCTAAAAAATAAACCCCACTATTTGATTATAATTAAACTGCAAATGACGTAGAAATAGAGGTAAAAACTTCATTTCCGCTATTAAGAAAAGGAAAGATTCAGGTTTTTTTTTTGGGGGGGTGGGGGAGAGGGGTCTTCCGTATCGTGGGAAAGCAATTTAATCCATTTTGTTATGGCCAGTCATACTTCTGTTTTGCTGTTTAAGCAAAGCGATAAATTTTCACGATAAAAAGTACATTACATATTGGTTCAGAAACTAAGAAGTGAATAAATTGTAATTTATTAAAAATTATGAAGGATATTATAATGTTGACTTTTAATATAATTGATCATTTTTCATTAAAAATTATCTTTCTAGATTATAATATCAATACTCTAATTCTACGTTATCAAGCCTTTTTGTTTAAAGCTTCGACTCGGAACAAAGGGGAACATGCAGGGAAGATTAAACTAAGTTGGGTGTGCAAATAATTTTGTTCAGCTACGTTTCCTCGTGGAATAATAACAGCTCATTGCCCAAATTAACAAGCAGAAAACGATTAACTCGTCAAAGACATGTGATCTAGCCCAAAAACTCTGATTTAAGTATATATATTATTTGTCCAAAGATCTTGATTCAAGTAGCATTCAGATTCAGGAACTTGATATCCTTATATTCATTTTTCACTTTGTCCTTTTCCTCGTTCTTAACTCGGAATTTAACCCAAAAAAAAGGTGATATATGATATGATATGGCTTGGAATAGTCTAGTTCATTAATTACTTGTTTCACAAGTTAACCAATGAAAGTGAAGTACCAATATTACTCTTGCGCACATAAATAAATAAGAGAAAGCTCCTTAAAATATGTGCATATATATATATATATACATATATATTTAATATATTTATAATTTTAGATGTATTAATGTACTTAAAATATATACATATGTATAAATATTTATGTATAGCAATTAAATTTAGAGAAGAACAAAAAAGAGGTCAATGCATTGGACAATAAAAGCATAAGCAGGTAAGAAGTCTACATCGGTAGCTATCTGTAATACCAAGTTGTCAAGAGATATCACGGGATTTGGAATTGTGCTTCACTTTATTAAAACGTGGAAGTAACAATAATTGCCAATAGCCTTTTGAGTTTAGATTATTTTAATTTGACAATTTTTTAATTTATCTCAATTTAAAAAAGATATAGACACAGAGTAAATTCCACTTAAATATCTTCTATCTACTTGAGTTGTAAAATCCATCCACTCTTTCTATCTCTCTTTTAAAATTAAAGGAAATAATTAAGGGATTTGAAATTAAAGGAATCCAATCTATACCTTAATGCTTTGGACAACAAGAGCATGAGCAGGTAAGAAGTCTATATCTGTAGCTATCTGTAATACCAATTAGTCAAGAAATATCATGAGATCTGAAAGTTGTGGTTCATTAAAACAAGGGAATAAGGATTATTGCTGTTACCCTTTTTACTTCAGATTTCTTCAATTTAATATTTTCTTAATTTATCTCAATTTAAGAAAGTTATAGATACAAAGTAAATGGGTTTTACTTAAATAGTGAGTTCTACTTAAATAGGTTTATCATGTTTAAAGGAGTGTCTACTCTCTAAGAAAGGAGATTGCAATGTTCAAAAGTGTTAAAAATCTTCAAACCAAACGTACCCTAAAGGAAATTGAGGGAATGGCATCTATACCGGTTGGTTTAATTGTTTGACTTGAAACAAAGTGGGAAGCGTACAAGGAAGACCAAAATAAGTTTGACAAGTGTATATAATCTGGCAAGGGTACACTAATATCGTTCTACGACGTTTATTCCTCATCGAATAATAACAGCTCATAAGTCATAATTGTTCAAACCACCAACAACATGATTAATTTTCCAATAAAAACAAAGAAGTATTGGATTTAAGACCCGCCTTGGGATTCTCTCTGACTCATTAATTACTTTACAAATTAACAATTGAAAGCGAGTAGCACGACATTCAGACATGAATAAATCACAATATATGTGAAAATAATTATCATTACATTTAATTCATTTATTATGAATGTACAATATAATTAAGAGTGCTGTGAATATTATAATGAATTACGCTTTCAAAAATCAATAATATAATATACGATAAGATTTTACCATATACATAAAAGAATTAAATGGGCTGATGCAATTAAAAATATTTTCTCATTGTATTGGTAACAATTCTACACTGTGCTGGTAAAATAGTACTAATATGTTTGTAACGAATCAATTAATAACGTCCTTCCGTTGTGCAACTAGTGACGATATTGCAATACAGTGACAATATTTTACTATAATGTATTAAGTAATTAGCTGCCAATCATGACAATAATGGGTAATTGCACACAAATTGTCAGCATGCTAAATGCACTATTACTTTCAGTACACCATTAATGCTAAGCACCTCTGATTCAAAAAATTAATCTTTGTTAAAGTGTCCCGTAAAATGAAACAAACAAGAGCCATATATACACATGAACCTCAAACCCACCTCACCCACGCCACTACGCCTTAAATCCTGAAGGCCCAGGAAGAAAGAAAATCGCCAGAAGAAATACCAAGAAAATGGGTGCGAAGACCGGAGCAGAAATCATATCTAGAAAGTGCATCAAACCCACCACACCGACACCCCCACGCCTTAAATCTTTCAATCTCTCTCTTCTAGACCAGCTCTCCCCTGACATCTACGGTAACATCACCCTCTTCTATCCCTACAATGCCGCCACTGACAACGGCGGCGGCGGCGACCTTCTCTCCGGTTTCTCCACCAAATCCCAACTTCTCCAGAACTCCCTCTCCCAAACACTCACCCGCTTCTATCCTCTCGCCGGCCACCTCCGTGACGCCGCCACCATCGACTGCAGCGACGACGGCGTCTTCTACATCGAAGCTCGAAACCACTTCCCTCTCTCCTATTTCCTCAGCAACCCAGATTTCGACTCTCTCGAACACTTCCTCCCATCTTCCGACAAGCAAACCATGGCCTTGTCAAACGGCTCTTTGCTTCTCGTCCGGTTCACGTCGTTCAGTTGTGGTGGGACCGCCGTGAGCATATCCATCAACCACAAGATTGCTGACATAGCGACCCTGACGACATTCCTTCAGAGCTGGGCCGCCACGTCTCGCGGAGTCAAAGAGCCGTATATTCCCGACTTGGGCCTCGGCGCTTCCCTCTTCCCTCCACGAGAAATTCCCGGGATGTCCGCATCTGTAAATATCGAGGCCGACAAGTTTACGGCGAGACGGTTCGTTTTTAGCGCTTCCAAGGTGGAAGAACTCAAGAGCAGAGTTGTGACTGCACTCGGAAAAGACTGTCAGTTTCACCCGTCGCGCGTGGAAGTAGTGCTGGCATTGATTTGGAGATGCGCCATGTCAGCATGCAGCTTCAAAACGGGGTCGTTTAAGCCGTCTGCTCTGTTCCAGGGCATGAACCTTCGTCCCCGAATGGAGCCGCGGGTGCCTGGGACAGCGATCGGGAATTTCGTGTGGCCGTTCATTGTGACGGTGGAGGAAGAGAAGGAGTTGGGGTTGCATGTGGTGGTCAAGAAGATGAGGGAGGGAATGAGGGAGTTCGAGGAGAAGAAGGCGAACAAGTTCAGAAAGGGAGGAGGATATGAAGCGGTGATGGAGTTTCTGAAGGAGAGGAAGGAGATGTTGAAGAAGAAGGAGAAGGAGATAGTGGTTTATAAGTGTTCGAGCTGGTGTAGGTCTCCATTGCTAGAGGTGGATTATGGGTGGGGGAATTCTGTGTGGACGTCGAGTGTGAATAAGATGGTGAGTAATACGATTGCTTTGATGGATGGGAGAGATGGAGGAGTTGAAGCACTAGTGACTTTGGATGAGCAAGAGATGGATATCTTTGAACAACATCATGAGTTGCTCCAATATGCTTGGCTTAATCCTAGCGTTGTTTTTCCACCCTTTACCACTTCTAAACCTAAACTTTTTATCAGTGCAGCACTATAATGTACGTGGTAATTAACACTATAAAAGAAAGTCACGTGTTCGATACATGTATGATGTTTCAGGTTGTATATCATCACTACATGTTTTGTTGTGTATCATATTGTGGTGCTTCTTCGGAGCAGCATCGATCAATCCTTTTTCAATCTGTAATTTCCCGATCGCCAATTTAATTTCATATAAATCAATGTTTAAAATGACATAATTCCCTCGTATTAGAGTCTAATGCAAGTTAACCTCTTAATTCTAGAACTTGATGATCAGGCTCCTAAATTTCGATTTTTGCAACGTATTTAGCATTTGGTTGGTAGATTCGTCAAGCAAAATGCATATGAACTGTACATTTCAATGCTATTTTAATCCAACTACGACACCTTTGCCTGAACTATATTTTAGTTTCCATATTGTAATCATTTTAAAGCATATACATAAGACTCCTCCTGACACAGTTTTAACTTTGATTATACAAAGTCATACCGTACCACTCTCAAAATGTTGATACCTAATAAACCTTGATTATTGCAGCTTATATAATAGGATTTGGTTAATGAGTGCCTTTAGTGTATTAGTTAAGAAACATTTATTATACATGACCAATAATTTTTGTTACAAGCATAAGCTTAAAAGAGAACATATATCAAAAGACTAGCTTATTATATGAAAAAATCTCTTAATTTTATAAGAGAGAGTCCATCTTAAAAGACTAATTTATTAGGTGGGAAAATTTCTTGATATTATAAACTCCATTCCTTAAAAAAAAAACTTTTGATATAAGACTTGTAACAATCTTTAATTAATAAAAATAGTTAATGATCATTTATTGTTCTCATTATTATTAATAATAAATATTTATTGACTAATTTATTAATTAAAATTCATTTAATAAATAATCTTTCACCAGTATCATTAGTGTAAGACGTTCGTTAGCTATGTAATATTAGAGTCCTCTTTGACACATTAGAGTCTAGTAGAGATAAAATATAATAAATGTCTCGAAATATAGCACTTGCCCTATGTGACTCGGTTCCTTCACAATTGAGTTGCATAGTGAGAGAGAGGGGGAGAGAAAGACACGATATAGATGGAGAGAGAAAAAAATTTCATCTTCTGACATTGGAAGAGATATCTATGATAGAATTTGAAGCATGTTTCTCACTTGACATAGAGCATTACTTAAATTTAAGTCAAACGACCAACACTAAACTGCGCCCTCTTCTCAACACCGTTCATATTCACCATCATATGATCATAGCCTCCTCAGCAAGAGCTGCTAGGCTAAAACTTAATTTTGATCAATTTTTTACTAAATTAATATTTATCATGTTAAATGATTAAAAAGTTAAATTAGATATAAAAGTTGTATCTTATTAATGTTTATTTCTAATATATAAGCCTTTGATGTTATAACTATAGATATTTCAAAGTATAATATTTCTAGGAAGGGAAAAATGACGTTGAGTGGGTAAAATGGAGGTTGTCAGAAGTAGAGAGGAGATAATGAACTTTGACTTTCGGTGTGAGAGTGAAAATCTGAAAGTTATTTTCTATTATCAAAGTCTTTATATGCTTTCATTTAAAATACCCATAATCTCCTTTCTTTACAACTATAACCATGGGATGAGATATGGGCTTAAGTCGTGGGTTTATCATTCATTAAATTAAAATATTGGGCCAAACATTTTGGAGCCAACATTCTTCCCCTTGTTGTCATCAACAATGGAGGAGTAAATCAATAACAGCAAACAAGTGTGATAAATATTCCCTTTCTTTTTTTCTTTTCTTTTTTTAAATGCTTCATCTTGGGCTTCATAACTTAATTGACAATTAATAGTTTCCAAGAAAATAGTCAAGCACTTAAATCAAGCAATTTGATGATCATCAATTCAACCAGGCAAATATTTGATAATGGAATATAGCATTCATCAAACATCAAGTATTCAATTTAGATAAGTCATCAAGTTGAACTTAAGAGCACACAAACACAATCAACTGAAAACTTTGTGTAATTCACTAAAATAGGACAATAAGAATATTTCATGAAAAAGTATTAGTCATACTGTGCGAAGAAATATATACTTATTCTCATGAAGAGACTTAATGAAGATATCAACACACAAATGTTCAATTTCAATTAACTTTACATTCACATCACCTTGTTGCACATCGCTAAATCCAATATAACAGAATATTAGTAGATTTCAGTCACATGAATATTTTCTCCTCCTGAATTGATGCAAGGGATATTTGTCCTTCAAGTTTTATATGACTCTTTCTTTCCTTTTTCCTTAAATATTGCCATTTTGCTTCTTTGTACTCTTTTCTTTGATATCCCAAAGATGGTTTATCACATTAATTAGCTCAATAAATAAGATGAAACATATAAGTATAAAGATATAACAACTAAGGCATAAATGCTTATAAAGAAATTTAACAACCAAAGATAATACATATATTATGCATAAATATTTGTATGACAAAGATATTCACAATATGCGTGATTATTAGGGTACAGAAATAACATACAGACATATCCAAGCTTAATAGTATTATGATTCATTTTTTTTTTAATTTGAAGCAACAAAAATTGATTACGTATGAATGTTTACAGTTAATTGAAAATTGACAAAAAAACTAAATTTGAGTAATAATAGGAAATGTCAAAACGTTATATAATAAAGCAAAATTCTTTAGTCTAAAGCATATTTCAGTAAGAATCATTTTGCACAAAATCTTTGCAGCATGAATTCATATGAAGCAAAATTACTAAAGTTTCAACTTGCCACAAAAAGTTAAACAAGTTTGACAATATTGAGTTCTTCCTTTGGCAAAGACATTCTAACATGTCCTTGATTTTTATACATACCTACAAAACAATCAATTTGTTTTAGGTACCTAAATTTACTTGAGTTCTTTCTTGTTAATGATGACAACCCAAGTGCCTTTATAGATCCAAGCCTTGTTACTTTGGTATTTCCTAGAACTACACCTATAGCATACACATTCATTCCCTTGACAATAGAAACAAACAGTAGTAGTAAATGTGGATTTAACAAAGGAATTTTTACCCAACTTCACATTATTGTTTTTCTTATATAACAAAGACTGATTTTATCAAAAAACTCAATTTTTTGTTCTCGAAATCAAATTTAAGGTTTTTTTCTCTTCTTTACAAAATTCTCCAAAACTTTGGTTAATGAAGAAACTTTAAGTTGTAAACATTTATTCTCACTCAAAGCATTTTCAAGTTCTATTTTCAAAGTTTGAAAATTTTTCTCAAGCTCCTATTTGACTTGTTCTAATTCTCTATATTTGAGAAATAGTTTTTCAAAATCATCAAACAGTTCAACAAGGATATCTTGTAATTCTTCTTTAGACAGTTCAAGATCTACCTCATTTTTAGCTCTTGTTATGAAACATAAATTGTTACGTATTACTCTTCCTCATCATCATCTTCATTATGATCACTCCATGCTCTTCTTCTTTACATATGGACACTCTGAACAAATGTGACCATTCTTTCCACACTTATAGAATGTTACCAAGTTCCTCTTTGTTCTTCTTTCGTGAGCATTCTTTTTAATGTTCTATTTTAGTTTTTCAGAAATGCACCTCTTTGTCTAGCATACTTTTCAAGTTTCTTATAGAGGAATGCTAGTTTTTCCAAGTTAACTTTGCTTGTATTATCGTTATATAGCTCAAATATGGTTGTAGCTTTCAATGTTAAGTTTCTTTTCCTTTTGAGGTGATTGTTCTGATAAGTTATAAGGATGCCTCTTAGCTTATCATATGTTAGCTCCTTGAATTTTGAGCTACTCTCAATGTTGTTAACTTTGAATTTCCAACTTTCAAGAAGGCATTATAGCACTATCTTCATTATTCCATGACTGATGTAAGATTGTTTAAGTAATTTTAGTTGATTTAAGATATTAGAGAAGTGATTGAACATGACTTCTATATCTTTATTTACCTTGATTTCAAACAACTCTAATTTATTTCGTAGCATACTTATCATAGAATGTTTCACATTTGATGTTCATTTATGTGGGACTTTAAGTTTGTCCCATGTCTCTTTTGTTGTTTCACATGTTAATGTCTTGTCATATTCTTCACCATTGACAACATAGTAGAGAATACTTATTGCTTTAGCATTTACTTAAATTAGCTTGATGTCATCATCATTCCAATCGTCTTTAGGTATAAGTTTTCCATCACTTATTCTAGGAAATTTTAGACCTTTAGCAATGACCTGCCACATTGGGTGATTAGTACCTTGTATAAATATCTTCATTATTCCTTTCCAATGTGTGTAATGGTTTCTATTTAAGTAAGATGCCCTTCTAGTTGAGTGTCCTTTGTTATATAAGCTCCCTTAATGTGTTGAAAAGTCATTTTTAATAAAAGAATGATTTATTTCACCTAGTTATAAAGCACTGATAAAGTGAGGTCACAACTCTAATACCAATTGACAATGCACCTAGAGGGTAAATAGGTGATAAAAAAGTTTTACTCTTCAAAACTCTATATAAAAATATAGTTAACTAACAAAATTACAAAAAAAACTAACACAACAGTTAAGTTTGTTTGAAAAAAGCTTGATTGAACTTTTATAGAAATGAGTTCCAGAAGATTCAATAGAAAAAATAAATCAATCAAATATTTAATTGATGGTTAACTAAAGAACTCTGATAGAAGAAGGGTCATTACAAAAACAATTAATTATAAATTTTACAATCAACTAAACTTAATGCATTCAATAACAGAGACAGAGAGTAGAAAAAATCATATGTAAGGATTTATCCTAGTTCTACATAACCAATACCTACATTTATTCCCCTTAATTCCCAAGGGTCACTATAATAACAACACTTAC
Source organism: Delonix regia (assembly GCA_037074485.1). Taxonomy (NCBI): domain Eukaryota; kingdom Viridiplantae; phylum Streptophyta; class Magnoliopsida; order Fabales; family Fabaceae; genus Delonix; species Delonix regia. The sequence goes on from CM073461.1 coordinate 4,493,379, forward strand.
AATACTTTTCGAACATTTCACATATTCACCCTAAACACAAGGTTTTTCTGAGCGCACCTCAAACTTGTAAGAGGTTTCCTAGCTCACCTTAAACTAAGCACATTTGGTGGCCTTGAATGGTGAAGGAAAAGGCTAGGGAATCTTTTTTAAATGTTTGGTAGGCTTAGGGAATGGGAAGACCCATTTTATATGAAGACCTCATTCCCTCAAATATGGGAATAGGCATTCCCCTACTCTATCAAAAGAAAGAAATTGAATTCCCTAGAGACACATTGAAATGGACCATTTTGCCCTTTAACTTTAAACAAATTTTTAGATCATACAGTCATTTTTAGAATGCAAAAACACCAGCTCTATCATTGTCGGCGAACCCAACTTCTTAACCGATGACTTTTGATATCAGATCCACCAACCACCTTCATGTCGTCTTCCATTGAGTCCATCATTTTTTATCATCTTCCACCTCAATATCTCTTCTCCCATCCCTTTTTCCATATCTTAACCCCATCATGCCTCCACTTCGTCCTATTTTGATTACCCATTTCTACAAAACCTTCTATGTTTACCTACCTTTTTTTTTTTTTAGTTTCCTTGCCCTAGATCATACCCCTGCACAATCAAGTGCTGGCCTATCGAATCCCAATGGATGATCACCAAAGACCTACCTTTTTTTTTTTTAGTTTCCTTGCCCTAGATCATACCCCCGCACAATCAGGTGCTGGCCCATTGAATCCCCATGGATGATCACCAAAGACGACAAAGATGATGGTGGCTCAAATCAAAATAGTGAATTTACATAATTACAAGATATAGAAATAATGGCTCAAATAATAACAACAACGATGGAAGCAATGCAAGAAGGTGCTTTTCAAATAAGAGAAGTGATTTTTTATGTGATAATTTTTTTTTATTAGAGTATAAATGTCTTTTACAACTTATAGCTTTCCATTCCTATCTCGTTTTTGTCCTACCAAATGATAAACATCATTATCATTTCCTTTGCTTTCCATGTCAAATCAAACATAAATATTATCTTAAGATTCCTTTCCATTTCTATTCTCATTCCAACTAAAATTAATTTTACTTACCAAATGAGCCCATAAAATTTTTCCAACACTCCGGCACTTACTTCTCTTCACCCATTGTGAAAGAAGTTATAATAAAAATAAATGAATAAAGTTTTTAAACCCTTATAAGAATGGGTTTGCAAATAAAACTTTTTCTATGCTCTTACTTCGTAAGATAAAAACCAAAAATAAGGAACAAAGTGCTATGTTTTTTTTTTTTGCTAAAACTTTTAAATCAGTTATTTTTTGAAAACTAGCTCCTATTTATATAGATCTTGAATGGAGATGACTATTGGACACCATTAAAGCTTCAAATTTGATCTCCCAATGAGTTTGATTGAATTTTTCAATCTTCTTTAATCCATGACACCTCAGTGTGAAAGGAGAAGAGAGATTTTGGAAAATGAAAGCTCCATAAGTTGTTGTTCTAGTCGACAATTCTAGGAAGGGAAAAGTGACGTTGAGAAGATAATATGAAAGTTGTCAAAAGTAGAAAGTAGATAAAGAGTTTTGACTTTCGATGACAGAGTGTGCAAATCTGAAAGTTTTTTGCTGTCTTTGAAAGGTCTTCAGTTGTTGTCCTTTAAAATACCCATAATGTCCCAACTTTACAACTATACCAATTGAATGAAATATGGGCTTAAGATATGGGTTTATCATTCATTACTCTGAGAAGGGAAGAATATGTGATTAAAGTAGAACATGATGACATGAAATTTTAATTTAAACTTTAATTATGTGAAAATAGTTATGAGTACAAGCTGAGTTTAAAATCAATTTATTAACTCACCTTTTAAAAAATTGAAAGAAGTTTAGTAGTAATAGAAAGCAACAAGTTATACAAAGATAGACAATAATTAGTTGACTGAATAAATAATTGGTGGCACTTCAAAAATGAACTTCGAAAAAATGAAATTAGTTAACTTGAACATTAACCGAAGGGTGCCATGGCTCCCCAGTCCTCAAGCTTATATATATATATATATATATATATATATAATTTCTTTATAAAATAAATTTTAGACATGTACATAGAAAAAATATTATATCATAATTAATAGAATTAAAATAATATGTACGGCCTATATCTTGTCATGCTATTCTTCAATTAAAATATGATAAGTGTAGAGTTAACATATAATAATCTATAATTTAATTTGAAAATAATACAATTTTCTATTATAACCATATATAATTGAAAATTCATATATTTGTCATGTTTTAATTTGATAACAACATAGCAAAGATATAAATAATTGCATATAAGTTTTATTGTAACTAGTTTACATATTGTCACACTAATATAATATATTTTTATATTTTTAATAGTAAAATATGATTAATTGTTACTTGATCTTTATGAATAAGTTACTTTAATATTTCTATAAGTATTTGTGAATAATAAAATAAAAAATATATAAAATTCCAAGATAATATCATACCAAAGTTTAGAAAAATGAGTAGAAAAGCTTATGGTTACGCTTTGATGTTTATGGACTAAATTATAAAAGAATAAACATCAATATTTTCTCTTAATCTTTTGAATATGTTTTTTTCTTTTGTTTCTTCATTCTTTCACTTTATTTGATATTCATTTTTTTTCTGAATTTTATATGATTTTTCCTATTTTGCTTCTTAATATTTTTCAACTTGCTCTTTATATTTGCATTGTCTTTAATTTTTTGAACTCTTCTCAACTATAGATTTGATGAATTGTTATACTTATTGTTAATATCATTATCATCATGATCTAGTTATCAAATGGTCTTTTTTATGTATTTATATTTGAAATCATTTGATAATTCAGTGAAATTTAGTTAATAAGAAGATCATATAAAATATAACTCAAATAGGATTAATATAACTTTCTACAAACAAAATAGAATTTATTATAATTAATAATCCCGATCCCCTCAAATAAAATTTCTCCCATGGCCCTGAACCAATTGATTGAAAGAATGTAACAACAATGAAAAAGAGTCAAGGAAAGAGAGAAGTAGACACTAAAATCCCCTTATACCACTTAAAGGGTCTCCTTTGGTTAAAAACTCACTTACAATGTGACATGAGAAGGTCTTATGTGATCACCTTTGATACGAGGTATTTTATCAACTCTAGTACACCTTTCAGTTCATTCATAATTGAGGATACTTACTGACGAAATAGATGAATATATTTTTTTGAAACCTTAGAAAAGAAGGGAATACATTCTCTTTTGCTCTAACATTAAACTCTTGGAATGCTTTGTTTGCTTGGAAAAGTTCTTTTATGGCTTCTCTACGTTTTCCAAACGTATTAAGCCTTTTTATAGCTTTCAAAGAAGAACTAGTCATTGTGAAGGAGGATCCCTTGGACAACACAATATCTTCCTAGAGTCTCCCGTATTGTGGACAACTTCTAGCACATCGGCTTGCTTTTTTATTCTAGGCATGAAGGATTTACGAAGACTTTCTATTTGAAATATTTTAAAAATGAAGAGAAGCATTTTTGAAAAGTCATGCCATCATATGAATTAATAAATTTCTATATTAATTTATATGAAGAGTTATATAGGGAGTTACAATATTAAAGGACACTAAGATTGTGTTTCTTCATATTTTAAAGATATCTATGAAAAGGTATAGTAATCATCACTTGGTTAAAAAAATATGTTGTTTTAAGGAAATTCTACATACTAAAGGTGTAACTATTCAAAAAAAATTATTTAAGTTATGTTGGTTTATAAACTAATATATGACTATGACTTTTAATTGAAGAGGTATTACTCTAAGAGGCATATCTTCAAGATATCACTTCATGATCTATATAAACCCCTCACTATCACTTCATTTGGAACACACCAAAAAACAAAACACACAACAATTTCAAACTCGTTGCTTTTGTCTTTAAATGCACACAGAGAAAAAAGTCAATTTATCACTTTAAACAAATTATTGTTGTCTTGGTTTAAGTATTAGAAGTGCAATCTATACTTAAAGATCTTCATTATATTTTATAAGAAATTAGCTAATGAACCCAACTTGCATTCTATAACATAGAAATAAATGAGGTGAATTAAGCCTAAAAAAAAGTATTATACAAGATTTATAGACATCATGCACTATTTTCTTCTTCATCTTATGTCCTTCTAAGCTTTAGAGAACTGATCCCGTTAACACTTTCTTTAGTTATGTGAAGCTGCTTCTTTTTTGTATAAGTTCGGCCATGAAGAGAGAAGGAGGAAGCACCAAATGGTCTTGCATTGAATGCCAATATATGTTCATTTAATGCTGTTGAAAACTTAAGTAAAAGACAAAAGCCAGGAGAATAAAATAGACATTACTTTTAAAGGGATAAAAGTGAGGGCTATAGCTGGTAAGTGCCTTCCACAAAATAACATTCAAGAGCAACTAAATAGATTTGGGTTTGTCAGAATCAAACAATGGGTTTGGCCAAAGAACATTTGGGCCAACATTACACAACCCATAACACAGCCTCTCAATCACCCCACTGCAGATTATGATTTCAATTAAATAACTCAGAAACAACCTATGATTCTGATTTGAACCTAAAACACGATCAGCAAAACAACATTCATGCGAATAAAATAAAAATGAACACAAACAACAAAAATGAATAAAAGCTCCATCTTCAATCTTCATCAGAAAAGGAGGGAAATTCGTCGCCGGTCTATTTTGATGAGCTATAGAAGCATGAAAATCGCTAATTTTTGCATATATTTTGTATTTAGATTTTTTTTTTATCTATCCTAGTATGCAGTTAATAATTGACTTAACTGATCCAAGGTAAATCAAGTTTTGGCAGGCCACTCCATAATTGCAATCTCTATGCGTCGGTGGCTTATTTTATAAGGTTATGCCTTTTTCTTTTATTTTTTTTGTTCTGCATGTGAGGCTCTTGTCTTATCTCATTGACTACGTAATTTCATGCATTTGCCTCGAAAAAATTATTATATCTAAGACATACAAAAATGTGTGTGTTTATATATATCAACGTGAATTACTTCTAGAAAATAGATGAGGTCTATGCATTGGGCAACAAAAGCAGGTAAGAAGTCTATATCTAACCATCTGTAAGAGCGACGATATAATAAATAAGAAAACATCATTTTCTTTAATTTTTTTTAAAATAATATTTTATTAAATCATAAATATAATGTTGACTTTTAATATAATTGATCATTTTTTATAAAAAATTATCTTTCTAGATTATAATATCAATACTCTAATTCTACGTTATCAAGCCTTTTTGTTTAAAGCTTTGACTCGGAACAAAGGGTAACATGCAGGGAAGATTAAACTAAGTTGGGTGTGCAAATAATTTTGTTCAGCTACGTTTCCTGGGGGACTAATAACAGCTCATCGCCCAAATTAACAAGCAGAAAACGATTAACCCGTCAAAGACATGTGGTCTAGCCCAAAAACTCTGATTTAAGTAGTATATTATTTGTCCAAAGATCTTGATTCTAGTAGCATTCAGATTCAGGAACTTGATATCCTTATATTCATTTTTCACTTTGTCCTTTTCCTCGTTCTTAACTCGGAATTTAACCCAAAAGAAGGTGATATATGATATGATATGGCTTGGGATAGTCTAGTTTATTAATTACTTCTTTCACAAGTTAACCTATGAAAGTGAAGTACCAATATTACTCTTGCGCGCATAAATAAATAAGAGAAAGCTCCTTAAAATATTTGCATATATATATATATATATATTTGATACACTTCTAATTTTAAATGTGTCAATGTATTTAAAATTATAAATATACTAAAAAAATTTCTTACTTTTAATTAATATATTTATAAATAATTTATGATACAATAAGGTGCTATTATTAATTGTGGTCACAAAATTAATTAATGTTATGCTAAGATCCAAAACATGCAAACGTCATTATTTTTGTCGCATTAGTATAAGCCCAGTACACATTAAATTTACTTTTCGATGTGAGCATTATTGCATAGTAGACTTGTGTGTTCAACCCACAAGTCCTTCCAGATAATGGAACAAACAAGAACTATATATATATATATATATATATATGTAAACACAAACCTCAAAACTAGAAGACTCAAGCTGCAAAATAGAGAATCACCAGAAGAAGAACTAGGAAGAAAATGAGTGGTAAGATAAGAACAGAGATCATATCTAGAAAATGCATCAAACCAACATCACCTACACCCCAACACCTTAAATCATTCAAACTCTCCCTTCTGGACCAGCTCTCCCCTAACATCCACGGTAACGCCACCTTCTTCTACCCTTCCAACGCCGCCACTGATGGCAGCGCCGGAGCCGGCGACCCCCAATCTCGGTTCTCCACCAAATCCCAACTTCTCCAAAACTCCCTCTCCCAGACGCTCACCCGCTTGTACCCTCTGGTCGGCCGCCTCCGTGACGCGGCCACCATTGACTGCAATGACGACGGTGCTTTCTACGTTGAAGCTCGAACGGACATTCCTCTCTCCGATCTCCTCAGCCAACCAGACTTTGACGCTCTCGAACACTTCCTCCCCACCACCGACAAGGAAACCATGGAATTGTCAAACGGTTCTATGCTCCTCGTACAGTTCACCTTGTTCGGTTGCGGTGGGACCGCCGTGAGCATATCCCTCTCCCACAAGATCGCCGATATAGCGTCCGTGATCACAATCTTTCAGAGCTGGACCGCCGCGTGTCGTGCTGGCACGGAACCGGACATTCCTGATTTGGGCCTCGGAGCTTCTCTCTTCCCTCCGCGAGAAATCCCCGGGATGTCCGGATCTGTAAATATCGGGTCCGAGAAGTTCACTGCGACACGGCTGGTTTTCAGCGGTTCCAAGGTGGGACAGCTCAAGAACAGAGTCGCAACCGCACTAGGAAAAGCCAAAACCGACGCCGACACTCAGTTCCACCCGTCGCGCGTGGAAGTGGTGCTGGCACTGATTTGGAGATGCGCCTTATCGGCGTCCCGTTCCATAACGGGGTCGTTTAAGCCATCCGCTCTGTTCCAAGCCGTGAACCTGCGCCCACGTATGGAGCCACCAGTGCCGGGGACGGCCATCGGGAATTTCGTGTGGCCGTTCGCGGTGACGGTCGAGGAAGAGAAGGAGTTGGAGTTGGAGGAGTTGGTAAAGAAGATGAGAAAGGGGATGATGGAGTTCGTAGAGAAGAAGGCGAGCAAGTTCAAAGAGGAAGGTGGATTTGAAGCTGTGATGGACTTTTTGAAGGAGAGAGGAGAAATGTTGAAGAAGGATAAGGATATAGTAATTTTTAAGTGTTCCAGTTGGTGTAGGTTTCCATTGCTAGAGGTGGATTATGGGTGGGGGAGTCCTGTGTGGATGGCCAGTGTAAATAGGATAGTGAGTAATACTGTAGCTTTGATGGATGTGAGAGATGGTGGGGTTGAAGCTCTGGTGACTTTGAATGAGCAAGAGATGGATATCTTCGAACAACATCATGAGTTGCTCCAATATGCTCAGCTCAATCCTAGAATTGTTATTTGATCTCTTCTTCCCTTTCTGGCCTCTGATATTTCTGTTTCTCGTTTCATTACAGTGATGAATAATGATCTCAAGTTCTATGAGAATATTACATCTTTTTGTAATTAAATATTATGGCTATAGCAATAAATCTATTAAAATAAATATAATATTATTCTATATTTAATGCATGCAACTATTAATTATATCATAATTAAAGAACATGATGTTTTCAAAATTATAAAATCATTTCTCTTTCATTCACATGCATGTAGTAAGTCCGATACCAATTTCATGAAATCAAGTCCTTTAATTTGTTGCTGTTTTTCATTAGTTCTCGTTTAATTCTAGTCAAGTTAATATTGCCTTATGCCATCTTATTCTTATGAATACATAATTAATTAACCGGCTCTCTGAAGCGGCAAAAGGAACTAAGTGTGGGTTGACAATTACCGTGATAAGATACATAAAAAAGGTCACGCAAGTAGAATTATGAACCTTATCAATATGTGTGAAATGTCTCCCCCCCACATGTCAAAGATTTGATTGTAGTTGTAGTTGAGTGGTCAAAGACCTACTACTTTTAAAAAAGCTTTAGTGATTTACGCTCTTCACCCTTGCGTATGAGTGAAGCCACCAACTCGATGCTTTTCTATGTAAACAATAATAATATTTTTTTTTAAGTCCTCCAATTTCAATTGAATGTAATTAGTGCGTGATTGGATGCTAAGTGATTTTGGATTAATTTAATTTTTAAAATTAATTTTGATTTATTATAATTTTGTATATTTATGTTTGAAAATTAATTTTTATCACTTATACAATTTATTCAATACAAAAATAATTATTTTTTATTTTTACATAAATGAGAGTTTGAAAAATAAAATTAATATTAAAATAAATCAAACGTTAAACAAAATAACAATATTTGCAAGATACACTTTTGTTTAAATGTGTAAACAAATTTTTAAATTTTCGAACTAAATTCACATTTAATCATAAGAATTCCACCAACTGTTTTATTAAAAATTCTTTATTTAAAGAAAGAACATTCCAGAAACTGTTACGACAATCAGCATGATGTCACAAAGAAGATTAAAAGTCAACGATTCAAATTGGTTCATTGGGCGAATTTATGGAGAAGGAGTGAAGCAGCCGCTGGCAGGAGCAATGTGACCTAGTCGCGGAACGACAATCCACCACGCGACGGTAAAGACGAAATCCTTACACATATCAGATAATCAGATTTACTTTATACATGCAAGATGCGAGATTTATTATTTAGCACAAATTTTATGGGTTCAATGTATGACACTGAATAACGTAAAGTTGAGAAATTTTGACATACATTCATATGTATGTATAATTTTGACATACAAACATGGGGCCTTGGCCCCCCACCCCTCCCCCAATTCCTTAATATATATATTAAAAAATAAAAATTATATAAATTTTTTTAAAAGATTATGCAAAAATATAATATATTTAAGGTATCATATTTAATACACTCACAATTTTAAGTGCTCTGATATATTATAGCAACATAATTATAATAATATTAATAAAAAATAAAAATATTATAATTATATTCTTATATTATAATTGAGTGCACTAGTGCACTTACAATTTTGAGTGCATCAAAGATTTTACCTATATTTAATATTTACATATTGATATAATATATAGAAAAAATATTATTTTAGTCCTCCATTTTTGTTTCAATATCAATTTGGTATTCTATAAATTTGTAGTGCTAAAATAATTTCATAAAAATTCAATAGCAATCAAAAGTAGTCCTTCATCATGTTGAGAGCAAGCCACTCATAATCACTTTGAGAACGACTTATTATTTATTTTTAATTTTCTAAGGGACCATTTTGTAAATATAAATTTGTAGATAACTAATTTGACATTGAAGCAAAATAGGAATGATAGAATAGTCATTTTCTTATATTATATGTGTTGTGAGCAAATTGTCACGATACAAATGTACACTAATAACAAGTAGTAAAGAGTGAAAAAAGTATCATTATCAGGGAATTCTAATTAATACCGATATTAATTACTAATACGTGTGTAATTATATAATCTAGGTGATCAAATATTCAAGATAAAAATAAGGTAATTGCAGTAAGTCAAACAATGTAAAGCTTGAAATGAGATGTGATCAATGCAAAAGGTTTCTCTATGATCATGGATTACTAAAATACTTCAATTGTGAATTAGTTACTTTCTTAACCTAAATTCATTAATTTATATAGTAGTTTTAGCCCCTAACATCATCATAAGAATCTGTCGATTTCTTATTAATTTTGTCACTCTAAATTAATTCATTATATTTCTATATGAACCACTTAGAAAGATGTATTAAGTACGGCTAATTACAACTCTGCACGTCCAATAAGTATATGTCTATTTTAAAAGCAACTTAAGTTAAATTCAAGTAATAAATCAATATCAATCATGCAGTATTCAATGTTATGACTAAATTTAGGTTTATCTTTTAAGAATTCTCAAATCCACAACATAAAACATAATTGGCAGCTAATCAATAAGAGAGCAAATAAGATTTTAATTTAATAACTTCATACATAATGAAATTCAAATAAGAAAGTAATAAAGTTCAACAATCTATATGTCTAGTGTCCACAATCCTAAATAAATAAAAGCTTAGCCTAGTAAATTTATGATAACAATCCAATACAACTAAAAAAACATTAGCAAAAAAAGGGAAACAAAAGAGAAAGAGATGAATAACTTTGTTTCTAAAGTGTTAATTGGCTTCCTCCCTTGAAACTCCTATTGAAATGTCTTTCTCCAACCAAGCTTAGCCCTTAAAGTTCAAAAAATGTTCTCATTCTACTTTAGTACGTCTTTTATACCCAAGAAACCCTATGAAAAATTATTTATATTACTCTCATATGTCAAATGACCAATTTATCTCATTTGTTGTGTCCAAGTGCCTTGGCGCCAATTCTTTGGTCATTATATACGTTCTTGCATCATGACGCCAATTCACAACCTTTTGTATTAGCTTCAACTTTTCATCTATAACTTTTGGCTCTAATGTCAGAATTTCATGAACTACTACTCATTAGAAAAGTTTCGAAGAGTTCTACAACTCTCCATGAAATATCCATCTCCAATTTTGACATATAAGGGTCTAAAAGTTACCTTAAAATTGGGACATGTATTTTCTTGATATCAAAATGTTTCTTTCTTCCATTCAAGGCCTGAGCACATATAAACATAACATGAGTAACTCCAATTTGTTAAGATTTAAACATGCAAATCATATAAGAAAAAAAAAGCTAAACCATAAATTCAAACTTCCAAAGTCAAAAGCTTAAACTAGTAAAAATGACTAAAACTTTAACTAAAATTAATAAGATTGTATCATGATAAAGCATGAAAATAACATAAATAACTATTCCATATAGTAATCAATATGTTATAGTTTAAATAACAATATGTCATTTATTATTACTTGAACTGATAAAATTAAAAAAAAACTATAAAGAAATATCTTGCCAAATTTTTAAAAATCAAAATAAAAATGTTTTAGTTTACACTTTCATGTTAATAAACTAAAATATGAAAGATTAAATATTGTTATTTTATCTCATAACTTATTTTCCCTCATCCTTTCACTTTATTTAATATCTTTTTTAATTTTTTAGATATTCTTCTATTTTATTTTCAATGTTTTTCAACTTGTCCTTTGCATACCTATTATCACCAGCTTTATAATGTTTTCATATTCATAAGTTTTATAAATTTTCTTACTTATTATCATTATTATTATTATTATCAATTATCAAGAGATTTTATTTATTTATACTTGAAGTAATTAGCCTAAAATTTCTTTAAAAAAAGTAATTAATAAAATGTATTATATAAATTAGGATTCATTTAAAATTTTTATTTTTTCATAGATATTTTATTATATTATAATTCACACAATTATAACACACGTATCATTGAGTCTTATAACACACACACATGCACGCACAAGTCTTCTAACACATGTACACACAAGTCTTTTCACACACACAAATATTACCCTCTAACCCAAAATTTTCTCCCTCTGTTCCTATCCACATACGTAGCGATTTCCATAAAAAAAAAAAAAAAAAAAAAAAAAAAAAAAAAAAAAAACCCTCTCTCAGTTGTTTATATTTTGGGATTAATAGGCTTTTTTGTGCAAGAGGTTATCATTTATTTTAAAAAATAAAGAACCTCTTAAGTAAGCAAGAAACACGAGTTGAAGATAAATATTATTGATCCAGACAATACTCAATAATTTTCTTTAATTATATAATTTTATAGTAATTGCTCTGATTTGCTTAATGAAGAGTAAGCATGAACTCAGATTAGTCAAATCATATTAATATAAGAAATTAAGTAAAGAAAATTCCTGGCCAAACAACTCATGCATGGCGGATGACCTACCTCAATTTGTCCTAACACCAAGCCATGGAACAATGCTTAAGATAGGTTGGATATTTAGATTATAAAAGACCAAAAATTCATAGCTTCCATCTAAATCAAGTCTTTGCTTTGAATTGAACCAAAGAATTGTATTATTAGCCCTTTTGTTAGTTAGACATGGCATAGAACATCTGTACCTTTTCATCTGAATGCTAGAACCAAACCTGGCCCATTCCAGGGCGCTTCATCAAAATGGGCTAGCTCTATTTCAGCTTCTGGGCTCATGGTCTTCTTAATCGTATAATTTCACATCTCAGAAGACTTTTGTCGGATCTTTGGATTTTTTTCTAAGATTCTAGTACTATTTAATATTATTGAAAATATTATATTTTTATGTAATAAATATAAAATATTAATACTATAAAATAATATTTTTTTTTTCAATTTTAATAAATAAATTTCTATAATTCATTAATAACACAAAAATTAAATTAATTCTTTCAAAAATTATTAATTTTTAAATAATTTGTTATTTCTATTAATTAATTAATAAAAGATTGTTCTGTCCTCGATAGTTAATTGGATTATAGTCAGGGAATGAAAGAATTCCAAAAACATAAAGATTAAATTACTCTATCTTCAAATCAACTTGTGCATTAATGAAGTGTACATATCTCCCTAAGCTATCACAAAGTTATATGTCCAAATTAACTTAGTACATTAAATTCAAAGATTTCAATCTTTTAAGGTAGAAGATTTGTCATGCACCTCTCAGGTTAGAAAAAGATAAAAAACATAAAAGTGAGTGGAGAAAGAAAAAAACCTATACGCGCATTTTCTCTCCAACTTTAATACTTTAATAGGAGATCCTTATTATATCCGGTTTCTTGATTGGTAAGCCAATTCCTCGAGGTATTTGGTCCTCAGGACTATTCAAGAGAAAAGAATCGGTTTCTTAGTTACACGAAGAGGCAGACACACCTTAGCGACACAGTGGCTTCTGTGGCACTTAATTAACAGAAACTGTTCAAGGGGTACATAAGTACATAAAGATGTGAGGAACGGTTAGCCCCATGAGTAACACCAAGTTTAAACTTTAATGTGCAGCATCTTCTTCCTCACAGAACTTTGTGTATTCCTTCGCACCCATCAAGGAGTCTAGTTCAGACGGACTCTTCGGCTTTACTTTGATCATCCATCCATCTTCATACGGACTCGAGTTCACCTTGAAAAGAAGAAAACCAAGTATGCTTATACATATATATGTACACACACACACACACACACACATATATATATATAATCTGCCAGTATAATTATGACATTTAGCTCCTGGACACTGTAAGTGGCTCTGTTTGACCTTGAAGAACAATCCTGGGAAACCCAAAAAAGGTTAGAATTACCAGGCCAGGTGTTTCGGTGAGCTTAGTGTTAACCTCAACAATCTCCCCTGAGATTGGAGAGTTGACGTCACTGGTTGCTTTGACACTTTCAACTGCTCCGAAGCTCCCACCTTGAGACACTGAGCCACCTGGTTCTGGCAGATCCACGAACACCACCTCTCCCAGATGGTCCTGCAACATGTGTACTCTTAATTAAGACGTAACTAAATTAAACAAATTACTCAAATAGAAGCAGTAGAGAAGTAGGAGTAAAGAATTCAGGGGTGTGGAAAGATGATCGGAGGAACCTGAGCATGATCGGTGATGCCAATTGTAGCCACAGAGCCTTCATGCTTGACCCATTCGTGCGAAGAAGCGTACTTGAGTCCATCCAACACTGAATCAACTCAAGTTATAATGGTAGTAATGATGGAAACAGAAAATGAAAGTGAAGAAAGATGAATATGTACAGAAATACCAGTAGAGAAGCATAGAGAGAGATGGGGTCTAGGAGTACGAGAGATTTTGAGTGCATTGGCAGCAGAAGATGCCCAAATTCTGAGTGCCATTAGGGTGTTTCCGAGCTTAGAGCTGGTGTGTGTTTTTGGTTAAGGAGGGCAATATAAGTTCCATTAGGGTGTTTCTGAGGTTGAGGTTATATTCTATCTTGGATGAATGGTGGACAAAGCAAGCCTCATCCTCACACGCCCTCCCTGCACGGCGTTCTTGTTACGTCTCATGCCTTTCATTCTATTTAATAGTGTTGGGTGGGACCCATGTCTTGTCGTTCAATTAATTTAGAAACGTAATTTAGGCTTGCCTCAATTATGACGGTTAATTCCATTATACAACAAAATGCCTCGCTATAGATGTTTTTTTTTTCCTGCCAAAATCTTGCTATATACGTTGACAAAAGCCAGAAGATACACTTGGGTTTCCATAATTACAATCAACGCTCTTACTCTATTCAAATTTCAAGGGCTTGTTTGGTTGTTGAATTTTTATGAAGTAATGAGAATGAGAATGGATAAGGGGAATGAGTTTAGAATTAAATTGAACAGGAAAAAAATAATGAATTAATTCCTTAAATAATGAGAATACTATGAATTAAAAACAACCAAATATGATAATGAGATTTCCATTCTATTCCCTAACTTGGATTCTTGTAACTAAACCTAACCTAAAAGTTGTTATATGCAGTTTATTCTATGGCTTTTTGACCTTGTACCATTTTTTATCATGTATATTGTGCAAAAACCGTTGCCAAAAGCCATTGCCGCTAAAACTAATATTTCATATCGATTTTAATATTTTTTTATTGTTGCAAGCTCAAATAACCCACAACTCTTTTACATTTTAGAATTGCGAGCTGACACAACCCACAACCCAGTATTTTTTTCAACTTTTATTGAGTTACAAGCTAACACAGTAGTAATTCAATGAGATAGTTTTAGACGCTGTGTCCCTTGGCCAAACAAAGGAGGCATCGTACCCCTTTATTAATCTTTAATATATGAGGCACTTATCTCTTTAAAAAAACAATATAATATTAAAATTAAAATAATAATATATTAATTTCAAATTTTAAAATAATTTAAATTGAAAAAATATATTTTGAATAAAATTATAATAAAAATAAGTTGAAAAAAATATAATACCCATTTAATTTATACTTAAAAAGGAACTCAACTAGTGCTAGATGTAGATTTAAATAAAATTTTATCTAAGATTATAACTAAAGTAAGTACCTAAGTTTTACCCTGTGCATTCCTAACACTTGTAACTCAATAGAGTATGGTGTCCAAGTATCTGTCAACAAATTTTTAATATGATAAAATACCATATTCTCAACTTAAAATATTTTATACCCATTATTCCCACTAACATTATTTTATTATCCTACTTAAATTAAACTAATACCTTAATTATACCCACTAACCCCCGCTAACAATATTTTAATATCCAAATTATGCCATTTAAACCATCAGAACTATCATCTCCATTTGTATAACATATGCTTCATTCCCTTCCCTGTGCTCACCGGTTTCTTCCACCTCTAGCCACTGCCCACCGCCGTTCAACATAATTGGTGGTTGACCGGCCTCCCAGCAGCACGGCCAGTCCTCAAGCAAGCTCCACTGCCCACCAATCGCTAGAAAATGACGCAATTTTCTGGTGGCCTTTTCATGTGCAACTTGAGCTCAATTTCACAATTTTGGTACATTTTTTCTTCGATTTAGCTTAGGGCTTTACTTCTTGCATCAATTTCAATCCTTTCTCCCTCATTTGCACTGTTCAATTTGGTCTAATTTGCTTCAAATTGAAGAACCTTAATTTCGGCACTATTTATTCAAAAAAGAGGCCAATTTGAGTTCAATTCAGGTTGTTTGCTTCAAATTGAGTTAGAATTACACATCATCTGTAAATTTCACACATTTCTCCCTTAAAATCACTTATTAATTGTGAATTTTAACTTTTGGATTTTAAAAAACCCTAAATTTTAGGTATAGGGGTAATTTTGGAAATAGGTGAAATTTGAGTTCTTAAGGCTTCTTAAATATTATTATGCATCTAGGGAGTAATTTAGAACTTTTGAAAATTTTTGGTTTGAATTTTAAGATGAATTTCTAATTTTTCAAATTTTTTCTAGATTTTTCATAAAGAAAAATAGATGAAATTAGAAGGGAAAAAATTGTTTGGCTTGATTAGATAACAATAAATATCATTTGAAGTTAAATGGAAATTTTGAAATTTATTAAATGACCCCTAAGTGATTTTGTGTTGATGGTAGATGTTAGAAATTTAATAAGTGCATAATGAAATAAATTGAATAAAATAATAATAATAATAATATAATAATAATAATAATAATAATAATAATAATAATAATAATATTATTATTATTATTATTATTATTATTATTATTATTATATGCCATAATTATTTTGAAGTATTATTAAGGAAAGTGACTCAAAAATTTAATTTCCTTAAATTGAGTGAAGAAAGAAGGTCAAATTAGTTTTAAAAGGTGATTTGGATAAAAGGAATAAGTAATAATTAATAATTAATTAGGTCAGTGACAAAATTAAATAATTAAAATTATTTATGAAAATAGGATGTTAAAAATATTTTATTTAATATTTTATGTGGTTAGAAAAATGGTCAACAAATGAATTGTAAACAAGGATAGGAGGAGATTGGTATACTTCTATCAAGTGAGTAGATTATCTTAATTATGCAGGATATTATTTTAAATTATCCATTATGATTTTGAATTATGAATTATTAGAAATACTAAAATCTGAACTTTGAAGTTGTATGATTTTGAAATTCCAATATCTAAATATGGATGTTTATATATCTCTGAAATATTGGGAATGTATCCAAAACATAACTCTGTAGCTAACGACAGTAGACATTAGCTGTAGTGCAATGCATTTAGTATTATGATAAGGTTGGGTATGATACCCTTACCACATATTTTGTTTGAGGCATAGGGCTATTATTACAGTTACTAATAACTTATAGCTGAAATGAGTATTATTCTGATATGTTTTCATTAGTCTTAGGTTAGCTCTGTATTTTGAAATTCTGACTGGTTCTGTAGGAAATTCCCAATGAATGATTGTTCTCCATTTGGTATTATTGAATTATAATTGTATGATATCTGATTTCTAAATTTTGAAAGACGTACCATTATAATTCTGTTTCATTTCTGTAATATTAAAATTACTTGTTCATTGAGTTTTCACTCACTTTATTATTTAATATTTTTTAGATTTCAGCATTAATCCAGAACACTTACCTATAGATTATGAACCATGGTATTTTTATTATTTGGTGAGCCTAACCTACTACTAGAGCTATGGATTTTCGTATAATTTGGTCTAGTTGTTCCCTTGTATATAGGCTAAATGTTTGATGTATTACCATGGTATGTTAGATAACTCAGTTGTAAAATTTTTGGGAGGTCCATAACTTAGAGAATAGCATGTCCAACTTTCTACACAGAGATTAAATTAATTTAGTTAATGTTTGTATGAAGAGATTATGAGTTTTAATGGTTAATTAATGAGGGTTTATATTAGTTATGTTTTCTTGAGATTTCAGATTGGTTCACAATGATGAATAATATCTTATCCATGTACTAGTCACGTCCTATCGACTTAGGTTGTAACAAAAATTAATCTTAAATTTAAGATTAATAATTATAAGAAAATTCATTTTAATTTGAAAATTATGGATTTTAATTTTTAAAGATTTATTTTATTTTAAACTTTCATAGAAATTTTTTTAATGATATGAATCAATAATAATTTAACAAATAATTATATTGGAGTTATATATATATATATATATATATATCATTCAAATAAATATAATATCATTTACGATAACAAAATTATTAGTCATTTATTCAAATCATATAACTCTAATATAACGATTCAAATAAAAGTTGATTCATTCACTAAATATAATTAATTCTTTGAGTAATGTTATATTTTTTTCAAAATTGGCTTACGAATTAATGATTGTTTTATTTATTTCAATTATGTATGACGTGAAAAAAAAGACTACAATGTTTTTTATAAGAAAAATATTAAAATAATATAGGAAAAAGTTATTAACGATTTTTTAATAAAAAATTGTTACATTTATGATTTCTAATAAATTTGTAACTTTATTTCTTACAAACTATTTTCATATTATAGTAATTGCGATAATTATTTAAATAATATATATAGTTTCAGAAAATGGCTATAATAAATTTGTTACCTTTAAAATTACTGATAAATTTTTTACCTTAATGCTTACAAATTGTGTCCCTAGTATAATAATAAGGATAGTTATTTCAATGCTATATGTAATGCTAGAGAATTAAAATGACTAATAAATTTGTTATCTTGAATGATATTACATTTATTTGAATGATATATATAACTCCAATATAATAATTTGTCTAGTTGTTATTGATTCATATCATTAAAAAACATTTATGTGAATGTTTAAAAAAATTAAAATCCTTAATTTTCAAATTAAAATAAATTATTTCATAATTATCAATCTTTAAATTTAAGATTATATTTTTGATTCAAATAAAATTAAAATTTTCAAATTATTTTTATTAAAAATATTTTTAAAATTTAAATTATTTTAACATTTTAAATTAATATATTATTATTTTAATATGAATATTATATTAATTTTTTTAAGCGGGCACATGCCCTGTATCTTAAAGATTAATAAGGGGCACACCGCCCCTTTATTTACCAAAGCGCACGGCCCCCAAAATATGATTCAATTAAAGTTAAAAATATATTGAGTTGCAAGCCTAAAAGGTAAAATAATTGTTGCGGGTTATCAGAGCTCGCAACATTACAATTTTTTTTTTTTAAAAAAAACATAAATTGAATTTGAGGAGTTAATTTTGATGTTACTATTTTTATACAATACTCACAGTAAAAGAGAGTAAAGGGTCGAAAACCCAATTTCAAATTTAGGAATTAAGATTTATTCTAATTTTTTATTAGAAATTTTACTCAATTTAGTTATTCATGAATTATCTTTTCAACCTGATCATTACTAATAATGTCATTTGTATTATTGATATTAACAACTTTGTAAGAACAAGATTGATATTAATTCTATTTGTTAGTAACTAAATTGAAAAATACCCATATATAAGTGGCAAAATTTAAAAAGTGAATACAACGAATAACAATATTAACAAGACACTTGTCTATAAAACTAAATTAAAAAATATTTTATTTACGACCAAAGTAAGGTTGAATCTTTATTACTCTTATATTTCCTAGCGTATTACTAGTATTTTGGTAAAGAAAATTTTGGTAATGAGTTTTGGTCCTTTAATTTTATTTAAAATTTCACTTTCATCTTTTCATTTCATTTTGTTCTAATTCATCATTTAACTTTATTTGGTTATTATTTAGTCTTTTAATTTTATTTTAAATTTCATTTTCATCTTTTATATTCATTTGGCTCATTTGGTTCCTTAATCATATGTTTCATTTTTGCTCTTTAATTTCATCTTATTTTAGTTTGGTCTTAATTTTCAAAATCCACTCAAATGTTTATTATACATTTCATGTTTTATTTTTATTTTTTTCATTTATCAACTATTGATATGTGAAAGCTCAATGAATTGTAGTAATTTTTATTTTAAGGTTCAATTATTATCATTTTTTTTAACAAACTAAATTGATTGATACTCAATAGCTAATTTTTTTTTTTTCATTTTAGTATTCTTTGGCTAATTGTTTTCTGAATGTCATAACTCCTAATTCATGCAAAGATTAATATTTAAAACATTTTAATTTAATGGTATTTGAGGGACAACAAAATTTAAGAAGTTCTAGAAATTAAAGGCAAAATTAGAACAAAATAAAATTAAAGATCAAAAGTAAAATTAAAGGGCCAAATTCAAACCAACTGAGTTTAAAGGACAAAATTTAAAGTTAAAATAAAATTGAAAGATCAAATTATAATTAAATAAAATTAAGGAATGAAATTGAAATATTAAGAAAAATTAAAAGACTAAAAAGATATTTCTGTATATTTTGTGTGTCAATTTCATTTTCTGTGTCCAAGAACTACTTCCTTTTTTGGGTTAATGAGAAGCCACTTTCAACAACAACAAAAAACGACCTGACAAAACCTTTAGTATTGGGCCACGACAAAGTTGAGGCCTGATACGCATTTGGACTCGAGGGTGGCCCATAGCACATGTCAGCTTCGTTTTTTTTTTTTTTTTAAATTTTCTTTTTTCTTCCTCGGCGCTGACAGTCTCCTCGGTTGTTTTCTTCCCCGGACCTCTGTGCCTGGCGTGCCATTACTGAGCCTGGTACTCAGTTCGGAGCTTGCGTTAAAGGAATTTGGCAAGCAATTGATTGATTGATTGAATTGAATTGAGAGATGCGTTTGGGTGAGATTGTGGAGGAGTTGAATCCCCTCATTAGCGGTAGCGATGGGCGTGAATTCGAGAATATTAATAAGGTGGAGATCGTCCTCAAAACCATTGGCCCTGCACGTCCCTCTCGCGTACTTGTTCCCTCTTCCATCAAGGTATATACATGCACTTCGTCTCTTTCTTTTAATGTAATTTGGAGTTCTTGCAGTATTTTTTCTACAAATTAAGTGTGCAAAGATTCATGGCCATTTAAAGAATTTGATGAATATGCAAGGTAGGAAAACAGAAAAAGGCTAAAGATCTAGTCTTCTGAAAATTGACATCGCCTTCCCAAAGAGGAAGCTCTGTTCTTTATTATTGTAATGACTTTATTTGTCTTCCTATGACTGGAATTTCCAACTCCTTGCTCATGTTTATTACATTCTCTAAATTCTTGAAGCTCTAGCTTATTCGTATAACCTGACTGAGCTCAAACTTTTATTCTCTGTGATTGCTTTCCAACCATATTCAACTATTATATGATCATACACCAAATGGACTATACAGTTAATTAAATGTTTTATATCTATTCCCGTTTCACACTCTCACTGGGATATTTATCTCTTTTCTGGAGATAATTCAAATTTTGTTTAGATGGTGAGAAACTTAATTGAAGTTGAGAGCTGAAAATGGAAAGCCTAAACCCAAATTTATTTGAATGAAGAAAGAAGTAGACTAACGGTTATTCTACTTTAGTTCAATAATTTCATGTTTTTTTTTTAAAGTGCTTGATTGGAAAAAAATGTTTTACATGAAAATCATCTTGGCATGCCTCTATTATTATGGTTGTATTTGATCCTTTCATTTAGTTGGTTAGTTAGTTTAATGCTCATTTACAAAATCTCACAATGTGCTGGCAAATTTTGTTTCTTCTAAATCATTGATAGGTTCGTGACTTGAGAGGATTAATTGCCAAGAATGGTCATTTACCAATTGACGATCTGAGTCTGATTCTGCGTGGAAATGTATTATGTGACATGAACAATGGAGATGACGTGTACATACAACTCAATGATGGAGGTATAGGTCTAGTCTTCTTCTCCTATGTCATATACAGACAATATGGGAACAGATTTTTTATTTTTCTGTGACAGTGCGGCACTTAACAAAAACTTTTAACCCTAAACCCTAAACCCTAAAGAATAAACATTTCAACAACAGTCAGTCCCATATAACAGCAGGAGCAGTTCTAACTTTAATGTGCAGTATCTTCTTTGTTATAGAATTTTGTATTCCTTTATATACATCAAAGAATATAATCAGGATGGACTGTTTGGCTTTACTTTGATCATTCATCCATTTTCATATGGAAATATTTTTTTGGGGATACTTCTAGGATGACAAGACAACTAACGATAGAAAGAACAAAGAAAGAAAATAAACAGGACATTAATGAACGACATTATAACTATATAACAAACGTAGCCATTGCTTCTTGCACTGGAGTCTTCATATGGACTTGAGTTGATGTAAAACCAAGAAAGCAAGTCAAGATGTGGGGATTTATTTACTAAAGGAAACAGGGTTGTTAATCTCATTGAATCCTGTAAGTAATGGAAAAGGAACTTGACTTGGTGTGATATCCTTTTCAGTAAAAATCATGTAACATAGATGTGTCTGTCTAAGGTGAATGCATTGTTTGTGCGTTGTCTTTTTGATGTTGCAAATCCTTTCATGGTCATGTTATCAATATGTATCTTATCTCTGATTACCTTTTATTGCAGAAACACTTTCATGTAATGCATCAGTTGAACCACTGAAGCATTTTTACTTTTTTCAGATGTTCAATTTTAAATTTAGAATACTAATTCGATTCAATTTATTATATAATAAGTTTCTATATAAAAATTTAATATATTATGTATTTGTTTCAGATTCTCTAATTGTTGCTGTCAGACCAAAGCCACCAGTTCGTGACGGATATGACAATGATGATGATGATGATCTGGTAAAATCAATTTAGTAATATCTAATGAAGTGAATCAAGTCAATTTGGTACTTAATAGATTCTTTCTTTGATTGCCACTGTTCTAGAAGTTTCAGCTTCCCCGTTCATCAAGTTGGTGGAAGAAGAGGATTTACTCTTTTCTACATGATAACTTGAAGCTTCCAGGTATTAATTGGCATTCCAATGATTTTCATTCTAAATTTATTAATAATTTATTATTTTGGTCACAACTGGTTTGAATTTACAACTACAATTACTTAATTGACTGACTTATGTATTATTTGAAGATTTATTTCAGACGTGTGTATCACTTAAGGAAAATAACATAATTACTCAATAATGAGCTGCATGACCCACATCTGATTTAGTAATTTGCTAACCATGTTCCTTCTGCATTGATAGATATCCTTTTGATGTTTATATTCTCTCTGAGTTTGAAGGCGTGGGCTCTCTCAATTATGTGGTTTATCCTGGCACCCATTGCCCATAGATGGGATCTCGGACCTTTATATGTAAGTCTGCTTTCTATAATTGCACCCATAGTTGAGACTCTGGATATTGAACTTCGATGATTTACTGCAGAATGTTATTGTGTAATTTTTTCTGACTTCTTTTAGAGCTTTAGTCAATTTTAATTAATTCAGACTTTGAGCAGAGCTTGTTCTGGCCCAGCTTTTAACATTTTCAGTCATTCATGTTCTTTATAGTATAGTGAGCAACATGGGCCATTGAAGTTTTCTCCTAGTAATTTTTCCCCACTATTTGTTTTATTATTCTAAACTGATAGAGAAACTGATTCACTTCCTTTGATATTATTTTTGTCATGCTTTATAGTTTGTTACAATTTTTCTGCAGATTCTTGCAACGGGCTTTTGTCTAATTCTCTTTAATCTTGGAAAGCGCCAAGCTGGTGATGTCAGGTATAAACTGATGCAAAATATTGTGTATTATATGATGACAACTGATAGTCAAAGTGAGGGCAATGCTCATATACTCCTCTAAGTTCAAATGAGAGGAGTGGATTTTGGTGACATTCAAGAAGAAGCAAAACAGAATGAAAAAATAGATAAGGGTGGGAAGAAGAATTATGGTAAATTCTGGATTGAAATTGGGACATATCCAAGTACCTATATAATATTTGGGGATTGTTAATGCTTAACGTGCTTGAATTGTTGTCGCTGTCTGGATTTTGCTCATTCTTTACGGAGATTTAATCTTATTTGTAAATGATCAAACCTCTAGGAACTTCTTTTGTTACTTTTTCATTTTTTCTCTATCCATCAGAGGGATCTTATGGGTGAGCTAGTCCAGCCATCGATGCCCAAACATGAGAAAATAATAATATTGCTTTATGAAGAGAGCTTATTGACCATATCGATATTGTGTTATGAATATAAATTTATTGGTTGCACATATTGCCTATATGAGGTATTTATACTGATTTGGTCAGTATTCTTGACCCACATATACCCTTGTAATGAATATAATGCCACTTGATGTATTCAAAGGGTTCACCCATTCTGTACACAGTTAATGTTTCACTTACTGAAGGTCTTGACTATATATCTTACCCTAATTGGTTTAAGGATTATAAGCGTAGAGAAAATAGACACTGAATAGAAGTAAAACTCTAGGAAATAATTTGATAAAAATGTGGCACACACAGATTTTATGTGGAAAACACCAACAGGGTAAAAATCACATAAAAGGAAGAAAGAATTTTACTATGAGAAAAATATGAGCTACACCTTCTCTCTATATGAGAAAGATAATATAATATTTTATATATCTGACTAATAGAAGAATACTAATCTCACAACTCTCTTTATATTTATTCTCTTTCTTTATATAGGATTGTTCAATTTCTTGGTATTGAGAAAAGAGGTTTTAAAACTCTCAATTTATAGGGATAGATGAATGATTTTAGTGCAATTTTAAAAGACTAAACTGCAATTATAAAAAGTTTTCCTCCTTAATGTTTATGGTTGGTAGTAGGAGTCATCCTTTCACAATTGTTTTCCACGTAAAATCTTTGTGTGTAATGTTGTTATCAAATTATTTGCTATAGTTTTGCTTCTATTTATGTTTATTTTCTCTACAATTAGTATCAGAGCTTATTTGAGTGTGTGATTATTTACTTATTGTATGCTTTGTGGCTATTACTGATATAATTGATCTTTTACATCAAAAAATAAGTAAGATTATAATTGCAGTTTAGTTCTCTAAAATTGCACTAAAGTCTTTCATCCATCTCTATAAATTGAGAGTTTCAAAATATCTTTTCTTACAACCAAGAAAAAGAGTAATCTTATATAGAAAGAGAATAAATACATAGAGAGTTGTGATATTAGTATTCTCCTATTAGCCAAATATATAAATTATTATATTATCCTTGTCATAGAGAGAATGTTTAATTCCTATTTTTCTTATAATGAAATCTCTTTTTCTTTGTTTGTGATTTTTACCCTCTTGGGATTTTTTACGTAAAATTTGTGCGTCACATTTTTTTTAAATTATTTATTTCAATTTTGCTTCTATTCGGTGTCTATTTTCTCTACCATAGTCCATAAGCAAATATAAAATTGATTTATTAGAAATGGCTGATAGTTTCTTAATATTTTCTATTCTCCCACACATGCAGTGCTTATTCTATCTTCAATGAAGATTTTAGAGAGCTCCCAGGGACCCTTAATGCAGATCGGCTTGATAGAGATATAAGGGCAGGACAATTTTGATCCCCCTCGCTGTTCCCCTATTCATCCAAACACTGATGTGATGTCGTTGTGAAGTATATATTTGCGCAAAGGCAGGAAATTTTGCTTAGCGAAAGAGTGGGTAACCATCCACAGTTCTGTTTTAGCTTTTTGTCTTCTAGCTGTGTATTCTGAATATCACAAGTTTCCAGTTTTCCGTTGGTCACAACCTTTTACTAGAGCTACAGGGCTCCTGTATGTATAGTATAATGTATCAAAATTATAAATGATATGCGCATGTTCTATTGTGGATAACTACGATTCTGATCGCTAGGTCCTACGTATTATGTATGGGAAGCTAGTGGATTGAATCTCACCGATCGTGCTCAAAGGAAAAAAGGTAAACATCCCAATTCATTTTACTTTGTGTCTGCAACAAATCATGGTCAATGGTGTTTCAATTGCATCAAAAAGTCAAGTAATACTAAAGCGATGTTCTTGGTTTCCATCACACTAGCTTTCTTCCTTTTTTCCCTAATAACGGCCTTAATTAAAATCAATTCAGTCTTTCTTTTTTTCAGTTACTATTTTGGTGCTATACAGCGCATTTATCTCGCTTCCACATGTTCGCTGGAATTAAAAAAAAAATGTCATTTATATTTTGTTTTCGGGTATTACATTTTATGTATCAGGGTTCTGCGATGTTCGAGTATAACCTTGTCATACCACAAATTTATTTTCTTCTTGTCATTTGAAGAAATAGACACAATGGAGATACAAGGAGGTGGAGGTTATTTTCAGTGATAGATGCTAAAACGAGAGAAAATTTGGAATTATATATTTGGTTGGTTTAGTTTGAAACAAGGATACCACTTGATGGTGCCTAAATAAAATAATACTATAGATTTTCTATTATATAAATATGATATAATCAATGAGAGGTCGATACCGTAAACGTTGAAAAAAAAAAGTGTAGAAATACAATGACTACCATTATAAAAGAAATGTGCTGAGTAATTGAGGGGGCATATTCCACCGCTGTGGATTTATACAACTCAGGAATTATTAAGATCTGTTACAAATCATTGCAAGCGTGAGAAATGAAATAACCACTTTGAGAAAGCTGCATAGAGTAGTGTCAAACGTACTGATTTGTTAGCTTTCCGTCCTTTTCTATTCAGGGATGTAAGTTGGCTCTCGAGCATTCTATTTGGTACGCATTTTAGGATGCAACGAATTCAAAGTATGAAGAATATTATGAATGCGTTTAAACCAAACTTGTTTAGTTACAATATTTTTAATCCAGAATATACAATTGGTCATTGGCTTACCTTCTGCATTTCCGAATTGCAATCCCTTGTAGTTAAAACTTAAAATTCATAGATTCACCCAAAAAACAAAACTTAAAATTCATAGGTTCGTTATACATAATTATCTCGTAACTTATTCCATTTAAAGTAAATTTTATGTTACAGAAGTTCATTAATATACACGTAGATTGGCTAATCAGTAATGTATGCAGTATGCCGTGAGTCTTTCCAAGACAAACTAGAATATAAGCTAGAATTATAAAAACAAATTTTACTAATAATACAATGGCATGTGAAATTTATAGGAAACATATGACCCGGCTAGGTCCGAACCCCTAACCTGTGGATCTGCCATCAATTATAAGGATAAGGTGTTTTTATTTGTGAGGAAGTTAGCCTCGGAGACAGATGGATACTGTTTAGTTTGTCATCGGCGGATGGCTTGTATCTCAAACTGTGTGTTATTGCAGGGGTGGAAGAGAAGCACCCCATACTGCTTGTTCGGTTGGAACATAGGCAAGAAGAAGGCTGATGACAAACCAAAGTACCATGACATTGATCTCACTTTCCCAACTTCTCTCCTCGACAAAACATTCTTAAAGAGTACTCTTTCTCTCTCTCTCTCTCTCTCTCTCTCTCTCTCTCTCTTTCTCTCTCTCTTTTAAACTTGCAGGTCCTGAACATCAAAATTATGTGAATTTTGATCAGATAGGGAACTCAAATGCTGCTATAAGGCCACAATCGATGGATTTAGCGCGACCAGATTCCATGAATGCTGCGACTTCAAGGGGCCATGCGTGATTATAGGCTACACAAACAAGTCTTTCAAGTTTGGTGCATTTAACCCTGAAGGCTACAGAAGCACTGACGATTACTACGACACTTTTGATGCGTTCCTATTTTGTTGGCCTGACATTCAAACCCAACCCATTGTTTTGCCCAAGATTGGTGGAAGTGGTGCAGCTCTGTTCGATTATGCTCGTGGGGGGCCACAATTTGGAGCTGATGGGCTGCTCATTGGGCCCCCTTTGGCCCCAGTTATGGGTGGCTTTGCAGGACCTGATACAAATTCTGGCATTGGTGATCTAAGGCAAGCTAAGTCTAGATTGGGACTATCTTATGCAAAGAGGCCAGATGGGAAAGAATCTCTTTTTGGCGATGAGTCCAAGGCTACCCTTGAAGAAGTGGAAGTTTTTTGCAGTCCCCAAATTGCAAGCTTGTACTAGAACTGCAAAATGGGTAAGAAATATTACTACTACTTTGCCTACCATGATTGCAGTCAAGCCCTTTTCTGCACTGATATCGTGTAGTTAATGTGTTTATTACTTGAAGCTTCTAAGTTATTTAGGCATAAGCCTTTAAAAAGTCATCAAAACCAGATCATCCACCAGCAAGGCATGAAGAATTAGCAGCCAGAGAGAGTATTGGATGCTTCTCAAAGCAACTGCACAGTGTAATGTCTTATCAACTCTGAAAGTACATTTCATCTTGGCTTTCTTTTTTAGAGAGAAAAATGTACTATTACTGATAAGGATATATGACGGTTCTGGTGACTTAAAGCAGAAACAGACTCCTATTTGTTTGCATGCATAATGCATTTGTTAGTTTTACTTTCAACTTTGAGCTTTATAAAATTAAGCATCTTGAGCCTGTAATCTTAAGACAGTGCAAATTTAATGCAAAAGAATGTGATTAATAGAGTATATGCTTCGCTGAGATGAGCATTCACTTTCACATGGATAAGGTAATCTATAAGGAAACCACCTATGAAGATGAATCCATAAGTAGTAGGCAGAAGAGTAAATGTAGTTGGAGAGGCTATGGCACACGTATATATAAAGTTCTCCTCCATTATATAAAATTTATTTTAATAGACACACAGTGACTGAATGTAAACCGACTTGTGAAATCGATAAAAGTGACTATCACCAGACCACACCATAACAGCATGAATGATAAATATAGTCCAAACTCCAAAGCACTTTAACGGATAAAATAGTTTCTGCCCGATGCATAGGAAGGCATTGCACAGATTATTTTTCACTGCAAGACATACGTTAAAAGGCGTTGTCTCAGACAGAGATCCCTCTTCAAACACCAAGTGAAACTCTAGCTAACCAGTCCCACAGGGATTGGACCCTCTCATGCATTAAAATTGTTTTCCCTGCAAATTGCAGCTTTATCCCGTTTTTTACATCATCCATTGCAAGAAAAGGGAGAAAGGGAGAGGGGGGGGGGGGGGGGGGGGGGGGGGTAATTGTTGATTTTCATTTCCTTATCAGAAATGTTTTGGATATCCGAATGAATTGATTTGATCAAAACCTTCATAGGAAACATGCTCATTTCCATAGAAGTCCATAAAGTTTCCTGACATGCACCCACTTCGATTGAGATCTTCAGCAAATTCATTTTTTCCATTTAAATTTGAGTAGGATGAAGTGGATGAAGTTTCTGTATGTTGGAAAGGTTGCCATGGATTCATGGAACATGATAAGTCGTACTGTGGAAAGTATCCAGACATGGCATCTTGTATTTGAGGGTACTCCTGCAGAGTAGGAGGAGGTAACAAGTTAGAAATGTCTCTGAATTCTAGCCAATCAATATCAAGTTTCCTTCTTTCTTTGTTCCTACGAAACTCAATACCTTTGAAGAATCAAGAATAAAATCACAGGAGACCTCGAAATGTGAAGGGTTGAACTCCATGGAAGAAGCTTGCTCGAGCTCTGCTGTGGTTGGAGTCATATGGTAGGGAGAAGTCATAGGGCTTGCTTGAGACGACACGTCACCAGAGATCCTCATTGAGGCTTCTTCATTCCCACTGGTGCAACTGCTTCCAGCTCCTTTACCCTTCTGTTCTCCCTGTGAACTGTTTGCCTTTTCATTCTTTTTTATCACTCGGCATAAGGCGAAAGCACCCTACAGTTACCGCAGACCAACTTCAGTCTCAGTGTTTCTGGCAAATTAAGGCCTATGTAAAGCCAACCCAATACATAGAAATTTTGATCCTGAGGTGTTTTGGAATACTTTCAAACTATAAAATCTTTCACAATAAATGTGCTAATCTTATAATCCTAAATTACTCTAAAAAGTAAGAGTGAATTAGTACAATAGTTTTAGAAAGATGAGGATGTGTAACGTGGTCTAATGTGAATATGATATAGCCATTAAGTACTTATTATTATACATACCGTAACAGAACATGAGTACATGATATTATTCAAAGTGGGTACAAACTTACAACGTAATGTCGTTTTAAACTTTGTCATGACTTGTTTCAATAATGACTCTGACATTTAAATGTCACATCAGCTTTATAACAAGTTAAATATTAAAAACATACCAATCTTTGAAGATTAAAAGAAAGATTTTGAACTTCGAAAAATTAAATTAGAACTAAGTATGTCTTTGGAGAATTCACCTGGAAAGTCGGTGATGGCTGGGCAAGATCATCACTGAGGCGATACTCATGCATGACCCAGTCTGTTCGATCTCCTAGTGGGGCTCTTCCACGATAGAAAACCAGAGTCTTCCGATACCCAGTCACATTCGAAGGAGTAGACTCACACACTACCTTCCTGTCTTTTCCTGTGGCTTTCCAGTATCCAGCTTTTGTAGCTCTATTTGTTCGTGACCCATTTGGGTACTTTCGATCCCGTGGACAGAAGAAAAACCACTCCATATCTCGTTTTGGCAGGAACGACTTCTCTGCATTCATTTCAGATTTCACCATTCACACTATCAATACTTGACTAACATATAGAAAAAAGGGAAGAACAGAAAACAAACAAACAAATTTCATGTTACTGCAGTACAAATGTTATTATTAATGTTAATATGACTATTAAGGTTTGCATTATCTGATATATCCATGTAAGTATGTGGAAAATGATCAGAGAATTTGGAATTGAAGATTACCTGGTAACTCCCATGGGTCATATTTGTAAAAATCAATGACGGGGATGACTTCAAGCTCTATTTCAAGCCCCTCTACTTTTCTTTTTAGATAGTATCCTATCAGTTCTTCGTCTGTTGGGTGGAAACGAAAACCTGGTGGCAATGATGCGCCTCCCATGGAGAATTCCTCTGTGTCTTCCTATATAAATGACAGATAACCCACAAAAACTGTGAACCTGAGAAAGAACCAAAGCTATAGGCAGCTTTAGTATCTTCCTATTTCAATTTAAGAATACAGAAGCAAACACAAGTTCCCCCAACAAAGCCCAAATCTTGAGAGAGAAAAAGAAAAAATGGGGGACACAATGCGGAGTGCTGATAAGTACCGGGAGAATATCTATTAAAAATCTGGAAGATCCAAAAATATAAGCTTTTGTCTACAACTGGTTTCTTCTCAAGAGTCAAGTAACACTTGCAAAGAGTGCATCCCTTAGATGCCAAAATCATGGTATTAAACAAATTCGAGGCCTATAATGACAAGCTACCTCACCCCCACCCCCGCCTCTCTTCCCCTGAAAGATTGGAACACAAAAGAGTAAGAACAAATCCAAAAACTCTTTTGAAATTCCAAAAGTGGAAGCTAGAGAATGCCCAGAAGATGAAATATGCCAAATTGAATTACGATGTGGATACTTTACTGGAAGAGATTGAAATGGTTGTGACCCAGAAAGAGAAATAGTATATAGAAATTAGGAAGAGAAAGAGTGATAGTGTAGAGAGAGGGATAGTGTAGAGTAAAAGCAGAGGTAACTGATGGTGTGCTATATATATCATTTGGCAAGGGAATCAACAGTCCAAAAATACCTACATGGCACACCGAAAGTTTGAGATTACTTGCCTCGAGTGCACCTAAAATTCCAAAGCAAATGGCCCACCACTCGAACCAGTTCACACGTAGGAAGTTTAATTCCCTCCGATTCAAATTATTTCCAATTTAGTGATTTTGATTTGACCCCCTGTTTGATGGCTTTGATATGTTTCTTTGTTTTCGGTTCTTTTAAAGAGCTAATTCCTGTGCATGTCAATTGAAGAACGGACATTGACAGCTCGGTAATGATTTTGCGTGAATCCTTGAGAAAGAAAAGCAGAACAGTATGCATTTAATTTCTTCAAAGCACATCTTAGTTTTCAAACCACCTTGATTCGACATTGAACCCTCCGAACCCTATGCGAATGTTGAAACTACGAAATCATTCTTATTGGATGTTAAAGCTACTCTTGCTACCATTCTGTGTCTCTTTCCCCTGTCCCTTTTTTTTTTTTGGCTAATTTTTTCTCTCATTTTTGGTGAAATGCTATATACTTAGGTTGATGCTAATGTAGTTAATATATCAAACATTACATATATCAACGAAGAGTGAAGTTATCCTTCCGGACCTTTAAACTACATCTAAGTTCAAATAAATAATAAAAATTACAAGAGTCAACAATTCTATAGTACTACGTTTTGGCATGTAGCACTAATGAGTACAAAACTTTGTGAATGGAATAATTACGCGTTATTGGGAGATTATTAATCCATAACACTATGACGAAAAATGTATTTACTTGAAGAGGATTTCAAAGAACCTATGGCAATCTAAGACAGAAAGATAGGCAGAGAGATTCAATCTACATCACCAGTCTTCTTCGTCCAAAAAGGCGAGAGAACTTCAAAGAGTCTAATAGAAGTAGTGGGGCAATTACCATTTAATTTATTTTATATAAATTCCAACTCCCCACTTTCTCAATTCTTACTCAAAATAATAATTCATTAAAACTATAAATAAAAAAGATCAATTCTTACTTCCATTAGTTAGCAAAGTGATAGAAACCTCATTGACCTTAATCATGTTGCAAGTCCAGGCTTTTACCCAATCTATTTATGGTTCAAGCAAAAGACTAATTACTCAATTTAAACTTTTATTGTTTTAATAATTGAAATTAATACTAATGAATGTCAAATTAATTAAATTAGTTCAACACTTTGCTCAATAAATATATCATTGTTAGCTTTAGAATTATATTATCAAATTATTTGAATAATTAATTCTATTACATAAACAATGACATATGTCATAACTAAAAAATAATATAAAAAATTATTTTATTATAGAGAACTTTAGAAAATTTTATTATTATATTATGCATATAGTAGTAAAACTTCATATTATAAAAATTTTTTAAGAAAATTATTTTTTATAAAAAAACTTTCATTTACTGATAATATTGAATTCTTTTAAGTACTAATCGAACGAACACTTAAGGATAAATTTTATTTGCACTATAATCTTTGCATCTACAAATCAAACCCTAAAGATTGAATAATAATAAACAATTCACCAGTGTCCCTATGAGGTAGTCAAAGTATAACGGCGGGATGACGATGGAATTTATGCTTTCTTGGCATTGCCAATGCCGTCAAGTTTCTTTCGCGTCGGACAAACCACTTTACCTTTTATTTTATTGAAGTGATTGCGTCACCAAAAGTGAAAAATCCAGAAAAGTGCTTAGTGAGATTTTTCAACTTTTCAGAAATTGATCTTTCTCCCTCTTCAATTCTCATGAAGACGTTGGTAAGTAATGCAGTACTAAAGCTCTCTCTCTAAACTGCCATTACAGGGGCCTGCCAGTGATTGTTTGCTTGCTTAGGTAAAATCTTAGGTGATTAGTGGAATATCTTGCTTGTGTTTTAGCAAAAGCTCAAAGCACAAAAGGTTAAAAACTAAAGCCTTGATTTAATTAGCACCTGGTTTAGTTTGTTTGTTTGCTTACCTTTATGTCATATATGCTTACCTATGAATGAATCTATTCACTGTTAGTTCGTGGAATTTTGCAAAAGGGATAGATCAAGGGCAATTGGGTACTATGCTTCACCTTGCTTTTTAAGTTCAGGGTTGAGAAAAAGCACAGAAAGAGCTTTATTTGAAACGTAAGATCATTGTAGGGTTTGAGTTCAGAATATTAATTTGTTCCAGTTTTCTAACAATCATCTTTATGTGAGATTCTAACAACCAATTTCAAATCCAGGACAAAAGTTCTAGATTAGGAAATGCTTTTCTAGTTGGTTTCATTTGTATATATATATATATATGACATAATCTTGAGATAGATATGGTGACATGATAAAATATCTCATTGTGTTTAATACAGTTGTCCAAACAAAATACAGCATCTTTTGAAGTATTAATGCTTAGTCTAATTAATTTTGACCCTTTCTCATGCAACATTTTGAGCCCATTGCTGATAATTGTTTGGAATAGAAATTTTAAAATCCATGTAAGATTATAGTAATAATCATACGTGTGATCTCCATATTGAGCAGGGGGAAGAACTCGTTATAGTAAAGTGATATTAATTACTAGTTTAGTCCTCGATTAATCAATTATAATAATATCAAAGTGGTGTTGTTTATATGATGGAGCATTTATGCTTCATGAACGACCAATGATACTCAGGACTCAAGATGTGGAAAAGGGTTTTCTCTCCCTTGCTGGAAAAAAACCCTAATCGCAGGGAGCTTTTTTCTCCCTCTACCTCTGGTATGTAATCGCAAAGAACCCTAAAGACATGGCGGAGGGAGAAAGATCATGCCACCGCCGGCCTTGCTTTGATGAGAATAAATTTTGGAAGACTTTTTTATGGGTGGTATACAATTTCTCTCCGTAAGAGTTTTTCTCTCTCCCTCGTGAGAGTGTTTTTCTTTCCCGAGTGATTCTTCTAATTACTTCAAAGTATTAATTTTATCATTGAAAATCGTTTGTTTAAAGTTTTCATGTCTCTCTAGTATTCATGATGGAAACTAAAATTCGTGTTGATTCTTTCTCCTTGGAGTCTTAACTTAGCTGCATGTTGGAGAGCCAAACATGCTGTCAAGGGAATGTGCCCATCAGGTTGAGAGTTATCTCACCCATCTTCCTTGTTCTCCATCATCGCTTCTGTAATCCCTGGTTCTCAAATTAGTGTTGGTTGAAGACATTGCTGCAAGCTCTTTCTACTTCTGAGTTACTATTTTTTAACTTGACTTTGTTGCTTCTGTTTTAATTTTAGTTTATGTTTGTTTTCTGGTTTATTATTTTACTGTTTCTGTACTGTTGTTTTGTGTTGAAATGAAATTCTTCTTATTGGCCAAAAAGAAAAATTGATACTCAAGGCTCTTGTATATTATTAGAACAATACTTAAGACTTGTTTAATTGTATAAGATATTAAGACCTAATAATATAAGTTTTAATAGAATAAATGTACGATAAAATATCACGTTGGTATTGGAAGAAAAAGAGTACGATGATGTAGAGGTTTAATTAATAATATAATAATAGACATTAATATTAAATTGAATTTACTATAATTGATTGTGTAAGCTTATCTAAGCCTCGCTTTGCTCTTTAACTTAAGTATCCGAGCCCTTAATACTCTGGAGCTAGCTAGAGTTATCAAATATTATAGCAGAACAGAGAAGAGACGTGAACAGGATCCTATGCATAAGTTTTTTGAATGAACTAATGAAGAAAATAGTGGACATGAACAAAAGCTATTGCTTTTCTAGGCCAGGATAGAAAGTGAATACAAGTTACAATATCATCAATCATTATATTTGACCACTACAATTATTAAGATTAATTTAAATTATCAAATCATATATTTTTTTAAATTTTAATGTTTAAATTTGTATATTTTTCTTTAAATGTACTGAATCAGAATCATTTTTTATACGTGAAAAGGCAAATTAAAGTGCCCCAACACTTGAGTGTTCCTTTTGTTTCTATTTCCATTTTGGTGGTCCATCTATAAACCATCGTTTTCGCTTTCTGATCATACCATTCTAGCCCCGACCTTTGCATTCAAATTGATACAGTACTTTCGAAGGGAATTTTCGCCACCTATATATTGGCTTGGTCTAGCTAGTAGTATAGGCAATTATTACAATCATATCCATATCTTCTAAAGTTCTTCAATTCTTTAGTTTTATATTAAAGATACGGTTCATTAATATACCAAGGTTATGTGTGTAAAAATATGGCAGAATAATGTTTCAGAATTTCAAGAGACTTATGAATCCACGATTGGATGAACTCATTCCTTAAACAGTAATTCCATAGTCAAGTGAAATAGTAACTGTGGGGAAATCAAAGTTTCAAAACAAATTATTGATGGCTTTGCCATTTTCTTTTCTTTGGTGGCTGGCTGTGAAGCAGAGTTGTCATGGATGACACTGATGAGGCGGCTGAGAGTATCCATTTATATGCATGACAGTACTGAACTTTCAATACAGAACCAATTTAAAAAAAAGGGAGAAGACACAGTGTGAAATTGAATTGAGATTATACAAATTTAATTTTAATAAAATATAAATTTGAATCGTTGTGATTTATATTTTAAAAATATATTTTGTTATTAATATATATGAAAGAATTTTTTTTGTTTCTATATAAACCAAAAGTTTAGAATTGAAATATAAAATTAAATAAATTCAACACCAGATTAAATGAGATCATTTATATTTGAGTGATAATCATATTAGTTCGAGAATGCAGTGTCTCCATTTATGATATAACTAATGAATGTATATTACTAAATATAAAACAAGAACTTATCTTTTTAAATAGATTTATATAAGTGAAATTATTAATTATTGTCTACAAAATTTTTAATAAAATATATATAATATGTCATTATCAATTGTATTATAAATTAAAAAAACGCCATAAACATAATAATTTTGAGAACATGTAATATGAAGTGAATTTTAATTTTAATGTGTAAATCAAATTTTAAATTTTCATTTATAAGGCGCAATCAACTGAAGTAGTTTCTAAACCAGAACAAATTTTCGTTTTAGATCCAGATAAACTTTTTAAACTCCTCGCACATTGAACTGTGATTGCCATGAAAAAAATTGAAGCTGGAAACAGTTTCATGGGGAAGTGGGATATTTTTTCCTGTTTGTGCACTCCTTTCGGCTCCTTTGTCTCGTGGTGCCAAAGTCACACACACTGTACAACTAAGAAAGAGCAAGTCAACTTTTGGTCACTCGTGGTATAGTTGGATTTAGATAGATCCTCCATTCATTCAGTAATGGGAGTGTTACAGTCTGAATGATTTAGCTAATTTCCACTACTCAGCTCAATCCCACAAAGTTGCACTTCATTGATGAAGCTGGAGTCAAGTGCCTTCTCAAACAGCAGAAGATGTCATAAGATCACAATTATTAAAGATCACAGAATCACCAACTGTATAGCAGATTTGGATCACTAGCCATATAGTAAGTTTATTATATAGTTGGTATAAACACAAATTTTTTTATATTTTTAGTTATTAAATATTTTTTTCTCTAATTCACTGCTATTCAATGGATGTATTATACAGTGATAGATCTATTTTCAATTATTAAAGGGTGCGGTGTTGTTTTTGTTTTGTGTTTTACAGTGCTTTTCAGGAGAACAGTGTGGTCCAAGTTCACATCAATCATATGAAGTAATCTTAAAATGTACACATTCATTGCCCGTGGGAGAGAGACGTGACATCTTGCTTTCCCACAACAATAGGTGAAGATTACAGCAGATTCGATCCTGGGCTAGTGCAAGAAAAAGTAATTAAAAATTATTAATTTTAGTAATCTAAACAATTAGATCTACACAATTCTTTAAGAATCATTTTATCTGTGCATTTGTAAGGAAATAGAAATCCAAATCTATTCTTAGGCTGATTCTTCTATAGATTTATATAAGTTCTGTAAAATAAAATATGGTAACTAATGGTGGGAATGGAGTTAGAGATCCCACCCTTGATTTAAATTTTGATGCTTGATGTATAGTGTGTAATTAAAAAGTTTATAGAGCAAACTCATTGTCAAAATTATGAAAAGATCGTTCCATGGGACGTTCAAGTTTTATTAGATATAACTTTTTAAAGCAAAAGAATTTTGAATGTTATAGTATGTTCATAGAAAACTATTTTTTTCTAAGCCTATTGCTCAGACTAATTGGTAAACTTCTGTTAGTTCTAATTATAAGTATTCGTGGATTTGGTAGACTAGGTCAATTTGGTAGGCTTAATCAACATAATCTGGCCCGATTATTTCAAATCAAATTGAGTTAGGTTAAATTAAAATATTTGCAATTATTATCAAATTGGATGGGTTTTGATGTCACACAAGACTCATTTTGACTCAACTCAGTATCATATTTTTATTTTATTTATAATAATTTTTATTTAAACTAAATGCTTAAAATATTAATTCTTTTCAATTTTTAATCACTTTTTCTTTTAAAATCTTATTTTTTTCTTTTCATTCCATTTTTATATATTTCTAATCTTAATTTTTTATTTCTTATTTTAAAAAATTAGTTTTTATTAATAAAAAAAGTTTATATATATATATATATATATATATATATACTTGACTCGGACCTGGTATAACCGAGCCCAAACCGGTCATTTACCAGGCTAAAATTAAGTCAGTCTGAGTTTTGAGTCTCTAAAATATGTTTGATATAAAACCAAATCAAGTACTGAGTCTTACAAAAACCCGACTCGTATTTATCACTGGATCTAATTTTAGGGGTCAAATTCAATTGGTTTCATGAGTTATGAAACTATTTAGTATTTTTCTTATTTTAAAGTTTTTAATTTATTTTGAAAAATTAATTAAAGTTTTTTATAAATACTCTCTTTATTAGTTTTGCACCATAGAATTTTGATGAACAATAATATTTTCAACTTATTCTCTCATTTAAAAGAAATCGTTATTTTCACGTTTTGTCGTTACACCAACAGTTGAGAAAGCACCAAAAATGATGTGTGAAGTAAATACGAGAATTTTTAAGAGGCCTAGAATTGAAAGGCTTAAGACTAAAAGAATTGAGACTTGGAGTATTCATTTATCCTTAAGAATTCAATTAACGAACTATTTATATGTATCCCTTTTAGGTGTAGCCAAGTATTTATAATTCAATCCGAACAATAATAGGAATAAACAAAATTTATGAGAAAAGTAAAAAAATTGGTTACTTATTTTTATATTTTATGACAATTTTAGTTCATCACAAAATTATATTTGTATAAAATCAATCATTCACAAATTTAAATTTTATAAAATTGATCCCTCCATTTATATTAATAAGGGACTAATTTTGTATAATTTTTTAAGGATGAATTTGTCACGATATATGTATGAAAGATTAAATTATCACAAAATATAAAAGAGATGGACTGGTTTAATGCTTTTCTCCAAAATTTATACACCAATAAGTTTTGTCATTAGAAAAATTATCATGTATCATTTGGCTTAGTAACATGGATAGATTTAAGGGAGCATGTGTGATTTCATATAAAACTCTTAATTTAGTGTCTTAGTTAATAAGAATTCACTCCTTACATTATATATAAAAAATTTCTCATGTAATCTATATCTTATACTCAAACATTTTCGCCACAGTTAGATCCTAGAGCCATCCTTACTTATTAATTATTTTGCTCATAATTAAGAAATACACATACAAGAAAAAGAAAAAGGAAAAAATATATCTAATCCTAATATATTTAGATAATAGTTAATTTAATGTACTAATTTTAATAAAATTATTTTTTAAAAAAGCAAGACCATTAAAAAAATTATATTATTAAAATTGATATATCAATTGATACTTATGTGAATTATATATATTAAAATTGGCCAATATCTTATCTTTTTCATGCAAGGACCTCATTTGAAGCATGAAACACATTCAATGTGGTAGAGAGAAATGATCATTGATCTCGCAGACACAGTAGGGTGTAGCTTGTTTATAGAGTCTATAGGCGCACGCGAGACGTTGACATTAATGGGGATTGGATTAGCTCAAATATAAGCGATAAGCTGCTTAAGACGTACACCGCATTATAGGAGGTTTCCTAATCATAAGTCGACCAAAGCCAGAGACTCGAATTATGAGAATATTGATTGGGTTGACATATGTATCCCAAATGCATTGTGATCTCATGTACTCTTTTCCTGTTAAGCCATTAAGGTCAAACATTTACACATAATCACCTTTTAAAACAAGTTTATATATATATATATATATGAGTCACATCGCATTGTCTTATATGGCGGCTCTTTTGGTTAATCACCCTTGGTGCGTTGGAACTCACCTCGTGCTTCTCATTTTTATCAGAGTTATTATTATTATTATTATTATTATTAATATCTGTAATTTACTGCTCTTAATGAGGAGAGGCCAAAGTAATGAAAGGTCAATGCACGCACACCATAAAGACTATGGGAAAGCCCACATATAAAGATAACCGGAGAGGCCTTCCAACGCCCAAATGCAAAGCCTCAATCCAATTTTCACAAACCATAAATTTCCATCTTTGTTTCAACCTCCCATAGTTTCAGTGGCCCAAAAACAAAATCATGAAATCCAGCTTAGAAACGATTTACAGTTTAATCGCCTTATTGTGATCAAATCCAAAATAAATATTTATATTGATCAGTCGTATATGAAGTATTTTTTAATTTAGTTTTTAACAATATTTCTTTTTCCATTTAATTTCTTTTAGACAAGATATTTATCAATTTGGTTCCCAATAAAATTGTTTTATAAAATCTAGACTCTCACATAAATATTGTTTAAATTCAGTCTTTTATAAATAAAATAATTATAAAAAACATATTTCATATTTTAAAATTCATATATTTTTAAAATATATTAATGATAATAACAATATTATTTGTAATATCTACAAGAGGTTAAATTGAGAAATATCCATAAGGGTTGAAAGGAGATTATACCATATGTATATACACACACAATAATTTTCAATTAATAAATATAATATTTAAAAATAAAAGATTAGTTGAATTATTTTACATGACCAATATACGTGAAATAGGTTAAATATAGTTTATTAAACATTAGAATTTTTCTATCACAGAAGGTTAAAAATTTAATTTAGATTTTCAAATTTGTAAACTGATTTTTGATCGGTTTAATGCCAAAATCAACCAAGTTTTGACTGGTTCAGCCGATTCTTCACCAATTTTTTTTTTTAAAATCAATTTTAAGAGTCAAATGGATCAGAACCGTTAATGGTTCATGGGTTTTGAAGAAACCTTTTGTACCCATGAATTATAACAAAACAAAACAAAACATTTCTTACACCAAATACTAAACATGCTTTAAAAAATATGTTCTGTTGCTTACCTTTTTAAAATTCAAGGGATGTTTTCTGATATTTTAAAATTCACGTATCCAATTCTTGATTTAAAAAATTTTATATTTGAATTCAATAATTGAACTTTAATTAATTCAACGGGATAAAATATATTTACTTTTAAGTCTATATCAGCAAGTTAAAACCAAATGTTTTTACTGTATATCACGAATAGCAATATTCTAACTGTAGAGTAAATTATCTACATCTCAGACTCGTTATCATCTTCGCCATCATCATTCATGTTCACGAAAGAATACAGTCACCAAAGTCCCTCTAGACTAATCTACTCCATGAGAAGGTAAATGATTGAGAGTTACATTGAGGCGAGGTTTCTCACAAGTGTCGACAATCTCATCGTCGGGTCTGAAGTCCTTGAAGCTCGCTAACCTCCCCAGTTCTTCAACTTCTCCGATCACAAGGTCCAACTTCGCCACCGTCTCCACAAGCAAAGAAGCAAATGCAGCAAAAGGAAGAGCCTCAGAGAACTCGAGGCTTGTAATGGCGATCTTACTCAACTGGGGTCTCAGAACCTTTCGCTCTGTATCTGCTGCTTCCTTGGATTGCTCTGAATTGGCCCTTTTGGTCTTCCATTCCAGCAATGCAGAGGAGTCCGTTTTGACGCTTGGCAGTAACACCGACGAGTTATCCTTCTTGCTGTGCTTTTTGTGCCCTGCTGCTGCTGCTGCGAGCATGTTGGTGGCTTGGGTGTCGTCGGAGCCCAGGAAGAGGCGAGGCTGAGACTTTATGGCGGTGTTGAGGTCCTGTAAGGCTTCGTGAAGATGATCGGAGAGTATTTCCGGCGAGCAATGCCGGCCATTCCTTATGCTGTTGGCTAGTTCTATCAGTACTTTTGTTACCTCTGCTGCCACCCTTATGCAGGGGTCCTTGAACAGGGCTCGAACTGATCGTGGAGTCTTAAATTTAAAAAAAAAAAATTGAAATTATAGGAAATGAATTATGAACTAATAATAGTGGGATTACTATAAAATTGTGCATTAGATTAGATGTTTATATTTTCATTATTAAGTTACTTCAGTCAAATGTGACTTAGGGTGTGGTTTCATGGATGGTATGACAGTTGAAAATGATAAGAAATAAAATAGTTGATATAAATTAAATAATTATTTAAGAATTTGTTTTAAAATGAAATAAATGGTAAGACGGTATGTTAAAGATTTTTTTTCTCATCCCAAATTCAAATTATTTTTGTCCCTTCAAATTAAGAAATTTATAGTAAAAGGTAACAAACAAGTGATATAATTATAATTGTACGTATACCTTTTTTACAATTGATTAAGATTACATTCTAATTATATAAATAATATTAAAATATAACTTATAAATTATTATATTTCATTAATGGCTCTCCTAACAAATTTTTGGATAACATGACTTGTCATCTCTCACTTTCCTTTTACATTTCATTCGATTATTTGTAATCACATTCCTTTCAGTTCCTTTGCAAACTCCCGAAGGTATGATTGCGCACTACTCTCCTGTGTTATATATATATACGCATTCTTGGTTCTAGGGTTATATATATGTGATTACTCAAGTGTGATACCTGAATTTCTGTTCTCAAACAACCATGCAGGGCCACCACTGTGTACCCAAATTGGCGAAGAACAGCTCCCACTTTTACATACTGCTGGCATGGAAATCTGTGACAGTACCTTGAATGCCTGGGCTCCCAACTTGCATGCAATGCCTATACTCAACACAATATATATGTGAGTGTGTGAGTGTGTGTATATATATATATGAATAAGCATTAAGCAGCTTCAAAATCTATTTTTAAATATGCACATGTATTAAAACGAAGGAAAATAAAAATAGAGAAGCATCTGGGGTTAATTACCAGTGTTTCATCAGTGGATTTCGAGTCCAAAACAGCCTTATAACCTTCGTATATAGGATCCTCGGATGATTTTATGTGTTCCTTTTCTTCCACTACACCATCTTTGAAGTACTCATTAACACAAGCTGCAACATTTTACTGCCCTAAGTGCCATGAAAGAAAAAGAAGAACAAGGAAAAAATTAAGAAGAAGGTAGGTAGTGAAATACATTTGTAATACATACCTTCTATAGAATTGGCAAGGCCTTCGAGCTTGAAGATAGTGGAATTATGGAGGTCTTCTCCAGACCAGTTTGGGAAAACGAGAAGGCTCATGAGAAGGCATATGGCACAGCCTATGGCTATGGTGGAGAAGCGATCTTGGGCAATCTTCAACACATTGTCAACTCGATAGCTTGACACTGTAATCAAATTAAAGGTCAAGAGAAAGATGACTACACCGTAGTCGTAGTTCTTCTTTATGTAGGGAAAGAACCTCATGTATGTTGCAGCAGCTCCTGCCACATCAAAATTTGGAAATTAAAGTTAATATTAATAGAAAACATTTTTATTAGGTTTTGTTTAGGATTGTCATGAAATTTTTATAGAAGTTGTGATCTATAATATGAAATGGTTGAATAGACATACAAAATAGTATTTGATAAATATAGGATAAAAGATGTTGTAGATATTAGACATTAATTACGAATGGTAGATATCATTCAGGATTAAATTTAAGTAAAATTCCCTTATAAATACAAGGCATGTTTTATAGTCTTCTAAATCTATTAAAAAAAAAATTAATTTATCATATTTTATAGGAGAATCTGATCCAAAAGTGTGCACCAAAATTTTTTTCTTATTATTGAATCAAATATATATACGCATGCAGTTCTAAATTAGGAAGGATATGCTATATATATATATAATTTAGGAAGCTAACAGTTTTTAGAAAACATTCCAATTTTTTTTAGCCACATCAATTTCAAAAAAGTATTCTAGGAGATACTTAAACAAGTGTTGCTTTTGAAAGAGGGTAAAAAAAGTATTACTAAACATAAATATGTGATCTTTTTAATAAAAAAGCATTAGCATCACATGTGACACCATTTTCAGATTGTTATTATTCAATCAAAGGTATGGCTTTCTTGTTTGTCCTTATTTTTCTTCTGCTCTAAAATTTGATATGTAGTTGTCAATTGAATGAACTAAGGTAATAAAATTT
The DNA here is from genome assembly GCA_037074485.1 of Delonix regia. NCBI lineage: Eukaryota > Viridiplantae > Streptophyta > Magnoliopsida > Fabales > Fabaceae > Delonix > Delonix regia. The sequence continues at coordinate 4,536,836 of CM073461.1, forward strand.
GATAAATTAAAACAAAGAGAATGAGTTACACTAATGAATATTAACAGAATCATCCAAAATGCCCATTCAAATTCAGAAAGGACAGTTATTAGAGAGTCTCTTACAGCCTGATCCCTTTCGAACTTGTAAGCATATATACCTATAAGAAAAACTGCAGCTCCAATGTAAACAGCTTGAAAGACCCGACCAGACGCATTTGCAATATACTCTATAACAAATGCTAATAATCCAGCTAACAGTGTCCCCAATCCTCTATTCAGCCCTTTGCATAATGTTGCTCCTGCAAACCAATCAAAACAAAGTCAGAAAAATCATAATCCACCAATGACTTTTTGCTTCATAGTACTGAAGTTGTCTTCATATGCATGAATATAATCTGGGTTTGACTAACAGAGAGGAAAAAAAAAAGTGACCTGCAGTGAACTCAAGCACAACAACGACGGTCATGACAGCCCAAATAGCATTCGGACCAAAATCTTTGAAGAGTGGCTCTAACAGATAGAGCAAAGAGACGAGAGTGAGAGACAAACCCACTTTCACTGCATGGATCACCCTCCTTGGGTCTTCACGTCCAACCTTCCACGTTGTTCCCCATGCCATACTCGGAAACCTCTTCACTTTCTCACCAAGTCTATTCATTCTTTTCTTCAAATCCCATCTCAATTCTCCAGCCATTGCCATTTCCAAGCCTGCATGAACCTTAGGGACCATTTTCTTCCACTGTTGTTCTCTTAAGAACATGAACCCACAAGCAACAGGTGAATCAATATTGTAATAGTAATCTTCGAAAGGGAACTAATATGTTTGGAAGGGATTGTGGGGAGTCTTGATGTGTGTGATGGGAGGCCCAAGTTTCTCCAAGATGCATGTGGAGACTTTATATTGGTGTAGGAGAGGGAGAATCTAGTGATGTCATTCCTGCATTCACAAGCATTCCATTAAAGTACACAACACTTTTAGGTGAGTAGTTTTCGCAAGTCTTAGAAGTCAACATAAAGAAGAAATTTAGGTAATCAACTTCTAATCTTTTAAAATAAAAAATGATCATAATAGTGGTGGGAAGCTTCCGTAATCTGCTAGTAATTGTAGGTTGCTTAAATAGCTCGAACTTTGTTACAGAACATGTCAGGAGCATAGTAATCAAATCGTAATATGAATCGCCAATCAGAAAGTATATTTTTGAATTACGAATCGTATAACGTATCGAATCGTAAAATTCTAAAAAATAACTTGAAATATAAAATATGACATATGTATTATGAATAAAATATTTAAAATAAATTTTTAAAAATCTTATTATTCATATGATTTGTTAGTAATTAATTCTTGAAATAAATTCAAATAATATTTTCTTTGCTTTCTTTATAAAAAACATAGATTATGCTTATAGCAATACAATAATATAATACCAATTCATTGATTTTTCACATTTTTAAATTGCAAAGTCATGTTATTCTACCATATTAGTTTAAATTGTATTATTCATACTTGATTAAGCAATGTATTCATATTGCTAGTTTTATAATTCGTTGCAAATCGTAAGATTCAATTTATGAATCATACGCTTTATAATTACTTCTGATTCAACCAACGATTCATATCGTTAGTTTTATGACTCATTTCGAATCGTAAGATTTTGATTACTATGGTCAAAAACATATTTCATTTGTAGATTCTAATTCTATGGTACGTTCATTATGAGGAGAACAAGAATGATATATTGAACTCAATAAACATGCTAATGGAAAATTCTAGGCCAGAATGAATATAGAACTTTTTTCTTATTTTGCTTACTTCTTTCTTTTCTTTAAACTAAATTGTTTTTCTAATTTTGACAGGTACTAAAAAATATATATAACATATATTATGACGGTGACAGTCACAGACTTTGCCAAGTAAGTGTACGTACAGAGGTACGATCCAACTACTTGATTTAGTAAGTTCAACGAAGAGGGAAACTCTTTTTCTTAATGTTTCATGACTACTGCTTCTGAGCTTTGTGCATTTGATTCATTACTTTGTAGGTTTCAGCTGTGCCTATAATGGTGATTGACATGTAAGTGTGTGGATGGTTGGGTCGGATATGTACAGAATCGTCCTGGTTCACCTACTTCAGAAGCAGGGGGGTTAGCATTATTTGCTTGGCATTAAAAACTAGAGAGGGAGCCTCACTAAGGTCAACATCGGTCGGATTTAATGAGAATGCATCTGATGATCAATCTAATGGACTAATATTTGGGGTGTGAAAATTATCATTTAAAAATGATCCTTTTTTCTGTTAAGCTAAGAAGAAAAGAATTCAAATCGATTGACTTCGGTTGTATTAGTGGCGTTTTTTTTTTGGTCAATATATTAGTTGTGTTTATTCAAGTTACTTCTCCAAAATATTTTTATTTTGATAAATATAACAATACATACATCTTAAATCTTTAAACCTTCCGTCAAATTAAATGAATCTAATTTTTCACAAAAATTATATATCTTGCATTGAACTCGTTTAATTCTTTGAGATTTGGCTAAATTGAATGAGTTGACGCAGTATGTAACGAGATTCTATATATATTAATACAAATATAAGAGGTAATACAGTAAAGATATCGCAATATGTTAAAATATATATATATTATTCTATAATTTAAATGAAATATCATATTTAATACGAGTGTGATACAAATATTTAATATAATATAACTCATATTTGAAATAATCACACTTTCAAACTGGGATAGCCTGATCAGTGTTCAAAGCCAAAGGTTCACGGGAAATACAAGAAATAATGGACCATAATATTAATTAATGGACATTGCTAACCAAAGGAAGTGTGTGACTATTATTTTGTTGACCTAACTTTATGAATCAGATTCGTCGTGTTAGCTCATTTTTGTTGTTACTAATAACAGCTGTTGCTCTCACCAAAGTAAGGTTGATATTTACATGTAAGAGCGGTTCTCTCGTGCATTCTCAACTTCTCCATTTGAAGCTCAGTTTTCACCATCTGGCACCATTTTCCGGCTGCCACCTGTCCCTCTTCTGTTTGTCTCACAAATTTCTGTAATATAATTGACGAACTCATGATCGAATGGTCTATAAATTGTCATCAATACAAAAGATTTTGGAAGGAAAAAAAAAGAAGAAAGATAAATAAATAGGAATGGCTTGTTGACATAAGAAAAGTGTCGTAGAAGTGATCTCTGAACCACAAGAACTTCACAATAATGTATTGAAAGATTACATTGAAGAGGCATCAATCAGCATTCTCTACAGAAACCTTAAATAAAATTGTGCAGCGAATTGAAAGATTACAATCGAAAACTAATACTTACAAAGAATGACAATCTAGATACTGTGAGGATGTGTAATATATTTATAATATATATATATATATAATATATGTGAATACAAAAAAATATTATTATGAAGCAAAATTATAAAATTATGAACAACAAAGATTTTATTTAGAATTATTTTATCAAAAATTACCAAAATTAATATCAGAAATGATACTTGAAGACTATAGAAAATCAATAGATGAAAGACAAATGCAATTTATAGATACCATGAGAAGAAGAGAAGATTATTTAAGAGAATATTTATCAAACAAATGTAAAGAAGCATGGAGAATATAAAATACTATAAAACAAATAAAATTATACTAAAATGTGAGAACTAGAAACACCTCATAGATGAGGATGTAAAGTAGAAAAAAAAATAAAGGAAGAAAAAAATATTCAAAACCCTATAATAAATATAAATTCAAAAGATATCCTGAGAATAAGTTTAAAACCTATTATAAGCCAAGAAAATATTTTACAAAAAAAGGAAGAAAAATTAATTATAAGAAAAACCTAAGAAAATGTCAATGTTATAATTATGGACAAATAGATCATATATCTACAGAATGTATAAAACCAAAAAAATAAAAAAAATAATGAACATAATGGAAATAGATGAAGATTATGGGTTAGAGCTAATAGAATATTACATATTACCAAAAAATGAAATAGACATAGAAAGATCAAACTTAGAAATATAACATGACTATAGAATAAGGAGAATCAAAAAGTAGTTTAGACCAAGAATCAACTAGTTCAAAAAATACTAAATATAATTATATAGAAGAAGAAAATGAGATTAATATGAAGTAAGGAGAATCTAGTAACCAACAATCACATGAAAGTAAGGAATATGAATAGTATGAAGAATACGGAAATATTGAAGAAGGGATAGTGGAATGAAGAATGCAATTTAGTCAAAATAATATGATAAAATAAGAAACAAAAAATTAAATTTAACACCTCAGGACTTAAAAGATGTTCTGAATCAATAATATGGTTAGCTGTCAGGTTATGGTATCAGAGTCATGTTTGGTTATAATGAAAGGAATATATGAACCTTAATCTCCTAATTTATTCTAGAAGTTTCATTTTTAGTTTCTTTGCAATATTATATGTTTAATTCCATTATTTATTTTGTAAATTTTAATGGATGCATTAAGTAAAATAAAACCTCAAATATATTATATAGATGAAAATAAATTACCTAGTAGTTCTTACATACCTATGGAAAATGAATCTCTAATAGCCACTCTATTTATTTTAGACAGAGAAGGAGATAATACATTTAATAAATTAAAATTGGACAAATATGTTTTTAATGAAACATTCAGGATGTTATGTTAACCCTAATATAAAAGATGATTTAGATGTAATAATAGAAAGACTACCTGGAAAGACTAGAAAAATAATTAAAAGGAAAAACTAGGAGATAGAGTTAAATGATTGTATGAATTAGGAAAACCATTAGAACAGAAAGTATATGAAATAAAAATAGAATTAGAAGAAGTAAAGATAGTTATAAAAGAAATGAAAGATTATATAAAAATGATAGGAAAAATTATGGGAATAAAAAATGAAAATAATGTAGTTGAAATAAAACAAGGGAAAGAAATAAAAATGATGAAACTAATGAGAGGAGTACTATTTGAAGAAAAAATAGAAGAAGAAATAATAGAACAACTGATAAATGACAGTATTCATGAAACACGAGAGTAGTAGCAGAAAAGATACATAAAGGACAAAAGATAATTAATAATAATCCTTGGACAATATTTGATGAAATTATAAAAAAGATAACCAAGAAGAACTAAACAAAACCATAATAAGTAAAACCACATAACAAGAACAAAAACAAATATATGATTAGCTTAAGGTAGAAAAACCAACTAAGAAAGACTTTGAATTAATGGAAATAGCCTATCAAATAGGATCAAACTTATCAGGATTTATTGAATCCTTTGATTTCAAAGAGAAAAATAAACAAATTAATATGATGCAAATAATAAAAGATTTAAATCAAGATGAAATTGAAGAAAGCATGGGAAAAGAAGAAAAAAAAAGCTTAGAAGAAATCCAAAAACAATTAGGACAAATGACAATAGACTATAATGGACAAATAGAAAATGAAATTAATATGCAAAGTGGTATAAGTATACAATAATCAATAAACCAAGATCCTCCAAATTCTCCTAATATAAATAGTCCAGCTTATAATATGAATACAATTAGCGGAAGTAGACTCACAAAAGAAGAAGAAATAACTAATGAAGAATTAAGACATAAAGAACTAATAAGAACATAGGATTTAACTTATTTATATGAAACCACCTATACACCAACTTCAAATAGTAGTTTTGTACCAACACCATTAGAGCAATATGGAACTAGACAAATTCCAAATTTAGGAATATGGTTAAATTTAGATTGTAATCTAGACAATGAAAAAAGAATAGAAGAATGGACTAAAACACAATTAATAGCCTTAATAAATAGAAATATAGGAACAAGTGCAATAAATTTATTAATAGAATCAAGTTTTACAGGACTAGTTCAAGATTAGTAGAAGAATAAATCACACAAATTCAAAGAAAATGCTAGGGCATTAATTGGAATAACAACTAGAAAAGAACTCTATGCAACCCTATTAAGACAATATAAACAATTATTGAGAAATGAATTTATAGGAAAAAGTGTAGCAGCAAATGAAACAACAAAAATAGATATGGCAATATCAAAACTTCATCAAATGGAAGTCTGTACATTAGATCTAAAGGATTTAAATCAATATATATGTGAATACAAAAAAATATTATTATGAAGCAAGATTATAGAATTATGAACAACAAAGATTTTATTTAGAGTTATTTTATCAAAAATCACCTAGATTAATATAAAAAATGATACTTTAAGACTATAGAAAATCAATAAATGAAAGACAAATGCAATTTATAGATACTATGGGAAGAAGAGAAGATTTCTTAAGAGAATATTTATCAAAAAAATGTAAAGAAGCATGGAGAAATATAAAAGATTATAAAAACAAATAAAATTATACTAAAATGTGGATAGATTCCATCTGTCTTCTTCCACATGCCTTTTTCCTTCAGTTTAGATTAGCACAACCTTCTGTTATTTCCTACAGGAGGTGTGATTATTTTATAATCTAAGCAACATAATATTAACAATATAATTTATGATATTAGTGAACCAATAATATGATTAGCAATCAATTTACATAATCATAACTCTTTGATTATAATTTCGGGAAATAATCCCCTTGACCTTCTATAGAAGTTTTAGAATTCCATACCTTAATGATCTTCTTCTATTCTTGATGTAATGTTGAAATTGATAGAAATAGTTAGTACAAATCCAAATAATGAACTCAAAAGTACATGAACAAATATTTTATTGATGGAAATATTGGTATATAAGGATAGTTGAGGGAACTAAAGGGTTTTGAAGGTAGAACACAAGAAAGCTTCAGAGAATGCTTTGAGTGCTCAATGCCTTATAATGATAATTACATGTCTTTTTATACGCCGGGGATGCCCAACCTTTCCTATCTACAATTACAGATAATTGTTGTGCTGGCTAAATTATTGTCCTTGTTTCACTATTGAGCAGAATTATTGTCCTTGGTTTACTGTGGAGAGATTCCATCTATCTTTTTTCATGCCCATGATCTTATCTTCTTTACTGTTCTTTTACTTTGTGGGCAACAAACTTTGTTCATCTTTTACTTTGCCTTTTTGCTTTTACTTTAAAGGTGCCCTTCTTTTTGCTGTCTATTCACTAAGCACATCTAATGATGTCTATGGCTTTTTATAATATTTGGCTTCTTTTTCTCTTTCCTTGCAATAATTATAGTCATGACTAGTATATTCAAGTAATTGCTGGCATATTTTTCTTTTAGTTGTTTCAGGATTTCCATCTTGTTGATTATTATCCTATCATACCATAATGCGAATTGTTTACTTTGGTGACTATTTTTCCCTATTGAGTATATATATATGGTGTGGGACCGATGAAGTAAGTCCATTGGGTTTCATCACTTGTAATGGTTCTATTCATCTCGGTGAAAATACTATTGAATTCTGGGGCTCTAATTCTTAAAATATTGTTTGGGAAATCTTCATTTGGAATTTCTTCTTTTTATTCTTAGTCAACTTTAAAAGGTTTCTTGGTAGTTCCAAATTTAATGAGATTAATGGTAGGACAAAATTTTTCTGGAGTTATTTCTATGATGGTGGAGTAACATCTAATGTAAACTCAATATTGGATAACTATTCCAAAATAATGTTTGGTAGAGTCCCAACTAGATTGAGGAAGTTCACTAATTTCATTCACAGTAAAGGAAGAATAAATGGGCTGGATTAATCCATAACTATATAAGGTTTTAACTAATTATGGATTGGCTCCAAGGTGAATAATGGCTTTATTTATATCAAAATGGGAAATATATTTGACTAATGTACTTGGGAGTTTTAATTGGTTGAGCTTACTAATGAGAAGTTTGAATTATTGAAATTGTTCTAGAATTCTAAAAATATTAAGTGATCTTAGTGGTGGAGTGGACGTTGAAGCCTAAGTCTTGGTTGGAGTTGATGGTTTAATGAGTTGGCTAGAGGATTTCAGAGATTAAGGTAAGCTAGATTCTTGGTTTCTTTTTGGTTGGGCTTATGTCTAGGCTTTGATAATTTCTGATAGAGGAATTATTTGGTTTTTTGGCTGTGAATTAATTTAAGAAAGGGCTTTTAGGTCTTGAACTGCTTTAGGCATTTTGTCTTTCTAGTTGTGCTATTTTTCTTTCTAAGTTTTCCTCATGGGCATTTAAATTTCCCACAAAGGTACTTAGATTGTTCAAAGAATAGTGTGGTCATTCAAGGAATTAGTGATATGAGATATTTGAGTTTGTATTTGGACATTGAGTAGTCTCATATTCATCTAAAAAATATTTATCTTCAAAAGTATTTGTTCAATACGGGTATCATTACTAGTAGTTGCCTTGGGAAGATTATTATTTGTTTGCTTATTGGGCTCCATTATTGCTAAAATAATTAGCAATCGAGTTATTCTTTCGTTTAACATATTCAACTTCATAATCATAATGGGCTAAATCAGTTTACCACTTAATTAACATTTTATTAAATAATTTTATAGCCCTAACTCCCATACTTAACCAATGTTTAACTTTGAGTATTATCAATTATTATAATGAAATGAGAATTTACTATCAATAATTCAAATTTTTTTACTGCATGTACTATTGCTAAAAATTCTTTTCAATTAGAGTGATATCTACTTTGACTATCATTAAATTTTTCACTGGCATATCTTGTTATTATTTTTATTTCTTCTTCATTTTCATGATAAAGAGTTGCTCCCCAATAGTTTTCAAAGGTATCACTATATATAATCCAATTTATTGGTTCCTTAGTAGGAATTGTTAATTTAGGTAACCTTTGACATAATTACTTTATTTTGTCTATAATTTTTTTTGCATATTCTCGTCCCATTGCCATAATGTTTTGTCTACTGCTAATTTAGATACTTTAGTGGTATATTTAGAATAAAACTTCTAGCTTGGTTCACTATTCCTTAAAATGATTAAAGTTCTTTATTTGTTGTTATCTTAGATAAATCTACTACTTTATGGCTTATATGTTCTTATAATTCAATTCCATCTTTAGAAATGTAATGTCCTAAAAATTCTATCATAGTTTTTATCAATTCTACTTTTTTGAGTAATATATTTAATCCTTTATTTTTTATTAATTAGGTGTCGTTCATGTTCTTCTTTATTACTAGAAAATATTAATATACCATCTATGTATATTATTGTAAAATCTCTTATTGGTATTAATAAATTTTGTTACATATTCTTAGAATATAATTGGGCTATTATATAATTTCATGGAAAGACATTCCATTCATATAGTCCTTATAAGGTAGTGAATGTTGTGTACTTTGACTATCTTCTTCTAGTTTTATTTGGAAAAAAATCCTTATTTGCAATCAAATTTGCTATATATTTGTTTTCCCTTTATTAGGTTAAATAATAATTCTATCTTTGGTATTGGATATCTATTTATAATTGCTATTTCATTTTATTTTTTTCATAATTAATGATGCTTTTTATTTTCCCCTTTTTCTTCACTATGTTTTATTAATATCATCACCGGTAAGCAATAATTTAATCTACTTTCTTGTATTAAATCATATTTTTTTCATTTTATTTATATGTATTATAAATTCTTTTTATCATTTTTTGTCTAGGGATAGGGTTTACTTTTTATTTCTTTGCTATAGTCTAACAATTCTATTTTTGCCATTGGTTTAGATTTTTCCTAATGTATTAATGGGTTATCATCATAATTATCTAATAATCTTTGTTCTATGGTTTTCCCCTCTATATATGTTATTGCTAATCTTTTTTCTTTTATCTCTATAGGTTTTGCATTAGGTATAAATTGAACTTCATTTTCTGTTTTCTTTTTTAAAAAACTATGTCAGTTTTATTATCTATGCTTGGTGTTTACATGATGTTGTTAATACTAAAGCTTTTTGTGCAAAATGTGATGATATATATTGTTCTAAGAAGTTCATTCCTAACATGATATCTGGTGTGCCTTCATTATATTGGTATAATATAGGAATTTTTAATCCGTAGTTTCCTATCTGTATTGGTACGTTTTTTTATGCTAATTTTATTATATGTATTTCTTTTCCTACACTAGTCATTTTAATAAGCTTATCATTTTTCCTTAATTCTGATAGCAAAATATTATATTTAGCTGATGTCATATTTGCTTATGTATCTACCATTGTATAATATTTTTTGGACTAATATTTTTTATAATTGAACTTGACCAATATGTAATAAAACTTCATTTATATCAATTTTAGTTTTTCTAATACTACTATTTGTTGGTTTATATTTATTAGGATTATGTTTCCTTGAATTCTATAAGGCTTTACTTGGTTTAAAATTTCTTATGCTAAGATTAATTTATTATCTAATGTGTCTTTAGTATTTATCCATAATTTTAATTTAATCATATTTCTTTTATTAAATCTTATTAAAGGCTCAGTTTTGTTTCTTCCTCATCTATTTGAATATTATTATTAGTATATTCTAATTGTATAATACTTTTTTTTTATCAGGTTCTACTAATGTCATTATTTCTTTTCATATTCCTTCTTTTTTTACTTCAACTAACACATAATCTTCATTTTGTCTTGTTAAATCTATTACTGCAGTTTTCCTATTGAATTCTACTAAACTGAAAGTTATTGGTATTTCTATTAATCTGTTTCCTTCATAATTATTATGGCTCCTTAATCTTAAGAGTCATCCTCTAGAGATAGATCTATAATATTCTATACTTCTTCTATGGGTAATATTTCTATTAATATCTGTTGGCGTATTTATTCTAATACTTCTTTCTATTGTATTATCATATTCTATTTTTCTAGGATTCTCATATTGGTTTATGTCTCTAGTATTATCTAATTCTATTTGTAATTGTCTTGGTATAGTTATTTTTGCTAGATCCATAGATAATTCTTTTAATATTGGCATAAAATTCTTTTCTATTGTTATTTTACCTTGGTTTTTCTTATATATTTTATGTTCATTAGAAAATACTAGTCCTATCATTCATGCTATACTTATTATTCTACTTCTTGATCACATGTTTATTCCTTTTAATTTATGGTATATAACTAATGTTTTGTTTATATTTATCTCTGCTCTGGATATAGCAAAATTAGTATTTATTGTAAATTTTAGTTTTTGGTATATTAGATTTCCATTTAATACTCTTAATATACTATTAGGCACATTATCAATAATTCTATTATCAAAAATTAAAAACTCTATTGATGTGTTTATTTCTACTCTAAAATAGGCTTTTATTACTCCTGATATATATATATATATATTTATGTGATCTCATCTTTTATAGATAATTTTCCTATTTTGTCTTCTATTAATGTCTTATTTATTAATGGTATTCTTAGTATTCTTTTTGTTTGTGTAGCTTTTATTGTATATTTCTTCTGTAATACTACACAAGCATATTTCTCTTTTTCTTTGGATATTATCATCTTTCCTATTTTTTCTATTACTCCTTGTTGTTTTAAGTCCTGAAATGTTAAATCTAATTCTTTGATTCTTATTTTATCATATTAATTCTGACTAAATTGCATTCTTTATTCTACTATCCCTTCCTCAATATTTATGTATTCTTTGTACTGTTCATATTCCTAACTTTCATCTAATTATTGGTTACTAGATTCTTCTTGCATCATATTAATTTCATGATCTTCTTCTATATAATTATATTCAATATTTTCTGAACTACTTGATTCTTATTCTAAACTACTTTTTGATTCTCCTAATTCTATACTCTTTTTATATATTTTCAAGTCTGATCCTTCTATGTCTATTTCATTTTCTTGTAATGTATAATATTCCCCATAATCTTCAATTACTTCCATTATGTTCGTTGTTTTTTTTTATTTTTTAGTTTTATACATTCTATAGATATATGACCAATTTGTTCACAATTATAACAATGGCATTTTCTCAAATTTTGCTTGTAATTAATTTTTCTTGCTTTTTGAAAATATTTTCTCGGCTTATAATAGGTTTACAACGATAACTAAGATTACGTAAGTGTAATGATAGGAGCTCTTTTGTTATCACGATCCTCAGAGCTTACAAAATATAGTATTAAAAAACCACAAAATGATCCACGACTCCGCTTGTACCTGCTTTAGGTGGAGATAATGATTCCAAAGTCCAAAAGAAATTCTTGTGTGTCCAAACGACATATACAATAACGCTTTTCTATGTGAATATATTGCTTACTTAGTTTCATTCATGATTAAAAAGTCGAAAGTTTGAAAAAAGAGGATATGGTATTAGAGCAAACTCTCCAATACTCAGAAGATGAGCCTGACCATTTAATTTGTAGTATAAATGAGCTAGCTCCTGCCTCAAGTAGAGTCACTAATTTTAATAATTTAAATATCCATCAAGCTATTACTGTTCAAACAAAGGCTACCCACGTCACAATCGATATAATGCAATTGCAGAACTTAAGCATTCTCGAATTTCAAGTAATAGCTTCGAGTTGTCAGCAATGGTCATTTCTCTCCAAAATGTAGCAAAATATAAAGCATCACCTTCATGTATTCTATGTTGCAGTAATTTTATAGGAGCATCAAAAGGTTAATGTTAGACAAAGAAAATGACTTGCTTATTTCTTATTTTCAAGCCAATAGCAGCAACCAAACAAAAAGCACGATATTCCAGGAGACGAGCTCATGCCAGGACTTGGCTTTTATTTACATAAAAATCCTGATTATGCTGACCCCTCACAGCACGCATTGTAAGATGAAAAAGTATAAAAACTCGGTAGCATATACTCAAAAACTGTCAGCTAAGAACTTGCCCCAAAAACGCGGATCTTTTGCTCAATTGGAACCTGGCAGCAAGGACAAGCAGCTTTACCCTTTCCCCCATACTCATCACTGCAACTAGCACACATAACTTGGTGAGCACAAGGCAAGAAAACAACAGAGACTTCATCTTTCATGCATATTATGCATTCCCTATCACAGTTGACTTCTTTATCTGAATAATCCTCCAGTTTATCTAATTCTTGAAGCAGCTTAGCAATTGTCTCTCTTTGGGGCTTTACACCTTCAGACTCACTAGCAGGTGAAATATCTGATTGGTGATTAAACTCGGCAGACTGAGCAGATTCTTTTAAGCGTGAAAGCTCCTGCTCAAGTCTTAGGAGATCATCCTTGTGGCGTTGGAAATCTATCTCTATCTTTAGGCGCAAAGCCTCCAACTTCCTCTTGTTATTAGCCTCAGCCGCTTCCTTAGAGCGTCGCTCCTCCTCAACTAGTCCTAAGGCTTCCTCCTTAGCCTTCAACTCCTCTCTCCACTTGATCTGTCATAAGATATTTTGCAGCATACCTTGTTCAGTAGAAGCATAGGCTCCAGAATGTACTTTGTCGTGAAATATTTTCAAGGAAATGGAGACACTTTTGGTATGTCTGGGAGTTGGGAGAGGAGGGGAAGGGAAGGAATCAAAAGAAAAAGCAAGGAAAGAGAATAATGAGAACGAAAAATTAAATTATAATTATCCTTCTGGACAACTAGGTCCAATATCCCCCAAATTGGGTGAACTTAATAATAAAGGAGAGAGGACAATGAAGGATTTTGAATGATTAGTTGAAAATCTTAAATTATCCTCCCCCAATTAACCAACTCTCAAACTACGAAGGGGTTTCAATGAAACCTTCCATCCCCTTCTCCTCAATGATCTCCCCTCCAAAAATACCCTAAGAAGAAAACTAAAGAAGCACCAGACAGAAACACAAGTTTTCACAGCATCAAATTCATATGGAAGATAAAGTGCGTGGTAGGTAACCAGGAAAAAAATGTTTTATCAGGTCCAACGATGATAAAATCATAGTAAACTGATCAAAGACTTGAATGGCATTGATGGAGAGAATATTAAAGTATAACTATTATAATACCATTATCATAATAGCTACTAATAACCAGATAATTTCATTTCCAGGATTATGAATGGAAAAACAACTACGTATAATATGATATAGGATTATCAAGGACATAGGTCCTTGACACACCAACAGATAAGTACATAGATAAGCAGCAATCCATTGCTGATCATTGGAACCAATTTATCTGCAGCAATTACTTCCTCCAAAATATTAGTTGAATTAGAGTTCCTTCAATTAAATGGAATTCAATTTCCTTTTGGTTTTAAACTGGGTATACAAACATAAAAGGTAGAAAGAACTATAAACTCTATTTCAACTCGGAAAATAAAAGATAAAAACAAAAGATATAAATTTGATCTTAATTGAAAGCATCATATTTCAATTGAAAACTAGAAAGAATAATGATAAATTGACTTGAGTTTAAACCTACACTCAGACTGTGGAGATGTATCTCAAAACATGACTGAGAAGAGGTTTGTTTGATGGGCATTTGTTAAATGTGATAAAACATCATAATCATATTGAAGATTCCACCCAAAGAAAGATTTTTTTTTGTTTTAGTTGCCAATAACAATATAATGTTGAAAATAATGGTGGAAAGCACATCATGTTCAACTAGGTAGCTGTTCCATTTGACTGGCTTGAATAATGTTAGTCAATATATGCTACATCCCACGTAAAGGTACTCCAATATAAGCATATTGAAATGTGTTTCACTTAATTGGATTAGAATGGCATTAGTATACTATCGATTATGCTATATGATGATGATTTCTTTTAGGAGGACAAGTAAAACATCACATTTCATCATAAGCTAATCAAAGATACCACCTTAAGGAATATCTACTGTGCTAATTGGAACTCAAAATTGAAAACTATAGAGCAGACAGCAGCATTTCAAGTATGTAGTTGTTAATTTGACTATGTAAATTTGAATAAGTGTATGTAAATACATTATCCTGAGACGCCAAGCACATGAGTGTGCACACACACTACTAGTACAATTTGACGTCCAACATGGAAGGAAAAATAATAACATTTCATCTTTGTAAAGTCACAATTAGTTGCTCAACCCTTATTATTACAAATAAATACAAGCCCTATAATGTAAGACATGTTAAACAACACATTGTGGACTTTAAATTCAAATCAGATATACACATGCGATCATTCAGACTTAGATACGAACAAAGGAACTTTATGTAGAAACTAAAGATTTCAAGGTGATAGCAATAAACTGTGTTTATATTTAATGCCTTTCTAGGTCGTTCTTGAGATATCTGATCTTGAAATTTGTATTTCTTTTTTCCTTTCTTTCCCTTTGGCTTCTTTTTATGAGGTATGTGTGTGTGATATTGTTGATAGATAAACAAATTTAAGGGGAAAAAAAACAAAAGGAGGTGGGGGAGAAGAGCACACCTCTGCATCTTTCTGACGCTGTCTAATCCGGACCAATTCTTCCTGTATCTCAGATATCTTCTCTTTTTCACCTGAAATCTCCTGCTGCAGCTGAGCTTTCTGTTTTTCCCATGCTAGAAGCCTCTTCAAACACTTTTTCTCCCTCTTTGCGACTTGCAAGCAAGTCGTGACTGATTCCGAAGCACTTAATTTGGAAGCCTCCATCTCTGCTTTGATTTCTGCATTCTCTGTCTCAAGCCGTCTCACAGCTGCATTTGCCCGGTCCACTTGACCACTGGCCTTTCTTAAAGCATTCTCCATCTCTGAGAGTCTTTTCATGGTTGTGTCCTCAAGAGCCTGTTTCCCTTTCTTCAATCTCTGAGTCTCCTCTCTTTCCATCCTCAACATTTTCAGCTCAGTCAGATCATTGCTTAGCTTTCTTGCAGCTTGCATTGCCTTCTGATGGGCCCACTCTTTCCGTTCCTTTACCTGTTTCTCAAGATCTTTAATCTGATGAAACAGAGTGACTATCACCTCATCTTTCTGATCTTCTGTCACAAACTCCAAATTCTCATCAAGATTCAGATCACGGAATTTACTCAGCACAGAGTTCACAGCATCTTGATTATTGAGATTCTGAGAATCCCCAGACTGCTCAGCTGGGACATCAGTCCCAGATACAGCTGAAGAATCCAAACTTGACAAAGTGCTATTGCTGGGAGAGACCTTAGCATGCGTCTGCAGTTGTTTTGAATTTGCCCTAAAACCAGCAGCAAACATTGCAACATTTCTTTTCAATAAAGACTTCAGTGAAGGAGAAAGGTTAAACCTCTTGGGCAATTCAATATCTCTCTGTAAAGTCATATCTGCAGCATAAGAGAAGAACCCATTCACCGGGAGATCTGAGCCTCCTCCATTTCCAAATCCCCAACCGCCATGAAACCTACATAAAGCAGGGGCCAAAACACCAGCTGAATTGTTAACAGTCTCAGCGGCACTAGGAGCTGGACAACCACTACCTGGGGCAGGAAGCACTGGAATTTCCATAGTGCTCGCCCGTCCTACATGAAGATCACTCATAAGCAAACACCACATAGCATCGCCTTTACTCAAATGCGGCCTGACTTGTTGCAGCAAAGAGACCATACCTGCCACAGAGTACTCCTCCAACTGCCTCAAGTCTGAGAAAACAGGATCGGACTCATCCAAATTGGCATTGCCACTACTACTACTACTAGTACTGCCACAATTACTGTTCAAATAAGCCAATGAGTTATGCAATATATTGGTTAACACATCCATTGCACCATAGCAGTGCCCATTTCGCAATATTGCTTTGATAGCAACGTCCTCGTCGTAGCCCAATGTAACAAGCTTTGATACAGCTTCATTATATAAATATTCTAAGTTTTTCAACAAAATTTCTTCTAATTGTTCTTCGGTGCAGTAACCCCAGCCAGTTTCCTCGATATTAAGGGTAGAATTAGGGTTAGGGTTAGAGTTGGAATTTGGATTTTGAGAAGAATCGCTGGGAGTCAGATGACTTTTCAACGGCTTGAGGCCCGATTCCAGTATAGATTTGGAGATGGAAGCATTGTCTATATAACAGCAAGAATCCATATCGGCTTTGGTTGATCGAGGTCTCCGATTCGCTCGGAAGTGCTTTTCCCTTACAGTGCAACCCATCTATCAATTTGTACATCGGCGTATGCAAGAAAAAAAAACGATAAGCAAAGACAAATAAAAGCGGGGTGAAGGAGGAACAGTCTCCGAATGAGAATGAATAAATGAAATATGAAGGGCGATGAGAAAGACTCACCGAGATCGAAGAAGATCGCCGTCTGAGTCTGTTCTGAGTTTTCTGAATTCAAAGAAGAGAGCTATCAAATTTTGATATCAAGAAGGCAGCATGCAGAGATGAAGCCTGTACATATAAATACACTCACTTTTGATCAGGAGCTTTATGCTTTGCCTGTGGTTAGGTGTTTTTGGAATTTTATTTTTTTATTTTTTAATTTTTTTGTTGGTTTTGTGTTAAGTGATCTGAATCACATAGCCGGATACACAATTTGGGTTGTGGAGACCATTGATAAGGTTTTCCGGGTTCGAATAACATTCTTGTGTCCATTATTATAGATGGTCCCCAAAATTATCAATTAAATTTCAACTTGAATTGTATATATTTATTTAAATTAAAATGAAATACATGAATATCAATGTAATCACTGATAAACTAGCAGTTCATATAGCATCAGCTAAAAATTAATGAATATTTTATGTTACTAGTTTTTTTGGGCACTAATTTATGTTAATAGTTTAATTTTAACTCTTATTTAAAAAAATTAATAAATCAATTCAAGATTTTCAAGTTTAAGCGGTTGATAGTCAATTAATATTGTCGTTGAATGACTTAATCAGATAAATTTTTACATGCATCAAGTACGCGTAGCTCTAACAACTAAGATTAATAATAGTAAATTATATATATACTAATTGAATTTTAATAATTAAATATACATGAAAATAATTCCCTCAAAAAATGTTCCTTCATTTACAATCTTTCTGGTCCTAGATTAGATGACGTGGCATATTTCCAAACTAAAGCAAGTGGATTGCATGTGAGCTAAGCCCTTCTTTAAGAGCTTTCAAATAGCTTAATTGAATGCTTTGAAAGTTTAAACCTGGTGTTTATGGCTCTACGCACTCACATCCTATCTCTTGGTCCATAAAGTATTTATGAGGTTTGATATTCAAGATATGTAGTCCGATTAACACAGATGATGGGATCGAATTTTTATATTTCAATTTTAATAATTCCAATCTTAAATATGGTATATTATATCTAGACAATTTCTTTAACACAGTCATTTTATTTGCATAGTCGTAATAAAAATATTAAAAAATTCATTTACATATCTACTTGCTACATATTTGAATGAGAGTGATTATGAATCTGACAGAGTCAGATTTAGACAATATTTAAGACTTAGTTGAGATATAAAAAAATTTACCTTAAAATCAGCCTTGGCTTGAAATGACTTAGTAAGCCATTGGTACATGCCAACTTTAACTAAATCAAGTTGAGTTCATTTTAAATTTTTTAATTAATAGAAATAGTTTTTATAAAAAAATTGAAAAAAATATAATGATAAAAAAATAAGATTAAAAATAAAATATATTAAGATTTGAAATAAATTAATATATTAAAATTTTATTATAAATAAAAAATAAATTCAATTTAATTATAAAAATAATATTTTAAAAATAAAAATATAACTAAGCCAAATAATAAACGAATATGAGACTTAACTCAACTTAATAAATTTATAAATTTTTTTATTTAAACATGATTCAATATAACTTGATTAAACTAAGTTAATTATACCACTACAGATTATATGCTCACCCCGACCTCATACCTCAATAATTTATAAAATGAGAAAATGTGTTACTTGTAAGATTAAGATTGGCTTAGAGGAAGTTAGAGTATCGGCTTTTCTAGTAATTTCTTTCCTAACATGCATGCTTATCTCCTGAGAAGTTCACGTTCAACCCATTTGTCTCCACCAAAGAGCACCACTTTTAGTGATATCAACGTTGAACACAAAAGGGTGGTTTTGATATTTTGCCTCTTGTTTTTCCAAGTCCTCAAATGTAACACGGCAAATTATATAACCTTCTCATATGTCATCACAGTTTAATCTCATACGTTGGACCTTTGGCCTCTGCTTTGACAAAGGGGAGAAAACAAAGAAAACGTTAATAATTTGGGACCATCGTCATTTTTTATAAAATCGTGACAATTTTATAATATTTTAAATCTCATCATTCTATATGATTCATTATTGAGGAAAACTATATTTCGATATAGATTTATTTTTGTTAAAATATTTAATCATAAACACTTTAAAAAAAAAAGTTATGGCTAAGTATTTTTTTTGTAGAAAAAAAATGTTAGCCCATCTAGAATTGCAATAAATTTATTTATTTTTAAATGAAATTATTAAAAAATTCGGGTTTAGAAAAATTTGTTATATATAATTTTATTAGTGCTGCTGTGTTTGGTAAATTTTTTTAAAAGTAATAATAACTATCAAATTAATGAAAATGACATATTTACATTTCAATTTATTATTAATATTATTGGTATATATAAAATGATTTTAGATATTCTTTATAGTTAATTTTAATAAAATTTAAATTTTTTAATTGATTAAAATATAAAAATTAAACTAAATATATAAGTACTTTAATCAAAGATATAAATTATAAAAATTACATTAAATATATAAAGATAAAAGAGGCAACGAAATAAAAAAAAAAAAAAAAAGATGAGTCTATAGGTAAAAAAAAAAAAGTAGTAAGAGGTAAATATGTCATTGGAAATGAAAAAAAAAAATCCTGCGAAAACGTTAGTTATTACTGTTACTTAAAATCATGTTTATAAATTTGCCAAATACCTTAAAAAAAGCAGATATATTTTTTTTTAAATTAAGCCATTTACTATGTTTTAATTCTTCATTCTCTTTCTCTTCATGTGCCAGATTTTTTCCTCTCTCTTTTTCTATATAGAATATATATATATATATATCCGCCGATTATGATGAGGATTTTAATTATGACGAGGATTTTAAATTTTTTTAATTTGTTATTTATATGTACTAGATGACCAATTGTTTTATATATATATATATATATATATATATATATGTATGTATGTATGTATGTATGAGAAAACATAGTATTCCACACCTTATCGTTGATTTATTTGTCATTTTTAAGAAAAAAACAAAATTAGAGTCAAGTAATGACTTTTTTTTTTTGGCCGGCAAATAATGATTACAGCATTACATATGTTTACAAATACTACATCTTTCCTTATACAAAAAATAAAATAAAATTAGACTTCAGTACAGGTATTGAAATAACTTCAAAGGTAAATCTAGTATAAACGAATAATATTCACTGAGAATTCAGTGTTAAATATTTCCGCAAGAATATTACCTTTCACTTTAGGTACAAGTTAGGCCGAAATCACAATAGCGATCAAAGGCTACTGAAAAGTATGATGTTCATATTTATTGGCCTTTAATTATATAAAGAAGAAGACTACAATTAAGATAAAAGTCAAACAATTATTATTATTATTATTATTATTTTAGCTTGCTCTTACAATACTAAGCAATCAGTTGTTTTCATCTTCTGCTTGGCTTCATCTTCCTTTTAATTTTTTATGAAACTGGGAAAATGATTGACATTACATGCATGGAAAACATGTATACTGACAAGATTTTCGTTATCTATATATATATATATATATATATATATATATATACATACATACATATATATACTTTTTAAATTCAGAAGAATATAAAAACATTTAATTTTAGTTAAAATTAACAGTAAGAGGATACTTTTTAATTTTGACTATCTCCTCAGACCATCAAAATTAGGATGAAAGTATTTAAGGATCACATAGCCTCTTACAATCAATTTTAAATGAGATTTAATATTTTTGTCCAAAATATAGAGAGATATTTTGTTAGTTGCTACATTTAGGACACAATATTTTGTAAGAGAAATGTTTAAATTATATAATCATCATTTTTATTATAAAAATATTCACAAATTATTTTTTAAGCTAATAGATGACCAGAGTATTTTTGTAAATTTAAGAAATTAACCAAAATTTTGTATTTGACTTAATGTTTAAAATGCTAAAAAATCTCTTTGAATACCAAAATTGAATTTTACACAATGTCATCTGGTTTGGCACTGAATTTTTTTCTAAAATTACACGTGTTCTTTAAATTTATATTTGTATACAAGTGAATAAATTTGCCTTTTTAGTAGATTAACTATAATGATAACAAAATTTATTTTTTGAATAAAAAACTTTAAATAAAAATTAAGGTCATACAAACTCAGCCTCAATCAAAATTAAATTTGCAAACAATATCGATTTAAATTTAAATTTGTAAAACTCTAATCCACACACACTTTAATATTATTCAAAGACAAATTAAATACTTGGTATATTATATATAAATAATAAATGTACAGATATTGTCGTCAAAAAATGTATAATTATAGTTTTTTGCCATAAAGAGAGAAATCTAACGGTTGGACATCCCTCAATAAAAACGAGAGTTACTTGTAACTTTATATGAGAATCTTGTAATTACATTTTTGTCTGAGGAGTAAGATGCAATTTCCTATTTTCATTTTCTTTTAATATCAATTTGCTGCCTGCTGCCGTTTGTCTGTGGAACTCGCTCCATTTTGCTCCAGTGAGATTGCCAAATACAGAGAGCTCATAACACTTCGTAAAAGCCCGTCATCCTCCTTCCTTCTTCTTCCTCCTACATGCCCGTGGTGGAGCGAGAAAGCCATAACCATGGCCATGACACCTATGAAACACCCTCCATCATCGGCCTTTCAGGAAACTGTGGAAGAGATTACTAGAATTTACAGATCGCTTCCACCTAGACCTTCGATCGAACAAGTTGAAGCTGCCACTTCTGCAGTGCAAACTGTGAACGCCGAGGAGAATATGAAGCTTGAAGAAATCTCAATGCAACAAGTCCCCCATGGTGTCCCCGATGAGCTATTCTCTGTTCTGCAAGAATTGAAGAAGACCGCGGTCTTGCTCCAGAGCCATGAACAGAGCAGAGAAGCTATCCACCTTCTTCAGCTCGAAAAGATGTTTCAGACCTTCGGTGATCTTATCCAGAGGGCTTCTGAATTGGTTTCTGGGGACGCTCAGAAACCGAAACTGCCCAATTTAGACGAAGCAGCGGGAAATATCGCCAGCGATGTTGGTATCGGTGATGTCAGTCTGGTGAAGATCAGGGAAGATGAAGAAAAACAGGACAAAATCAATCTCAACGTTGAAAAGGGATCCTCCGCAGGGGCGTCTTTTTCCGTTGGTTAGCTTCAATTTCTCTCACTCTTGCGAGATATTTTTTTTTCGGAAAATGACCCAATTATATATTTAACATGGATTATGATTGTGTCGCTTTTCATTTACGTATTTTACGCCCGAATTATATTTTAAAAATTGAAAAAATGAACGCCCAAATCCATCATAATTAAGTCTGATTATGCTTTTATGTTTTTCTCCGGCATATATATGAGAGTTTATTAAAGCAAATTATAGTCTCCATTTGAACATAGAGGCCATAATTACTGTTGGATTAGTTCACAACTTGTATTATCCCTCATTTGGCCCTTAGTCTTTAGGATTTGACATGGTGAAATGTGAAAACTAGGAAAAGACAATGGAATTTGACGTAAATTGTATTTATGTTAATTTTGAATCAGTCAATAATTACATTAAGCGATTCCATCCTGCATGGTTGCTTCTTTAACTTGCAAGCCCTATTTAATCAATCAATTGGCTCAGTTAAATGCTCATCCTTCAATTCTGGGAGTATTTTTGCAGTGGATGGAAACTCCGAGAAATTAAGTCTCATGAAAGTGGCCACGGTCATTGAGAATTGTGCTAACAGTAGAGCAGCAATCCTTGAACTCAGAGGGAAGCTCGTGGATCGGATGGAATGGTTGCCTGTATCAATTGGGAAACTATCTCATGTCAGGGAGATAGACCTATCTGACAACAGAATCATGGCTCTTCCTTCCACCATTGGGGGTCTCAAGGCCTTAACAAAGCTCGATCTTCACTCAAACCAGCTTATAAACCTTCCACAGTGTTTTGGGGAATTGATAAACCTCACTGATCTTGACCTCCATGCCAACAGATTAAGATCACTGCCTGCTTCTTTCGGAAACTTGAAAAACCTCATTGATCTTGACCTGAGTTCAAATGAGTTCACACAATTACCGGATATGATTGGGAATTTAAGCAGCTTGAGGAGATTAATTGTTGAGACAAACAAGCTTGAGGAGCTGCCTTATAGAATAGGAAATTGCTCCTCACTCTCAGAGCTGAGATTAGATTTTAATCAGCTCAAAGCCCTTCCTGAGGCAATTGGGAAGCTTGAATGCCTAGAGATATTAACTCTGCACTACAACAGACTCAAGGGGCTACCCACAACAATGGGTAACCTGTGTAGTTTGAAGGAACTTGATGTCAGCTTTAACGAACTGGAATTTATACCAGAGAACCTTTGCTTTGCTGTGAGTCTGAAGAAATTAAATTTGGGAAATAACTTTGCGGACCTAAGAACCTTGCCAAGATCAATTGGGGACCTTGAAATGCTAGAGGAGTTGGATATAAGTGATGATCAAATAAGAGCATTGCCAGAGTCTTTCAGGTTCTTGTCCAAATTGAGAGAGTTTCGTGCTGATGAGACTCCTCTAGAGGTGCCACCCAGAGAAGTGGTCAAGTTGGGTGCTCAGGTATATATAAATTTAAAGAGAAACTAAATTTTACTCCCCCTGCCCTAAATCAAGGTTTAATTACAAAATTGATTCTTGAACTTTAGAACGTAACAAAATATCTTCCTTAAATGTTAAAATGTGATAAAACATCTCCAGTTTACCAAGCACCAAACAGTTTCAAGTCAAGTTTCATGTTATAGTTTAGGGATGCTTTGTTAGTGTATCGAAATTCGTAATGGAGTCTTAATTTAGTAAGGTAAATATAGTTTTCCCTGTAAGACTTTGCTTTTTCCCTATTCTCAATAGAGTTGAACTAAACTTAACTCTTTGTTTATTATTATTATTTTTAACCAGGTAGTTGTGCAGTACATGGCCGATTTTGTCGCCAAGAGGGATGCAAAATTTCTGCAATCAAAGAAAAAGAAGAAGAGGGGGTTTTGGTTCTGGTTTTGCTCAATATTCTGCCCCCGGCAGAGATGATTGTGAAAGAAACCGTGTTATTGTGTTCTCTTTCTCTCAGGTTATGTTTTTCCCTGTGTGTAATTTGGAAAGCCTTTTTCTTCTGAAGCAATTGTTCTATACTTGTGGGTTTGTACGTACATCGTCGTGTCGTGAGCGTTTTGTATTATAACACTGTAAATTTCTGCATTGCCTGTCGATTGAAAGTGAAATGGACGAAAACGAATAATAAAAGAAACATCATTCTGGTCGTGTACTGTATAAAAATGTCGTCTTTTAGTTTCGATTCATTCACTTTTCAGTGATTTGTAGTTTTCTTAATCTACCTGCTGTGTCCTTTCTACTGTGTTTCTGGACTACGCTCGGTGGAATTTTGTGAAATCAGATTTTTGGTGGAGAAAACTTTGTAAGAGGATAATAACGAATGAATTTATAAATATGGATATTTCAAAAACAAAAAGTATACTTATGTTGACACATATGACATATTTATATTACACTCAACAAGATATTATTGTGCCTCTATCAATTTCACGGGTCTGTCTGTATTTATGCTTTCAAGTAAGAAGCAGTAAAAGAAATGCAATGGAGAGACCAAACTGCAAAAAATTCCAAATCAAATAGCAAGCAAGGCAGAACTATACAATATGTCTACATCTATATAATTACATAACTTTTCTTCTCCTATAAATAACAAGTATTTTCTTATCATTGGGGATATAATAATAATAATAACGTGTCCATAAATTCGCTGAGATAGAGATATTAAGGATGGCGAAATGAAGGTTGACTATTAATGTATAGATCAAGAAATAAAAAAGGATCTACTAAAACGATGGGCTTAAAACCAGGGCAGCTCTCATCAGGGATGACAGTTTTAGTTGATTCGGTCAATTTAAATTGTTTAGACTGAACAAAACAATTTAAATTTTAAATTTTATATATATATATATATATATATATATATATAATTGATCATGTCGTCTCTATACTCTATCTAAATTTACAAATTAGTCCATGTATAGTATGTTTTTTTGCAAAGCATTCGTGATAGTTTCATTTGGTCACAGTAGTTCATGAGGAAGCTTTATTCTATTACAAATCGAACGTCCAGTGATATGTATTAGAAATGAAATATGGAATAATATATTTAGAAAATCGTGAAGTTAGTTAACAAGCAAACTAACTCGATCCATCTATAAATAGGTGTAAGAACCATGTAATTGGAAGCAAGCAAATAACAGAGCATTGGTTCCGTAAATTCCATTCTCTCTTTTTCTTTCATATCCTACCTTGGAATCTATATGGGTATGTAGTTAACAAAAGCCGATTGATGAGTGATGACTAATTTGTTTGGTGGTGGCAGAATTAAACTGAAGAACTGTTGTTTAAATAGAAAGTATGTTATTCTAAGGTACTGCAATTACCACCTATATTTAAAATAGGTAAAGCAGAATATTTGGATTGAAGACAACATTAACAACTACATGTCATTTGTCTTCTACAGATGGATGAAGAACCATCTACATATGTGTCAAGGAGTAAGTATTTAAGTATCACAAATAAACAAGTCTCAAAATTTTCAAATATTAAGAGCTTGTTTGAATGTTGTTTTTAAAAATAGTTCTTTTGTTTTTAAAAACAAAAGAATAAAAAAATTTGTTTGATAATGTGTTTTTTAAAAAACAGAAAAATATTTTTTAAAATCAAAAGATAAAAATAAGTTTTAGATGTTTTTCCTTGTTTCTCAATATTATTTTCAGTAATGACAAAATTGTAATTTTATAGAAAAATAATTTAAGCAAGGTTTCAAGTTAGATTTGAATAAATTTTAAAACCTAACCCAACTGATTAGTATCTAGTCAAGTTGGGTCATCTTTTATTTTTATTAAAAAATATTTTTTTAGAAAAATAATTTAAAAAAGATTTAAAATGAAAAGAATGGAATAAAAAATACAATTTAAAATGAAAAATAATTAAAATTTAAGAATCGATATTTTAAATTTTGTCAGAAATAAGATTTATTATAAATTAATTAATTAATATTAAAAAATAATACATAACTAGGTTTTGAATAAATATAATACGCTGTCTAACCTGATTAAAATGCACACACACGCTCTTACACACTCCTACTTATTAAACATGTAATACACATGTGCATGTTGGTGCATGCACAAATACAAAGATATATATAATGAAGTTGTTATATATACGCATTGTCACACCCCTAATATCTGGAGTGAGATCAGTACAGGATACGAGAAAAATCTCCAAACCTGCAAACTTACACTAGATGGAAATTCATAACCATATCAATATCTATGCAAATTGCATCATATTCAAAATAACTTTGTCTTTATATATAAGGATATGTGGTTTACAACACAATGAATTTTGTAGAAATTTTGGTAGAGCCTACCTAGTAAATAGGACATCCTGAAATTTTTATAAAATCCTTCAGGCAAAACCAATACACAAAGATAGCTTTGTTTTCACTAGAATGAACCAACAACATACACCGATAAACAAAAAGATAAGGAAGGTTCATTCGTGGTCAATATATAATCTCAAAATGAACAAAATAATGGCTACCAACACTATTTATATACATCTTCAACAATAAGCCATATACATCAAAATAGTTTAAGCTAAATCCTGTAAATCACAAGCAAACTCACCAAAGGAATTCCCGTCACTCCTCTGCTCCCTCTAAGAATTCACTAGCTTCCCTATCTTAAACAAAAAATTTTTAGCAAATAGTACCTCAAATCAATAAACAATATATATATATATATATATATATATATAAAATTTGCAATCAAAATGCGATCACGATTGTATGAAATGAGATAACACTTAAGTTCTAAATAACAACAATCAGTTAGTCAATGCACATTGTAAAACATTGAATTAAAATGCCTTACAAAAAGAATCAATAAGTTTCTGAATATCATTTAAGGGGAAGGACTACCATGGACTAACCTAATGTAGCACACAAGCCACAAGGGTAAATCACAACAAATGAGAACACATAATCCTCGAGGGTCAATAACTAACAGACGTGAGGTCATAACTCATGAAAATTAATCATTCATCAGTTCGCGTGTGATGGCCATCACACGGGGCTAGCACTTTCATGAACCTTGCTAGCTGGGTAGTTTTCAAGGTGCATCAAGAGCTAACAAAACTATTATTTATAGCTAGTGTCCTAACTAGTCCTTACAAGGGTAAAGAAAATCAAAACAAGCATGCATAGGAAAATATGCCAGATATGCATGAAATCCATTAATATTTCAATACTATTTTATCTGGTAGTTATTCATAACCATATGCATGAAATTTCTCAAAAGTCTTTATCAAACCATACATAATGTAATATATAATCATGTCAAGAAAAATTCCATCTACGTAAAAGTTACAATGCCGATTAAATAAAATCATAACTTATAATATAATTGTAAAACATTTCCAAATAAGGAGAAAATAGATTGTATAATAAAAAGTGTTGGGGAGTGCTATCTGCGCACTTGAGCACTGTTAAATATAAGTGACCAAATGCCTTCTCTTGGATGACCTCCTTACCTTTAATAACTTCCTACGCTAACAAAAAAGAAAGGAATTATTCTTCTTTCTCTTCTTTCAACCAATTTTGGCAATAAGCATATATCATAAGAAAGCACCTTATAACATGTGATTTAATACTAAAGAGTTTCTTTACTCCTAAGAGGCTTACCCCTACAAGGAACTAAATGTTAATCTTATAATCCAACAAGAATTCCCATTTTACCATATAATCAAGGAATAACCAATTTATCAATTCTCCATCATTCAATTCTCATTCATTGTATTCCTACAACCTCCATAATTAAATTTCTCCAGCTTGCTTAGATTATAAGTCATTTTTACACATCCTTAATCTTCCTATAGCCTTTCCATAATAGCAAAAATTCAATGAAAATATGAAATAATTCCAAATTATCATTCCTAACCAATCAACAACTTCTAAATATCTCAATTGCTATCTTAGAGCTACTAATCAAGCCTCAATCCCCAAAATTTCAATTTGGTCCCTCTAGAACCTTAATTCTTGGCCAAAATTGGGGTTTTCATCCTAAGTCTGAATTTCATGTAATTGGCAATAAGGAATGGCTGAAAATGATCAGAAAATAATAATACACAACAAAAATTGGCACAACACTTACCAATCCGAGCTTAATTGGATGATATTCGCAAAATTTGCACTTTTTTAGAACCCTCACGCAACTTGCTAGAATTTCTGCAAAAATCATCGTCAACGAAGCTCGAAATTAGGGGGGAAACGCCTGTTAGGAGGTTAGGAACAAAACAATAAACAAAACATTGGGGAAAACGCTTACTGGAGCTCCAATTTGCTTCGCAATTTTTGGCTTCACAGTGATGGAAAACCATGTTTTCTTGCTGGAAATGGCGACTTCCAACTAGCTTCTTGACGACGACAATAGCATGGTGGCGAATGCAACTCTGGTGATCACATGATATCATGTAATTCCTCCGTTGCTCACTGCTTTAGTGTGTTGAGGAAGAGGGTGATATAAGGCCAGGGGTAGTTTTGTAATTTTACCTCTAGAGACATGTGTCAGCACCTAAAAAAAAAGAAAGTTGGGGAAGTTAGAATTCAAACCCTTCACCTCTTGAATATGCACATGAAGCTTGACTACTAAGTCAGCCTCAATCTCAAGGTATATCTTTGCTTACTAAAATGTTATACATTAGTCAAATTTCTTAAAAAAATTTCCTATTCTTATTTTTCATTAACTAAATTATCAATTATAATTATCTCACTAATCCTCAATTTTTTGGTCATTACATGTACATACATATGCATGTGTATATGTAGTATCAATGCACATGCATACGCACATACATGCATATGCACACACACACACACAAATACATGTACACGTTCAAATACATATATAATAAATTTGTTACATACACGTACATACCCATGTATGTGCATGCGCATGCATGCGTACACACATGCATATATATATATATATATATATATATTAAACATATAACATACACAAGTACATAGAACAAATATTTATCTTTTGTCTAACTAGTAAAGTTAGAATTAAATTTGGAATTACAAATTTATATTCTAATTATTTACATGGCCCAAATATAAAATTAAAAATTCTAAATTAATTTCAATTGTAATGAAATTAAAATTAGAATTATAATTTTATATTATAAATTTAATTGTTGGTACTAAACAAGGTTTTAGCATTTTCAGAACTTACTTTTTAATTATTTTTTAAATAATTTTTTTTTAAATTTTGAGTGTGTTTCTAAAAACAAAGGATTCAAACAAGTTTTTAAAATTTTTATTTTTAAAAGCTGTTCTAAAAAACAATTTCACAAAACTATTTGAAGAATATAAAAACAAATAATAGAATCAAACAAGCCCCCGAGACTTTCTTGTACTATACATCTTCCATTTGCATGTAATAGATATCATTGTCTCTGTTACATTACTTAGGCTATCTTTGAAAGTTTACAAGAGAATAGAATTGAGTTATCATTAATAGAATGGTATGGAATGAAGTAAAATAATTTAAGTAGATATGTTACTTGAAAATTTTAAAGAGAAATGGGAGAAATACTATCAATTTTGTTTGAAAGTTACAATAAAATGAATGGAAAGGAATGAAATAACTCATTAATTAATTTTTTCAATATTATCCTTATAACATAAACATATGACTAATAATTTTGTCATTGTTTAATATATAATATTATATTATTTTCCTATCCATATTTCTTTATTTTTGTTTACTAATTATCCTCTCCATTTTTTCTGTCTAACACATTTAGTATAAAATATCTACGTTGCTTCAAAAACTTTTAAAAGACAAATTTTAAAATCCAAAAAGAAAAATTGTTGAATAAGGTATATATACAATCCAATACAAAACCCAAGGTAAAAGTATTACAAAAATTTACAAAATACAACATTTTTGCCCATCGCAAAGCGAAATGGGACTCACCAAGCGACCTTAAGCTCCACCTTCAAGTGCATAATCATGATCTAGCTTAGAATCTAAAATATTAAAAATGAATGAATGACCTATATCGAAAGGCTTTCAAAAAATATGACATGCATGATTATAAATTAAGAGAATAAAATATCTTTTTATGCAATATTTATAGTCTTAATTTAGACAAAATTAATCTACATTGTAGATTTTTTATTCTTTTTTTTTTTAATTTTGATCTGTTAGATAAAAAAAAAAAGAGAAAGACCATAATTATAATGATAGAAATTAGATAAAGATATAATAGTTAGAATAATTCTCTATAGATGATAGATATATTAGTAATAAGATATAAGTATTTTAGTAATTTAATATCTTAAATCATTCCATTTCATCATTAACTTTTAAATTTAGAGGAATACCAATATTAAAGTTTTGAATGACGATTAGAGGTTGTGATAGCTCTCATTTGCCATCCCATTTTACCTTTTAAAAATATTTAAATATAAATTTAACTTGATCATTTTATTCCTTGACCACTTTCTCATCAACTATCCATCACTTAATATTAAACTTTGTACCTCCAAGTAACTATGCTTCGATTAGATTGTTGTGGTCAACCCCCAAGATGGGTGACTGAACGGACATACTGTGGAGAGGTAAAATACGACAAGCATGACAAGAATAAAATGAAAAAGCACACGCAGTGAATTTGAATTTCAAATGCTTACCGAATTTAGAAACACAGCAGGCGAAACTCAATGGGCTTCAAAATTTGACTTTTTTAACACACGTGTTCTTGTTCTGATTGAAGAGAGAAATCACTCAAACTCAGTTCAATAACACTAAATTTCTTATTTATTTTTAAAATTTTTTATTTAAAATACATTTTAGATAATAGCCTATGACATAAGGAATGACCGCATATAATATATTTAGAGAAAAATTATATTTTTGGTCTTCATAATTTTATTTTTTTTAATTATATATTTAAAAAATTGATAAATAAATGCTTATAATTTATAAATATCTCAATTAGTCTGCATAGTTAAAATTATAAAAATATTTTATTAATTTTATTGATACTATACAGTCTTAATTTTTTGAATATATATGATTTAACCAATGATAAAAGTAAAAGTAGATAATAAAATAAAATTAACTAACATATAAATCAAAATATTAACAAAAATAATAATTGAAACTAAAATGTAAATTATTTAAATTATGAGGACATTATTATAAATTATGATAGATGATGAGAAAAAAGAAGTTTGATAGTTCCAGAAAAAGAAATTTTAAAAATTAATTATTTTTTATTTTTTCATTTGAAACTTGATCTATTTCACATTTATTGAATATTTAACTATTTCTTTGCAAATTATATAATTGATACTTAAAACTGAATATTTAAAATATAATTAAATTTTAAATAATAATTAACCTACTCATATTTTTATTTTTATTTTGAACTGTATGATATTTATTTAATTTCAAATTTTAATTAATAATTATGTAATTGATAATTAATTTTACAACTAAAATTGCAAAATTCAATTAATTTTCACATTTAAAATAATAAATTATTTTTTAATTTAGTTATTTAATGTTAATGAATATAAGATAAAGAGTTAAATTGAAATTTAATATTTAACTTTTAATTATATATTAACACAAAATATTTATTTATTTTTCTTCTATTACTATTTTACTAAAATCTTGATGTGAAAAAGTATGTATCAAACTACTTTTTTTCTTTTTTTTTTGCCGAAGTATTTATTAACTATACTATCTACATTGAACTACACTTATTTATATTTTAAAAATAATCAAATAATATCACATATTATAAAAATAAAAAACTTCTAATATCAGTCATACTAATATTGACTTTCGTAAACTGACCACCAACAACTATTATGAGAAGCAAAAAAAATACAAAAAAAGTGGAACTAAATCTGGAGAAGATTCTATTTTTGGTTCTTCTAGTTTAACTCAATCTTTAATTTAATCCTTATACTGTAAAATTCATAATAACATTGTTATACTTTAAATAATTTACAGTTTAGTCCCTAATATTATTTTTTTTGGTCAATATGTTAAATTATTTTGTTAGTTATTTGGTTTCATTATCTACTTTTACTTTTATTGTTTGTAAAATTATATATATTTAGAGAATTAAGACAGTATATAATTAGTTGTATCAATAAATTCAGTAAAATATTTACATAATTTTAATTTTACAGACTAAACTGAAATATTTATAAATTACGAAGATTTAATTATCAATTTTTAAAACATAGGGACTAGCTTAAAAATAGAATAAAATTATGGTGACAAAAATATAATTTTTTTTTAAATATATTATATGTGGTAGTTTTGTTTAAACCACTATAGATAGTAGGAGTAGGCACGGGTTGCGTATTTTACTGACATGAGACCTAGTCAGGCCTGGTTAAACTCGATTAGTGATCAGAGGATTGGGTTTGCTTTTTTTTTTTTTTTTTTTAATTATGAATTATTTTGTGAAAATAATTTTTTTAAACAAAAAATGAAAAAAAAAAGATTTGAAAGGAAATAAAATAGAGTTGAAAAAAATTTTAAGATTTGGAATGAAAAATAATAAAAAGTTGAAAAGAATTTATATTTTAAAATTTATTTATAAATAAAATTTAATTTAAATCAAATTAAAAATATATTATAAAAATTTAAAAATAAATATCAGGATGGGCCGAACTGGGTCTTATGTCACTCCTGGGACCCAGCCTGACCTGGTGAAATTTGTAAAATTTTTTTATTTGGCCTAATTATAATTCGACCTGATGTAACTGGGTTGACTAGGCCAATAATCACCCCTAATAGATAATGGTCAACGTCAAACTATTATCTGACAAGCTACTATCTAAAATAAATTTTAAAAACAAAATTCAAAAACACATATATAAACTTTAAGATTGTTGAGTGATTTCTCTCTCCAATCAAAGTATGTGTGTCAAAAAGCCTCATAATTTAGCAAATTTATAGTTGTCTTCCATGGAACCAAGTGAACCTAGATAAAAACTCAGTTGTCCCTTAACTAAATTCTGCAATTGTCAATTTCCTTCTCTCTTCTTCCTTAAAATAAATAAAAGAAAAAATAATTAAATCCATTTGGCGTTTCACATAACATTTGTGACTTCACTTTGTCTAGATAAATTCACTTCATCAGATCTTACATAACAATGTCAAAGTCTTCATTAATGGTAAGGAGTTGATTGCAAATAATTGAAAATGATCACTTAGGAATTCTAAAAATCTTCATAAGCACACTTTCTCTCGCTTCACATGAATATTTATTGAAAATTCTTCGTTTTTTTAATTTATAATCTGAACGGGTCATTATTATCACAACAAAAAGTCAAGTTCCATACAAGTTAGTATACTAATTAAAAAAATTAAATCCATTGTTTGAAATGCTGACATTATAATAAAATAAAATAAACTAAGCAATCAAAATTAACTACTGCATCTAAATTTTATTAGCTGTCTGGGTCAAATCTTATACAATTTGCTATTTAACATTATCTTAGTACTCGATTAATGTGCTTATCCGTGAAGTTCTTTTTTAAAATATATATATATATATATATATATATATATATTGAAACACTAGAGCATTTTCTTAACGATCAAGAGCGGGGATGGATGCAAAGTTAAGTTTTTACTATTTGTGCTGAATTATTCTGTTCTCCAAAGTTTGAGTATAAGGAAATATACTTTTAAATTTTTTAATAATTATAAAATTTCCTTCATAAAATGTTCTAAACAACTTAATAAATTGAGCCGAATAAGTTATATTATAATATGCATTTATGTTTGTACCATTGATACTTTTTTAATAAGAAATAATTCCTTTATTAAATCATTAATGATATCAAGTTCGTTAAATTGAATAAATTATATTGTAAGATGTATTTATATTTTTAATATTTAAATTTTTTATTGGTAAAATAATTTTTATATGAGATCTTTAATAAATATAATTGAAAATCTATGAAATTAAATTAAATTAATTTTTATTTTTAAAATAATTAAAAAGGAAAAATTAACCATTTAATCCCTCTACTTTACCTAAGTTTGCAAATTGGTCATGGACTTTATTGTTTTTTCAAATCTCATAGTTTCAATTATTTGTAATCAACTCCTTACCATTAATGAATACTTCGACGTTTGTTATGTAAGATCTGAGGCAGCGAATTTATCTAGACAAAGTGAAGTCTCAAAAGTTATGTAAGACGCCAAATGGATTTAATTGTTTTTTCTTCTCTTTATTTTAAGGAAGAAGGGAGGAGGAAATAGACAACTACAAAATTTAGTTAAGGGACAACTGAGTTGTGTATCTAGGTTCACATGCTTCTATAAAGGACAACTATTAAATGACATCTTTTTAATGGCCTTAGTTGGAACTTGGTTAAGTATATACACAATTGTCTTAAAGGCTTTAGTTGGAACATCATTATGGTATGAGAAACTAAGCATAGTATATTAGGCAACAATCCCATACTTTTGAAGAAACTTTACAAATAGACGAGGTGCTTGTTCATCTTTAATGTATTTATCATAGTACTAACCACATTTATCTGATCTTTCTATCTCAATTTGTTTACCATCTTGTTTACCTACTTTTGCTTTAAAAACCATAAAGACATCTAATGCATCATTTTTATTGTTAAGCAAATAAAGATACATATATCGTGAGTAATAATCAATAAAGCTGATAAAGTATTTTTGACTGCTTTAGTTTATATATGGGCTACATATGCTTGTATGTATGATTTCCAATAAGGTAGAACTTCTCTTGGCACCTTTCTTGGTTTTGTTAGTTTGCTTAGCCTTAATGCAATCTATACAAGCATCAAAATTAGCGAAGTCAATAGTATTTAATACTACTTTGTTTACTAACATTTTTACTCTCTTTATTGAGATATGACCAAGTCTATGATCCTACAACATAAATGAATTTTCATTAGTAACACATCTCTTTATACCTATGCTACTGGAAACATGCATGGTTTCATTTAATGAATTGCCTTGTAATTGAATTTGGAAAAGACCATCACAAATTATATCATTTCCAACAGAATTAGATTTATAATATAACTTCAACATATTATTTGAAAATTCAAAAGAGTATCCCAATAATACAAGTTTTGAAATAGAAATTAAGTTTGTAGAGAAACTTTATACATAAAAGGTCTTATCCAAAATTAGAACAAAACCAGAATTCAAAATTAGCTTGCAAGTTCCTATAGCCTTAACCGGTGAGCCAATCTTTTTTCCTGAGTAGAAGTACTACTCACTTCCCATTGACTTCCTTTAGTTTAGAAAGCCCTGTAAGGTATTTGAAATATGGATCATAGAACCAGAATCAATCCACTATGTGCTACTACTAACATTTACTATATTAAATTCATAACAAAAGAATGAGACTGAGTTACCCTTCTTTTTAAGTAAGCTTTGAATTTGTTACAGTCCTTTTTCATATGTCATTTTTTCTTGCAGGAAAAACACTTGGACTCTTTCTTAATATCACCTTGGATGGGTGCCTTACTGTTCCATTTTCTCTTGGCTTATCTTTTATCTTTCCTTTGAGTTGCCATATGAGTACTTTCTCCTGTTTCCGCTAAGAACCATCCTTCCTCATGAACATGCATGATCAATACTTCATTGATTGACCATTTCTGTTTATGTATATTGTAAGAAATTTTGAAGGGGCCATATTGAGGCAATAAAGAATTCAAAATGGAGTACATTAAGCAAGAATTAGGAATCTTAATGTCAAGTTCCTTTAACTGAGTTACAATATCCCTCATCTGCATGATGTGCTCTCACACACCTCTTAAACTAGTGAGCTTCATGGTAGATAATTTTGACATTAGAGTAGTTGCTAAAACCTTTTCTTAAGATTCAAATTGTTTATCAATGGCTTTTAACAAGTCACATATGTTTTTGTGCTCTCCAATTAACCCACGTATACTCTTAGAGATCTTGGATTTGATATACATCATGCTGAGACAATTAGATCACTCCCAACGTTCATAAAGAGTTATTGCAGATGCACTGCTAATATCTATAGGTGTAGGAGGTTCATTTTTTCTGATAACATAATTAACATTCATCCACCTTAATTGGAGAAGAATCTTCTCCTTCGAAATCTTGTAATTATCCTCATTAAGTTTGAGAACTTGAAAATTAAAAATGTTTTAATGGTTGAAAATCTACATAAACATTACATGCATATATCAGTATTTAAGACAACTGAAAAATTCATATAACATGTTTTATCAATGTAAAACATGCAAAGTAAACATAAGCCTAATAGCAAATAAAAGTGTCTGTGGGTTAAGTTTTATATAATTAGGGTCATTAACAAATCATAATGAAACTAGCAAATAATACTTCCTTTCCTCAATCCCTATGGGCAAATTAAGAAAAAGAAACAACTCACTATCACATCCCAATTAATCATATTAATGTGATAATATTCCTATAAGACGATAATTACCATATTAAAGATTATCAATTACAATTTGATGCCATTTTCCTTTATGTAATTTTAAAACTTAATGTATAAATTTAGAATAATTAAAGGTGTTGCAGCTAAACTTTAATTAGACCAAAATTATACTAATTACATGACATCAAAATTTTATTGAATGCTTGTAAATGACTATGCAAAATACATAAACAAGTAATTTTCATAATGATATTTTAAATAATCAATTAATTAATTAGTCTGCAAAATCAAAATATGACAAATTAATTAATTAAATATCCCCTTACTAAATTTAACCAATATGCCATGAATATTGCTCAAAATTAATTTTTAAGAAATTAAGCCCTCAATTTAATGCATACAAATTTAATTTTACAAAATATTTGACAAAATATCTACCAAATATTGCCCAATAAAACTTAAGTTGCTCAAAACAAAATTTTCAAAATTTGAGCAATTAAATTTTTTTTTCTAACAATAATACATGGATATACCTTTTTTGCAAGTTAAATTAACTTGGAAACAATTCCTTACGCAAAGGTGTTCATTGGTTTAGTGGTCTAATGGTTAGTTTAGCATGACCTAAAACCTTATGACAATTAGAAGGCCCAAAATGAAAACAATATAAGAGTAGCTCATAAATGAAATATTAAAATAAGTAAAATATTTAGTAACAAACAAGTTTTGGAAATGTGGTTTGAACATGTCACATTCACACAAGGGGGCATGAACAAGGAAACCAAATATTTATTATTTTAATGAAGTAAAATGACATGTCAAGTACGGAATGTGAAAATAAGCTAAACAATACATGTAATTTTACTTGTCTACAACGTCTAGTTGGGTCATCTCAACTCGACCAAAAATGACCTAATTATATTTTACATTTTAGAACTCTATTTTTAACATTTCAAAAGCCAAAATTGATTATTTTTTATTACTAGTATTGTATTTTTGAAGTCAAAAATGCAAAAAACATGCATGAACACAGACAACTCAATTCTAAAAATTTTCAAAATTTTACAAGTAGAAGTTTGAAGGCCAAAATAACAAGTTAGTCCAAAATAAGAAAATAATGCCAGAAAAAATTGTACCTCCAACCATTTCCATTGATCAAAAATATTGTAAACATTGAAACTATTGAACATGAAAATGAATGCTTTTAAGCCTTTATTTCTCACTCTGATGGTGTGTGAGCTTAATAGCGTGAGAAACCAGACTTAATAATCCAAATTTATAAGAAAACTTAAAGTAATCATTTCATCAATTGTTAATATTGCAATAGTAAATAAGTAGAAAATATATATGTAAATTATGTAAATTTAAGATAAAAGTCCACTATGGCGAGATATCATCCTATCAAAACCATATTGATGAAGAGTTAACAAAGTTTGACATTATATGGGAGGCCGACAAAGGACACTGCAAATGCTTATGCATTTCATTAAAATTTGTCTCTTGGTTTGCATATCAATATGTTTGTTTATTTTTATTGTATTTAAACATAAAAATAGACATTTGGTTAACAAAATAAATGAACAAACATGTAGATAAGTTTAAAACTAACAAATTAATAACTTAGCTCAATTATATATCGGGTACTTATTTCTCGAACATGAGAGAGAGATATTTTTTTGTAAATAAAAAGAATTTTGTTTAATAACTTTAAAGAATCTAGATGAATTATAACTAGGGAACAAACATGAAAGGACAAATAACAATCATATGTCTTGATCGGATCGGAATGATGCGTCATATGATATCATCGAGCAGATATAATGAGAATTGTATAATTTATATTTAAAAAGGTTTGCTTATAAATTTAATTTTTAAAAATTGTTTGCTGCTTGAAATTTTTGTATTATTTTAAAATAATTAGATAATGTCATAGTTTTATTTTGACTTAAATACTTTTTCTTCTAATTTTATAGAAAAATTAATTTGTTATTTTTAATTTAAAATAAGAAATATTTTAATCATATATATTTTTTCATAATGATCTAATGTTGTCTTTCTCTCACATTTTCACTCAAATTTTAACAGTTTGTTAATTTGGACATTAAATTTAGTTATTGATACCAACAAAAAAAATAATGTTCAAGTGTTAAGTTTACCCTTAAATTTTGAATAAATAACGTGATAGAGAGATGAAAATAGATTTAAAAACTAACAACAATATCCGAATTTGGGCTAAAGAAAACTAAAGAGGGTTTAAAATGTTTTTATAAATTTAATTCAAAATGTGATAATAGATGTTGGATCTGTTATAAATTTAAGTTAATTATAAATTTGACTGGGCCTCTATTAATATCAAAACTAATAGAGGCCCAATTATGAGTTGGGCCTCTTGGTGAAGACTTTCTGAGTTTCCGTGGATAATTATATGATTTGGGAATGAAAACCCCAGATTTCTGTACACTGATGATTTCACTTCCCTTTCTCACTCTCAAATCTCGACGCTTGCCTGACCTGAAATTAGTCTGTTGTTTGGTTTGCAGCTCCATCGTCTTTGAGGTAAAGCAGTTTCCTTTGTCTGTGCTTCTATTGATTTTTTTACTATATTTTATGTACAGAGACACCTGTTTTGGTGATTTACAGACTTCATGCATTTTGAAATCAGGTTTTGATAGTTTAGTCAAATTCAGTCTGCGATATAGTTCATATATTCATGCTATGTGTTAATATTCTTCAGAATTCGGCTCTAGTCGTTTCCCCGCATATTTAATGACCCGATCAATGGGACAATTGTTTGAATAACCATTGTACGCGTATAGGTGTGTTTGGCAATTGCGCTTGAAAAAGTTTATGTCTGTTCGACAGTGTTCTAATGCTCAATTTGCAAACTCAAACTCAACTGCTGGGACTGCTAACAGCATGAAATGGTAGAGATTAGAGAAGTTAAAGTGGGCAGCCTCCCTTCTTATGATTGATGTATCTTTTTTCATTCATGGTTATTTGAACATGCATTGTAAAGGTTTAAGGATTCTCCAGTACATGCTCTTTTACTGCCATGCAAGCTATTTATGAGCTCCTGCATTTTATAGCTCAACCTGGACCGCAATGGCTGAGAAATCCGGGAGACCTGAGGAGGATTTGAAACTGTTTGCCAAGAACACAATGCATCAAAATTTGGATGTATACATATGGGACATGGATGAGACCCTTATTCTGCTGAACTCTTTGCTGAAGGAATCATATGCAGAGGCTTTTAATGGTTTGAAGGATGTGCAGAAGGGTGTGGAGATTGGGAGGATGTGGGAAAATCTCATTCTACAATTATGTGATGATTATTTCTTCTATGAGCAAGTAACGTTTGACCATCATGTAGAATATTAGTAATTCTATGAGCAAGTAAAGCTCATTCTGGAATATTAGTAACTTGATGTGGAATTTTTCATGCAGATTGAGAATTACAATAAGCCATTTCTTGATGCTTTGAGCCAATATGATGATGGGAGGGACCTCTCTGATTATGACTTCAACCAGGATGGTTTTGGTCCCCCCCAAGATGATGCCAACAAAAGAAAACTTGCATATAGGCATCGAGCCATAGCCCAAAAGTACATATTGGTAAAAATAAATTATGGCTTCTGTTATATGTATCTTTGTATTAGTTCTTAATATATATATTTCAATTTATTCACCTATGTGTAGCAAGCTTAGTGTTGTAAATGAGTGCTTGGTTTGTGAAGAATTGACCGAGGACTCATGACGAAGATAAAAAGAAGAGGCTTCAGTGAATAGTGGTTACTGCAAATAGATTAAAATTTTAAAATCCCATGTCAACAAACTGATAGTTGTAACAGATGATAAACAACTTTTCGATTAATTAATTGTTGTAATATAGAATTAGACTACCTTTCCAAAATCTCGTTAGGAGCCTTAGTGCATCAGTTGGAGATAGTAATTTCAATGACTGAAACTTGATACACTTGATGGAGCAATAATCCAAATAAAAGGTTGTAAACAAAGCATATTGTGCTTTACTTTCTTTGCAAGCTTGTTCATCAGTAGTGTGATCTAGTGTGAATTGGCCTTCTTATTCATGTTTTAGGGTTTACAGAATCTTTTAGACCAAGAGACTGTTAAACACTGGGACCAATTGTATGAGACAACTGATGCATATACTGATAGATGGCTTTCCTCAGGTATGTTCTGACTCTTGACAATACAATAATATTAATGGTGTTGCTTGACTTGTTTTATCTATATCTTTCCTCTTTAAATTATTGTAGCTCGAACATTTTTGAAGGAGTGTTCAGGTGAAAATAAGGATGCAGATTCTTCTGCTGCCTTTGCTGACACCGGCATTGACTCAACTAATATGACTTTCCAGCGTGTTAATGTTTTAGTGACATCTGGATCGCTGATACCCACCCTTGTAAAATGCCTGCTCTTTCATATTGACAGCCTGATACCACATGGAAATAGTGAGTCAAATTATAATTTCTGTATATGACTTCCATGTCATAGAGTGGACTTTTTATGCCAAACATGATTACAATATTTAATAACATACCATTCCATTACAGTTTATAGCTCATGGGAAGTGGGGAAAATTCAATGCTTCCGATGGATCAAGGAGCGTTTCAACCATCCCAATGTACGTTTTTGTGTAATTGGAGATGGATGGGAAGAGTGTGAAGCAGCAAAAATTATGAAATGGCCATTTGTCAAGATTGACCCTCGGCCAGGTACACTATACAGGTTTCCTGGCCTCACATTGAGAACAGTGGGCCACTACTTTTCTGTGGTGTATGGAAGTCTGAATGATGAAAACGATGAAGAATAGTACTCAGTCTTCCTGATGTCATCATCCCCTTTCTGGGATTCCAACTCTGTAAAAAAGCTTCAGGCTTTCAGGTTTCAGCATGTGTGAATCACTGCTGTGAGATGGCTATCACAACTTAGGTACCTTGCGGTAATTGGTGCTGAAGAGATTTACGTCAACTATTTTTCTATGACAATTATTAGATTGTAAGTTGTAGATGTTATATTAAATATATGTAGAATTGTTGATCATTCGTCTCTCCTACTCATGCATATAAGATGCACCTCTTGAAGGCCCTCGTTTGTCCTGTCCACCATTGCTCATTTGGTTCATATTTGGAGACAACCACCCTACGGCCTTTTGCCGCACAATCCTCGAAAGTGAGATTTGGAATTTGGACCATTTTGGAAATTGGAATAGATTTAAAGCGTGGCAAATCCACGACATGCATACCTGGATAAGTTAGAACCGTAGAATGTCAATGTTTCAGGGATTTTATTCCAGATGGTCTGATGATCTCATTCTCAATATTATTAGCCAAATTCAAGTTTCTGGAAGTCGATTCACTTTCAAGTCACTGCCCAAAATTTAGGCTTTGTTTAGGAATGTTAATGACTTCTGTTTTTTTGGTGTTTTTAGGCAATAAAAGTTATAAACTTGTATTGGATGTTTTTTTTTTTTTTTTTGGGAAAAAAGAATACTTTTGAAAACGTTAGGTAATGTTTATAAACATTATTATTATGTTGAACTTTTTACAAGAAGTGATTATTCTTCTTTTAGAATTTGAAAGTGTTCATTTCATTTTAATATGATAGTGTATGTTTTTGCAATTGTATATACTCTTGTTCATTTAATGGTTGTTTGGTGATATTTTTTTATTTATATTTTAAAATTTATTATTAATCATCATTTTTATGATTAAATATGGCTGGTATCAAGTCCAATTATATCGCAGCAAACCCTGTCATGCATTAATTAGTAGTTTGTCCTTTTGCCAGAAGGTAAATTACATTGGCATGGCACATTGGCGTGAGCTATAAATGGTACAATTCCACCCCTAATTGTCCATTACCTGTTTGAGGCATTGACTGGACTGATTTGATATAAGGATAAGATGATTCAATGAGGGTGGTTGGGGCTAATTCTCCAAATGAACTATTAGTTCATATAATAATTCAGTCAGTAAGGATTGATTACTAAGGATATCCTCTACAATCTGACAACTGTATCATTTTCAATATCATCTATGACTCGGAATGCTGACATTGGCACCCTTGAAAAGTTCTTGCCCATTATATAACCATTAACGGATGAATTAAAAACAAAAAAGATATGAAGAAGTTATCTATATTGGCTTATGTTGCATTTGTTTAAAAAATTTTGGTCCAAGGTATTTTCAACTGCAAATAATTACCTATTTCAATCTTTGCCTCGACATCA
Organism: Delonix regia; assembly: GCA_037074485.1. Lineage (NCBI taxonomy): Eukaryota > Viridiplantae > Streptophyta > Magnoliopsida > Fabales > Fabaceae > Delonix > Delonix regia. Next base: position 4,579,694 of record CM073461.1, read on the forward strand.
TACAGAATTTGAACTGTCTCATATTTCCAGGATATAAGGTAGGTAGCAATTGTATTCTTGACTTATTGCTATATATTTATTAAACTTCTCTCAGCTGAATGGCTTTAGTAGGAGAAATTTTGAAATAGCTATCCAAGAACTGCGTAAGACGAACGTACATTGAAATTTCAGATTTAATAATCGTAAAATGTAGTGTAGATAATCAAATCATGCGCATGTAACTATCCATTTAATTGCAAGTACACATAAGAATCTCAGTAGGTTTTGTCTGGGGGCAAAAGAACAAATATAGTCTCAGCTTCCATCGCTGTTATCTCTTTTCTTGGCCGTAAAACACAGAATAAAGTCATAAACCATACACAGTAAAAAATAATAATAATTCAATTCTATTGATCTTCATTATCACTTCTAAACATCTACAATTATTTTGTGACAAACGTGACCTACAATTTTGTAGGATCTTGGGGAGCTTCTTGCCTTGGTATAAGTTGAATGACCAAAAGATAGTTGAATGCCAGCTTTACTACAAAGCTCAATTGAATAATGGAAGGAACTTTAAGAAGCAATAATGGGAGGAGTATCCAATAGGGATCAGGGAGTTAAAGTGCGGAGAAAATCCAACAAAAGTACAGCTTTGTGGTCCCTCTGGCTCTTGCATGCTTAATGCTTATCTATGGCCCTTGTTTTTGGTTCTTTGCATTAATGTTACAGCATTCACAAAAGATGCTAGTACTTGCTACCCATACCTCCTGAGGACTTTTCTTAGTGGTTTCCCTTTCTTGTATCTTCTCATATCTCAACTCTTCATTCTTTCCCTTTCTTGTCTATGCCTTTATTCTACGCCTCAAAATTTTCCATTTTTATTTTCCTTGTCAATTATTCAAATAAAGTCTTCTTTCATTATAGTTTCTATAATCATATATACTTTCAGCTCTTGCTCCGTTCAGTCATACAGCGACCTTTTTTTTTTTTGCTTTTTTTTTTCTCTTCTTAGACCACAACTTGAAATTCAGCTGAACCGATTTGTATCGTTTTCCCAGTACGAAAAGTTCTATAGGTTATTTTTGTCTCGGTACATTTGTAAACAAGCATGTCTGTTGTCAAAATTTCACGAACCATTCTGAGAAGCCTAACATGGCTCTGACTCACCGACTAAGCAATCATCACATCCTGCCCCGTTACATTGTCGTTTAATTCATGAACAATAATCCTCTTACCTGCTAATTACTGGTTCCTTGTTGAAAGACATGTGACTCCTCTTACCTGCTAATTACTGGTACCTTGTTGAAAGACATGTGACTCTTAAAACTGGAAAAAAAAAAAAATAATGGCAGCATGTTTTTCAATGGAATTATGTCATGGGAGGAATATTGTTAAAGAGTTAATTAGGTGATGTTCTTAAAGCACAATGACAAATGGTGGACCACAAGCTAGAATGGTCACTCAGCTTGGCGTTGAATTCAACATCCAGAGCACACAGAATGGTGAGTAGTGTTTTGCAGACGGCCCTGATCGCCCTGTAGAAGCGACGTGGCTCGCTGTATACCATCAAGCTCCATGAGAAAAAAGGGAGTGTAGCTAGTTTGCATCACTCACGTGCATGGACTGTATTGCACACCAATGGCGAGGCTTGAGAGAGAGAGAGAGAGAGAGAGAAAGTAGGACCCAGGCTTCCTTGACAAGGTTGATCTTGATATGCCACCAACAGAATTGGTAGTTAATCACTCAGATATATAGTGGGAAAGCAAGCAGTGAAAGTTTCTTAACACTTAAATAACATAAAATCAAGGTGAAAAAAAATGGTTCATTTACAACACAACTTTTCCAACTCTATTTCTTTCCAACGCCAACTTATATCCTTCGCTCTATTTTCTCCTCTCTCTCTTTCTCTCTCTCTCAACTTCATCTGTAGGAGCAAGTAGCTAAGGGCATGTGTTTGCCCCACTTCTCCATTATTCAATTAAATTTCATTTCCTGTCAAGAAGGGCCTTAACTATTCTCTGCTTCCTGGCTTGCATGGCTTTCTGAGGGGGAGTTTGTGTCATCTGGCTCTACTACTTAATTGTACAGGTTTTCCTCCCACTTTGCTTCTCGGTGTTAATTGGCATCAATGGCAAATTGAATTCTCTTTTCATGCCTTTTACTTTCATCGACATATGTATAAATTTTCTCCCCGTTTAATTTAAATCTTTACATTCTCTCCTCTTTTTTCCAGGAATTGTTAAAATGGGAGAAAGAATCTTGTTCTCTTTGTAGATATTGGAAGAGAAAGAGTTAATCCTTTTCAGAGTTTATAATGCCAGTTCCACTTGCCCCCTACCCGACACCCCAAGCTCCATATACGCCTCCAGCTAATGGTATCTTGATTTTTCTGTGCTTGCTTTACTCATTCATGTCGATTCTCTCTGTTTGGTTGCTAAGAAAATAGTCCAGAAATCTTAGCACCTCGGAACTTTGTGGTGATAGATAGATTGAAGGGAGATCTGAATTCTCACAGTTTATTTCCTTTTGGAAATTCCAATGTCCTTAATTGCTATTGATAGCCAGTGTAGAGAACAAGTAATTAGATAGACTGACGAATAGAAGATTGAATAACTCATTACTAATTTACCGAGTGGGGAGAGAAAAAAGCAATTCTGCTTTGCATTAGCTAACGGAAGAATTGTTGGATTGAATATGGAGATGTGTTTGATAAAATTCCTCAGTGACTCTGATTTGTATAGAATATTATGTAGATTTGACATAGCTGATAATATCTGTCTTTATGTAGAGTTGTCCAATCAAGTCCAGCTTCTCACCTGGTCTGGATGCTAGAATCTTTGTTGCTATATTATCAAATGTAAAACAGGAAAAGAAAAAAAAAGATCATGTTTCTGTTCTTGAGTCACTTATTTGATAATAAAACCTATAAATGATTTGTGAAAACCTGGGTTTGTAAGGAGGTGCACAGAGTCAGCTTGTGTGTTGTGGGTGTAGAAACCTTCTGCTCTATCCAGGAGGAGCAACATCTGTGTGCTGTGCCGTTTGCAATGCAGTCACTGCGGTGCCTCCTCCTGGTATGCTTCTCTTTCCTCTCTCACTTGGTCTCCTATGATTTCTGATTTATTAGTTATGTGAGAGTTAAACTTGCTGCCTATATCACAATTCACAAGCAGTATTATGTTATCAGGCACAGAAATGGCCCAGTTGGTTTGTGGAGCCTGCCACACCTTACTCATGTACATCCGTGGGGCCACAAGTGTGCAATGCTCTTGCTGTCACACTGTCAATCTAGCTCTGGAAGGTATTCAACTATTTAAGGTTGTACCTGTGCGAACATGATATTCAGAATCAGACATGTTTTCCCAGTGAGCTATTATATATCATGAACTTATGATCTGAAATTCTGAATCATCACCTGTGGATAAGTATTACATTTGCATTTTTGACAGCAAATCAGTTGGCACATGTTAACTGTGGCAACTGTAGAATGCTACTGATGTACCAATATGGAGCAAGATCGGTAAAATGTGCAGTCTGCAATTTTGTAACATCAGTTGGGGTTAGTATTATCTCCTAACTCTGTACTTCATGATGGATAACTTGCTTTGGATTTCTGATACTTGAATACGACTTTTGTTTTGCAGAGGAAGGAAGAATAAAAAATATGTAACATGTCCCTATATAATGAATTAAACAAAGACTCAGATAGGTTTCTTCATTTTTTCTAATTTGTGCTTTTGTTTACACTGGTAATTGTACACGATGCAGGCCTCAGCAAGCACAACTGAGCAAAAGTTCAGCACCTAAGTCTTCACATGATTTAACAAGCTCGGTTTTGCAAGTTACCTACCACCCTTGAAGAATAACGAGTGGATACCAGAAGGCTGCGGATGATTATTCTCTCAACCACATCATGTATAGAGTTATTTTTCGATTTCGTGATTTCATCAAATAATTTTGTTGGGTGTACGAATAACTATTTATGATAAGATTCCTGATTCTGAGTGCTTTTGAAAATCTACAAGTTTAGATAAGGTGGGCTTCATTTTCTACTGCTTACCAACTTGTTTGCTTTAGCACCACACTTAGATTTCTATTCTGTCTTTTGAATCAGCAAAAGGTCCAAGTATAGCCATCAGAGTTAAACAGTCAAACAAGACACTGTATGGGTTGATTATACAGGATAACATGTGGGTTCAAACACAGATTTCAGAGATTAATTGAGGTGAGGATTGCTCAACAGAGGTTGTTTGTTCCTCGGTTAATAGTTGTTGATTTTGACTTGCATGTCTACTAATTTCATGAGTCTTCTACACACACCAAGAACCAGATAAACATTGCGAACCTTATCAAAATCTATATACGCAACGCATGACCTTTATTATTATTTTTATTTTTCTTTGGGTTGATAGGATGGTGCACCTTACAAGTTGATATTAGGTTATTAAAAAATCTAGACATCTCAATTTCGTCTCTTGATAATTTTCTGTCAATTAATTTAATTATTACGTTTGTTATAGTAACATAAATTTAATTGAATAATTGATTTACCCAAATTAAATACTTTTATAGTCATTATGTGATTGAGTGGGTAGCCTTTCTTGATATAGATAAAAACTGTAATTAAGCTATGAATTTAGTAGTGCTTTAGTTTTGGCTTTTATGAAAATTAAATATGGCCTTCTCATCAATTTAACGGTTGCACAAAGATTTTGAATTCTGATAGGTTAAATTTGTTAGATTAAGTCACGCAGTTCAAGTTAGTTTGACAAACAAAAGGACTAAATTCATTGAAAAAAAATTATTAACAGATGAATTTGTGAAAATCACAAATTATAGGACCAAATTGATAAATTTTCAATCTTCCAAAGAGCACCTGTTTTTAGGTAGCTAGAAACTTTGGAAATAGCAGTATGCAAAGGAAAAGAAAAAAGAGGGAAGGCTTACAAGGGCATATCTAATATTGAATCACATTACAAAAGCAACCTTTTTGGTAGTTTAACTCAAGTCCTTTTCAGCCTCTTGTTTTGCCATCCACTGGGTTAGGAAGCGTGTCAATCCTTCAGGAGGTAGCAAAAAAAATCAATCACAGTGAATGATCTGGACATCTTTTTAATTACCACAGGTCCTGTCTTCCCCAGAGAATATTTGAGATCCATATATCTTTTAATAAATGTCTCCTTTAATTGATAACCACTCTTTTGTGAGCACACAGGGCATGTAGCATTATAGGTAATATACTTTGCTGTCTCTGTCTCGCAGCTATGAGAATCAAATTTATGCTCTGAAACAAAAAGTTCAGAGTGGACTTAAACGCCTCCAATCTTGATAATGAAGAATGGCCTCTTCATCTTCATTTGGCCTCTTCATCCTCATTCAAAAGATTTCATTGCTTTATCACCAACAATCCTGTTGAATGAAGCATCGCTTCCAAATTGCTGGTGGGTACATATAGTTATCAGTGCGTCCCTTTTCATGTTGTTGTGGGACCGCGGGGTATTTTTTGTGAATTTCACCATCGTGTTGTGGAGTGACTCGCATTTCAGATGGAGAAGAGGACCACAGAGGTATATGCTTCTGATGCTAATTAATCAAAATCATGGACCCCAATTCAATCGATGAAAGATTGTCTCCCCAACATGAAAGATGAACCATGTTAGCAGTGGCGAGCACTTTTTCCATAGCTCACGATTACTTCGCTGAAATGAACACAAAGTGGGGTCCTCAAGGGTTCGCTTGGGTTGGGTGTAAAGTGCACAAATTCCCCAGACACACTGGTCGGCCCAAAAATACATATATGAAGATGGTACAACCAATACAACTTTCTTTAACCAATTATAATATAATGACCAAGGAACATAGTAGGTGAACACTCAAAACCGAGAATAAAACTTTAAAACCTCTGATTCTTTTCTTTTGACATCATCTTAGTCACAAAAATGTAATATTGTTAACCACAATATGTGGCAAAGTTGACAAATTAAGTTTTATGTAAAACTTTATTTACTGTTTAAGAATTTGAATTTCACTGATAATTACGTCTAAATAGATATTAGTCCACGTTCAAAAAGTTTAAGAGTAAGCTTATCTTAATAATATTGCATACAAGCTGACGTAGCAACGCATAACAGAGTTTTGATTTCCGTGAGAAAAAGACATATTTGAACAGCGGGAGTTTATGAACAGAACAATAAAGGATAGATACGTGTACGGCAAGTATGTGTCTATCTTTATATAGGAAAGCACTATAGAATGTAACGTTGGCGAAGGTCAAGGAACATGCTTATAAAGAAAGGAAAGATTATCTTCAATTTGCAATTCTCATCATATGGTAACTGATAAGCTCTGAGTCGTCTATCTGTATTTCATCTTGTTTCAACGTGGCAACCAGTATATGGAAAGAGCCCTGCATGTAGAACAAGTGGTGCCCAACGTGCCCAGCTCCGAAGTCTTAGGCGTCTCAAAGCTCTGATCTGTGTTTTTTTCCCAGGACCTGCATATAAATTGTGAAACAGTGCCCTTCATAACAAACGCTCTTTAATCGCTGTTACATTAATTCATTGTTTGAAAGAAAGAAGGACACGCACAGAGATGCAATCTACAAAGGAGAAGCTAAGCAACATGGCCAGTGCTGCCAAGGAGCACGTGGACGTCTACAAAGCCAAAATAGACGAAAAGGTCCGATTTTGAGCTTTCCCATGTCTCTAACGCGTGTTTCTATGCTGTTCGATCTATGAGAAATATTTCCTCGTCTCGCATAACGTCTATATTATGAAAATGATCAATTCATCCACCAACATAACCAAAAACAATATTTTTTTTTTTTGTCAAAGTTATATAAAAGCACTATGGTTAATCATAAAAATTAAAAAAATAAAATAAAATACAGTTTCTAAGTGTTTATGGAATGTGGTGGTTGGGGCTACCCTATTAGAAATGGTGTTTTCAAAGAGTTGAATAGTGCAGGCAGAGAAAGCAACGGCAAAAACAGAGGAAGAGAAGGTGATAGCACATGAGCGAGTGAAGGCTAAGGTGGCTAAAGCAAAGATGGAGCTGCATGAAGCAAAAGCCAGGCATGCAGCTGAGAAGCTAAGCGCCAAGCAACCACATAAGTTTGGCCACCATGAGCCATCCCTGGTTGGGACAGCAGCTCCTGTGCCTGAACCCACTTATCCATCCTATCCCATGAACAAGCATATCTAGATATCATGTTTCACTTTTTTCTTTCCTAATAGGAGGGTCTGTTTTTAATATAGTTCCCTCTGATGTATTTGACGATGGCTCGCGTCTTTTAGTTCCAGTAGATACTAGTTTCAGGATGCCGCTAGGATTTTTTTTTTGGCAACCCAGTAGTGTGTATCCATGTGGTTCTACGCAAGCTATATAGCAACAAGGCACAGATGCCTCCAAAGGGAAACAAGAAGGTCCTTTTTTCAAATATTGATTCTGAATTTATTCATCAAATGTAAGAGTCATAAGCAGCTAAAGCAGTTGCTATTCTAGAAGAAACAGAACAGAAAGCTTGTTAGTTACAGGAAACAACAAAACCTCAACGAGAACTTCACCAGCAGCTTCAAAATAATCCTCATATGATCAATTTGGAAGTTTGTCGCCAAGTTTCCACTCCTTTCTGGTCACCTACATGCCATGTTCCTTATTGAATTGCTATACCCAAAAAGATTTCGGCCGCTAGATTCGTTAAGATGCGATACAGAAGCTTAAATACGAGATGTGGCAGTTCAATATCTACAATAAAAAACTCAGACTTCCTCATCCTAAACGTGTAGAGCTCATTGAAGGATGTGTTTTAACTGCAGGTTCTCACCATATGCACAACGAAACAGTAAAAGCCAACGAGTCAAATGCCGGACCAATTTCTTGTAAGATGTTTATATCCACTGTAATCTGCCCTGGTGTTCCACACACTGCTTAAGTTTCCCATCAGATAGGACCTGTCTCTTCACTATAACCGGCCTGATATTATTTTTCAATTTGAACTTCGCCACTGTTTTATGATGATCCATTGAAAGTGCCAACGATTCCGGATGTACCTCGTCAAGGAATTCATCTGCTACATCTCCATCTTCATCCATCCTAAGACGCTTTGCATACCAGCCAAGACCCTGGAGTTGAGAAACATAAGATGCCCAGAAAAATTAACCGCCTGCTAGCTTTAAATGACAAAGGAAAAAATGATCTTAACTGAGACCTGGGAATGGAATAACTATCTATGCATGAGCATGCATCAAAATTCAAAGCTACCAGACAGAAAAACAGAATTTCAAACATATAAACGCGCAAATAGATGTTTGGATAAATACCAAAGGACAAGGGTAGTATAAAAGTTTAACTCAGGATTTTTAGGCTCATAAAGTAGTAGACACCGGAAAATGAACAACCATATTGAAAATAAAACCTAATCCCTATACATGGAAATACCATCTAACTCTAGTTTCTCCTTTAGGTGTCAGATTCACAGAGCCTCATAATAAGCAAGCACATCGAGATGTCACTATGCTTATTCCATATGTCATCAACATAATTCTACTGATTCACAGTCCCTACAACAAGCAAAGTTCAATACGACAACCCAAATATATCCTATAAGAAAAAGTCCACCTAAGCATCCCCAAGCAGTTGAAAGAAGAGATCTAACCCAGTCCTTCATGCCCAACCAAGTATTACGTACAAAAGGCAAAAGAAATACTGTATAGATGTGTCGTAAATTTACAATATATCATACCTCCTCGATATTTACAGGCTGAAGCTTAAGTGTTTCCAATAATGATCACATCCTCATGACAACTGAAATAAATGTTGGTACAATGGAACGCCTAGCAGTCTAGTAGTATGGCTAAGCTGGCAGCTATATCATTTAGATTTAGGAACTCCGAAAGAAAAATGTGGAAAGAATGATCTTTGTGAATACTAAAAAATTTCAAACGGTCACTTATCTTTTAAGCAAAAACCAAAAATTACTCAACCAAATTCATAAGCATATCTGTAAGTAACGTTGTTGTAGAGACACGAGAGTCACAAGAACACACACAAGGATTACTGACACAGGTACTCGTAAACTAGCAGGGAAGAAACACAAGTTATTTCTGAAACACTTGTTGCCATATAGAAACCAAGATATAAGGCATTAGACTCAAGTCACTAACCATACACCATCGTTAAAGGCCTTGGTGTCCCCGATGCAGAATTTCTATCTCTTCCTCTATCATTTCGGTGCATGTAACATTTTTTCTTCAATAAATTTAATAGGCAACAACATGTTAAATCATGCACGACAAAAATTTACATATAAAGCTCACAGTCCAACAACAGAAAAATGGGTCACAAAATAATGAAAAATGGAAAGAACTCAAATAACAAAGTAAAACACCTCTTCAATTACTAATTTATTCTATTCTATGTAATTGTATGCTACCAGAAAGCCTTTTCCCCCTCAAGAAAGTCAAATGATATTGTCATTCTGGTTGGAGAGGACAGGTTTCAATGATCCAAGTGATCTGAAGCATAACAGTGTTATTAAACTTCAGGATTAGAAAATAATTCTAATTTCTAACAGAACAGTGAAGCAGATTGCTTATTAGGCCCCCAATTTAAATTCAACAGTGACAAAGAAGTAAAGTCAACGCAGCGCTGTATCCAATATATTCTGGCGAATAAGATTTCAGAGTGCCCATAAGCTGTACGGACTGAATGACATCATAGATTCTATATCGTGCTCTATAAAATGCCAGCAGCCAAATGCACGGAAACTAAGCAAGCTAATAAATTGGAAAGAAAATGGACAAGATGAAGGACCTGTACTCCACCGTCGCCCGATGTACAAGGAGCAAGAAGGGGGGCTATCTGATTCTGCGGGCGATCGACGGCAACCTGAACAGGGACGCTAAAGCCTTTGCGAGGAAGTCCTGTTTCTTTCATAGGCGAGCGCGAGCGAGTGCCAGCTTGATCATCGGCTTCATCCTTGGATTCGTGGAGGTCGTCCTTTGCAAACCCTAGCAATCCAGCTATCTTTTTGAAAAATCCCATCCCCAAATGCAAGGGGAAATTGAGAAAACGCAGGCGCAGGTGTTGGGTCCACAATTCAAAGTTTTCAAATTGATGAGAGATCTTTAGAAAGAAGAGAGTGAGCAGTGAGAAGAGCAGGCGATAGAGATATTAGAGGATAATTTGGACCCCTCTCTACTTTCTGTTCTTGTTTATGCGTTGCCAGAGCGAAAGCAACAACGAACAATTCAGTATTTCAGGCCGAAAATGACCCTTTCAATTCCAATCTTTTTCTGCCCACCCAACTCTCAACAACACGGACTATTGAACGAGGAGAAGCGATGGCTGGCTAGAAACCCGACCATGAACAGTTACTAAGATTCTTGTTATAAGATTAAATTATGTTTGGTTCTTAACTTTAGTAGAAGTTTAAAATTGTCTCCTTGTAAAAAATTGTGTCAAAATCTTTCCTTACTTTTATTTCGTTCTGTAATTGTATAATAGGCTTACTTGTTCTTCTTTTGCTTTAATTTTCACCCCGCACACTGCTTGGTATGCAAACTGACATCCCACCAAAACCTAATACGTTTGGGAGTGCATAAGGATAGAATGAAACGTGGAACAAGGTAACGAAGAGCGGAACTTGAGGCTTGAAAGAATGGTTATTAAATGAATAATATAACTTACATAATATTTTTATAATATTTTTTTAAAATAAAATGTTAGTATATTAAGCTTTTAATTAAGGAAGATATTATAATAATTATATTAGTAGGTTTTTCATTCTTCTTGACTTCTTAATGTATAAGTATAACAAAAATAAAATTTTGGACAATAAAGAATAGCCATAAAATCTCTCCTTTATTATTTTGTGTCAACTCAAAATGAACATTTAGACATATATTTACTCTAATTTAGTCATTCCAGTTATTGGCATTCCTTCTTTAATTATTATTCCAAACATAACCTAAGATTCTTTTTATAAAATTAAATTTGTTTTTGGTTCCTAACATTATTTAAAATTATGTATGCTTGTTTAAAATGTATCAAAATGTATTCTTATTTTTATTTGGTTCTATAATTGTATCATAAGCGTACTTGTTCGTCTTTTGCTATATATATATATATATATTCATAATTTTAAAATAAATATCAAATTTTTATATTAAATATAATTGCTATGATTTATATTTTATGCTCCTTACCAAATAATTTCTCTCCACCAATGGTATCCAAAGTAAAATCCCACCAAAACCTAAGATACTATGCTCTATTTACCAAAATAAAATTATAATCTATTCTCTAGTGAAATAATTGTAACAAGGATGAGTAAGGATTCGCAATTCCAATGCTTTATATTAACCAAGAAACAACACATAAAAGAAGGAAGTGAAATTGGGGGATTAACGAAATTAATAACAAAAAGCAATAAGTAAAAGCAATGGAATTAGACCAAAAACTAGTAAGGAATAATTCCAAATATAAAAGAAGGTCAATTAAAAGAAATTAAACCAAGAAACAAAGCACTTAGTTAAGGAATGTTTTGTTTTAGTCCTTCAATGTTTGATCATTGATAAAAAGATCAATTCTTTCTTCTTGAAAAGTTTCTTTCTTTTTAGCAAGTGCCTATAGTTCGAGCAACCCAAATTTCCTTAGGTACATTAGTTAAGAAGAACTCTCTAAATCCTAATTAACTAACAAGGCCAAGTAAACACTTATAGATTTAATTAGTTAATTGCATTCAAATCAAGAAATCAACAATTCTAATTTGTCAAAACAAAAAAACAAAGTTCAACAAATTACTTTCATATTCCATCAATATAAAAGTAAGCACATCCGCAATCTCTCATATTATTCTCCACTAAGCTTTGATTTAACAAAACAATTATGAATTCAATCAAACTAAATGGAAGATAAGCATCTCTGAGTAAAATAAACAATGAGCCATATCATCTATTCACTTAAAGATAACACAAGTATAATAGGAATGCAAAAATTCCAAAAAGAAAATAAAAAGAGAAAGAGAGTTCACATATATCTCACAATCCTTGAAGAATCTATAAATACAATCCTTAGTTAAATGAGTGAAAATAGTTAGTCATAGGTAAAATATCCATAATCTTCGTCCAAAATCAAAACTACAGTGTTGGAAAATAAGTTTATGCTACTTTCTCTCACTAGAACTAGTAGAGAGAAGAGGAAAAAGAGTGAGGTGACCTAGAAAGAGAATGGTAATCAAAATCTGTCCTAAAATGAAATTCCTATCATTCCTAACTAATTTCCTAATTTTTCCCCAAAATAAAATGTAAAAATGCATCAAAATAACCCCTAGAAGCTTCCTTTAGTCTTTTTCCCTGTGCTTGTAACATCCATGAGAGAGAAAGTGAGCTAAAGGTGAGTTGTCCACTTTTCCTAATTAAAAACAACAACTTAAGCCATGCCTATAACTTACTTTGTAATTTTTAGCGCCTCTGTAATATAAGACATGCCCATATCTTGCTTCAGCACTAACAGGGGTGGAGCTACATTGTGTTAAAGGGGTGCATATGCCTTAAGGGTAATTATATGACCCAGCTAACTCGGCTCAGCCTAGACATATTAGGTCGAATTGGGCCAGGTTTAAATAAAATAATTTGCAAAGTCGAGTCAGGTTGGGCCTTGGGATTGCTATCAACCCGGGCCAGCTTGATTATATTTTTTATTTTTAATATATTATTTTTATAATTTAATTTGATTTATTTTTTTATTTATAATAAGCTTGTAATATATTAATTATTTTCAAATCTTAATTCTTTTCATTCAAAATCTTAATTTTTATTTGTTGTATTTTTTTCACATTCAAATCTTATTTTTTTTATTTTTAAAAAATTATTTTTATTAATTAAAAATAGTTTTTGTAAATAAAAAAATAATAAAAAATAAAGATGAACCCAGCCCAGGTCAGTCAAACCCGATGTGGCCCGTTCACTTACAAGGTCATATCGAGTCTTGGGGTAAATTTTTTTACTATGGTGTTAAGTCAAGTCAGGTCCTGGGTCTTACTCAAACCCAGCCCTTGATCACTCTTAATATGACCCCCTCAATTTTTTTTTAATTTAATGTATTTGGTATTAAGTTATAATTTTATGCTCCATATATTTTACATTTTTAAACCCACAAAAATTATGTTTACTTTTGATACATATATGTAAATAGTGGTTTTAAAATAAGTGAGTAGGATATAATTAAGTTCATATGTCAATATGTAAGTCTTGAATAATTGTCCATGAAAATACTATAAAATTTTTGAAATCTTGTTAGATAAAATATTATTTATAGTACTATATAAATAGTTTTTTTTTCAAATTGACAAATATAAATTTTATACTTCATCAAATAAATTTTTATCTCTTCAAATTGCTCTTTGGAATTGTTTATTGAACTATCATGATGTTATTAAATGATGGTATATTTTTTTAGTGTAAGTAGGTAGATAGAAATGTCCTTATAGGTATTTAGGTACTGAAATTGATATTAATATGGAAAGTAATATTTAGTACAATACTTATTTAAATTTAAACTTCTTTTAAATTTCAAAAAGATAGAATGATGATATTGTAGTTTAATTAGAAAGTTTAATAAAAAAAACAAGAAAAATACACTTTTGGTCCCTTACTCATCACAAAATTATCATTTTGATCCCTTACTTATTGAAATACCCAAAATAATCATTATCTCATCGAAAAATGTCACATTTGATCCCTTACTTTTTTAAAAAAATATCAAATTTAGTCATTTAGATTTAGGGTTAACGATTTGGTGTAGAGAATGAATTTGATAATGTTCTAAAAAGTAGGGAATCAAGTATGATATTTTCCAATGAGTGAGGACCTATTTTACGCATTTCAATAATTATGGGAACTAAATGACAAGTTTTTGATAAGTAAAAGACCAAAAGTGTATTCTTCTTAAATAAAAAGTTTAATTTTAAAAAATATAATATTAAAATATAATTTAAAAATAAAAAAAATTTTGCCCCCACTTACTCCTCCACTACTAGCACCTAATAAACCCATAACATTTCTATGACAAAAAATTAACAAAAATAATAATTTGAGGCTTGATTTCCTATCTAAAACACTAAAATCAAAATCAAAACAAGATTAAAAGCATACCAAAATGAAAACCTAACAAATTCCCCCACACTTAACCCATGTTTGTCACCAAGCATATTTCAAAACAAAATAACTCTAAACTACATTCTAACTCACTTTAAAACAACTCATTTAAATAAAGGAATCTTAATGCATCTCATCAACTACCATGAAAAGAGAACCTAAATAATCAACTTCCACAAATTCACAAAGAAGGAACAAAGTGTCCAAGAAGTGTATAAACATGGAACATGGGTTCTAGGAGTCATCTAAATACATGCACTAAGAAAAGCATTTAATACATCCCAACATTAAAGAATAACTTTAAACTCACTAAGTTACATATAACTGTTGAGACAATGATAAATAGAGTGCAAATAAAGCGGAAAATAGCAATCCTAGTGTTTTTTTTTTTTATTAGAAGTTGTTGATCTTTCTTTTTTATTACCTCATTCCTTAGTTGTTGAGTTCTATTTCTAGTTTCACTAGTTAATTTCATTTGTTTAGATTAGTTATATAGTTAAACTCCCATAACTTGATATTATTACTTCTTATTCATTTTATTTTAATCAAGTTAATTAACATTAGTTTTTTTTTACTCAATCCTCATGGGATGATATTTTCTTACTAGTGTATTACTAGTCATAGGAGTTTAACTATGTAACTAATCTAAACAAATAAAATTAACTAGTGAAACTAGAAATAGAACTCAATAGCTAAGGAATGAGGTAATAAAAGAGAAAGATCAACAACTTCTAATAAAAAAAAGTGTTAGGATTGCTATTTTTCCATTTATTTGCATTCTTTTTATCGTTGTCGCAACAATGTTGCAACAAAATATAATGTTAACCCTAATAATGAAATGTATAGAATTTTTTGCAAAACTACTATACTAACCTCCTTAATGTGCAATTCAACACATTCTTATGAAAACCCAAATTTTGAAAGTCACATTGAAGTTCAATATTGAATGGATTACATGAGGCAACCTATATATTCCTATATAGATGTAAATCTCCAAATTACTAGAATTCACACTAATCATGCTAGATCCCATTTGAATTGAACTTTCTAGCATTAATTCAATTTAATTTACTATCAATTGATGGCCAATCAACAAATAGCATAATAATCTATAACAAGCTTGATTAAATACTAATGCAATTCACTAAATATAATGACAACAACTTAAAGCATTGTGCAAATTCAAGTTCAAATAACAACCCTAGCTAAGAAAGTTTAGTTTATGATAATAAAAATCAAAATAGTCTTTAAATTATCCATAGGCTAATACAACTAAAAAATTAAAATAGAGATCAATAATAATGAAATTGATTATCAAACTCTAGATCCTCTTATCCCAATTAATGTACTGCCTTTTCTCTTAACTTAATCTTCCTCTTCTTCTGCCAACACACCCCTTGCTACCGTCCAAAAATTGAAGAAAGATTATCCAATCATATACCACTGTCCTTCACTGTTTTCTGCCTCTATCTTGCATCTTTCTCTCCTTACTGCTATATATATTACTAGCTGCCTCTTCTTCATTAGGGTTCTCTCAGCTCCAAGCAGAGGTCATATGCCACACAACTACTCCTTAGAGTCCAAAATGTGTGTTTCAATAATCCATATTAGCATAGAGTTTTATCATAGCAATTGTCACAGCTTTGTCACAACAACAGATAAAAATTTTGGCTTTAATAACTCCATTTCCTTTTACCTACAAATAAATAATATCCACACCAAACATCAATCTTTCTCAATTTTTATGTGTAAATTACTCTTCCTAATCCCTTATTCAGGCTAACAACTCATTCAAGCATAATAATGAAAAATATTAACCAAAGTCATATCAAAACTAGACAAGAAAGACTTGAAAACAAGTATTTTCTCACATATTTAATGCTTGATAACTCTAATTTCTTAGAGTTATCACACCTCCAGACTAAAAATATTGCTTGTCCATAAGTGACACACTAAAGCTAACTACAAAACACAAACATGCAAAGACATCTAAAAGAGATTCCGCAAATGCAATAACATGAATCAAAGTGAGAGGTTTGTTCTTAAATAAATTGTCTATGAAGCACACATGAAACCTCTAACTCTCATAATATTGTTTCCTTGCAATTGTACTCCAATGCTTGCTTAATCAATTGATCACTTATTCAAGCTTCTTAAAAATGTGTAATTGGAGTCTAGGCTTCATCCTCAATTGCCTAGATTAAATTAGGTACCAATCATTAAGCCTAAATGCATGCTTCCAAGAGTTGACTCTAAGATTCTCTCTTCACCAAAGATCAAGAAACCTACTTCAAGAGAAAATTGACCTTATTAATTTTTTCTTTTTAAAGAAAGGGTTCTTTATATTGTAATGTTGCCTTTTGGCACGAATGCCAACATGGGGCTTATGAAAACACTTGGCTACTTAGCAACTTTACAACTTTAGAGTGCTTTTGCATTGCTCATGTTCTAAGTGACCGTTTGACACAAAGGCAAACATAGGGCTCATGCCTACTCCTAGTTACTAAGTGACTTAAAACAACAGAGTATCCCTCCTTAATAATTTTTCTAATTCTTACTTTTTTATATGTATATATACTTATCTTTACTTAGCTAACTCCATAAGACTGATCTTTATCTCTTTGATCCAATGGCCTCTTCAAGTCAATTCTAAAAGCTTAGGCTTTCACAACTTTCTAACTTAACTTAAACTCTCAAAGATTCAACTTAAACAGAGCAGATGATAGTTGGCACTTTACTAAGTGTTCAAATCAATTCCACTAGCATTATCATATAATTACAATTCACAAAAGCATGAGAATTATATCAAGTAGCAACATCATCATTGAACAACTCTCACCAAGACAACCATCACAACAATGAAGATTCTCAAAATAAAACAATACTAAGCCCAACAACCCCTATGCATGCAGAAAAAAAAAAAGGAAAAAAAGAAAAGAGAAACAACATCTAGTTCTAAAAACTTCAAAAGCAATAACTAATACTAAACTAAGAACAATTGCAATGTATCATAAGAAAGAAAACAAAAAACCCCCTAAACTTAAAGTTGGGTGGTGCCCTCACTGTCCACACAAAACTACAAGCATAAAGAAAGGTCAAAAGAAAATAACACAATATACGCAACATGTTAACTAAAAAAAGAAAGACAAGAGAAAGAAAACAAACAAAAGAAAAAGTAAGGAAAAACTACCTGAATGGATGTGAATGCCACTGACTAACCCTCTATCATGTAGGAGTTCCCTTATACTGCATACTACTATGCAAAGTAGGTTTTCTAGCTGTTATGAGCTTTGGTTTTTGAACCAAAACCTGTTTACTCCTACTGGGAGCGGATAAAGGTCCTTCATCTTACACATGAGAGGGGGGAGGTTTAGAATCTAGCTGTCCTTTATAATCTTCTGGAACTAGTACTGATCTATCAGCCTTATGTACCTTATTGTCATCCTCATGAAGTAATATTTCTATAAACTTAGGTAAGGAGAAATATTTGTTGAAAATTAATTGTAAGGTTCTTTGTAGTGCTTGGCCCTCTCATATTCATATTTCTAGTAAGCTCGTTGTTCAGAAGCCAACTGATGTTATTGCTCCTATAATTCATACTATACAATTTCCATTTAGCTCAACCTTTGGTCAGTGAGGGGTGGAGTTACTGAAGGTGCCTCATTATTGACTTTTTTCGTAGGCATATTAGATGTTGCAACTGGAGTAGGTGCTGTTGGGGCATGCTTTTCCTACAAACGCCAAGTAATAGTCAACTAAGTGATAACACTATGAGGGTATATCTCCTCATCACTATTGTCTACTTCCACTCCATTGATTAGACATAATTGTGTAATCAGTGATGGAGACCATAAATCATCACTCTTAACATTGCATCATAATCAGTAAGAAATGGAAGATTCCGGTGGTGCAATGAGTAAGTTAAAAGCTGGAGAATTGTTGCAATAAAGGAATGAGTATGGTGGACACAGTGAAAAGGTACCGATGATAGAGGAAATGTAGTAATTGTCGTTGCCTTTAATAGTTACAACAGGACCAATGATGGGTGAAGGAGGGATAAGTATTGCTACAATGGAGAGAAGGCTTTAAAGATGCTCAATGGGTTCTGAAATGCAATGAAGAGAAAATGATTTAGGGTTCTTTCAAGTTATGCGTTTTGATTAAAAGCCCTTTTTTTGTTTTATTTTTAAGTGGTTGCTGAGTGATTTGTCATAGCTTTGTCATGAGATCTAGAATTTCCTTATCGTGATAATGTCACAAGATTGTCATGACATAAGGCGATTTTTTTTTTCTGCATAATTTTTCTAATTGCTGTATACTGATTTTGCAATACCCAAAAACTCCCAAAACTTGACCCATTTACTCAAGTAATTCACCAATCCCCCAATGCATATGAAGTTGTGCTAAATCAATCAAAATCCCCCTAAACTTTGAATATGCCACTCTCCACTGATTTAATTTCCTAGCCTCCTTTCATGCATTTCCATGCCTTTTTAGCTCTATATTCTTTATGCTGCAACATATAAACCGGAACACAAATAAATATAATGCATAAATCACCTCCAATAAAAAGGGAAATATCACAAGTAAAAAAAATTAGCGAAAGTGAAATAACAAAATGTTTAAAAGTTCATCTTGGGTTGCCTCCCAATAGGGCTTATGTTAAAGTCGATGGCCTAACTTCTTTCTTCTTAATTCTTCCTCCAATTGGGTTAATGATTTCTCCCTCTCTATTGTAGATACTAAGTAATGTTTCAATCTTTAGCCATTTACTTTAAATGTTCTTCTTGAATGCTCCTTTTGTAACTCTAAAGTTCCATAGGGGAACATTGCCACCACACGGAATGGACCTAACCACCTAAATTTGAGTTTTCCAGGGAACGTTTTACGTCTAAAATTGAAAAGTAACACTTGTTGTCTTTCTTCAAACTCCCGCTGCATAATCCTATTATCATGTCATTTCTTAACTTTCTCCTTATAGATCCTTATATTCTCATGAACTTGATTCCTTAGCTCATCTAGCTCATTAGGTTGCAAAAACTTTTTCTCTCCAATAGCCTGTAAATCAAAGTTCAAAATTTTAAGTGCCCAATATGCCTTGTGTTCCAACTCAACCAGTAAGTGACAAGCCTTGCCATATACAAGCATGTACAGAGAAGTACCTAAAGGGGTATTAAATGTTGTCCTATATATCCATAATACATCATCCAACTTAATTAACCAATCTTTTCAATTAAAATTCACGGTCTTCTTAAAGATTCATATAATTTCTCTATTGCAAACTTCAACTTGGCCACTAGTTTGGGGATGATAAGTTGTAGCCACTTTATGTCTCACACCATACTTACTCAACATGGTATTAAGTTCTTTATTGCAAAAATGTGATCCCTTATCACTAATGATCACCAGTGGTGTCCCAAAACGAGTAAAGATATTTCTTTTTAAAAATCAAATCACCACTTTAGCATCATTAGTTTGAAATGCAGTGACCTTAAACCATTTGGAAACATAATTAACAACAACAAGTATGTACTAATTTCCATAGCTTGAAAGGAATGGGCCCATGAAGTTAATTCCCTATATATCAAATAATTCAACCTTATGGATATTGTTCAAAGGCATTTCATGCCTTCTTAATATATTCCCCACTCTTTAACAGCAATCACACTTTCGAGAAAACTCATGGGCATCTTTGAATAGCAAAGGCTAGTAAAAACCTACTTGTAAGACTTTGGAAGCAGTTCAAACTCCTCCATAATGTCCTCTATAAGGAGTTACATGGCAATGATATAACACACTCTCCATTTCTGCTTCTAGTATACATCTTCTGATCATTTAGTCATTACAAATAAGGTTCATTCCAGAAGTAATACTTAGAGTTATGGAGAAACTTTTTTCTTTACTAGTTGCTCATGTCAGGTGGTAACATGCCTTTCACAAGGTAATTCACAATATCAACATACCATGAAACACTTTGGCATAAGGTAAACAATTACTCATTAGGGAATATTTTCTTAATAGAAGTTTTGTCTATAGTTTCACCATCAGCCTCCAATCTAAAAAGATGATCAACCACTTGATTATCTACCTATTTTCTATCTTGAATTTCAATATCAAACTCTTAAAGTTAGAGAATCCAGTGTATCAAGTGAGGTTTGCTATCTTTCTTTGCTATCAAATAACGAATAGCAGAGTGATCAATACATATAATCACTTTAGTACCCACTAGATAAGATCTAAATTGGTCAAACGTAAACACCATTGCTAATACCTCTTTCTTAGTCACAGTGTAGTAAAGTTGCGCTTCTATTAAGGTCTTGCTAGCATAATAAATTGAGTGAAACAATTTAATCCTTTGCTTCCCCAATACTGCACCCACAACATAATCACTTACATCACACGCTAACTCAAATGGTGAACTATAATCTGGAGCTACAACAATAGGTGCTGATGTTAATCGACCTTTCAACTCCAATATTGCCTTTAAACATGTCTCATTAAAGTAGAACTTAGAATCCTTCTCTAATATATTGCACAAGGGCTTAGAGATTTTAGAAAAGTATTTAATGAACCTTTTTTAGAATCCAACATGCCTAGGGAAACTTCTAACGCCCTTAACTAAAGTTAATGGTGGTAATTTGTCAATGATCTTAATCTTAACCTTATCTACCTCAATGCTACTTATTGATACTTTATGCCCCAAGACAATACCTTCCTTAATCATAAAGTGACACTTTTCCTAATTAAGGACAAGGTTTGTTTCTTCACAATGTTGTAGCACTTTGGCTAGATTCTGCAAACAATCATTAAATGAATCCTCAAAGACTAAGAAATCATCCATAAATACTTCCAAAAACTTTTCCACTATGTTAGTAAAAATAGCCATCATATATCTTTGGAAAGTAGCTGGTGCATTGCACAACCCAAAGGGCATTCTCCTATAAGCAAAGGTACCATACAGGCAAGTGAAAGTTGTCTTGTATTGATCTTTTAAAGTTATAACAATCGAGTTTACCCCAAGTACCTATCCAAAAAGCAATAATTCTCTTTTTCTGCCAACCTATCCAACATCTAGTCAATCAATGGAAAGGGAAATGGTCCTTCCTGGTGGCTCTGTTCAACTTTCTGTAGTCCATGCAAATATGCCACCCTGTCACTGTCCTAATGGGAATCAACTCATTATTCTCATTCTCCACTACTATCATTCCTCCTTTCTTTGGAAACATTGAATAAGACTCACCCAAGAACTATCTGAGATGGGATAAATGATTCCTACATCTAGCCATTTAATTACTTCAATTTTCAACACTTACTTTATGATAAGATTTAGCCTTCTTTGATGTTCAATGGACCCCTTCTCATTATCTTCCAAGAGTGTCTTATGTATACAAAATGACAGGTTAATGCCCTTAAGATCAACAATTATCCACCTTATAACATGTTTAAAGTTCTTTAACACTGCAAGAAGCTTCTCAACTTACTCTTGAGACAATTCAGAGGATATAATAACTAGAAGAGTGAAAGAATCTCCTAAGTAAGCATACTATAAATGGGATGGAGAGTCTTTAATTCTAGTGCTGGTAGTTCTTTTACCAATGGCTTGGGTGGCTAAAAATTCTTTGAAGATAACTCTAGAGGTTCAAATATGTTGCTTGGCTTTATTGTTCTATGATTAGGTTCTAACCATGCCACCCTCATGATGTAGCTTCTCAGTTACCAAAAAGTCAACTAAAGAGATAACTGCACATTATTCCGAATCATTTGGCATCCTCACAGCCTTGAACACGTTAAATGTCACTTGCTTTTCTTGCACTCTCATCGTCAGCTGACCTTTCTGTACATCAATTAAAGTTATCACTGTAGCTAGAAAAGGTCTTCCCAAGATAATAGGCACATCCCAATCTGCGTCATAGTCAAGAATGATAAAGTCAACTGGACAAATAAACCTATTTACCTTCACTAAGACAACTTTAATTTTCCCTTTAAGGTAAGCAATTAACCTGTTGGCTAACTGAAGTGTCACAGTTGTTGGTCTTGTTTCTCCAATTCCAAGCTTCTTGAAGATAGATATGGGCATTAGATTGATACTTGCCACCAAATTAAATAATGCCTTACCAACTTAATTACTACCAATTGAGCAAGTAATTGTAAAACTTCCTAGATCTTCAAGTTTTGGTCGAAGTTTACTTTTTAGAATGGCACTGCAACCTTAACTTAAAGCCATAGTCTCAAATTCCCTAAGCCTCATTTTCTTAGTTATACTGTCTTTCAAGAATTGAACACAATTGGGCATTTGCTCTAATGCCTCAACCAAGGGACTATTGATATAAAGTTACTTAAAAACATCCAAAAATTTCTTGAATTGAGCATCTTGCTATTTTTCTAGAATCTTCACAGGAAAGGAATGGGTTAGTTACTTTGTTGTGGTGTTTATTATGACTTTGTCATGACATTTTCCTCTGCAACTTTTCCACCATGCTCTTCCTCTCTTAATTCAGAGTCCTTAAAGGACTCATGTTTGCCATTTTGGATTGAAGTGTACTCTGATACATTTCCCAAGCTCCATCTTGGTATTTCCAACTCCTTCCCACTTCTGAGAGTGATTGTCTTGCAATACTCTTTCACATCCCTCCTTAGAGTCTTAGTGTTACTAAGTAAAGAGCCTTGTGATCTATTTCTAAATTCATTAGCAAGTTAATCCATTTGATTCTCTAAATTCCTTAGTGAAGCAACTTAGTTCTGAATAATTACATCATTCTTAGCCATGTATTCCTTCAGCAGACTCTTTAATGAACTAGATTGCTCCACTAGTTAAGGTCTTGGTTCTTGCTAAAATCCTTATGGATTAATAGTTTAACTAGGCATAAAAGAACACTACAGCCTGCACTTTAATTGCTCCAAAAGAAGTTATGATGTTGCCTCTACCCTAGATTGTAAGTATTTGAATATGGATTGTTGTTTTATTAAAGTATCCCACATAACAAACTGATTCTGGATTAGGACAATTATCAAAGAGATGAGCTTTGCCATAATACACATAATTGACACCCCCTGTAACCTATACTTGGTCAACATTGCTTCCATATGTGTGTTTTTCAACATATTCACTGAAAATGACACTTAAGCTATGAGAACTTTAACTGCATCAACCTCATGTACTCTTGTGGCCCTTCTATTGGCATTCTATCTCTCTGAAGGCCACTGATAATTATTACATGACATTCTTTCAAGCAGCTCTAGCCTTATTATATGTCTTAGATAGAAATAATCCTCCAGTAGATACATCCACAATGGTCCTAGTAAAAGGACTCAAACTATTGTAAAAAGTCTCCATTTAAATACAATAAGGAATCCCATGATGAGGACAATTTCTCAATAACTCCTTAAAATGCTCCTAAGTCTCATAGAAAGATTCACCTTCCAACTGTTTGAAAGCTGTAATTTCATTTTTGAGTTGAGCAGTCTTGATGGAAGGGAAGTATTTCATCAAGAACCTTTCAGCAAGAGCTTTTTGAGTCATACCAGTCCACTTGAATGCGTTACTAACTTCCATGAATAACTTAAGCTGCATATGAGGATTTTTAATATGTGAACCACTAAATTAACCCACTAATTGAAGCATTTGAAATATAACTGGTTTTAACTCAAAATTCTTAGCCTAAATATTGGGTATGACTATACTTAGATTTAACCTATCCAACATTTGTGCAACATATTCCCTTATAGCTCGATCCCCTTCATCAACTACAATAACCATGTGAAGTGGATTCACATTCTGCCCATTACCCTCTTGTTCAATAAATATGATGACAACAACTCAAAGCATTGAGCAAATTCAGGTCAAAAAACAACCCTAGCTAAGAAAGTTTAGTTTATGATAATAAAAATCAAACAGTCTTTAAACTATTCATAGGCTAGTACAACTAAAAAATTGGAATAGAGATAAAAAATAATGAAATTGATTGTTAAACTCTAGATCCTCTGTTCTCAACTAATGTACTACCTTCTCTTTTAACTTAATCTTCCTCTTCTCTTATCAACACTCCCCTTGCTACCATCAGAAAATTGACGAAAGATTCTCTAATCAAATACCACTTTCCTCCTCTATTTTTTGTTTATATCTTGCATTTTTCTCTCTTTATTATTGTATGTATTACTAGTTGCCTCCTCTTCATTAGGGTTCCCTCAGCTCCAATTAGTGGCCACATGCCACACAAACACTCTTCAGAGTCTAAAACATGTGTTTCAATAATCCACATTAGCATAGAGTTTGTTGCAACAATTGTCACAGTTTTGTTACAACAACGAATAAAAATTTTGGCTTCAATAACTCCATTTCCTTTTATCTAAAAATGAATAATACCCACACCAAGCATCATTCTTAATTTTTATGCGTAAATTACTCTTCCTAATCCCTTGTTCAGGCTAACAACTCATTCAAGAATAATAATGAAAGATAATAACTAAAGTTAGATCAAAACTAGACAAGAAAGACTTGATAACAAACATTTTCTCACATAATTTGATGCTTAATAACTCTAATTTCTTAGAGTTGTTGATAACAACACCTTTAAGCATATAATAGAAGCAAAAGAACCATCATAGGTGATTAAAAATAACTTAATCCTTCCATCTTCATTATTTACATTATAGCAAACACTTTTCTTTTCTCTTTTTACTCTCTCTCATTATTTGAGCACTCTTTGGTATTGCTTTAAGTGTCACAAGCCTTTTAATGTGCGGATGGATATTTGTGATATCCATACCCAATTTCTTAGTTAGTCACAACTCTAAGTGGCTACTAGCACTACTCATAATCAGTTATAAGTGATCAGCAAAGTAGAAAGAATAAGCTCAAATGCTCTTTTCTTTTTCTTTTTTTCCTTTTTTTTTCAAATGAGGGAAAGGAAAAGCTATAAATCAATAAACCAATGATTCATTTGACTAAAAAAAATGCTTTAAATGATCAGCAATAAGCATTTTAAGTACACTCAGCAAGTTTAAAGAAGTTTAAAAATGTGGACAAACAATGGCTTGGCATACATTTAATCACTACAATCAATCATCATCCTAAAACCTAATGTTCATGCTTCTGAAACTTTCTTAAAAACAATCAACCAACCAATAAATAAAAGGAAGTAAATCATCTAAGTTGATTCAACTAAATAGTTAATTCAATGAGTAACACCCAAGAAAAGTCCTTCCATAAATAAGTTATTTTAAGTGGAAACTTTTTTCAAAATAATTTTTTAGTAAGGAATGGGATGCATTTGAGGCTAGCATAAATAGTTAAGCCTCACCCTATACAATCTTAAAGCCTATGTTCACACTCTAAAGTGTGCAAGTCATGCGATTTCCATTTTTTTCCTAATGCTGACACACGTCCCTTACCTAAAATTACCAAAATGCCCTTAAGGACATTTTCATCCTACATAATGTCTTCTTTTACTTTCTTCTGTGTTCGAGTTTGCGTGAGACATAAGGAGTGCATTTGCCATTATGGTGCCCAGATATGTCGACCTTCATGTGTGAACGGGAGCAAGTGTCATTCCAATGTGTTTCTAGTTTATCTCCAGTGAACATTGGTTGAAAAATTGTTTAGGTTCTGACATGGGTTATTTTTGTGATTTTCATCAATGTCAAGCAAGACTTGGTTAGTTTTTTGTCAAATTTCCTTATCCATTTGTTCCCAAAATCTAATCTTTGTGTTCAATTTCAAAGTTTAGCTTTAAATTTCAAAAACCCCCTTTTGCTAGGCAATGAAATATGTTTGGCTGAAAATCCAAGGATCTTGTTCAATCTCTTGTCAATAATCATCAATGGAGAGAGAATGTAGGTTGTTAAGAGTTATTTTTTTTAAGTGGTAAAATTGATAATTTTTTTGTTAATTCTTAAATTTCATTGTTGAAAAAGGAAGAAACATAAATAGAAACATTGTTGAAGATGATAAAATGGCCTTAGATAATTATTATAATTCAAGGATTAAATTTTGAAATTTGGTTAGCTTAATTTTCCAAGTCATATTGATGAGGTAGAGCAATTTTTGATTATAAAAAAGAGTTAATTTTTTTATCAATAAATATAAATACAACGATTGGTTAGAAAAGGGAGGAATAGGTAATTAATGGAATAAACTGAATGTGCAAGGCCTTATTGTCGGAATTGAAAATAATGAAATGATAATGGGTCTAATGGTAACCTTACAGAATTCCCTTATAACATTAACTTGGAAAGTTTGGTAACAAATCCATAATGTTATATATATATGGGAAGTTAATTAGAAGTAAAGAAGGAGATAGGAATGAACCTTAAAATTAGATATAGGAGCTTGTAAATGAGTTTACAAACATATCTGGGTAATTATGTTCAGCCACCTAAATGGTTATTGACATTGTGGTTAGGGTCAAGGTTAAGAAGCTTATTAATAGTGATGAACTAAATTAATAAGAGAATGACAGAACTAGTGAGGATATGATTAATGGCTTAGTATCCTAATAATTGAAAAAGTTTGGGTTAGACACCAGGGTATTCATTGGGACTAAAAATATTCCCTTATATAAGATATTAAGTATGTGTTACTTGTCCATTTAGGTTTTTAAGGCATCAAGTTAAGGCAAGTGATTTATGAAGGTTATTAAGAAGAGGTTTATGTCTCCCCAAGTGAGATATTACTAACTATACTTTTTCTTTCATGTACTTTAAACCTTCCTTGTGAATTAGAATATTTTGTATGCTTTAGCACCTTGGGAACAAACTTCTAGAAATGTATTGTTTTCTTTAAGAATTGTTCTAAGTACATGATAACCATTATGGAAATTATTATAAAGCTCCTTGTTGAAATTGCATCGTTGTTGAATGATGATCATTTATTGAATGATTTCTGAAAAGATTAGAAAGAAAAGTATACTGTATAGTTTTGTTGAACTTTTAAAGGATTTTGGATACTGTAAACTTTTTAGGATAGTGAAAAATTATGATTTAGATATTTAAAACTTGTTTACATTATCGGGAAAAAAAGTGTTTTCTTAAGAATACGTCAAACACAGGACCATGCAGCTAATGTAATAGGCATTAGCCATGGTACTCCATAAATTGTATCACTGTACTGAGGCATTATGCCGCTTCTGATTATTGTGAGCTATTTTATTCACCGCTGAATACTGTTTCGTATTGTTAATGCTAGCACTAGCTAGTAACTGATTGTTATTTACTGTTGTTTCTGTTATATGTTTTCCACCTTTATATCTTTTGAACCATGGTTTGAATGTTTACTAGTTCCTTTCATCTTGCAAAGTAATTTTAATATGCAATAGAACTTAAGATTTTATATAATGGTTTATATTTTACAAGTTATGAGCATTTTGGATTATGATACTTCTTAAGTTTCCATTTGAATAATAAATAATCGCAAAAAACTCTATTGTTCTTGTCTATACCCTTCCTAGTATAGTTGGTAATATTTACTCACTAAGTGTAGTCACTCACTCTTATTATCTCTATATTTCTCATAGAATAGTGTTGCTCTTGGACCTTCATCTTCTGCGTAGGGTAAATAGTTATTTGTTGGTGAGCCATGTATTGTTTATAAGGCGAAATTGGATTTTTTTTAGTTGTCATTGTTATTTCCTTTTATACTCTTGTAGCTCTTTTAGTCATAGGCAATGATTTAGAGATTGTAATGCAAATTTACTAGATTGCATGGCTATAATCTTTTGTTAAAGTAGAGTTCTCTTCCTTTTTTATTCACATGTCTTGGTTGTGGAAATTTCGAGAAGTCCATATTTCAGAGGAAACTCTGCTAAAATTTTCACATGAAAATATTGTAGTGAATTTCATGCTTATGATCGATTTTAATTGCAACAAGTGTGATTTAATAAAAAAATTAGCATTCACCTTTATATGTAACTTTGTCATTAAATCAATTAGGTTGTTTAACTTGTTTTGGTTTGTAAGGATGGGATTTACTTTGTTTTGGTGTGACATAATGCAACAAAGAGAAATATAAAGTTGTCTAGAGTAAGCTATCTAAATTTTAACAAAAAAATTTACATGCCCAAGTAGCAAAACATAAGTAAAATGTAAGAGATAAAACAAAAACAAAATCTAAGCTAAACTAAACTAAACTAACAAGGAAATCAAGCACCAATTCTATTAAAAAATATACTGTCTTCTCCCACATATAAACAACGCATTGTCCTTAATGTGTAAACCAAATATGGAAAAAAAAGAAAGAAACTTTCCTAATGATGCTACTAATGTGAGGAGGTTAAGTTGCAATAGCTTTAAGCTAAACATAGACAAGTTTTTTAATTTCAAATTTTCATATTCTACCATCAAAGATGGCAAAGAATTGATATATGTGTCATCAAATTCCTATTACCTAATTAACCTATGTTTAGATAAGCTAGATGTAACATTTAATTTGTTTTTCAGAAGTCATTTTACAATCTATGTTGTTAGAGTCATCCCATTTTTTCCTCTTTACAAAACAATAATTAACCTTTTCAAGTTTTCAACCAAAGTCAGTTCTTCATTTTATAACATTACTGTTTAAGAAAATTCCATATGCATTATGCTTATTATTGCAAGGCCATTTAAGGCAACAACTGACCTCCCAAGAGTCTATTTAACTTCTGTCTTTATCTTGCTAAAAGAACCATCAGTATTTCCTCTATGGTCATAGGTGACTATTGTAGAGAAGGTAACCTAGAGTTTCCAACCAATAGGTGACAACAAGCCTGACAAAGCTTTAGCTAAGTATTCAGTAGCTTCATTGCCTTTGTGTGAATGACAAAAGAACCAAAGAAGTCATCCAAATAAACAGAACTTGGAACTTTCAATAAATTCATAAGTATAGTTAACACAAGTTTCATGTTGCATTTCGTAGAAGTGTTCTTAAACTAGTGAAAGAGTGAGCGAAGTAAGACAAGGCAGTGACTAAACAAAGAAGGAGTTCGATGTCATGAATGGATTAGGAGTGTCATCAAGTTACTGCTACTACTTCAAACATAAATTTCAAAAACTCATTAGCAAGATACTCTCACCTGATCAAAGTTAGGAAAGATGCTACTTTAAAGGGCTAACAACAGAGTGAGCTTTCAAAAAGTTTCATTACTGAACCCGTGCTACTACTTTAAGTTTTAGAAATTCTTCGATGACATGAGCTTTGGTATGGAAAGACATTAGAATCACTATTAAAATAAAAAGGTGGAATAGTGGTGTCAAATGGAAGATAAAGGTGTGAGTTTTCGTAATGTTACGAACCTATTAAAATGATGTGAAAATGGTGATTGCGGTTAAAGGGAAGGTCATGTTGGCAATGCTTCCTGGCTGAGAGAGATGCTTTATGGCTAATAGGATGGTGAACACCTTCATGCCTTACACCCACTTGATATCTTTTTCTATTTATATGGTTCATGATCCACATGGTCAGTAGCTGTAGGCAACATTTCAACTTACCCCTTTTTTCTTAATTGTAGAAACTAATAGTCCCAAAAAAAGATTGCTGGCATTGAACTTACTCCATGGTTTTCCACCATCCAAAAGACATTGATGGCCACTAAGTCAATTACTTCTATGGCTAAGGGAAACATGACTAAATTGTAAACTACCAGGGCCAAGATTCTCTGTTAAGCAACTTAATCACCTTTTTTCCTGTCACAATTTCTAGTTGTTACTATATATATATATATATATATATATATATATATATTGAAAGTCCTCTAGTTGAAACTCTATTAGAAAGTTATATTCTTGTTACTTCATCTCCCATTATCTGCATTATTGTATGCTTTGAGGGCAAATATTTGAAATATAGATATATTGTTATGTTTTTGGTCATCATCATATTTAATAACCTTTTGTATTCTTTTAATGTTGGAGTGATTTAGAAGGTTGGGAATGTCAAACACCTTAGAGAATCATCCCAATATTGGGCCAAGACCGAGAGTGGATCAAGATAAATTAGAATGTCCAACAAACCTAAAATGTCCCTATAATCTCTTTTGAAGTCATGCAACTAACTTCGTTTGAGTTTTTTACTCAACATGGTCAAAGTTAGCTTTTATTTTAATTGGGATTCTTTTTTATGTCAGGACCACCCCTATCAAGCTCTGATCTTGTATAGTGCCCATTTGTGCCATTGTGCCTTGTTATACCAAGTAACTCTTTTAACAAATCATCGTTAAGGGACAAATTAAGTTAGTGATAATTATACATACATACATACATACACACACACATATACATATATATAATGGATGCTTAAGTGTTACTTCATTTTTTATCACTTATTGTTTTCTTTTTATGCTTGTTAATAGACCATCAATAGTCCCTAAAACTTTACATACTCATCTAGGACTTTTTAGTCCACAGGAGATAAATGTTCAACAATTAATGGAAACTCAGTATAGGGACAAAGCAATTTTCTACATACAACACAGCTACTGCTAACATTATTTTGTTTTGTTAGCACATCTTATGACTAGTAATGTTAATATGAAAATATTTTTTTTTTCTCTTGTTTTTGGTAAATTAAAGAAAACTATGTTTAGTAGACTTAATGACTGTAATCATTACATTATTAGGCCAATGCATAATTCACAAAACTCAATTTTCTTAAGAGATAAAATATCTCATAGGGAAAAAGAGTTAACTATTAGCTTGTGGGAAGAATATCCTTCCATATAGTTGATAGTAAAAGGTTTTCTTCCAGCCTAACGATGCATTGAACACTCATTAGTTCACTTTTACACTAGCTACTTTGTTATGTTTTTTTCCTTGTGAAGATAATCATGCATACTAAGAGTTCTCCTTTTTGAAAGGATCTCCTATGTATAAACATGCCTATGCAATGTATGATTATGATACCACGGGGTTTGATAACCCCTACAGGCTATTGTTAGCTTCACTAATGCATGCTTTCATTGGATTTAATGCATGCCCAATGGTGCAATGAGACTACATTAACCACTCTAATAAGTAGTGACATGAGGTTGCTTTCTTATGGGCTTAGTACCATAAGGTCTTCTATGTATTAGCATGCCTATGCAATGCATGATTATGATACCATGGGATTAGTACCCCCTATAGGCTACGGTTCTCTTCATTAATGCATACTTTCATTATGGTTAATGTATGCCTAATGGTACAATGAAACTACATTAACCACTCTAGAAAGCAATTATGCGGGGTCACTTTCCTATAGGTTTCATGGTAATGCAATGGCATGCATGTTGTATGTTAGAGAAAGAAAAAGAATGCTCTCATGTGTCCTAAATTAAGAATAACTTAGGCTAAGAGAGTTTATGTTAGAGGAAATAGACTCTAACTAATCAAATGGTATACTAGGCTTTACTTAACACAATGTAACTCTTTAGGATAAGTTTATCATACTAAATAATGGCTCCCAAATTGCCTCTAAGACAAGGATGAAGAACTTGCTATATGAATTTGATTGTAAGAGGAATGAATTCCCACATAGGCCTACTCCATATGACAAGGCACAATCTGAGCGAAGTCTTCATGATAACTACATGAAGCATAAACCCCATTAAAAATCACTAGAAACATTTACTAACCTATTGCACACACAGACTTGGGTAGAAGGCCCAGAAAGGAACGTGTGTGAGGTAATGTGTATATGTGGAGTGTGTAAGGAAAGCATTCATACCTATTGCCTAAAGACTACCTAGCCCTTGTCTCTTAAGTAGATTAGGCAAGAAGTAAACAGATAAACAGTTAAGAGTCGTTTACCATAGAGTTTAGTCCACATGTTATCTATCCTAAAGCTTGTTATCCAAATAACTAAGCATATTATTGAAGTAAAAATAAATAATCAATTAACAAATAAATAAGGCAAAAGCATGTTATCAATCTTGATCATGTATAATATATTTAAGCAAAAACCTATGTACAAGAGCTAATTAAAGCATGTGAATGAAAACACGTCACCCAACCAAAGCATAAAAAGAAAACAACATGTAAAAGAGTAATCAAAATAAAAGAAAGACCATATTATTTTGCATAATCAACTTGGATGGACTTGACTCTTAATTGTCTCCAATGGAGTCGCCAAACAGTCACATCCAAAATGTGATCACAAGGCACATATAGAAAGAATAATTTCAATTTTCGCTTTAGAAATGAAAACCAAAATTTAGAAGTTGCCACCAAAATTTTTAAAGGAAAACTTTGGAAAACCAATTAAATGGAAAAAGGTGGCCTGCGAACCAAGGATCAAGTTCGAGAGTCAATTATGCATGGAAAAGGTGTTAGGCACCCCACTATACTTATTCCTAAAAATGGTTACCTAAAGTTGAATATTCAAAACAAATATAGCCTTGATTTAAATTTTGCCACGTCTGAAAATGAAAACAATGAAGGAAAATAAAAGAAGAAATATAAAATGAAATAAAGAAGAAAAATAAAATATTTACAAAGATGGGTTTAACCTAAGATCAAAGTCTAAGGCCTATAACCATATGGTAAAGATAAAAGTCTACGAAGTTTGATTAAAAAGACGTATTTGGTGGTTGGTGATTTTAATTTTTGTGATAAAAACAAGATAGGTGAAATTAAATTAGTTTTCATTAATAAAGTGAAACTAAGATTTGGTTAGTGAGTTTTAATTTATGAAATTAGTTTGATTTAAGATTCTTGCTCTCTTCATTTTCTCTTTTTTTCTCTTTTTTTATTTTCTTAATTTTCTTGAAAGTGAAATATATTTTCATTTTTTAGATTAAAATGAGAATGTTAAAAGGAAAGAGAAATAGTTTTTGGTTTTTTTTTTGTTATTTAAAAGACTAATATTGAAAATGTAAAAGAAATCTCGAAACAAGACTTTTATTTGTTTTGATCCTAAAATAATTAAAAAGCACTCTAGGGAAAAATATTTTTTTTGTTCTTTTAATTATTTCATTATTATTTTTGGACTTTAGGAGGAGAAGTTTAAAGGAAAAAAGAGAAAATTAAGATTTTAAAATATAATTATGTGACATTTGAAAAGGAATTTTTGACAAAAAAATGTGAATGATTTTTTTATCTTTTTATTTGTTTCATTTTTTATAATTTTTTCAAAAGAAGATATTTCTAAGAAAGAAAAGATTTAAAAAGATTAAAAAGATATGTTTATTTGGAAATTAATTTTTTTTTTTTCTAAAGCCAAGATTTCACCGATTGACTTCCTAAATGTTCATAGAGATATTTAATCTCACTCAACAACTCTAAAACCAAAAATAAAAATTAGCAAAAACATACAAATCAAATATAAGTGTGTGCTTTTGTACAATCAAGTATTACATTATTTACAAAAATTGTACGAGTCATAAATAAACAAAAATAATGATTATTATTATTATCATTATTAGTATTTTAAAAAAAAGTAAAATAGAATAAGATCAGAGCCAACCCCACTGAAAGTCTTTTAATTTTTTAAGGCTTGTGATCCCATATGTTTTCTATCCTTGCTTCACGTGACCCGAAGTCCAACATCACCAGTAAAATAATGGAGTAAAATTTAGTTTAAGCTAGAATTAAATTAAATTACATTAAAAAGATCATCACTAGGAAAAGAACGCGAAAGAATTAGATTTCACTAACTAATTCTCTCTTTCTTTTTTTGTTATTTAAATATTGCAATCTCATATAGAAATTGTTAATTTTGATTCTTCTCATACAACAGCAAGCAAATTACCACAACACAGTAGCAAGGCAAATTAAAACAGAACAAACTTTCCCATTGAAGCAAGTTGATACAGCGAATCATTCAAGGTTAAAATCCCACCAAACCACAAAAGATAATAGATTAATACAACAAGGCCAAACCAAAACCAAATAATCTCCAGCACGCAAAAGTAACTTACCTATGCAAATATAGGAACCACAGATTAAAATTCTAAAATGAAAAAGGAAAAAACTAACCCATCGAAGGACCAAATTCCACAAGCAGCCAAAGAGCCTGACAATGTTAAAATCTACAGAACTACCTATGCAAAACACAGTAAGAAACTCTATTTTCCCTCAACCCCTCTGTTAAGTTTCAGAATCCATTTTCAAAGATTAATTAACTATGTTGGATATAGTATAAAAATACATCATAAGATATGTTTATTAAATAAGGGTAGAACAATAATTTTAATAATTATCACTAAATTCAAACTTTAACTCTTTATAAATAAGTAAGTGTGATATATGATAATCTAATTAATTAATCCTTATTATCGAGAAGTCCCTATAGGCTTTTTGATCTGTACAATATAAAAGAAGAATTTATTTTAAAAATCCAACAGATGAAAAAGTATTATATCCTAATGCTATAAAATTTGAAACTTGGACTAAATGAGTCAGTGTCCCAAAAAGTAGTCGGAGCAGCTTTTTAAAGAAAAAAAAATAAGCTTCCTTGACTCAAAAACACGGTTTCCAAGTCAAGCAATTTTTTAAAAAAAAATCTTTAATTATTAAGGTACATAAGATATTTTTTTTTATATATTATTTTCTTGTAAATGTAGGTGGAGATTTTTTTTTTTGGGATAAATGGGTATTATATTTATTTGTTAATGGTTAAGGTAAGATGCGTAAATGAGAATTTTTTTAGACTAGTTATTTTTTTATTTAAAATATAATATTGTTGTGATTTAGGTTTTTATAATGTTGAGATAAATTTTGTAAATTGTTTAAATTATAATGTCATTGTGATTTAAGTATTTTATAATGTTGAGATCATTTTTGGAAATTATTTAAATTATAATGTTGTTGTGATTTAAGTATTTTATATTGTTGAGATTATTTTTTGAAATTGTTTAAATTATAATATTGTTCTAATTTAGGCATTTTATAATGTTGAGATTGTTTTTGCAAATTGTTTTAATCATAATGTTGTTGTTGTAATTTAGGTATTCTATAATGTTGAGATTATTTTTGTAAATTGTTTAAAATATAATATTGGTGTAATTTAGTTATTTTATGATGTTGAGATTATCTTTGGCAAATTGTTTAAATTACAATATTGTTGTAATTTAGGTATTTTGGAATGTTGAGAATCTCTTTGGAAATTGTTTAAATTATAATATTGTTGTGATGTAGTTGTTTTTGAATGTTGATATTGTTTTTGCAAATTGTTTACGTTATAATATTATTGTACTTTAGGTATTTTGTGATGTTAACTTTATTTTGGCAAATTTTTTAAACTACAATATTTTTGTAATTTAAGCATTTTATGATGTTGAAATTGTCTTTGCATATTGTTTAAAGTATAATATTATTGTAATTTAGGCATTTTATAATGTTGAGATTGTTTTTGCAAATTATGTAAATTATAATATTGTTGTAATTTAAGTAATTTATGATGTTGAGATTATTTTTGCAAATTGTTTAAATTATAATATTGTTGTAATTTAGGTAATTGATAATTTTGAAATTGTCTTTGCAAATTATTTAAATTATAATATTGTTGTAATTTAGGTATTTTAAAATGTCGAGAGTATATTTATAATTTAGTTAGGTTACGATATTGAGAATATATTTGTAATTTACTTATTATATAAATTTGTGAATATATGTATTGTTTACTTATATGACAATTATTGGAAAATAATTGTAATTTTCTTATTTTATAAAGTTTCAAATTTTTTCATTTAGCATTTGATAGAAATTAAATTCCATAGTTTAGTAATTGAAGAATTAAGAAAATAATGGTAAAAAAGTCAATTTGTAATATAATTTCTATCTTCAATTGTACTATTAGTGCCACTTGTTTGTTGAAAATGATAGATTATATGGCAACCCTACCAACCAAATAATGCTCGAGAAGTAATTCCAGAGTTTTGCATAGCATCTCATGATATATGGATGGCTTGGGTGCCTCTGATCTGCTTCCACATTGTTGAATGACATTAACTAGATTGCGTCCTTCAACAATTTAGCCAGCAACAATTTATCCCTAACAGTCAAGTTAACTTGGGTTCTTTGCATACGATGCAGTTAAAGGAAAAAAACCATGAAAAACTGGCAGCATGAGCACGCACAACTCATAGATATATGGGATAGATAACGTGATTCTTTGGTACATGCATCTATGTCTACCACACCCACCAATCGTAACTCAGCATATATGTCGTGGTACTGGCAACGTATACGTCGATGGATCCATATCGCGAGCG
The DNA here is from genome assembly GCA_037074485.1 of Delonix regia. Taxonomy (NCBI): domain Eukaryota; kingdom Viridiplantae; phylum Streptophyta; class Magnoliopsida; order Fabales; family Fabaceae; genus Delonix; species Delonix regia. The sequence goes on from CM073461.1 coordinate 4,615,992, forward strand.
ATACAACGGTTTGTGTGGTAACTCATACAGTTTCTTTACCAGCTTCTAAAATCCACCGGACTTTAAATTTTAATTTCATGCCTTCGTTTACAGGCTGAAATTGTGGAAGACCTTTATAGGTTGAGCTTGCATAATCCTCCATCTATAGAATACCCTCAATTTCGTGTAACTGTTAACCAAAATTGCTAAGATATCTTGAAAGCACTTGGGGAACAATGCTTCCCAATGGTTGACTAGCTAGCTTCGCCAGCTCTAAACTTTCTAGAGTAACCTTACATACCAGAAGGCAAGGCTGGTAAGCAGCCACACGGATACATGTCATTTTAGACACTGCTTATTGTTGAGGAAGGCCTAGGACATAGCCAGACTCGAGCTACAGCTTCATCTACGATTGTTGTAGGTACATATGCCTCTTCTTCCACCCCCAGATACACCACATTAAGACTTTAACACTGTTGGTCCTTCCATGATTACCATAACCTATCAATATGTTAACTTTGACGATGTCGGACCATCATACTATGTCCTATCTCCAACATCATCAAGTTATACACCTATTACGCCATCACCGTTCTCGTTCACGCTACAACAAGTGCCCTTTGATACTTACTTAACCTTTACCCCTATCATGCCTTCTTCGATTTTGGTGATTCATCCCAACAGTGGTTTTTTACACCATAATAGCCAATTCCTCTGGTGCAGTCCTCAGTTTTCGATTTAAATACGCCACCGATTGCACCACAAGATGCACAAGAAGAAGAGCAACAAGAAGAAAATGCTGAACAATTAGAGCCGCGATGACCGTAGCGCGCAAGGAGAAGGCCTCGTTGCAGAACCGATAGTCATTATTTTGATTAATAGGCCTCTACATCTTATTCCTATTATTATGCTTCAAACCTTGTACTCATGACATGTAATTTGAATTTTTTTCCTTTACTCATGACATGTAGTTTGGAATTTTTTTTTTTACTATCGTAATCCTAAGTAATATTTCCATAAGTAACCTCATATATTTATTACTTATTTTTTAATTTCCATATTTTTTTCACCATGCATTTCATTATTCACACTTAAACACTTTTTTTTTTTCATTTTCGCTATCCAACAAAATTTTTTATGTTAATTTTACTTCTTCTTTCATATTAAATTATTTACAAAATTATTACAAAGGCCTCATAATGCAATATTCTGAGACCCAAATTAATTTTTTTTTTAAGGACTTGAAATATTTCATTCCGAGTCCTTTTTTAAAAAAAAATAAAAAATCTGTTATAAATTGTTTCTTTTTTTAAAAAAAATGTGAAATCGAAAGGTATGATTCCAATTCGTCATTTATAGCAATTAAGCAAAATAATTTATAATGTCATGTATTTTTTTTAAAAAATTTTGATGTGTATGCCTCAAAAACTCGATCCATGTACATTTAAATAAAACACCTGCCGTAGTATTATGATTGAGTGAAAGGATTTAGGCTACAAAAATACTAAGATATCTCCTATATAACATGAGTATCTTATACAATTAGTGATCACAATTCTAATCAGATCCAACTTCCAATGCACTGCAAGGGAGAAATCAATAAACTTCCTATTCATCTGATTTAATTTTCCTTTCCATAATTGGCATATGTTTTCAGGAGCACAATACTCAAATAACCAATCAAAAAGGTAAAAAAGGAAAAAAAAAATCATAATCATCTATGAATTACATGTTAATAGAAATAGAAAACAAGATATTTGAAATACCCGACTATTCCAAATGCACAAGAATAATGAATTAGAGAAATTACTACACTAAACTTGCAGCTTCAAGCTCCTTTTTCACCTAGATTTCCTCTCATCTCTACTCACCTCCTAGCTCTCTATTTGCCTTTGTTTTCGCGATGCAAAGTGCCCTTCTCCTTTCTGATATGTTGTCTAGTAATATCAGTGATGTAGCTATTGGGTATCCTTTTTGTCATACAATTCGGTCCTCCTTTTTTATATTTGCCTCTATTTCCTTCCCACTCTCTCACGTACCACTTCCTTGCCATATCCTTCTTCCTTCTTCTCTACCCATGTTCTTTCACGCCAGAGAAATGAGGGTGACCTCACACATACCTCTTCTTCCTCTTACTTTCTCCAACACTCTCAAATCCCTCTCATTTTTCTATCGTTTAATCTCTCTCTCTCTCTCTCTCTCTCTCTCTCTCTCTCTCTTTCTCTCTCCCTCTTGTTTTTTTTTTTCACCAATTCACTTGAGCTCCCTCCTTTATTTCTTTTCCTTGTTCTTTTTTCTTCTGCTATCTCTTGGTCTCTCTTTTTTCACTTTAGCCCTCTCTGTTTGTCCTTGCTCTTTACATTTCAAATCAGGGGAGGACTCTCTTCTATTTTATTTTTGCTACTCCTTCCCTCTCACATCCCTCCCTCTGTTTTTCTGTCCTCTCCCAACTCTCCTGTCATTTTCCTCTTTGACAAAACCAGAATGTCTTCTTATTTTCTCCAGTACCTCTCAGGTCACTTTCACTCATCCTCAAGCTTCCATGTTTTAAGAATTAAACGAGGTCAAATGCTAAAGTTTGTAGTAAGATGGCCTAGGCATACCTTCCCTGTGTCTTCATTTCTAATCAAAAGTGAAAAGCTTGTTAGCCCAAAAATAATTAGCCCAAACCCAAGTTTGATTTATGACAAACCAAATGCAAAAAAACAAGCCCAGCCCACATTAGTAAAATGAAGATGTCTTCCAGATCTAAAGCTCATAATCCTTGTCTGAGATCTCAAATAAATGGAAGAAAACTCATGACACTTTCCCTCCAGCATACAACACAAGAAAGCTATCTTAAAGGGACAAGTCTTATCTTTACTCTGACGTCATTTCTTCCATCCACTATGCATCTTCTTTGTCTCCTGGAGCTGCCAACAAAAATGACCATTAATGGTGTTCTCAACTTTCCAAGAAGAACCGTGCTTATTGAAGCTACAACCTATACGTCATGGCAGTCAAATGAGGAACAACCCGATGATCTCCTTAATCATGAAAATTTACAGCATTTATTGTTCTCCAACGACTAATTTTTGGAAAACTATATATATATATGGATCTGCTGTCCTTCATGAAGAGGCGCAGAAAAGAGAAATATATCTATAACATTCAAAAATTCTTCTTCCTTAAACTAAGTTTCTGGTTTATCTGCTTATTAGAGCATTTTGTGAGCTGTTAGTGAAAACCCAATTTATAAAGGTCCATAAATCTCATATTCTGTAATTGGTTTTGAGTCTCTATCTCAGTAGAGAAGAGGAGTGTATTAGAGTGAGGTACTTTAGTTAGTTTGAGGTTAAGCTTGAAAACCTTGTGTTTAGAGTGAGCATGTGAAAACTCTATGAAATTGTAAAAGAGCTATTCTTAGTGGTCCCTTGAAGGAGTCAAGGGGACTAGAAGTAGGCATTGTTCTTAGCCGAACCTGGATAAATCATCATGTTTGATAGTCTATCCTTAATCTTTGTATTCTTGATTTATTTACAGTCAACTACATATTTTATAGTTAACTAAATTCTCTTCAAGTGACACAGTTTACTAAAATATTTACAGTTAACTCTCTTTCTATTTATTAGAGTAAACAAATTGATGAAAGATTCAATTGATTATATTTTATCATAGTCAACTATTTATTACAGTTTATAGTTAACTAAAAATTTTTTTAGTTAACTATAATATTAAAAATAGAATTTTAGCAAAATTTTAAAAGCACCTATGCACCCCACCTCTAAGTGTATTGTCAAAGTTTACTATGTTTTTACATCTAGTGCTTCATCCTTTCAATGCAAGGCTATAGGGTCTCAAATAAGGTGACAATGTAAGATTATATAAGGGAGCTTCTATGCCTAGCAGTGTAGGATTTAGAGGCCTATAGGAAATAAATCTTTTTCTTTTGTTTTTCTTTTGATTTTTCTTTGTTTTCTTTTATTTATTTGGGAGCTCTCACTTTGTTATTTGCATTCTCCTAATTTGATTATCTTTTGTGTTTTTGTTAATTTTGTTCTTTCATTTTCAAAATTTTATTATTTGATATTTTTCTTGTGTTTTTATTTTATTTTATTTTTCATCTTCATTTTTCTCCTTTTTTCTTTTTTAAATTAAAAAATTACATATTTTCATTTAATTGCTTAAATATCTAACTATAATCAAAGTTGGTTCCTCCGTTATTAAGACGTTAAAAATTGTTTGAGGTAGATTGTTATATTGTAATGCAACCACTATCTCTGACCAAGAATACATAATTATGGGAAAAAATACATATTTGATTACTCATATTTCATTATTAGATCAATTTTGTTTTCAAAAGAAAAAAATATTAAATTAATCTCTCAAAAATTTAACCGTGATTAAAGTTGATTCCTCTAGACTTTAAATATTTAACTCAAAAATCATACCCTTGCAGCTAATAAGTAGTTCAAGAAGCCTAGGAGCCCCACCCTCTATTTATGAAAGGTAAGAAACTCAGTTATTGAGTTACCAACCAACATGAGGTTGCAAAGAAAAGACCGGGCCAAAACAATAAATGGTAAAATACAAGTAGTATAATATAAGTTTGGAGAGAAGTGTAATTACAAGGATAATGTGACACCTAGGAATAAAATGAGTTTGAAAAAATATGTCCACAATGTGAAATTAAGGTTCATATGATGGTTAAGAAATTTTAGTGAGAAAGAAAGCATTAATACCTAGTAAGTAACTTGGTCAAAAGAAAAATAAAGAACAAAGTTAATAGCAATTGAAATTTTACTTTTGTTGATGCAGACAAAAAACCCTAGTTGACTTTATGCTTGTGAGTAATGAGCCTTGTTTACAGTTTATGTCTACCTAACCTATAAAACGTACATCTAAAAGTGGATCCTTGCAATGCAAGAAGGAGTGCGTCAATCTCTCATATTATGGTTATTATAACTTTTATATAATCTATATATATATAATAGATCATATATTTACATAAAATTAATATTATATTAAACTTAGGAAGTAATAATGAATTGTAAATTGTAATGAGCATTAATTTATTAGTTATTTTTATGAATTATATGAATGAATTTAAGTAAAATAATTAACTAAGATATAATTTATTGGTATATTAATAAAAATAATAAATTAAATTAATTTATTAAATATCTATATTAAGATAAATGCAAAAAAAAATTAGCTAATAGATATTAGATAAAAAAAAAAATGAATCATTTCTTTCAATTGTAGCTTGAGGTTGTTCCTTTTTTTTTTTTTTCTGTTGTATTATGACATAAATGTCCATTTCAAACAATTACCACCTCAATGATGCAATTTTGATTATGGTTAAATATTTAAATAATTAATTTAGTACTTTTTATCTTTTAAAAGACAATTAATTTAATAACAAAAAGTGAAGAACTAAATGTGTAAATTTTTCCATATTAACATTCAACCTCAAACGATTTTTAATACTTCAACAATGGAAAGACCAATTTTGACATTGGTTGAATTTGAGGAACTGATGGAATACTTTCTATTTTTTAAGAACTAAATTAGTTTAATGACAAAATGTAAAAAATCAAATATGTAATTTTCTCAATAATTATGTCGTTCTTAGTAAATAATGAATAGCATCACAACATAATAATCCACCTTAAACAATTTTTAACAACTCAATGACAGAAAGATCAATTTTGATCATAATTAAATCTTTAAAGATACAATTTAACACTTCCCAACTTTCAGGGTGCAAAATGAAGAGATACCAAATATGTATTTTTTTATCTTTCTTTTGCGATAGGTGCACGGAAGGAAATTCAGTACAAATCAACACCCACATGAAATATTAGTATCCCTGAAATGTATATTACAGAAAGCATTACGCAATAAACATTAGCATTACAGTAAAATAAAGTGTACATCAGTAACAAAATATCAAGTGTACAAGAAAGAAAGTGGAGGGGGCAGGGAAGAATCAATTTAATGTTCCAATAGACCGCTGGTTAGAAATATCAAACTATAATTTCACGCAAACAAATCATATAGACAGCAAACCATGATGAGTAGCGCCTCAACCACTTGTACAAGAAAACGCTGCAATAAATGGATAACTAGTGTGAACGCCCAATTTGGGGTTGCTTCAAGCTCTACCCATCATTCATCCATAACGCCTGAAACCAGCAATCTAAATGTCTTCAGCACCTAACCTCGTATGACCCGGCTTTTGTAATGTAACGAACCCACTCAACGGTGTTGTACCCACTCTTCTCCCATACCTGCAGAGAGTAAATTTAATATAACCACTAGTTCTACGAAAGTGCATTAAAAATAAATATAAATATAAATATAAATACCCAAACTCAGGATGGGTACCTTGAGAAATCGGACACGTAAACCAGATGCTGTGAACATGGGAACCTGCGTGTACAAAATAAGGAGGTGAACCTACTATATGAAAAGGGGTAGATAGAGTTTGGATAGACAGCTCAACAAGTGAATAGGAGAATTGTTTAGAAGTGTCAAGGGAACCATAAGATGTCATACTCCCTACCCTCAGAACTTCTGCACGCAGGAGAGGGCCAATATCATAGAGGAGCAGCGATTTTAATCCAGGTGATGGAAGATTCCCAAGATTAATTAAAAAGTAAAAGTTAAATATTTAGTTAAACAAGCACAGATCATTAACCCATGTTCAATAGGCTTCAGACAAAAAATCAACTTTCTTTTCCGATTCGTACATATCCACTCTTTACACCTAGTAGCAATCTAATTATGCATAAGCAGCAATTTCGGAGCATCAAACATTAGATTAGTTATGATTGGCAAGTGAGAAGTTGTACAATGCAGCCCAGGATAAGAATTCACAAATACTAAAAGATTATAAGCAAGTGCCAGCCCATCTTCATGGGAATAGTTGGAGTAACAGATGACACACCTGAAATTCCATCTGAATTGGTGGTCTTGTCCAAGATTTCTTTTCTGCCATTGTGGAAATAAGTTCAACCTCTGCACTCAAGGTTGGCTCAGTTTGCCCGGGAAATTTTCTAATCCTAGAAATTAAAAGGAACATTAGTTTGTCAAAACAGCTATTACACAAAGAAAAATAACCGTTAACATTAGTGTATTGATGGATGAGAGGGAGAGGGGGAGTAGGTTCATGAAAAAACACCCCCCCCCCCTTCTCCTCCCAACACGGCAAGATTCCAGGCATTAGCAGGCTAAAAAACATCGTAATCAGTGCAAACCAAATTCATTGACACCATAAAAACATTCAAATCAAAATAATGGTAACTTCATATATATAGTAACAAATAAAGATAAAGTAAAACTTTCACGTAATATTCATAATAAATGAGACACTCACTTCCAAACCAAACAATCAATAGCAGCATTGTATTTTGCTCGGCCAGACGTAACAGTGAAACTTGTTTTTGCTGTTTGTTTTGGCACAGGAATTTTGACAACAACCCCAAGCGCAAACATTTTTGCACCAAAGACACTCTTTACCTGGAAGAGATATTTAAAAAAAAAAAAAATTATTAGGCAAGTGGCACAATAACTGACCTCTGAAAGATTGGACCTCCAACGAGTAAATTTCCAAACCTTAACATTTACTTCCATCCGTGTTCGTCCAAGTTCCTTGATGGTAGGTAATACTTTGAAGGGAAGATTAACACCCTCAGTGATGCGATACCTACCCAAGACAATCATATTAGTATCTATTGTTAGTGATATTCTAATATTTAGGTAATAAACAGCGGTATACATCGTATTGGAACTACGAAATAGGATTTGAAAGCAGTCGATTTCACTTTACGCCACCAAAAATAAAAAAACAAAGTGGGATAAAATAATCTAACATCAAAGGGAGCATAGCCCGGCAATCTGAATGAATAAAACTATGGTTTCCAGGAAAATGAATGGCAAGAAGAAGAGGCAATCTGAGTGAAATTACTAGATAACAGAAAATTAGTTAAAATCTTAAAATGGTTTGGGAAAATCAATTTACCGAAGCAATTGATGCTTAAAAGACAGATTTTTATTTCAAATGTGCCCCTTTTGACTCTGCTCCAACCAAATTAAAGGAACTGGGTTTATGTAAGCAAAACTCGTCAGTTTTAAGCAGTTATTACCTAAGCTTCACAGCTCAGTTCTCTTTTAGTAGGTCCATTGGGGAACCATAGAGGCAAAAACTGCTTCCAGATTGAAGTTTGATAATGGTGATCTATCATGAACTATCTCGTTTGGCTATTAGAAATCACCAAAGACTCAGGGTGATTATAAAATAATCAATGCATTAAAAAGGGCAGAACAAGGGAATTCCTAACCCATGAATCCCTCTTTCCCAGTCCCACTGAAGCATGCAGTTAGCCAGTTACATGTTTGCTGTAGATTAACAAAAATAGTTAAAATGAGATGGCATTAACAGATAAAAGCTTACTTCATTAGTTCAAATTCACCATCTGGTGGCACAAAGCTAACAGTCTTCTCTGAGTTGAACCTTGTCAAATTTACACATTGATGGAAAGTGACATCATCAAGCTCGATAGTTTTACCACTGCAAAATACATTGAGTTGATGAAAAGAGTAGATACTAATTAAATGGAGAAAGAAGTCAAAAAACACTGAGGAGCATAAGCTATCTTCCATATAGAGCATAGAACAAGAAGTATACAAAAAACATGAGAAAACCCAAAACATCACCACTGCAGAATATTATTGCCAATGACAGTTGTAACAGGAGAACATAGAGCGAACTCTGAAACAATAATATCAAAAGAAAATATCACTGGAAACGAGAAAAGTAATGAGGGAAAACACACACATATAAACACTACCTTTTAGTGGGACGGGATTTAAGTTGTGATTCCTTTTCAAGACCAATCTTGTCATTCAAACCCAACTTCAAATCAGGCATTCCAGAAAGGAAGCACTTCATGAGAATCTTACCCGTCACATCACAACGTAGAACACTACCTATAATCACAAAACACTTAGTAGGAAACACAGGAGACATCAACCATTTAAATCCATAATCTACCTTTTGAAGACATAAGAAGATTCACACTTTCCACAATATCCAGGAAAACCTGCCAATAGGTCAATGTTATAGTTAGTATGTAAATATTCAATAATCAAAAAGAGTAAATGCACAGTAGTATAAAATTTACCTCATTCTTTTTGTAGACAAGGCCTTCTCTCCGCCATCCAACAGCACCAGTTACTTGTAAAGTTGCATTTGGAACAGGTCTATCTGTGGGCTGTTTGTTCCCCCATTGCACACAGCATATGATGAAGTAAGAGATTTAACAGAATATTCAACCGAGAAAACATATAAAGAGCAAAGACATGTAAGAATTAAATAAAAAAATAGAGGGAATGGCAAATGTGCTTGTGCTTATAATTTGTAGACAGCCATCAAAAGTTCAGGTCAACATTTTCTGAATCAGCATTGGTTTTACAGTTTACAGTTGAGAAGTGATGTCAAAAAGTAATGCACATTTTCCTATAATCATGTAATAATCTATGACGTATTCAGACTTTCCTTTTTTAACATTGTCATGTTTGTATGCCCATTGTGTGTCCTACCATGCCCCTGTTCATGTCCTTACTTCAAGATAGTTACAATAGCATGTGGACTAACCTTGGATGAAAATGGGGAACGCACTCCTTCCTGAGTGATGTAAAGCTTTAAGATCTCTGGTGAAAGATTTTGTGGGTAACCAAAGTCCATGATTTCTGCAAATACATGTTCATGTTAATCATTTGTAATTTACCCATTTACATGACTAATATTTTTCCTCTTGACAAAAACTACACAAAGTCTTTAATTGTTACAAAAGGTTAGAATAGCCAAAAACATGACTAATCACTTTCATATATACATAATTCCTCACATGTAGACACTTGGGCAGATGTATGAACTTAACTAATGTATTATCTTCAAACACAGGTTAATTTAATCATCATGGGAAATAAACTTATCAAAATTCAAAGAATAATAATTCCAACAATTACATACAGAACACAACAATATCAAATTAAGAACATGGAAGGAATTTAATTCTAGAGGAAATGTAGGTTTTGATCCTGAAAGATATATGCCTAATTATTTGGTTGTCAAATCTTAAAAGTACACTATTTAGTCCTTTAAAAATACATGTCTTGACTATTTGTTCCAAATCTTAAAAATATATTAATCAGTCCCTGAAAGTTTATGACACACTATTCATTAGTCCTTATCAACGCAGGCTCCAACGACTAGAGTGTCTAACACTTTAAGGGACTAAATCATTTATGTTCAGGATTCATAGACCAAATAGTTGAAACATATACTCTCACGTATTAAATCATATATTTCTTAGATTTAGGAATCAAATAGTTGAAGCATAAAACTTTCTAGGACCAAAACGTACACTTTCTCTTAATTCAACTGCCATATGAATCACATACCATCTAGAAGCTCATAAATGAGAACAAAATTATTGCGAATTGCATCTTCATCAAAAGCTCCACCAAAATATGATTTGAATAGTGCAACAGCCTGTAAAGAAAGGAGGAAGTACACTTGTCATCCATCATAAAAGTCAAACTTATGTAGCAGAGCAGATAGTGACCACTAGAAAAACAGAATAACAACAGTTTATTAAAAAAAATTCCCAGCAAAAAATTCAAGAAATTACAGGTATCATTGATCACAATGTTAGGAGCAGAAAATCACAAATTTTACAAAGCATCATTATAATCCGAGCCTTAACAGTTTATTTATAAGGTTTTATGTGATAAACTAATAATGAAGAATCATAGCATGACAGTGTAACATAAAATGGGGAGTGGAAATCAAGATTGACAGATTTATTGTTGAGTGAACCTGCCCAAACTGATTCTATTAACATCCATTGGAAGAAAACACACAGTAACATGCTTAAATCATCAATGCACACATAAACAATCTTATTCAAATAACATATCACACATTCCTAAGTCTTTGAGATCCAAATATAATATTCATTTTCTATCTTTTATATGCCTTATTCCCCATGTGACTCCAATAGCATTGCAATTAATAAGCATTGACATGACTAGCCCATTTTATACCTTTTTTAGGTTGCTATGTATAAAATAATTAGATTTCAGGATACCCACACTAGATCAACATCAATTGGTTCACATCTAGTTATTCTCCTGTCCTTAAGCCCAATCATATATGAAGCATTGACATGTAAAAAAAAAGGAGCCAAATCTGTGTCTAACACATGTCAAACTAGCATGTGGTGAGTATCATTCTTTCATTCAAGTAGATGTTCTCCCCATTGAATCAAAGCATGAAAAGGAATCAATTATAAAAAACATCTCTCAATCAATCCGCCACTTTGAACCTTTTAACCACCAAAGAACTTCATATGATCATACTTTTGATCATATAACCTAGCATACCAAGAAATAGAACTGCCAAGAAAAGTAGAAACTACAACCTCACTGGCTCATGAATGCCAAATCCAATTACATATATTTTGGCCAAAATAGAGTGCTACTAAAGAATTTAAAGATGAATAATAGTTTAGATAACCATTAAGAACAGGTAAAGGTTAGTAAAAATTGAAAGGCAACTAAAGTCAGAAAATGACGTGCAAGTAGTTTTTTGAAGTGATTCAAACACCATCCGCATTGACCTGACAACAATGACAGCAACAACTTAAGGACGAAGACAGATATCAGTTATGTGTCAATAACTAGTAGATGTTAACTACCTCAACAACAAACTTAAAAGCACAAACTACATTAGCATTGCTGCTGACAACAATCACAATGTAGACATTGCTGATCCTCATGTAAAAGAAAGAACAGCCACCAATCTGCCTTACAGGACAAGTACCAAGTTCTTTTGCCTGCATTATATGCGTCCGGAAAGCATCCACCATATTTCCCCTGTAAAATTATGTATTAGTGGACGCAATATTGTACATTATTCAGCTCCCATCCACCACCCACACATACACACACAAACAAGACAAGGAAGACCAGAAGAGAGCACAGATCATCTTTGGTACAAGGGAATTTTAATATCCCAAGTAATTGGAAGTCGGAAATCTATTTATTAGATTTTTGCGAATAAAAAAAAAGAATAATTAAATTCTATGTATTGCAGTTGTCGTCAATAACATAAGAATGCAATCATTTTTCATAAACATCACACTCGAACTTTTAATAAATAGATTTTCAAGCACTCGGGAAATTAGATTGTCCATGTAACAAACGCCACTTAAATAACACTCTGCTACTACAGCCACCAAGCAGCATTTTCCAGTATTCCAAGATCTTGTACAAGCTAATACGACGTGATACGCCCGAGTGAACAAGTTCCAGGGCTTCAATAAAGCGCATTCTAAAAGGTAACACTCGTAATCAGAAGTCCTGACTGCTTTACTAATCAAGTGAAAAGTATCGAGACCAAACTTGTTTGAAAATCGAAACCATACCCTACATTTAACTTTTTATCAAAACACGCTCACTCGCTTTCTGTTATGATCAATATGCAACCAGGACAGAGCTCTATCATAAAAAACATGAATAACCGCATTCCATTTCACCACAATTTGAGCTCGTTAATAAGAAAATACGCATAGTAGTAGCAATTACACCATAGCACACCCAATGAGAGATAACTCATTCCATCACTTAAGATCGACAATTAGCGACAACTTACATGTGACTGGGAAAAGCAGAGAAGTAGAGGGTTCAGGAGAGGGGGTGGGAAATTACCCGACATCGTCGCGATAAAGACGATTGATGAGAACATCCCCTCGAAGGTTCAAGAAGTATATAGCGGAAGCTGCAACCGGCATCTCCGATCCAGCGTATCGACTTCCAAATTCGCCGGCTAAGAGCTTCGGAAGATCAAACAGAAATTATCAAATACCGTGACTCCACGGATGAGGCGGTAGATCTGCAGTTACGAAGGTGAGGCTTAGAGAATGAACAGCAATAATTATATGTTGGCAGCAACCGGGTGTTGCATCGGAAGGCGTCGTCGTCTGTTTGTAGCTTCCGGGGACAAGTCAGCGCAAGAATATGAGAATTTAACGATCAAAATGAAAGAAAAAAAATTTGAAGGAAATATAATAAATTTCCAAAATCCAGATTTTGGCAAGACTCGCGAAGTTTGCAGTCCCCGGAATTGGATTTCGCACACAATTTGCACTTTGACGGCACGTGCGTTTCCCAGGACCTTGAATGAGCAATGTAATTATTTATTTTCAGTTTTTGCTTGTTTAAAATTGTTCGATTAACTAGTAAGTAATTCTTGGACAAAAAATAAACTAGTAAGTCTATTTTGTATTAAAATTATAGTCATATTTATATAATTGTGATTTATATTTAGACATTCTTATATAAATAATGAGTTCTGATATTAATATGATTCATTCAATATAAATAATTTTTTCAATTTTACACAAACTAAAATCTAAATGACAAATTTCTTAAAAGAAAAAAAGTTTAGATGACGAATGATTTTAACAAAAAAACTGTTTGTAAGATAAACTTTCATCTAATATAAAAAGAAACATTTCAACACTCCAAATATCAATTCAAACACACTATAAATAATGAAATAAATTATTAAGATAAACTTTCATCTAATATAAAAAGAAACTTTTCAACACTCCAAATATCAATTCAAACAAACTATAAATAATTAAATAAATTATTATTCTTAGATAGTTTAATTACCCCATCCTCCTTCGCTTATGTGAACGAAATTACTTTGGCAAGCTACCCTACCCCTCGATATAGGTTGATTAAAATACTTTAAATATAAGACAAATTTTTATTAAAAAATATAACTCATTGATGATAAATCTCCTTGAAATTTAATATTATGAGTTATTTATGATTTTTAAATAGAAAAGTAGTTATTCTAAAATTATATATACATATATATATATATGTGATGTTGTCTTTTGAAATTTTAAAAAGTTTTATTTTTATATATAATTTTACTTCATATTCTTTATTTAGTTCATTAATTATTAAAATTTTACTCCCTTTACGAAAAGTGATAAAAATTATAGCTACATAACTCAAAAATATTTGCTATGATTTTTTTTATAATTTTTATCCTTAAATAATATTTATCTTTCTTAATTTGGTTACTAAAACAAAAAAATATCTTATTTCCTAATTTAATAGCCAAAACAAAAACTTTATTCTCTAATTTAATAGCCAAAACAAAGAAAACGTAATTACTTATTATAATAGCCAAAATGGGGGAAAAAAAATAACTAATTTCCTAGTTTGATAGTCAAAACACACAAAAAACTTAATTTTGCTAATTTGTATTATTATTTATGTGGTGTGGTCTTTCTATTTAAAAATTGAAATTCATCATCATATATATATTTTTTTAAAATTATGGTTATCATTTAATTACAATTTTATAAAATTATTTTGTGAATATCATAATATAGATATCTCAACTTTGAGTGCTCGTTATAAAATTGATTAAAGTCCATATCACTATCAAAGAGATACCTTACAATTAAATATCACTATTAGTATGATATATTCATATTTATTGTAAATTTATTGTTGTAAAAAAATGAATTTTTGCTTCAAGGAGTATGTAGCAATATTATTTGTTCCTAACCATGCTCTACATCCATATCCACAGGTTGATTATAAATCATTTTGGATTGAAGAAATTCCTAAACTTGTAAATAATTTTTATTCAAATGTCTTTATAGAATAAGAAAAATAACGTTTAAAAATTCAATTGGAGCATTTTGAAATTGATATTAATAAAAGCTTAAAGTTAAAAAAATTTTAACAATTACAAAATTGTATCAAGTGCTAGCAAATATATAAAAGTTAAGTATTTATCTATTTATTGATAGAATTATTTGTCTTGTATTAACTTTTTTAATATGTACAACAATACTAAAACATACATTTTTAGTTATGAAAATTGTGAAAGCAAGATTTTAGAACAAAATCTAGTTTTCTTTCAACTTGGTAACATATATTGAAAAAGACATAATTCAAAATTTTTTTTATAAATTCTCTCATTGATGACTTCAATCTTTTGAAAAGATGTAGAACATAATTTAAAACGCATGCCATAAAAAAATAATATGATAATTTAAGTTTATTTCATATTTTATATATTTTTCATAGAGTTTACATAATTTATCAAATATAAGTTTTTGTTAGTAAAATATGAAGAAGTACCAAATCACTTCTATTTATGTTTTTAATTATTCACAATTCTTAAATCTATCTTCTCGTATATATATATATATATATATATATAATACATGAATAAATATGCTATTTTAAATAATCATATATCTTTTATTAAACCATTTGAAAATTTACCTTAAGACATTATATAATATTAAATTTTATAAATTTATACAACACAATACATTTTTATCACATTTTTTGCTTATACACCATAAATTTATGCAGCGTGTATCTTTTTTTAAGTTAAGAGGGGTTTAACAAACTTAAAATTTGAAGTAAATTACATTAAATATTTTTTTATATTTAGCTAACTTACATAAAATTTAAATACATAATTTAACTCCCGAGTAAAATTTTTATTTATTTATAATTTTAAGTATACTAATATATTCAGTTATAATATAAAAATATAATTATCATATTATTAATTTTATAGCTAATAATATTATAATTATATTCTTATATTATAATTAAGTATATTAGTATATTCATAGTTAGGAGTGCATAAATGATAACACTTAATATTATATATATATATATTTAAACCTGATAAAGCATTAAACCTCGAAGGGAACTTCAATTATGTGAGTGCAGCGTTAATGGGGTGTGAACAATATGAGAAGTTTGGTATAAATTGATGGGAGGGAAGACTTGACAGTGGGTTTTGGGTTTTGGTTGCATTTAACAAAATCTAATCGTTCATGACTAAATATAATGAGTAGATATTAATTAAGATTAATAAAAAAACGGACGGTGTTGATTGCACATGCTTCTAATTTTAAGTCAAGCGAATTTGTGTATTTTAGCTTTTTTATTTTTTGAAAAAATGGACGGAGCGAAACAAATTATTGCAATATATGTCGAACATAATAAAAATCAGATGATATATTTTAAAAAAAAGTATTTATAATTTAATTAAATTTCAAATATAGTTAAGTAATCTATTTTAAAAAAATTGTTAGTCTCGAAATAATCTTGTTACAATGAATATTATTAAATATCAATGTTTTACTGAAAATTGGGTGTAAGAATTAAACCTAATACAAGAAATATACTAATGTGTAAATATCTGGTGAATATTTATTTATTGATGCTAAATAGGGGAAAAAAAAAGCAATGGAACATTTAAGATTAGACTTTGGGGGTCAAATCCTATGAAGAGTAACACAAAGTATCAGCCGAAATTACACGTTGATAAAATGCATTTTCCAAACAATAGTTAAAATTACGATTATGTTTCGTTTTTCTAACGTATCATTTACGTCAGTACAACTATTTTGTTGCATCAAATAATTGATCTCTTTTTATTTAAATTAAGTTTGTATAATTACATTAACCGAAAAACTTAATTTTAACAACTTCCATCTAAATACACACGAAAAAGGGAAAAAACTTATATAACATCCTTTATAAATTTATATCAGATTTTTTAATCAGTTAATAATATTTAAATAATTTTTACATTTTATTGACATTCTTATTAATACTATCAAATTTTAACTTTTAAAATATTATCTATATATTATTAATTAATTGAAAAAATTTAATATAAATATGTAAATTTTTGTATAAGCACGTGCCAACTCTCTCCATTCATATATACACATATGTTATTGAGTTGGTGTTTTGATTTTGTTGTTAAACCTGTGAAATTTTATATCAGTGACAGTTTAAATTAAATACAAAATCAAATTAATATTAAAATTTGATAAAAAATTAAATTTATAAATAAAGAATTAAATAAAAATTAAAAATTAGTGAATGACTGTTTACTCATTATTTTTATAAATAAAATATTATTTCAATAGAATTTTAGTCAAAAAATACATAATAGTAATTACAACACTTATCAAATTTATTTTTATTTCAAGTCCTCTGATATTGAGAAAAAATAGAATTTTAAGAAAAGCCTTGAAATCCGATTCCAAGTCATTTTAAAATAAATTTTTAAACAATAACTTACTCCAAATTAATCGTTTTATCTCTTACAATCTATCAAATTAGATCCTAAAATTTGATTGTTGTAAGAAAATAATACATTAGTAAAAATTTAAAAATAAATTAATAAAATTTAAAATTAGAATAAAACAAAAATTGTAAAATTGTAAGATCTAATTAAAAATTTTAAATTATAAACACCATTTAAAGAATAATCACTATAAGGTTAAAAGTAATTTGATCCAAAGTAAAATAATAAGAAATTGAATAAATGGACAAAAAAAATTCTAAAACCCTAAAATTTAAACCCTGCTTTATAAGCTCGAATCAATTTGGCCTCCGATTTTCGTTGCTGAGTTATTTAATTCCGACCGTACTCATTGTCTTTCTCTTACAGTCTCGTGAGAGTCTCTTCTCTCTCATCAAAGTGGGTTTCCAGAAGATAACTCAGTGAATCCCAATAAGCTGCATTTTGCTTTCCCCTTCGCGGGCTTCAAGCATTCGCTTAAGGAAGCTCTCAAAACTTGTTCTTGTCGTTTTGATCTGCTGTAATGGATTCACGGGAACCGCCTCAGCGTCCACCACCGCCGCAACTACAATCGATGACACAACCTCAACCGCCGTCAGCGGCCCCAAACATGATGATAGGACCCACTTCCTATGCTTCATCTATGGCCAACCAGAACACATCTCCCATGATCAGCCCCAATTCGACGGCCACGATGATGGCCTCTGCTACCGCACGATTCCCCTTCAACACAGTGGTTCCACAACCCCCTGCTCCGTCTAAGCCTTTGGAACATCTTAACAACAATACTAGTCCTTACGATGGGTCGTCGTCCGCGATGAGGTCATGTGGGTTTAACATTGATTCTACGAAGAAGAAGAGAGGCCGGCCGAGGAAATATTCGCCGGATGGTAACATTGCTTTGGGTTTGGCTCCCACGCCCATGTCCTCTTCCGCCGGTCATGGAGATTCGAGTGGTACGCCATCTACGGAACCTCAGACAAAGAAGCATAGGGGAAGGCCGCCGGGGTCTGGAAAGAAGCAGCTGGATGCTCTTGGTACCTGTTATTTGAGCTAGTTTGCTTTGTGATTTTCGCCCATTCTCTTAAAGGAATTGATTTGATTGTTTATTGTTCTGCTGATGTGAAGGAGCTGGCGGTATTGGTTTTACTCCGCACGTGATTTTGGTAAAAACCGGTGAGGTATGGCATAAACGCAGTAAATATGTTTAATGATTAATGAGTTTTCCTTGCTTAGGTGTGCTGCATTACTTAGTTTTTAAGCTCATTTGCCGAAATTACTGTTAAATTTAATTGCATTTATTTGTTGGTAATTTAGTGATTTTCCTTGTATTCTTATGATCTTCAAAATAAAAACTGTAATTATTGTCTGAAAGAAATCTGAAGTTCATGAAATTGTGGTTTGCCAGGTGAAGCCCAAAACTAGGTAATTGGAAGATATGGTCTTCCATTCATACAAAGGGATTATAGAGCGTTGATATTACAGCTTTTAAATTTTGGACTACGTTAATTACAATTTTAGTGTAGATTCACTATTAACAGACGTGACTGGAATGATTTGAAATTGTGGCATGTTCTTATTGCTTGCAATTGTAATTTTTCCATTTTTCAAGACAGTCATGCCAAAATTTTTGTCTTGTTCAGGTAGTAAAAATATTTATAATTTGTTTGACTGATATGTATTCTTTGTCAGATTATTACATGGTTTTTATTTTTTATTTTTTATTTTTATTTTTTATTTTGATTGATAAAATAAGAGTTTCAATCAATTTCCAACTAGGCTTACTGATAATTGAATTGAGTATCCGATTGGAGCTTAATATGGATGAGAAATGTGATCTTGTTTTTCCAAGTTACATGTTTCGTGTTTTAGAACTTAAAAGAGTTGCCTTTGCTTCAGGTATCATAACCCAGTCCAATGTTTTTGAATTGTATCCCATACTCTAAATAAGCTTTCTGCCTTTGTGTACATCAAATTGCTATATGAGAATTACTGTGAATGGGTTAAGCTCCTTTAATTTATTGATAATTTTATGGCTTGTATCTGTTTGTCATATTTTGTGGTTTGATTGTGTGGTGGAGATGATTAAACTTCTTTTTCAGACCTGGTTTCTGGAATGGATTTGAATATATATCCTAATATATTGTATATCTTCTCATCTTCTGCCTCTGCCTCAATGACAAAGGCAGGGATTAATTATAATATTAGACAAATGATATTAATATCAAGCTTCTATTGATCTTTCTTTTGCTTTTGCTCTGAAACAAAGTTAAAGATTGCGTTTATTCAAAATTTTGACGTGGAATTATCATATTGCGTGGGTATGATTTTATTATATATTATTATTTTTGAGGGTGGAGCTTTTAGATTAATTTTAATCTATCTTTTAAGTTTCTATTGTCAGACTCTGTTGAGGGTTACTATTGGAACAAATCTTCTCATTAATGCTTCTGTTGTTTCTAGGACATTGCAGCAAAGGTCATGGCCTTTTCTCAGCAAGGTCCTAGGACAGTTTGTATTCTTTCTGCAAATGGTGCAGTCGGCAATGTCTCCCTTCAACAGGCTGCAACGTCTGGTGGTACTGTGCAATATGAGGTGCTTCTTTTGTCTTTCCAGAATGAATTCCTTATTCATTTAGCCATTTTATCAACTTATGTTGTTTAAATGATAAGGACACGATCTGATGCTTTATATGCTTGACATGCACTGTCCTTAAAGTAAGTTTTGTGAGGGAGAAATTGAAACTATGTGCATTTACTATTTTCCAGCGTGTAATCATAATTTTCCATGTCAGAATATATGTTTCTAACGTGAAGGCTTCACACTCTCTCGCTCTCTCTCTCTATTATATACACACACCTCCTCAAAGACACAATTTTACTGTTGAAACAGGAAAGCTCAGGTACTATGTGGTATGCCAATTGGAAATAGTATTTGTTGTTATCTTGGTATTGTTTTTCATGTTTCTTGGATCTTCTTTCTTGATGCTCTTTGCTTTGCTTTCTTAAAAATTTTGCAAACGCTACTTTCTGTGTCATAAGGAAAGATATTGGAGTTTACAATTTCAAAATATTAATGGAACTATCTTAGCAAATGTAGTTTTCAAATAGTTATTTACAGGGAATTCAACTGAATATTTCACACACTCGCAGTTATGTTTATTGTGCAAATCCTTCTAGACAATCCTGCTTCAAATGTGTGGATGAACATTGGTTAAAATGTTGTTAAATTGATTTGAAAGGTGTTGGATGGCTATTTGCCCTAGATATTAGTATATTATGAAATGGCTACCTTTTTTTTTTTTTTTCTATTTTAATCTTTCTAAGCTAAATTTAATTTGGAAAAAAAAAGTGCTATAAAATATAAATATTATGTTTCAATTGTAGTGGATCATTATGTGAATGGATCTTAAGATAGCATGTCATATCCTGATAGGAATATTGTCGCTAGAGTTTATTTGGCCCTGTGGTGCAAAGATCTTACTGAATTGGAATTGACTGTAAAACAAGACTATCTGCTGCAATAGACCTTTGGGTATTTCAGCAAGTCGAACCAACAATTGAGAATCTCTTTCTGATAATCATTTTAGATTTTGTGTGGTATTGTTGTTGGCCTTGTTACATTCTAAGAAATTTTCAGGAATTCATATGAACCTTATAGAGCTGTTACTGATCATGTAGGAGTGACAGCCTCGTGAACACAAGAATTAAGAGCAATTGAATTAGCCAAAATTTTCACTCTTAATTTGTATTGCTTATTAGTTAGCTGAGAAAGAAAAGCTTGACAGGGAATATCAAAATGGAGCTTTTTTAATCTGCATCTTGTATTATCCATATTCCTTTTGGTGCAAAAATGGGGGAACATAAATATTTATATGAGATAGGCCGTTGTGATGAGACATGGATTTGAAATTAATTTATAATGATGGTTGTTTGGTCACTGGAGGTCGTAGTCACAGAAAAAGGAAGAGAATTGGTGAACAAGAGTTTTGTGCTACTTTATTGGTTTCTGGAATTCTGGACCATGGTAGCTAGTGATGAAAATTTAGAAACTGAATCAAGGGAGAAAGCCAAGTTGACTTGGTAGCTGTTTAATGTGCCGGGATCCTTGGACTTTGAATCAGTTGATGATGGTGAAGATGGGATAGTGGGATTATGTAGCAAGGTTCCCTACTGATTGTAAGTCTGTAACTGACACAGGCTGAAACTTGATTAAAAGATGAATTTGTACGCTGGGTGCAAATTGTGTATCAATTCTTCTGCGGTTTTGTAATTCTGTACAAGTTTGAGTTCAATGACGGCCACAGAAGGAGAATTGACTTCCTTTTAGTAATGTAATTAGCATTCAGGCTCACCCTTCACTCTTGATTAAAAGTTTCTTTTTTATTTTATGTTCACATACGGTAAACTGCCATTGTGTTTGTAACCTACATTTTTTTGGGTATCTTTTACCCTATGTCCTCCTACCTTCCGCATGCTTTCTGAAACTAGTTGTTTAACAATGATATCTACCAAGTCAGCCATCGTATTGATTGATTTTTGTTGGGGAGGCACTACATTTAGCAGCATTGTTTTGTTTATGTTTAACTATACAAATGGATATGATGTGTGGTGCTGAATGTTAATTATTTAGCACTGGTGATTAAATTGATGAAAATTATTGTAGTAACTTAACATGTTATGATATCACTCTTCTTCACGTGATGCCAATTCACTTTACAGGGCCGATTTGAGATTATTTCTCTGTCAGGTTCTTTCCTGCCATATGATGATAATGGCGGTCGTACCAAAATAGGTGGTTTGAGTGTGTCTCTTGCAGGGTCTGATGGTAAAGTTCTAGGTGGTGGAGTTGCTGGAATGCTAATTGCTGCATCCCCAGTGCAGGTATTGCTCTCGATGGTAGAAAATTTATGTCAGTTGTGAACGATGAACTTGTGATGAAATTCACCTTCCAACCCCTATAGATGTTTTAAGAGCACATTGAGTATGTCATATCTTTCTTGGTACTGGGAAATCTTCTATGTATGATGACTGACAGAATTCTGACGCTTTATTTTTGTGACTGTTTTAATTACTGACAGGTCATTGTGGGTAGCTTTATTGTGGATGGCAAAAAGTCAAGTTCAAATGTTCTGAAATCAGGGGCTTCTTCGGCGCCAGCCTCCCAAATTTTGAATTTTGGTTCACCGATGACTCCTACCAGCCCTACCTCTCAAGGCCCTTCGTCTGAGTCCTCTGATGACAATGACAATAATAGTGCTTTTAATAGGGGGCCTGGACTCTACAATAATGCTAGTCAGCCCATTCATAATATGCAGATGTATCATCCTCAACTATGGGCTGGTCAAACCCAGCAGTGAAGACGCTCTTGCAGACTTAACAATGCAGAAGCAGGGTAATTTCATGATAAATGTTCCGAGTAGTGGGTAGAGGTTAATTCTTAAATGCTAACTTGCATTATTGAGGACCAATCTTAAAAGAGCCTATCCTAAGGACTACATGACTACATTTATTCCTCCATCCTTTTTTTCCTCAGTTGATTAGGATTCTTTCCTCTATTGAAGCATTGCCGGTGTGTATAGAAGAGAATATGCTACCCATTATCCAGATTCTCTCATGCTGGTTGCTTTTACAAGTATTCTGGCTTTTAAGTACTGTTTACTGTAGTAGACGGACTGATATTGGCTATGTTTAGGAAGTTTAAAATTTGTAGCTGTCTTCATTAGAGTGTTGGTTTGCGTGTAATTTGGCTACACAAGGTTTAAATGTTAACTCTACCCTTGGGTTAAAGGTACAAGTGTGTTTCTCTCTGGGTAAAAAATTTGAAGATTAAATTACTCGAGTTTTATAGTTTTACTCAATTTTTATTCGAGTCTTCAAAGTTTATTGAAATATATACTTCACTTAGTTTTAAAAGCTCTCAATTTAATTAAGTGTATTTATAACTAAAGATTCATTCAAATCCCTTCATATAGGTATACGGGTTAATGTTGATTTTATTTTATTATCTATTTTTATTCTATGTGTTAATATAAATCATAAATATTTAAAGCATTTAAATAGCATATAATTAGTCATGTTAAGCAAATTAAATTCAACAATTATAAGAGTTTAATAAAAAGGAATAAATAAAAAATTATTAGAACTACGAGAATTTAAATATTTATTTTAAACTATACACAAGTGGAGGAATTTAACCAAATTTAGATGTCCACTGAGTTTATAACCCTTGTTCGTCTTCATCAAAAGGTAATAGCTCCAAATACTTTTTTAATTGTTTTTAACAACACTAAAAAAATAAAAATTTGTTATAATATTTTGAGCAAAGTAATATTGTATCACAATTTAATATATTGTGTTAACTATGAATAAGACATACTAAATTTATTAGTTTAAGTTTATTATTAATATATTTTATTTTCATTTGTTATAGTACATATTTTTTACCATCGATAGTTCCTGACTCACAAGTGCATTTCATTAGTTTTACTTGTTTAATATGGTCAATAGTGATTTATTTTAACCTTTTTTTTTTACTCAATTATATTAAAAGATAAAAATATGTTAAAATATTTTGATTAATGTAATATTATATAATTTACTTTACACAAATCAATTCTTGTAATTAAAACAAACAAATTGCAATACCAAAGTTTGTGTTTGTATTTATGACTATCTTATTTTGTTAATCTTACTCTCTTTGTTATCACTTGTTATGATAAAAATTGTTTACCATTGAGAATTCCCTCATTTATAGGTATTTTTCATTATCATTACATGTTTAATGTAATATTGGTGACTTCATTTTTTTTTTTGTTTTTTTCTCTTATGTAACAAGGGTTTTTCATATTAAGATATAAAAATAGCTTGTCTTACTTCCTTACTTTTAGCATTGTAGATAATGAAAAATAGTGATGGTGAACTATAGATGATGCAGATTTCAAAGTAATGAAAAATATTAACATTAGAGGTTTATCAAAAAAATTGCAAAACTTATACGTATATATTAATAATATACCTATTTAGATTTTGTTTTTCTATTCAAGAATACAATGAAATTTTAGAATTAAAGTGAAGAACATAATTTAAGAAAAACCGTTCAGACTTAGATGAGAAATCCATAGTGAAAAAGGAATTTTTAAAATTATTAAGTTTGAAGGTATTTTGGTTCATTTAAAAGTCATAAATTGAGTTTAGATCTTTTAGGATAATTATAAAATTTAAAAATTTTAATAATTAATTATATTTTATTTTCTAAACAAAAATTTTCTCTTTAATTAAGATTATGTGTAATTAAAGCTTCATCCAAATCACTTCACAGGTATATATATATGAGTTAATATTGATATTATTTTATTATCCGTTTTTGTTCTGTATGTTAATATAAATCATAAATATCTAAAGCATTAAAATAGCATATAATTAGTCATGTTAACAAAATTAAATACAACAATTATAATAGTTTAATAAAAAGGGATAAATAAAAAATTGTTAGAACTATGAGAATTTAAGTATATATTTTAAACTAGAGAAATTTAACCAATTTAGATGTCCACTGAGTTTATAGCCCTTTCTTGTTCGTTTTACATCAAATCTTCAGTGCTGTAAAGTAGCCTAATTTTTTCTAATCGTTTCCCCCAAGTTGGATTGCCTTCTGGCTAATGATCATCGTTTTCTGAAGTTGGCTTTTGGGTTAACAACGAACAAGCAAAGCATGAAAGGAAGAAAAGCAAGGATTAAATTTAAATGTAATTACTTATATGTTTGTTATGCTGTTTTTTAATTAAAGTATGATATATATGTATGATTAATTAATAATAATGTATAATTTAATTTAAAAATAATAAAACTATTTGTAATGTCATGATATAATTAAAAAGTTATGCACTTATTATATTTTAGTTTAAAAAAACTAACTGCATATAATTTTCTTTTAGAAAAACAATGGACAAACAGTAAACTGCACATGGTTAGAAAGTACACTTACATGAGTAAGAACCCAGATCATATACAGCAAATTTGCTCCCACCCTAACAAAATTTTTTTATTTTTTTATTTCTTTTTATGAAACTGTTTTTAAAAGTAGCCAACTACTATACAACAAATTTAATGTACAGCGATTGATGGCGAGCAAGCATACCGCACTAAATGTTCAGAATACGCATACAAAGTTGCCCATATGCCTACATCACAGTAAGGTTAATCACTAATATGCTAATTCGGTTCTCAGTTATCATGTAAGAATCTTTTTGGCAAACTATAGTGTCTTATGAGACTGCTGGCCAAGCGATTCAATGTTCCTAAGAATCAACGAAAGCCTGCCTCACAAGTGACATTAAAATAGAAAACAGAAACTCAAACAGCTCCTTCAAAGCCTATATGCTCTTTCCGAAGGCAAAGACACAGGCTTTAGATTTCCATGGATTGCTGCTTGATCTTTTCTGTTTCATGGAATAGAAAGTGCCGTCTGAGATACGAGGCCTTGAGCAAGAATGGGTTGGAGGAATCCGTGACTGTGATTGTGGGAGAAGAGAAGAGGGTGTTTGTGGTGGACCCTTTTCTGCTAGAGGAGGACCCCTTTAGGGTTTTGATGGATGCGAATTATTCACAGTTCAGAAGCGAAGAAGAAGTGGTTTTTGTGAATGTGGACGCCATTTTGTTCGAGCACATGTTGTGGCTCATCCATAATGACTCTTCTTCTTTGTTCAAACTGAATTGGAAGGATATCATTGATTTCTACGTTGAGGATAATTGAAATAGCTTTTGATATTCTTTCTTGTTAATGAACGAGGAATGTTTGTGTTGCTGTCTCCACACAGGGAAGAAACTCTGACTCGTAGTTTAATTGTTACTTGTAATGGATATCAAATATTTCAGTTTGTGATCCATCAATGTTTTACAGATATTCTTAGAATTGGAAGTTGGAATTACAATGTGTAAACTCAATTAGTTTTTTTTTTTAAAAAAAAAACGATAAAAAATGACTATAATTTTTTTTTTTTGGACTAGAAACTGAAGAATAAAACCATTTAACATAGGTGGTATAAGATAGTATGAATGTCCTACTTATACACACCCACATGCTTAAATAATGACTACATTTGACATGGAAAACTCTTACATTGATAATTTTTTTGTTGTTCATTTTTAAAATTTCTTACCTTCCATGGATTTTTTATTTTTTATCAAATTGTTATATTGGCTACTTGATTTTATTTAAAGCTCTAAATTAACCCGCTAAATTTGAAACATATTTAGAAATGTCTTTGATCTTTTATTTCATTTCATAAGTATCCTAAATAGTAAAGTTTATCAATCTAGTTGTATTGAGATAGGTCCTATGTGATTGTTGTCTTTTGTAGTAATCCAATTTATAAAAACTCCACATTGAAATTTAAATTATAATATTTTTTTAAAAAATATTATGCATAAAAGGTCTTGACATCTAAGTTATACATAGGAGATCTTATATGACAACTAACAGTATAAACAGTTATATAAAACATCATCTTAATAATTGGATCAATAT
Organism: Delonix regia; assembly: GCA_037074485.1. Classification (NCBI taxonomy): domain Eukaryota; kingdom Viridiplantae; phylum Streptophyta; class Magnoliopsida; order Fabales; family Fabaceae; genus Delonix; species Delonix regia. Next base: position 4,642,705 of record CM073461.1, read on the forward strand.
AACGATTTAGGATATATATACTTATAGAACAAAATAAAATATATAAATGCTTTTTAAAATTTGAATAGAATTATAAGACCAAATCACTAATTTAATGTTCTTTTTCAATTGCTACCACTTGTTTGAATTGGAACAATAAACAACATCTTTGCAAGATAAAAATTGTGAAAATGAATCTTCTCTGTTTTTCTCTCAATATCTCTTAATTTTTGAAAGAGTAAGAAAGTGCATAAAATTACACAATGAGTCTTACCGACTTTTTTTTTTTTTTCTATCAAATATTGAAAGGAGAAAGAATAGGTTATATCCATAATAATTTAAAAAAAAAAGTTTCTGCTGAATTTGTCCAAACAGCATTTGAAAAGCATCTCAGAATGTCACACCACTTCTTAATTTTCAAGCAAGGCCCCAAACAACAGCATGTATGCGAAAGGGTATTTGGAGGTCTGAACTATAGTGGTATTTTATTTGGACCATAGGCCCAAGATGCATTTGAAAATATGGGCCAACTGGGCTTCCATACTCGATTTTGGAAAACCACCTAAAAGACTAGGGTTTTCTAATACCTTATTTTACATTAGTTTTAGGCTTCTTTCTTTCTTCTTGTTGAAAATTGGTTTGCATTAGTTGAATTTTCGCTATTTTAACCAAAATAAAAGGGCAAACTATTCAAGTTTAAGTCCAAGTCTGCTTCATTATAATCTCCAATGTCAAGTCTATTTTTTTTGGTCAAAGTTTACTAGCATCGAAGATTTGACAGAAATTTTTGACCGTTTCACGCATTATCTTTAAGACTGACCCCTTATCTCACATTCAAAGGCTATCTTCTCTAGAAGGGGTTAGTAGATTTCTATGTTCTAGCTAGGGTTAACAGTAGCTAATCTATCGTCAATGATTTTTTTTGGTATGGACAAAATCAAGTATCTTAACACAGTATAATCTAGTTCAACCAACAATGAATTTAATATTAAGAATGTGAATCATTTTGTATAGTAAATCGATGTAATCAAGAATAAATTTAAGATTTAATTTTAAAATATAAAAATTTTTGAATCAAATATTTGAGTCAAATAAGTTAAATTTTTATAATTTAAAAGAATGATTGTCTGTACGTCTCTTTTAGATTCATCTTTTAATGAGATGGATTTAATATTCTTTAAAATTTTATTCTTTGACCAAACCCATTGAAAAAAAATCCTAATGGCCGCCAATAATTTTAACATATGTTAGATTTTAATTAAAGAACAGAATTGAACTTGAAAGCTTGATTTCTTTTTATTTTTTTTTGGTCGAATTGAAAATTTGATTTCAGTCTTACTTTATTAGGTGTTAATATAAGTTGTTTGTGAAGTGTTCACTTGCATCTTTGGGACTGCATTTTCAACAATAATCCCATGGGGAATGTACAGAAATTAACATATTAAATCCTCATTATAACTTGGATTTAATATGCGACTTTCCATATTAAATGAAGCTTAATAAATAGTTTCAACCAGTTGATCCGTAGTACTTAATTTGACATCATTATAATTTTGGTCCCATCATGGTGGCTACACAGCAACATTATAACGGTCCTCGAAAACATGGTTATGTTTAATCACTCTATGCTGGAAAGCGAATATTTATTAAATTCAACAAATTTGATTAATTTCTTATAAGATTATAAAATTCAACTGCTCTTATATATTTTGTCACTATGTATAGAAGTTGACGGCTTAGAATCAAATGGGTGGGAGCATAAGCATAAGTTGATATTATAATATTGCACGCACGACTTGGTCAGTTTGATTCCTTTATTCAAGCATTAAACTATGTTTTCATAGCAATTAATTAATTAATTATTCAACCGCACTTGAGCTATTATATTGGTTTTGTATAATAATTGTAGGCGACTGGAATCTTTATCTTTTTAAACAACCCTTAAGCAAGCTGTGGTTCAATATTCTCTGACGAAATTCTAAGGCGAGGCTTTTTAATCACTTAATAAAGATTTTTTTTCAAAATATTATGTTTTAGTTTTTTTCAAAAACAAAGTTATTAATTAAATGTTTTAATTCAGAATATCACTGATCTATTTAATTAGGATTAAATGAAGTAATCATCTTTTTGTTTTATGCTCCCCCAATTTTTCAAATCTCTTATAATATATAGTAAAAAAAGGTCTTGACTTCAGAATTGGTCCTGTGAAGAATCTATCGGTTACTTTAACTGACCCTTTCTTAAGAACAAATTTTCCATATTTTTATCAATATTGTCCGTTGACTTGAATCATAAATTTACAAATTGATCTTTATGAGGATCTATTTGAGACTTTTCACTACCTTCTTATTGTATTTCATTATCATCCAACTCAATTTAGTTAACTTGTTAATTCAAGAAACACTCTCCCATATTTTTTATTGCTAGTGAAAATTTTATCAAGAGCTGCAATTTTAGAAATTGTATAGAAGTTTCAAATCTTCTTCTTGTTCCTCTGTCTCTCTAAGTTTTAAATAACCAAATTCATAATTCCTATTTGACATATTTATATTAAAAAAAATTATAAGTTAGAAAACTATAATGTAAATTAAAAAATATAAAGTAGTTGAAGGTCAGAAGAAACAAATTTGATCGCAAAAGAATTCACTTAATTAATAGAGTCCTTCAATGGAATGATATTGCTAATTGCTTCTCAACTAAAATTAGAATAATTTACAAGCATAGCAGGAGAAGTTCACTAATAAGACTCTTCATGATCATCCGAGTGATCTCAAGCCCGAGTCATAGTGAGAATAGATATATATTATGCATTAAAATGTGATAGGATATTAAAAAAAACTAGAATAATTTTCTATGGCAGAAAAAAAAAAAGAATGATTTTCTTTTGCTTTTGGCTCTAATGGGAGAGAAATGCAATGAATTATAGTTTTAATCTTATTTAGAAATATTTGAAAAGACAAGAAATTTTTTTCTAGTAAAATATTTGAAGTTAATGTGTAGGGAATGAGAGAAAAAAATAGGATTTCTGAGAAATAATTAATTGTCAAAATTTAATGTATTAGTCATAGAGAGTAAGAAAATGCGGACACTAGTGTGTTGGTAATATGAGATATTGATCCGAAAAAAAAAGGGAGAAAAAAGGTTGTGGGATAGTGATTAGGTTGACTAATTAATAAGGGTGAGAAATATGGTGTCATATATTAAGAATTTAGGAAATTTTGGGGCCTTGACATGTAAAGAATTTCTTAAAATAAATTTAACTTTTATAAATATTTAAATTATATATAGGTATACTATTTTAAAATTACATGATATTAAATTTTGGGAGACCTTAAAATAAAGGTTTTTATGTGCTTTGAGTTTAGCCACTTCTAGTCCCTAGCTGTCCTCAGCCATATGCCTGGAATGGATATTTTGGATTTGAGATTTTAAATATAGATAAAATTTGAATCGTTAAATAAAAATTTAATGATTCAAATTTTAAAAAATTATTAAAAATTATTCAATATTTATTAAAATTTGAATCAAGAAATAAAAATTTGATAACTCATATCTCTTCAAATATATAAATCAAATGTTGAGAACCTGTACCTCTCTCTCTCTCTCTCTCTCTCTCTCTCTCTATATATATATACATACAAACATTATCAAGTCTTCAACACTGTCATTGTCTTTATCAATAATATATATAAAATATGTGTTCATTATTTAAAATAATAATAAATGAATGATTTTAACAATTTAACTCCACATGATTTAATGTTCCAGAACCGGAAAAAAAAAATCATATAACATGTTCGCTGAAAAATTAATAAATATTTTTAAGGGACTTTATCCATATCTAGTTAGAATTATCAAAATGAACTAGATTTTTAGTATCGACGCATTTAATCTTAAAAAATTACATCTCATAGTTTAGTGGGTCTTTTGGCCTAATCGTGTTTGACTCTTGTTATTAGGACCTTATAGCTATACGATCTTCAATTGACCCAATATAGTCAAACCAGATTGTAAAAACTTTGAAGATTTAGCTTTTACCATTCATATTAGGCTCCATCCAAAAACATATTAACCAAGTGATTGCTTTGAATAGTGCTACTTAGACTGTTTCTATGGCTCCCACGATCATTTGATTTGATCGTCATCATTAGCACCATTTCATAAAATTCTATAAATAAAACCTCCGGCATGCTGAGGAAGAGAAGCATTTAAAAGAATCACAATACGCACCAAAATAGAATTATACGTATAGGCATATCAACTTCCCTTGTAAATTCTACCTGAGCCATCATTGTCCTTCTTTGTCTCCATTCCTGTATTACCTTTCAAGATCTTTGTTCTAAGAACAATTTCTCATTCCCTTACGGCAACCCCTACACTTACTGAACCTTGAAACAATCTAATTAAGCCTTCATAAGGTAGGACTAGGCCCTTAGGGCCACACATAAAATTTTTTATTGTGAAAATTTCTGTGTATGTATTAACTTTCTTAAATAACATATATATATATATATATATATATTTATATAATCTTCTTCAAAGAATAAAATAGACTCATCTCACCTCTTATAATAAATTATTTAATCACTAAATATATTTTCACACACTGACACACTAAAATATATTGTATTTTCATGTAAAAAAAAATAAATGTTTCAAAATTTATAAAGGTCTTAAGACTTTAGAGGAGCCAATAGAGTAAACCCTAAATGTCTTAAAGGACAAGCTGAACTAACAAATTAACATCTTATTGTTTTTGAAAGAACTTTTAGGCTCGGCTCTATATATAGCCCTATAGGGCAAATTAACGTAAGGCTAATAAAGGCACTTGTCTTGATTAGTCTAGTCCCTATATATTAATTTTCGAAGAGTGGAATATGTTCCCCAAAGATAAATTTTGTTAATTAGACATTTAATTTGGGTTTAGATACTTGTATCATTAGATGGAACTTAAACCCTTGAATAGCTTTTTTCATATTACAAAAGTAAAACATTAGTGAAGACGATCACTGGCTCGAATGATATATCCAATTTTTATATATTAATCGGTATAAAAATTTCATTAATACTTAAATTAACGTTTTCAATAGTAGCATTTTGTCTGATCGATGGAAGGATGATCTGAAGCTAGTGGGTTTACCATCTGGGTGTCGTTAAGTAGGTCTTAGTTTCTTTCTTATATCCTTTTCCGTTAGTAGTTTTTTCTACTATTGTCTAGTTTTACCAAGATGATTAAATAATATATTTGATCGAGTTAAGAAAAAGAATACCCGAAGCATAACACAGAGCAAGTCTTCATAATGATCATGGGAGGGAGCTTTTTAAATGATGTATTAAAAGACATACTAATTAAGTGATCCAGTAATTGTACTTCCTAAATTCTTGGTTCACTGTCTCATAATTTTTTAAGCTAAAATTCTGTAGGGTGGGAAAGATGTTGAGTTTAATTGGTATTTGCACCTCCATTTCAGCTATATGATTAAAAATGTGTTAATGTAAGCTTAATCATTATGTTCGTTTAATGCATAATACTACAGGCGAAAGATATGGTCAAAGAAGATCGATCATCCCTATCATCATATGCTAATCTCCAGGACTGCCATTAACTGAAGAAGGGAATTAATTATGATGCCATGGAATTCCTCATTAAAGGAACATAGTAACCAAGAAACCTAATTAATGAACTGACACATCAAAGACGAACTTTCATTAATTATAAGAACTAAATCAAAGTAGATAACAGTAATGTAATTAAAATTTAAAGGAGGAATTCTTTTAAAAAGGAATTCTTTTAATTTAAAGGAGGAATTCTTTTAAAAAGGTATAGAAGAGGGAGATATATCACAGCTTTTTTCACTTCTGAATGCTGTACATGATATTATTATTAGTACTTGACCAGTGTTCATATACTGCAATCTTGCTAGCTAGCTATTAGGTGAGAGGCAAACTAATAAGTATATTGGAAGCATATTCTTGAAGCTATTAAAGTGAGTGCATTTATATGAAATAAAAAATAATTCTCCAAGGATAATGAAACCCCATTACAGTGTGTTTCATCAAAGCGTGGTACGGATTCACTAATTAGGATCACTACTGGGGTGCAAGCAAGGTCAGCACTCTCTTCATCACAAGGCTCTTTGCATAAACATATTAAGGGGAGAATAATTAAAGTAAGATGACATTACATCAATCCTGCAATATTTAAGTCCTCCTGGCCGCCCTGAAATCGATACCTTAATTACCCTACCCACACTCACTTATAAAATAGATCAACGGAAAAACATGTATAAGTTGTCTTACGTTAGAATCCTATCTTTTCCACAGTCCAGTCCAGTGAAACCCAATAGATTAAAGATATATGATCGTGCTTGAAAGTCTGACTAGAGTCACATTTGAGCATCATAAGATCAAAGTTAAGTACTCGCAGGCAGAGAAGACACCTTTGTTTTAGATCAGAAGATTCAGAGAACAAATAGTAAACCAAAATACACTGGTAATTAAGCAAAACCTGAGCTTCCATTTCAGGTAATCAGATACTTTTTACACTCCAATCTGGCGATGACGACCAGTATTGACACTAAATAGATGGAGAAGGAAGCGAGTGAGACTCCGTGTGTGTTTATTCATATGCATGAAATATAACATACATCGATCGCCAGAGAAAGTATTCCAAGTAATTAGAGAAGATTAACAAATTACGGTAGACATTTTGTTATTGCAATTCTCAAAGCTTTTCCTTATCTTCTTGTACATGTATAGCTCATATATATTCATATGGAGAGGAGAGCTTATCAACAGTTCAACACCAGCAAGCAAGCCCATTCGTAATAATTAAGGTGAAGGTCATTAGGTCAGCTAAAAGATTCATAGATGGGAAATTGGTTTATATATTTAGAAATTAGAATCAATAGAAATTAGAGGAAATTAAGAACCCTTGGTATTAACCTCTTCTTCTTGTATTTATTAAACTCTAAAACAAAGCCGAAAAGGCCCATCTTTTCTTTACCTAACACGAACACTTCTAAATTATCATATTGTAAGTCAAATCAATGACTTACTAACATATAAGCCTACTAGTCGATGTGAAAATTAGGGGAAAGTTAACTAGGGGAAAAAACAACAGGAGTGGTTTGCGACGTGCGTGTTTACTTCATGTTTGACAACAACCAGTCCTTCCGTGAAAATTGTAGTAACTATGCAACCGATTGTTTAAAGCTGAATCCTTAAACATTCCAGAAAAGGAAATAACTACTCAATGATATGTAGTTCCATGGTAGTGGACAAAGAGAAAACAATGAGATACTAATTAAGAAAGAAGTACAATAAGGTAACTCATCAAAACGCAAAACTACTTGATCAAGAAGAAAAAGGTTAAGAAGCATATAAGCTCATACAATAGTAGCAGTCCATGAATTTGCTGACCTTAACGCGTATCCACAAAAAAAAAAAACCCGACTCTTCTTAATTAAAAAGGCGGACGTGGACCGGAGTTTCCGGTCCAGCCGTCAACCGGCAACTGAACATTGTGCTGCTGCTGCATATTAAGCGGCAAATTGAAGAAGGGTAGACCGGAAGACGGGTCTGGAAACGGGTTATTCCCTCCACCACCACCACCACCACCGGAACCGCCCTGAACGGAGCCAGGTGTCTGCATCTGAAGCTGCTCCTGCTCCTCGTCGTCCAACGGTAGCCTCTCGTACGCCACGTTCGTGAAAGAAGCAGCGATCAGAATCACCGGACCTGCTGCCCTCAGCTCCCCCACCACGCTCCCTCCTACCACTTGCCCTTGTCCTCCGCCTAAGTATATCGTCAGGCTCGTCGCACCGGGAGGCGCCGGAGGCGGAAGGAACGATCCCGACAACGACAATATCTCAAACCTTCCGTGAAGGTTCACTACAGCTCCCGCTCCTCCAGGCTGCCTTAGGCTCACATTCGTGACCGTGCCACTGCCGCTTAGAATACAGATCCCACGCTGCCTCCGGCGCGCGTAGGTGGCCACGCACTCGAACACGTCGCAACCATTCCCCACTTCCAGAATATGAGCCCGGAGCGTGTTGGCACTCTCTCGGGTTATGATGACGGGCGGCTTGGGCTTGTTCTTGGAGCCCGGTGGGCGCCCGCGAGGTCGACGGGCCACGATGTCGCCGGGGCCAGTGGGGGCCAGCTCGAGGCCTTGGTGGGGACCGTCATCGCTGGAAAACAGGTCGGCCCGATGCGCGTCTTCTTCGGAATCGGGTTGCTGCTGCTGCTGAAGGTGCAAGTCGGGTCTGTGGAGATTTTGAACAAAGCGAGAAGCAGTGCCTAAATCCAGACCAGCCATAGACACATCAAATAGAGAGAGAGAGAGAGAAAATATTAAAAGAAAACAGATAACAAGGGAAATAATATTATGATGGACGGATATTAAATACTATCTAAGTCGGAGGAAATTTTTTAAGGAACAGTAGTTTTTGTTTGCCTGCCTGCTTTTGTATATTTTAAAGGATGGAAAATATACATAGAAAATGGAAAAAAAGAAGGGAAAGGAAAAAGATAAAAGTAGAGTGAGAGAAGGAACAAAAGTTGATGGTCTGAAATTGAAAATCGGATGAAGATTTGAGAGCGATAAAACAAAGGCACAGGAGATGCAGGGTATAGAGTGCAGAGAAAGAAAAGGAGGATGAAGAGGAAGAAGAAGAATATAGAGATAAGGGAGGAAGAGAGAGGGGAAGACGAAGGAGACAAGGACTCAAAACGCAGGCATCTGTTTGGGCAACCAAAAGTTTAAATATAAAAAAATAGAATAAAATAATCATTAGTTGAGAAAATGTTTAATACGCTTTCTTATTCGAAAGGACGACGACGAAAGGATGGTTGCAAGTGCTAATCACTCCTACTAGGGGAGCGTGTTAACAACGCGACGTCTAATTCATCGTTAAAATAAAACCATACATATTAATTATACTGAAACAAGCCTTAAATATATATACCTATTGTATTTAAAAATAAGGTTAACGTAATAAGTTCATAAAAATTCATTTAAACAAACATGTCACACCGAACTCAATCATCTGTATACTTGGATAATATTTCGCTTATTCTAATATATATACATATATATATATATATGTATGTATGTGCCCCCACATTTGCTCAATTATACTATCCAAATTGGGGAGTGAGTTTTTAAAAAATATTATTGAGCAGAAAAATCTCTATTACACAAAATGCTAGTAACTGATCATTCTTTTTGTCCTCAATTATTCAGCATTGTCATAAAATATTATCCAATAAGAAAGAGTACTGATTGTTTGTTATTAATTTAAATTAATTTAGATATTGTGCGCCAAATTCATGTCACGTTTCTTTTGGTATGCTGTTGAGGATGGTGGCAAGTACCATGACTCAATATTTATTATCTTGTAAAGTAAATTATGCTAATTTTTTGTTAGGTTTGATTAAACTACCAATTATTTGTTTTAATTTTCTTATTAATAGAATTAATGTATTGCACAACAAGTGAGCTTGTTTATATTACAATAAAAGTAGCTAGGTTAATATTAAATTCCAATTTTATTTTTGATATAAGATTCACTCTGTTTTAAAACGCAAGTTGATACAATTAATTTTTGTTTTTTTGGGCCACAACTAAAATGCACTACTGGAGCAGACTTTGAGTGCCAAACCTGAAATAAATTCAAGTGAAATTTTTTCTCTTTGCCAAAATTTTCTTAATAAAACTTCTTCATTTGGTTCTCATCTATCTATTAAAGTAGCAGAACTCGTTTTTAATCAAACGGATTATCTGTTATACAAGGTATCTATGTTAAAAATATATAGCACCTAACATTGGATAAAGAGGTGTAACGAGTCATATACCACTTAACTATCATCATAAGGTTTTATTTTTACTTAATGTATATGTATTAGTGTGCGCTTTTTAGTAGATGGTATCTAAATCATATAAGTTAAATGTATTTTTAAATTTTATAAAGCAATATTTGTGGTCAATGAATAATGCTTTATACAGATTAGACTATATTAACATTTTTCGAGATTTGACTAGATTATAGAGACTCAATTTATTTTTTGTTAATTAATATAATTTAATATATAAGATACATTTTTGTACAAAATAATTAAACTTACTTAACGGTCTTTATTATCATATTAAGTATATAATTAGTGAAGCTCAACATCTTAGGTCTTTTTATTATTACATTGAAAGTAACATCAGAGTCTCATAAGGTACGGAAAATCAATTTCTCTCTCAAAATAATCTAAAGGAAAGATTTTTGCAATATATATTAAAATTTAAAGAGAATATGATAAATATTTATAAGATAAAAAATATATCAAGTATAATTTAACCAAACCTTACAAGAGATTAGTATAATGTACATAATTAACGTGTATTTATGTTAATGATTTAGTTCCTAATTTTTTTTAAAAAAATATTAACAATTCCTGGGATTAATGAATTGGGCCAGGTTCTTCAAATGCACTAGTCGGATAAAGATAATATATATTAAATCTAAAAGGTATGCTTAGAAAATCTTATACATCCGGGTAAGTGGAGGTTATTTATTACGTGGATATATGTAGCCAGGTTGTATCTTTGCATTGATATTGGTAGTTTTTTAATATAGAAAAATGTAGATTTTTTAAAATATATTTTCAATATATATATATATATATATATATGTCCTTATATAAAGCCTATATTAATTAAGGGAAGCATGATTTAATCAAATGCTTTTCACATAGCTAGCTAGCTAGTTGGGACGGTTGGAGTTCTTAAACAGCACAAGTCTATTAGGAATGGTGAAGAGCTTATTAACATGCAGAAAGAAATGAAGTTGAAGAATGAACCTAACTAGTTATTAGAAAACGTCGAAGGCCGGGAAAAAGGAGTAAAAATTAATATTTGAATAAACATTGTATGTTTTGTCGTGGAACAAAATAGAAATTAAAAAAATAATTAATGATTTGGTTGGTTCTATTCATCAATTAGAATATCTAATTGCAGGGTAAGTTTTGTAAAAGACTAAAGAGATTAACATTTTTTAAGGTTTAATAACATATCCATTAAAAAATAATTCCTCCCCACCCTTTCACTAACCACATATAAAATTATATACTTCTTGAGGCAATGAAACTGGTGACCCAACAGAATAGGGGCAAATGACATTTCCTTATTAAGTATTTCCTCTTTTAAAATCAAATAAACTATCAAAAGGGAAGAATGATCATCTCCCTTTTGCTCTTCATGTGCTAAAAAATGCACCAATATGTGACTCTTTTGGAAAGATACATATTAAATAATCACTATACTAATTAATTGGAAAAAAAACTGTATCAAAAGTAAACTAATATGATAGTACAAAAATTTATAATATTAATTGATGATATATTGTTACTATAAGATCGACAATGATATATACACTATCTATTGGATGAGTAATATTTTACTTTATTTTTAATATTTAATATTACTATTAATAATAATTATATAATAAATTATTTTGACTATAAAAAATAATCTTTACATTAAAAAGAAAGTGATTTATTTATTAATAAATAAATGTTATTTTATTTATTATTTTGAAGGATGAATCTCGAGCTATAATCGTGGACTTGAGACACAAAAATTAAGGGTTTATTATTAAGATATATGCATATATAGGGAGTGGGGGCGCGTGGAAAGATGTGGCAAAAGAAGGCTGTGTTATGTGAATAAAAAGATTAATGGGAGGCATATGAAATAGAGGAAGAAGGAGAGTGTGTGGGTGGGGTTAGAAGATGGGATATTAGTGTTAATTAATTAATATTAAACTTTGGGGATGTATAATGTTGTGGGCTGACACTAATTAACTATGGTTTAGGATGAGGAGGTTGGGTTAGGTTATACCAATACAGCAAATATAACATAATAATAATAATATGATAAAATTTTTAATATTTTTATAATTTTGAGTACCCTAATATATTTAATTATAATATAAAAATATAATTATAATATTATTATTTTTTAAATTAATATTATTATAATTATATCACTACATTATAACTGAGTGTATTAATATATTTAAAATTGTAAATGCACATAAAAAAAACCTTTTATATATATATATATATATATATTATTAAAAAAAAAAAGTGAGAAGAGGGGTTGAATTTGAAATTAGAAGAAGGAGGGAGGAAATGGATGAGCAAGTGGGAGATAGGGGCAGCGGCGAGTGGGTCCCACTATTGTCGTCTTCCTTTCCCACCCTCCACGGCCCTCCTTCCCGGTTGTTCACAACCACCCTTTTTGCCGCAGCCACCGTATTCCACCACACCTTCATTTTATTCCTTTTTTTTTTTTTAAATATAATAAAACATAAAAATAAAATAAAATTCCTTCCTAACGCTTGCATGTTCTTCCCCTGACTATTATTCTCGCTCCTTTCTCATGTTTGAACATAATAACAAAAGAAACAAGGTTAGAAAGAGGATGAATTTTTGTTTTTTTACAATTTAGATGAAATATAGGAGTACATAATAAAAATAAAAGAAAATAAGAAGTAGTAACACAAAGAAATAAGGTTGTCTAAGGTTGTATAGGTGGCTTTTCTCTCTCTCTCTTTTCACCCTTTTTTCCCTCTAGTCAAGTCCTATAATTTGTGGAGGAGAAATTAACTTTCAATATATAGTTAATATATGCTAACTTACTATATATATATATATGCATTGAATATTGAAATTTTAAACTAAATCTTTCAAAGCAACTAAGCGTAGACTAATGGTAAAAGGAACAAGACCATCGTATACGAGGGGAAAAGAGTCCCAACCTAATTTTTTTGTTGGTTGTTATACTAAGGTTAATGATTTGGAGAAGCAGAGAAATGGTAAGAAATAATCGTTTCCATGGTATTGAATTAATTAATTTTAATTTCCGAAGCAAGGTGAATTAAGTTATTAGGTAAATGGGAAGCAAAGCACATCGTCCTCTAAATTATTTGCTAATCCTATCAATTAGTATTAGAACAAACGAATTTAAAGTATTGATGCGATTTTTTTTAGTGGACGCAGCCAAACATCATAGTCTTAACGTCACACATTAATCTAAAACTACAAGGCAATATGATGGTCACATTTTGATTATTATTATTATTTTACTAATGCAATTGACTTGACAAGTTTTAATTTCAATTATACATGAATTTTCAACAATTAGCCAACTTTACACAGAGTTTCATTAGTCAGTAAAAAATCTCAAGCTGATTCATTTTATAATTTACCTATAAGGTATGACGTAAATAATATTGTTTATCCTTAGACAGACACTAATTGAAAAACAAAAATTACAAGGACACCCAAATAGGCTAACGTACTACAATTTACATACTATTTTGACATTTTAAGGAAATATTTTGTTTCAACTTTAATTATCCTTTTTAGAAATTAAGTTTCTACATTAAATGTTTTAAAGAAACTATCCTAAAATGACTCCCTTATACTAAATTCGTTAATGGATAATTACCAAAGCAATTAGGTGGTCTAACTAATCACTATTGTGTCTATATATCAAAATAATGTTGCATAAGCTCTCTTCTAAAATTATATATGCATTCAGGTCCCCAAAATTTATGAAATAGTCTTTTTGATGATCACAAAACCATTTAACAATCACATAACTCATTTCTTTAAATCATATGTCAACCTTATAGTATATATTATTAAATTTTATATTACTGGACATCGATCAGGTGCAATTCTTTTTAAGAGGAAAATAAATTTTGAAGAACTAAAATGAAATGCTTGATTCTTGGGGGCTTAAACTGGCACAAGTCACAACGTTAACGTGTATATTTGAAAGATTTAAAAAGTCAATTCAAAATAAATTACATTACTTTAATTTTTCTTTCGACTTATGGGCTGGTGATTCTGCTTTTTGAACTCTTGTTCCGGTAATTGTGGAAGATTGAAATTAATTGCTAATATGGAAAGTGCAAATTATCCTGTAAAGAATATATATATATATATATATATATATATATATATATATTATATTTATATATATTACATATATCTGTTTCCCTTTCCCATCCATCGATCCCTGTCATTTCATATTAAGAAATTCAAATATAATATATATATAAATTTGTACCTTCACATCATGAATGTGCTATCTTGCGAGGGAGATAAGCTATTATAAGATCGACCAATTCAAGGCTTCCACACAAGGAAGGGCATTGTTTTCTAATGGGATCGCGAGGTACTAAGTTTACAATGGACCGTGACTTACATAAGTCATAAAATAAAGCCATTAATTAATTTAATCAAAGAATGGTTTAGGAAGTCACATACCACCAGAAAAAAGCTTCTCTGGGCATCAATTAGCCACTTTCCACCCTCCCATTGTTACCAAAAGTTGAATCTCGTTACCACATCATTAATTTGCTTTGATAATTCTATGAAACGACAAACCTCGAATGCTACATGGAACTTCGACCAACCAATGTGAATCCACTGGAAGTTTTCGAATTTTGCATTAGTTAAATTAAATCTTGGACTTTTTCATTATATAATGTATATTTTATGTGTGAATAGCAATGTAAGGTGACGGAAATTAATTAGAAGGTTTATTTAAGGTCTTTCCGTGATGGACATGGTAACTAATTAAAAATGAACTATTTACTTTGAATAAAAGCTTACTTTAATTAGTGGAGCACTGGCCTATTTGTATAGTAATATAGTACATTAAATATAATTTTATATTCTTAAAGTGATATAAAACCTTTATATGGTTGGATCTGACATATACTTTTGTGCTATTATTTTCTTAAGTGGGCGATCCAAGTATATAAAGAATGATATATATATTCATTGTTGGTGATGGTCTTGTCTAATTGCAATCATATGCTATGGACTCAAGGAACATGCATGCATATTTAGAACTCTAATTTTATATTTAGAGGCCATCGTTTAATAGCAGTTGGGTAAAAAATATAAGCATAAAAATTGTACGAGGATTCCTTATTTATCTCCATTTTTATTATCTAATTAATCGGTTTTAAAAAGGATATGTCTCTCTGTAGTCTGTTCTTCTAATAAATAAAGATATCACATCAACGTGTATGATTAATTAATAGTGAAAGTTAGAACATATAAGAAAGGAAAATATCTTCAGAGTGTGTCTTAGTATTTAAATATATTTGAAGCTTTGAATTTAACTTTTTTCCCTGCGAATTTTGTCAAAACAAATAGGAACAGTACAATATATAACAATCCTTGGAATTTATCTAAGTACACTCGCCAAACGTTTATACAGATAAGACAACCAGATAAAGCATTGTACCTGAAGTTATGATAGTCATAATTTTATAAAATTTCATTCTCCATTAATTTTTTAAGACGTTGATAACCACTGTTGTATTTTGTAACACTTATAAGTTATATACACACACACAAGATCGCTAACTAATTCGTGATAAAAGGTATATAAGGATATCTTTCATCTTATAATAAAGTTTATATCACTTAATTGTCAAATATTTGAAGAAGAAAGGTTATTTTGTAAATTTTGGATTCTATATAAATGTAGATAAACAACTACTTGCATTTAGAGTAAATTGTATGATTTTTTTTTTTAATGTTTAACTTACACTTATCTCTTTTCTAATTTATTTCTTGTCAATGAAATTAATTATTTATACAAAACATGTTATTCATTTAAAATAAAATTATTAAAATGTATTATATCACTACATGAAAAAATGGGTTTAACCATGTGGTTAAACCTTTTCCCCATGGTTGTAAAAATCATATTTGAATTATGTGTGCAGAAGTCTTAACCATGATATTTAGCAACCATGGGTAAGACTGTGGTTAGTCCACATTTTAATAAGGTTGTTAAACTCGCGAGTTTAGATAAACACGTAAGAGAGAAGTAGATTCATAACATAAACTTGTAAGAGTTTGCCTCGATTAATAAATAGTTATTAAAATATATAATTTTATAGTATAAATACTATATACATTAAAAAATTATTCAAATGTAATTCAAATTATATTTAATCAAACAAAAGCTATTCATATTTCATAATTTGTAATACTCCACATGAATATTTTAAGATGGTCATACATGAATAATTGTTCAATATAACTAATTAAATAATATTTATTTTATTTTATTTAATAAGTACATATTAAATGTAATTTTATTATTTTTTATGCATAATCAAACTTGTAATAGAATAAATTGTAAAGACTTCATGGAAAAGAGATTGTCTATATTTTACTTAGTTTTGATTTGAAATTATTATGTTGACTTTACAAGCTACTTGACATATTAAAATCATAAACTCAGTAGATTTGGTAAGTCAATTTCTGAGTTTACTCGAGTTTATACCAAGTCCGAGTTTACAACGAGTTGACTCATTTTCTTTATATATAATTGTAAACTCATAAACTCGGATAATAAACTCACGAGTTTGACAACTATGCATTCTAACCATGGGATAAAAAACATAGTTAATCATGTCCTAACCACGGTTTTTAGAAAGTCGTGGCTAGGATAGAGCTTAACCACGATTATTCATAATTGTTGTTAAGTTTTGTCCTAACTACGGTTTCTTGAATTGTGGCTAGGTAAAGGTTTAACAGTGGTTGTATCCTATTTTAACCACGATTCATAAACCGTGGTTAGGACTATTATAAGTGTTGCAATACCATTTTTAATATATTTAGTGGTGTTTTAAAGGCTACCATTAGTATTTTTTTAAAATCATACCTTATGCAAATTACATAGTTTTTTTTCTTTTTTTGCCATTCAAACCTGTAATCCAAACAATGAAATTTAGTTAGCCAAGAATACTTTCTAACAACAACATTTCCCATTACATATACATAGCTACATTATATTGACAAAGCTGTTTACATACACTAACACAAATAAAATGCTTAACACTCAAAGTTGTCTAAGTACATTAACATAAATAAAGTGCTAAAAACTTAAAGTTTTCTAAGTAGACTAATATAAATACAATCCTACTAAACTTGCTAGAATGCGGAGAATATATAGTATCCTCAGATGGTAAGTGTCTAAGCCTTGCTTCTTCAACTAGATGTACAATTAAATAAACCATGACAGTGAAAAATGAAGGTAGGAAAAACATGTCCAAATGACACAACGTAAGAACAATCCTATGTTGAAGTTGGTTAAGTGCATTCACGCTCAACACTTTGTTACATAATTTTTTGAAAAATGCACATAAGTCTATCAAAACTATAGACACTTTTTTAGGCAATGCCTTTCTTATTGCTATAGGTAGGAGTTATTTCATTAAAACATGGGAGTCATGACTTTTCAACCCTCTAATCTTACGTTGTCTTAAATCAATGCATCTAAAAATGTTACTTGAATAAACATCTAAGATAGTAATATTCTTTAAAGTCTTAAGAAAAAGGTCCTTATTTGCATTTGCCAAGGTGCATAAAGCTGAGGAATATCTTCACCATTATTAGGCCAAAGTTCAGGCCTAATTTTCATTTTTTGCAAGTCTCTTCGTGCATGTAAATGAACTTTTGAATGTCTAAATTCATTTAACAAAGTGAAAAGCACATTGTCACATAATTTTTTTTTTTAAATATGTATTACATCAAGATTGTGGTGTAATAAATGATTTGCCCAATAAAGAAGTTGAAAAAACATACTCTTCTTACATATCAACACCACTAGCTCCTTGATTTTTTTCCCCATGGACTTCAGCTTCAACTTCTTTTCCAAATATAGCATTAACATTTTTAAACTGCTCTAACATTTCTAAGACCGTAAATGCTTTTGGAGGATTTCTCTTATCCTCCTTTCTGGCCATTTTAAACTTATGCCTTGGGCTTAAATAATGGCGATGACCCATAAAACATAACTTTTGATTATGAGGAAGACGAATAAGGTTTGAGTTAAAATTAAAATTCAGACATACAAGTCCAATGTGAACATTCCACCTAAATAAAGTTCCAAGGCTTAATAGTTCAAATCAGCACCACATACATATTGAATACCTCATTAGTAAAGGAATCATATGTTTCAACTCCATTATGCCATAAATCCTTCAACTCTTCTATTTATGGTCACACACACACACACACACAAAAGAGAGAGAGAGAGAGAGAGAGAGAGAGAGAGATATATATATATATATATATATATAATTTTCTGGTATTCTTTTCCCTGAAATAATCATTGACAGTATAAAAAAACTTTGTTTCATACACATACAGGGTGGGAGATTGTAAGACATTAAAACTACTATAACTTGTATTAAGATTGCCAAAAGGGTTAAACCCATATACGGCCAAACCTTAGCGTATGTTACGTGGATCAAAAGCAAATTGAGTATTTAATAGGTCAAATCTCTTTTATGCCTCTGAATCCCTTTGATGTCTCATCATGCCATCATTATTCTTATCTAACACATGCCATCTCATGTGCTCAACAATTTTAGAAGACATGAACAACCTTCGCAACTATGACTTCAACCAATTGTATCTAAGTACTTTTGCCGGTTGTTTGTTTCATTTTCTACCCTTATGTTTGATTTCCATCTCGAGGTATTGCACTTCTTACACACTTTTCTATTTTCATCCTTCCCCCAGTATAACATGTAATCATTTTGACAAGCATGAATTTTTGTGTAACTAAGCCTTAATTTGTTTATGATTTTCTTTGTCTCATAAAAAGATAGATGAATCTTGACATGTTCAAAGGCATTGGCTAATAATTCAAGAATAATTGGTATAGCCTTGTTACTTATTCCACGTAGACATTTACTATTATACAATTTCACTAAAAAGGCCAGTTTAGAGTACTTCTCACACCTTTCATACAAATTTTGTAATTCATCCTTAAGCAACTCCTGAAATTCTTATGCACCACTATTGAATGTTTTGTTTAAAGTTGAAGCTAAACCATGAACCTTATTGACAATTTCATTATCATTATAAACTCTAAATGCATCACAAACCATATTGTGTATAAGATTCTTCTTACAAGCTGATTCATCTCTTACTTGTGGCCTCACTTGAAGTTCTACCTCATAAGGTTCTTCAATAGTTCTTTCCCCATGCCTATCCAAAAAAGTATATCATTGTGGGCAAGGTTTAATAATAAAATAGTCACGTACAACTTCCCTGACTTGCCATTTTATAAACCTTCATTTAGGACATAGATATATTATTTGACCACAACACTCTTATTTACAAATGCAAAGTCTAATAATCTATTCAATCTCTTTAAATATTTAGGAGCATTTCAAGGCCTAACAATCTAAGATTTATCTATTTTCTAAAGCAAATAAATTAATATCAAAATAGGAAACAAATTAAGGTCAAAAAACAAAAGTTTTGTTTAGATATTTAATAAATTAGAACCCAATCATTGTAGCCATAGGGATTTTGAAGCTCAACTAAATTCATCAATATTAATTTCCTAAGTATCACATATCATATATTCACAACTTCAATCAATTAGACTCATAAAACAAATGGTTAATTTACAACAAATATTGAACTCATTAAAATTTAAGTAAATCCAACTCATATATATTAATATAATGAATTAATTTAAATTAATATAATGTTTAATACTATGTCAATGGGCAAACTTAATAGCTTTTTGATCAAATTAATTATACTAGATATCCTTAACTCATTCAAATTTATAAAACATTAAGATCCCATATGAAAACTAAACTAAAGTATATATAAATTGAAGTTGATCAAGCTTTCCCAAAATATCCAACAAATTCAAGACATTGAATAGGTGCTGTGCTAAAAATCCATACTTCCTTTTTTTAAAATTAAGTTTCAAGTATTTCTAGTCTACACAAGCCTTTCTATTAATCTTCACTATTTAATTTTCCCACAAACTATAACATAAAAAAGAAATTAAAAAAAATGTAACCTTCAAATAACCAACATCAGCCAAGCAGTAAAATAGCAAATAGCAAACTAATTCATTAGAAAAAAAAAATTCATATAAGAAAAATAACAAAAACAAATTGTTGAAGAGCTAAAATAACCAAAACAATTCAAAAAAAAAAATGAAAATGCACTTATTGGGAGGTAGACCAGAGCTCCTCTCAACACTAGCTTCATGTTGTTGGATCTCCACTCATCACTTATGCATGAACTATAGCAAAGAATGGTGTTGCCGCCTTTGCTCTGGGGAGAGAAGGGGGGAGGGGTGAAAAACTTCTAGGGTAAAGTCAAAGGGTGGGGGGGGGGGGAGTTAAAAGTTACAAAATTTGAGGCCTAACCAATCGTTGCTAGGCCACATTTTGGTCAATTCACAATTTTCTTAAATCATGGGCTAGGTTAAATAAAGGCGGCTTAGCCACGGTTTTATTCAAAACGTGACTAGTCTACCATTAAACTCAGCCTAGCCTTTTATTTATTTATTTTTTTAACCGTTGGCTAAGTATGACTTCTTATAAACTATGATTTGGATATTTAGTCTAATTACAGTTTAAAAAATTGTGGTTAGATTTTAGTTTAGCCATAGTTTAAGAAACTGTAGTTAAACCACCCAGTTCTTGTAATGTATTATGAATAAAATTATAGCCTCATATTGGAGCTTAACTTCAGTTTAATTTCTCTATGGTCATATTAATTAAATCATTGTCTCATATTGTCCCAAAAAAATTCACTTCCTCAAAAAGAAAATAAATTAGAAATGTTTTTTTACAATATATATCAAATTAATGTAAAGGAGCATAGTACAATTTCTTTAACAAACAAGATATTTTTTATAATTTAAACAAATTTTAAGGATTAACATAATTTACTCGTGTATTAATTTATCTTGAAAAATTTTAGTTTGGGGAAGTGATTTTATGAGCTCTCCCTAATTAGATGTGCACCGACACTGGCGGGTATCAACCTAATATGAAAAAAATATATTAAACCAGCTTCGAATTTGTCATTAATATCATGCATTATGATAATTTCGCGGCGAAAGATATATAGAATTCATTAATTGGTCGTAATTAATTAGTGGGTTGTAATTCAAGTGACAAGTTGCTTACATATATATGATGGGTCAAAACTTTAGAACGTGTGGCTGAGATTAACCCGTAGTTTGTAACAATTACATGAAACGAAGGGTTAGTCATTTAAGCTGGTCCTTACATAAGTACGAGGTTGTTCATATACAGTTTGTGGTGTGCAATTTCTAAACCTTTATCGGAGAGCTAGCTTCAAAGGCCAAAGTTGTACTAGGTTAAGTGGAGTTGGAGCCTGATAGTGGATTGGACCATATTTTATATAATAAAATAATATTGTCACCATAGAGTATGGAGATGGTCTAGTATCTTTCTAGCTACTTTAGGCATTGAGTGGTTGGGGTTAAGCAGTAACCACTACCTCTGAAATTAGTACTTATATATATATATATATATTATTCTCCACTCTCCGTCATTGATATAAAGGTGGAAGAAGAAGCCAAGAAGAATGTCCTTATCCACATATGAGGGCTGATCCCATTAGTGGGTCAGTTCCTTTTTATCTTTTTTTCATTTTATTCGCATATATATATATATATATATATATATTCTGCACAAACCAATTCATAGATACATATATATATATATATATATATATATATGCATAATGACAAAATCTTGTTTCTGCATCTCCATGTACTGGTTTCATATCAGAATTTCTACGTAGTACTCTTGCAGTCCTATGATATCCTACTCCTACATTCGCATTCCTTTTCCTTCTGATTTTGATTTGATTCTGATTAAGGTGAAGGAGCTTCAAGGGCAAGTCGGAAAGGAAGGCTTATACGAAAGAGATCACGTGGGAGGTCAAAAATGCGAAATGCATAGAGGAGAGAGATCAACGTATAGCTGTCCACCACGAGGCAACTCTTTCACTTTTTCCCATTGGGAATTGTTTCTCTCCCCTTGATTGCACTCACAGTGACACTGACTTTCTCGTGTTTTATATCATTAATCTACTTAGCTAATTGATTACCAAAAAAATAAAATCAAATTTTTAATAACAATATGCAAGTGAGACCTTATACAATTTATTATTTTATTAAAAAAGTGTTCATTTAAATCGTCCATCAGAAATGTCTCAGTGATTAATAAATTGGAATATCTCTGCCACTCTCTCCTGAGGGCTCACGGTCGATCATTACCTTATCCATGTTAGTGAGAGACACTCATGAGACCCTTAAATCCCGGAGTGTAAAAGTTCTTGAACCACACATGCTTCATCAGATATACCTAATCCGACCACTTCTTCAGCTCTTCTAAGCGCCCGACAGGTGGTGCGTTTCTCCCAAACTCCGGGCAACTTTTCCTGTATATCCTACGCTCATAAATAAAATAAAGAGGGTTTAGTCGTCTTCAAATGTGATCAATAATATATAATATAAATAATATTATTAGGAAGCTAGAGGTAGGTACGCTAGCTAGGTTGGGTATGGACGGAGAGAAAGATGGTTCATGGTTATGGAGACGGAATATAGAAGCAAGCCTGGAGATGTGAGGGAAGAAGATATAAGGGGAAACGGAAAGCCCTAGGAAAAAGCCTCGCGCCCCATAATTGTAGGCTTTGGGAGTAAAAGAGTGAGGCATCGATCTCGGACTATGACTCGTGAAAGAGAGGGCCATGGGGGGCTCTCACTCTTCGACCTGACCGTTTCAGAGGCTAAGGTAGTGCCAAGTGTAAGTGCGTAATAAAAGTAGCATCATAAAAGGACAAAGCCACGAGGAAGAGGGTTATAAGGCCTGAGAATGAGAACAAAACAAAGTATAATAATAAAGAAAACAAGAGGGACGACAGGAACAAGAAGAAGAACAACCACCACCCTTGACTCCGTGATTGGACCACCCCGATCCGTCCTTGGAAGATCCACCCCCACCAACTCCAATTCCAACCCCTCGTCAACATCCATCGCACGTCCAAACCCATATCTCTCTCTCTCTCTCTCTCTCTCTCTATCTATCTTTCAAATGTCAATGGCTGAATGGGTTTAATTACTCCATTGGCATGTGGCATATTAAGCTAGATGGAATAGAAGAGAGGATGTTAGTGTAGCCTTCCTGTATTCGCGGGGTGCGAGTTGCGACCCGCAGGAGTTGGCGTGAGCCACTCTACCATACCATCTATGTGTAATGCTGCCTCAGATAGTGTCATCTTCCATCGTTTCTAGTACTGTCTCTTCCCACCTCTTCCTGCTTCTCACCTTTCTAGCTTAACCAAAGGTCAACTTTAGCCACATAGGATTCCTTTCCATTCATATGTTCATGTATAAACTTGAAACTGAAATAGCATGGGCCAGAAGGCAAATTTAAATTAACGTTGAAAAGGAAAAACTATATAAATTCTCGCTTTTAACTATGGGCCATTTGTAAAAAATATTTATTTATGTTTCATCACTTCATCTTCCACTTTAGATCCTGTCATAATTAATGTAACAATCTCTCTTATTTGTGTCCAATACTTAGGGGTGCTCAAAACTGATTAAATTAAGCCAAAATCAAATAAAACTGAAACAAATCGGTTTGGTTTGGTTTGACATGTCAAAATTGACTGTATGTCGATTTGGTTATTGACTTTTAATGGTAAAACCAAACCAAATCGAGCCGAACTTAATTATGTCTTCATTAACACCAGATAAGGTGAGTATATTGTTAAATTCTTGATTAAGAATTTGGGATTGATTATCTAATATAAATTTATGAATTTGAAATAAATGTAAAGAAAAGATACATGTGCAGTGCATGTACACCTTAAACTATATGCTTAAATGAAAAACTTCGTTGTAATCGTGAATATACCACATCAAATATATATGAACCAAACTAAATCATCAAAACCAAAGAAACCGATCTGCACATATATAACCGAATAGGTCCCCTTCTTCAGAAAACTGATTTGTCCAGTTCAGTTAGGTTTTGACTCAAAACTGAACTGGAACGAACCTATGAACACCTCTACCAATAGTATGTGCAATTCAGCACGTTGGGGAAACTACAGTGGCATCACCAAAGAGGTATATAAAGTAACGACATTAAAGGTAAAATAAATGACCTATTTCCTAAAAAATGTAAAATTTGAATTTTTTTTTTAATTTTAAAAGTTTAGGAGAGTATTTTCATGTTACTAAAGGTTTAATGAAGTTTTTGTATTTTTTTTTATTGTTCCCCTTACTTCTTAATCTTGGTGGATCACCAAGAGTTACAAATTAATTAACTATTAATTTTTGCATAGGGATTTGCACTCCTTGAAATACATGAATTTGTACTTAATAATACTCCCAGTCCATCTGCATGAAACTTGAGCAACATTATTAGGGTTTGAAATTAAAACTACGTCTGCTCATAATAAATCATTTTAAACTAAGTTTTTAAACACAACCAAGTTATGGGTAGCCCTTGAAATACATCTGTATAAGACTATAATACCTTCATTTGTCATTATTAATATTTGTATTAAATATAT
Organism: Delonix regia; assembly: GCA_037074485.1. Lineage (NCBI taxonomy): Eukaryota > Viridiplantae > Streptophyta > Magnoliopsida > Fabales > Fabaceae > Delonix > Delonix regia. The sequence continues at coordinate 4,667,167 of CM073461.1, forward strand.
AAAAAAATATATATATATATATATATATTTATTTATTTATTTAAAAAAGATAATAATGAAACATTACCGTGAGAGATAGTGTAAAAAAGAATAGTGTACAAGCTAACATGTATATATTACTCAAAATGAAGCAGCTTCAAAGTTCAAATGTCAATTCTAAAAGATGAAGTTGAAGTTTTGATGAGTACTCCAGATGCGTATAACAAGTATAAAAAATGTATGTCCAAAACTTCAAATCATGCTTGCTCAATTCCTTTTATATTAATTAGTGATGATTAAGACAGTATCAATATACAATTGGGATCATGGTTTTCCTCGTCTTTATTCAACTTCATAAATAATTGGTCACACTTATCCCCATATTATTTTTCAAAGGGCTCAGATGCTCAAAATTGTCGTTTGCTGAAATAATAAAAATCAACAACATCATTATTAAATCTTACGAGTTAACATCAGCTTTGTCAGTAGCACGTCGTCCCCGGACACCAAAGATGTGATTAACTTAACCTTATAACACGCTTAAATCCGACAGGGTCCCATTCGCTTTTGTTTTCAAAGTAAACACGTTTTAATATATATTATTAATTCAACAGTACGATTAGCAATTAAACAACATTGTGCAATCAAGCTGTGGCTTAATTAACCTCTAAATCTGTGAACAAGAAATTAATAGTTTATTTGTTCGTGTTTACTAGTAGAGCTATGAACTTTCAGGTTATTAGCGTCTATGATTTAATTACCGATATGTTAAAACTTTTTCGTTATAAGGACCTTTCTACTCTACGAGCTGATTTCACCTTAATTAACTATGTTTTATATAATCATTGGTGAGTTAAAAAATTACACATATAACATCGATAAAATATGCTAACTCTATTACTTTTTTCTTTTAATATATTTAAGTTAATAGTTGTCTATTAATTAAAATATATGCACTCGCTATGTCTTTTCAGTGTTTATTTTGATAGATTATGATAATGGAAATGCGTAAACCTAGGATATTTTCCTCTTTCGGATAAATCTTTATATTATGAGCATGCCCTTAAATTTCATAAGCATGCATCCTATGTTTTTTTAAATAACAAGAAAATCAGATGACCGTACTTAGATTGGATCTTTCTATTGCAAAAGTAACATATAAATTTGTTTGATCAACTAATTGATATAAGTTGTTTCCGAATATAAATAGTAATCTAGTTCTCCACTTTACTTGTCATACCTGTCATTATAAAACCTAATAACTCGGACATTAAATTCATGTAAGCCATGCAAAAGATTTATAGGATTAATTAACTAAAATGATAGGTAAATCTAAATTTAAAACTTAGCTAGTCAAATATTAAATTATATACAGTTTTAGGAGCTAAGTGTTAACCTTAAAATTTTGAACCCTAGTAATCACTATAGAAAATACACCTTTGTCAAACTTCCTTTATATCACTGATATTTATTTTTTTATTGTTTAAAAAAAGGCTACTTCTTAATTTTTGCCAGGACTGGATTATTGTATTCAGGATAAGGGAATTCATTCAATCCTCTTTCAGATTTTAGAGATATTCAATGTCGATCACTTTAATAAGTTTACAATTGACTTTTTATAATCAATTTAATTATTCCCTTAGGCGCAGGAGGTCTGATTAAAAAGTTAATTTGTACAATGAGAACCGTAAAATAAAGGTTCGCCAATTCTTAACTAACATCCACACATCAATCGGAATCATTCTTTGATATTTGAGGACATCTCAAGGCAACATTTAAAGACAACCTCATAAATTTAATAGATATCTACTTAATCACTGTGTATAAAAGTGCTTTTACCTTTCATCAAACTACGCTTATTTAGGTGCTTAATCAACAAGCAAGAGAAAAGCAAAAATGCTATATCCTTTTTATTCAAAAAGAAAACCGTGAATGGCTGTAAGATCAAGTTTCCATGATATTTCCATCAATGTTTGGGTCGGGGCCTGGAGTTTAGAACAAGATCCGAAGGAGATATATTTGAGTTCAACACACAGACATGTTCTCCCTCTTTATTTCCCTCACATCGATAGTCCACAAGTTTAAGGTTCTATTCCCTTCACCTATGTGTGCTGGGTGTGCTCTGCTTTTATTTAGTATTTTAGATATCGTGATAAGTCAAGCCTTAAGATTAATTAGGATGGTGTATTCAAGATTTTGGGAAATTGTGAATAAAAGAGGGTTTGAAACTTTGTGTTTAAAAATTAAAATGGGAAGGAGAATTTTAGGACCAAACCATGAATTACCCTGAGTTTATAAAACTAATAATGTTAGGCGGATTGATTTACTTTGAATAAAAATATACTTACTGCCCTCCCATAATTACATTAGGACTTGTGTTTTATTAAGTTTACTAATCAATTGCGAAAAAGATTATGGATTGATATAAAAAAAAAGTCTATAAGTAGTTTGGAATATGCTTATAAGTAATTAAGAGTTCTAAACTAACAAATTATACTATTAAGTACAATGTTAAATACGACGTGTTGGATTTCAAAAAAATGCTAAGGGAATCATAATTTTAAGCTCCATAATTCTAAAATCAGTCTAGTATTATGTCCTCATTTGCTATTTTTATGTTTTACTTACTTTTCCTTTGATTATGATTTATCTTTGATTTAATTTAGATTAGAGTGCTAACTTTAATTGTTAACACTAATTATAGTACCAAATCCTTGTAATAACGATGATTTACTTATTATTATAATCCATATATAGGTACACTTACGTAGCTGAACAATCACAATCCCAGACTTCTTACCTAAAGAAATTTAATAAAATTCAATTTTTCAATTGTTATTGTTGTGATTGATTCATTTATATCAAAGTGTGAATTTTTATGCTTAACAATTGTTTGTGCCAAATGCTTGTGGGATGGGATACCTATATTTATATGTAGGCTTTGGTAACACAACAAAAACTTCCCCGCTCTTACTCTCACGAGCTGACACATGAAAATAGAAAATATTCTAGCAAAAAGCTTGAGAGAAGATCTAAAATTCTTCTTGATCAGAGCTTGCTGCACAAAATTGTTCAAAAAGGCATGTATACAATGCCCTAATTAGTCTAAAAAATAAAACAAAAATAATTAAATGTCGTCAAAAATACGAAAAATGCTAAAATGGTCTGAAAACTCACGAAAACAGCCTAAATTTGGGCCAAAAAATGAACCCACGCTTGATTGGCATATTATTAGGCTCAATTAACTTGACCAGAAAGTTATTCCTCCTGAAAATTAGAGTATTGTCTATTTGGGATTCTGATTTTTGACAATCAACTTACTCTCTTTCTCTCTATGTATATGAATTAGTCTACTGCATGTTCCACATCACATAATTTGGGTTGGGTAATTTATTTTATGTAGCGAACCAGCCTATATAGGGTCTGAACTCTGAAGTGTCGACGTTATGAATGGCTAAATTATAGTCATAAGTTCAAAGGTAAGAAACAAACTAGCGAGGTTAACGAGTCCTAGCAAAAGGGCAATAATACCTAGCTCTGTGAGGACAAACAAAATGAAGCACATGGAAATATTAGCTGTACCAACATGTAAAAGAACTCCAAGAACACACCAATATTATCCTAAGATTGTTGAAGGCTGGTCACTCTAGCTTGCCAGACCATCATCTCCAAGAAGAGCCAGCTTTCATTAATTATTAAAATACTAAAATGCCAACTCGTTAACCCTATTTAATATTCTAATTCAGCATTACTATATCATTTAGTGCTTTGTTCCTTTCAAGAAAGGCCTGCACTTTATAGAATTGATTTTTTCTCAATACACCCCTTTCAAGCATAGATTCTCCCTGGTTTTATAAAAAACAAATGTCCATCAACGGAAGAAAGAAAAGAAAGTTAAAGGAATACCATGGGAACATTAATACTGGCCCATGTGGATGATAAGGACCACATTGTCGCTTTATTAACATAATTAGACTAGCTAGGTTAGTCTTTATCTTCTCAACTTGCGGGTTTCTTGACACTAGTTTATCAGTTTGCACCGGTATCAATGTGCTTACTATTTAACTTGATTAAACTAATTTCTATATATATATATATATATATATATATATATATATATGCTTAATAAACTCGAATCGTTATATGCGGTATTAATTTAGTCTCTTAAACATAACATATATATCCAATAAAAATATATAAATTAATCAATAACATTTTCAAACACCAACCGAAATTACTTGAACATTTCAAATGAAATTGAACAAGTTAGAAGATTCAAACATGGATAATAAAGTAGATTAATTAATTACTAATAAAATTAAAAAAAACGATTGATGAGAAGCTTAAACAAATAAGAACAAATTCTGGATATCAATAATCAACAAGTAGTTTGTCGGTTGTTACCCCAAATTAGAAAAGGTCATAACTCATAAGAGACAGAATAAACGAGGTGCAACAGTTTGAAATTGGAATAGAAAAAGTATTTTGTTAATGAGTGCTGTTCGGATATTAACTAAACATTATTTATTGTATATAATAAATAAATTTTAACTAATAAAATTAGTCCATGAATATATTTATTATTATTATTATTAAATATAATAAATAATTATTGATTAAGAATTATTTATTATAAAATAAATAATTCTTAAGTGCGATTCTAATTTAATAACGAGACCCTTTTTGAGCTCTATCGGGAACTGAAGAATACAGCGAGAGTTTTGTCATTTTGTGTTTCAATTGGGTCCAGTTATCTTCTTGTTGATTGAAGGCCCATTCAATAAATATGGGCTGCGCATGGATCATGTGCCGAATGAGCATAAGGTATCCAATTTTGAGCAATACAAAATTTATACTACTAAAAAGTTAGCCACGTGATCACGTGCTGCTCAAAAATCAATAAACCATGACCAGTTTTACGTAAGATAAAGCTTTAACGATTTAATAGATTTCATATTTATTTATGATTTTGTTTGTTTGTTCCATCCACGCTCCCATGTGATCCTCACCTCAAGTTCAAAAATATGAACACTTTACTCCAAATTTTGATTATACCCACAGAGTGAGTTCATGGACGTCCTGTAATTTTTAATGGGATGTAACCATTATATGACTCTGTAAAATTTGGGTTATCTATTATTACAGCGTTGTTGTTCGTGTAAAAAAATAATCATACGCAATCATTTTTTATATACATAAGATTTTTTTATAATATTAGAGAATATGAATTTTACCATACATGATTTGGTGGTAGAGTTATGATATTTTAAGAATGGCTTAATTCAATAACTCGGTATCACCTTGACATGGATTTACTTGTGTGAGAGCATTGAATTGAGTGAAGAACGATCAAGGCATGTATTTATCAAGATCAGTACTAGAATGTTTGAATCAATCTTTTCAATAATAGAACTTGAAGCAAATGGACGAAGATCGATCATGCTCAACGGATCCAGCAACGATTAATGGAACCTATAAACCATGAATTTGTCTTTCTTCAAGGATTGCTCGTGTTAATCACTTGGATTATATGTATATATATATATATATATATATATATTAAAGATAATTTATCTTTCTATAATATTTAGTTTTCGAACTTGAGATTTAAGGTCTGTTTGATTGTTAGAATTGATAAAATGAGAATAAAAATAAGAATAAACATAAGAGTGAAAGTGAGAATGAGAATATTAAAATGCTATTTGATTGGGAATAAATGAAAATGAGTATATCTTCATTTACTTCGTTTGGTTAGTAGATTATACATGAGAATTAATTAAGTAGTGTGCATTTTACCATATTATCCCTTATCATAAAAAAAAAAAAAAAAGCAAACATATATTTGAATTATTAATTAATAATATAATTATATATTAATATATACTTAATTAATAATATAAAAATAAAATAAAAAATAATTTAATAATTAATAATTAATAATAAATCAAATAAATAATAATAAATTAGAATTTTAATATATCACAAAAACTACATAGTATAATCAATTGCAATAAATTCATAATAAAAATACTTCGAATTGTACTCAAGTTAAAATTATTTTGTTATATTATTCGTGTTTTGTCATATTTTATATTTATATCAAATATTTGTGGCTAAAATATAATACCATAAACAAGATGTGTCAACATTAGGTGACCATATTATTAGAAAGACACACAAGGCAAAAGGAGGCACTTCCATTGGTTCGCAAGAATAAAAAGGAAAAGGCCTTGTTTTTGGAAGGGAAGTACAATACAACAGCCAACATTAGTTAGCCAGAAGACAAGCTTGCACTTACCACACTAATTCTTGATTTTCTTTTCCTTCAGGAAGGTCCAAAAGCTTTTACAGACGCACAACCTTCTCATGGGATCTAAAAGACTAAAACACATGAAAGATGGGATATATATATATATATATATATATATATGTAAATGTTGGTAAAGACAAATAAAGGTCATAGTGTATAAGCAAGCAGGGAGTGTTGAGAGAATCGAGAGGGTGAAAACAGAGAAAAACTCAAACGTGAATTAATTTATCAGAATGCGACAGTAAAACACAAGCCTAACTGGTACGTTGTCTTTCTCAGAAACCGAGTAAAATACTGAGAGTTAAAAAACTGCAGATTAACTTCCCATAAAATGTGATTTAGAGAGTCCTCCGCGATAATATATTTCATGATCCTATGGGCCGAACCAGGCTCCAGGCCCAATTGACTCAATCCCAGATTACAAGATGATAACAATAAACCCAAGCCCAATACTTGGATTCTTTATGTCTGCTAGGCCCATTTCTTTTCCTTCATTTTTCGCTAAATTAATTTACTCATGAACCCAAATAAAAATTGCTGACTAATATATGGACAAAAACTTGGATATATGACCACATTAAAAAAGGTACTTAAATAACTAAACAATACATACATACATACATATATGTATATATATATTTGGTTAGAAAACGACTCGCAAGTAACGCAACAGATATCACTTGACATTTCTCTATGCTTAGATCTTAAAATGTGTTCCTACAACTTATAAATTTTGGGTTACCGAAATTGTCTTTAAAATTAAATAATCTGAATTTGAATCCCAATTGTAGTGAGATTGAAGTTCACCAAAATGCCTTCTTATGTATCACAAATTTGAAAAAGATGTGGAGTTATAGCTTTGTTATACTAAAAAATATCATAAAACCACTGTCAGGCCTCCTATTCAGATATTGTTTCATTTCCATTCCGTAGACCAAAACGTCTTATAGCTTCACTTCTCCTGTTATTAATTAAAACTGATGATAAATCACATTATTATGTTTCGTTAATCATGCTTATACTAAGCTACATGTATACTTGTTATCTTCCGTCACATATATTCGGAAATTCTGCTGCATTTCTTAACTAACTTTTTGGTTTAATTTAAAATATTATTCATGAAATTTTACCAAGTTTATTCCAAAGTGTTCAGTAACCTAATAATTATATGCATTCAAAGCGAATCTGTTTTGAAATTTAAAATTGGGTGAGTTTTTTTTTTTTATTATTATTGTGCAGATTATCCTCAAATTTTGTCTGAACTATATATATAATTCTTAAGCGATTTTAAGACGAAAGTTTAAGAATGAAAAATTATTTAATCACAAAGCATTGATAAAATAGGTATTATTCCAGAGTTTTGATTTTCTTCAACCGTTGGATCTTCTAAAAATCTATACAAAGGGAAATTTTTTTTTTAATCACCATAAGATACAATTAATTATCAAAATTGACTCTAAATTTTGTAATTATGTCCTAAACTTACTGTATAACTTTTCAATGAATAAAATTACCTTTAAAAAAACCCTAATATCCTACCATTAAATCAGTCTCAAATGCAAAATCATTGACAAACATGATTGGTTGAAAAACACAAATGATTGTTGTAATAATATAGTTAGTTATTTGTTAGTCTATAACAAGTTAAAAATAAAATTGATGTGGTAACAAATATAAATATATTCAGTAATTATGACAAACGTGATTTGTTAAAAACGTAAATTGTTATAGTAATAATATAAGTAGTTACTTGTTAGTTTAACCATAATTAAAACTAAAATATGTAGTAATTGCAAAAACATTTGGTAACTACGGCAAATGTGATTTATAAGAAATACAAACTATTATAATAATAAACACAAAAATTATAAATACTTACAAATAAAGTGATTCATAAGAAATACAAATCATTGTCATAATAACATAATTAGTTATTTATGAGTCAAACCAAACTTAAAACTTAAAGTAATGTGGTAACAAACTTAATAACATTCGGTAACTATGTATAAAGTGGTTCGTAATAAACATAAACTATTGGCATAATAAAATCATAAATTACTTATGAGTTCAACCAAAGTTAAAACTTAAGTCAATGTACTAACAACTGTAAAAACTAATAATAATGTCAGTTGAGTTTATTTGATAACATGGAAAATCGAGTTAGTTGAATCCAAATCAACTTGATGACAGATTGAGATTTCTATATCTAGCTCAGTTTGGAGCTACCTCATGGCAATGATAATAATGGTATGCAATTTTGTTTTGAAATTGAGACTCATGTAACTTTTTAAGAGGTCCATGTAGGACAACTTGTGATGGTTGGCTATAAGAAAATATTTTAAAAATAGTTATCCATTATTAATGCATTCAACTTGGCATGTTGTGTGTCAACTAGGATCATGGTATTTATGTAAATCTTTTCTTCGGAGCTAAGTAAGTAGCACTCTTCAATGTAAGGTAAACATTACTATGCTACTTTTTTATTGCCGCATATGCATGTAGGTATCAGATTTCAAATATTTGCCATGCTCGACAAGTGCATTGTCATAATGTCACATTAACATCTAAATCAAATACTCTTGTCGTACAAATACCCTATTAAGACCGTAGTGCTATATTATTAAAGTTTTTGTCTTTGTAACATGCTTCTTTAGTATTGTCTCAATGTTTGGACCTACCCCCTTCTTCCAATGAGACGTTCCTTCCTTGTTAGCATGATTCTTTTTGGTAAGTATTTCATAATGTTCATTGATCAACACACTCACACTGTGCCTTGTCTCTTTCACAATCCAAGTGTTGAAAGACTCTACAAGGTTAGTTGTGATTTTATCTTAACGACAATATAAAAATCAAGATAAAGACTACTTGTCAACATCACCTTCAATCTCCATTTACATAGCCAACTCAAGAGAGAATGACCTTAGATTTTCCATTACTTTCATAAATTCAATGATTAGCTAACTATAAGCAACTCTGTCTAACAACTTCATCACATCTTTCTTACACTTTCTTCTGCCATTGTTACATATATTTGAGATTTCTATGGTGAAATTCTTCTTTATGTGTTGGTAATAAAATACATGTCGATCACCCCCAAATACTTCTTTGATTACTTTTGAATCAAGAACACCAAAAGGTAATAGTTTGTTACAATATTTTGAACAAGGTAACATTATATCACATAATTTAATATAATCAAGTTAACAATAAATTAGACATACTAAGTTTACTAGTATGATTTAAGTTTGTTCCCACTATGTTTCATCCAAGTACTTTGCTTGCTTTCATTTGTTGCAATGTATATTTCTTACCATTGAGGCTTCCTTAGTTGACAAGTGAATTTTGCTATTTTTACTTGTTTAATATAGTTGATGGTGACTTATTTTAACCTTTCTGTTGACTTAATCACACTAAAAGGTAAAAACATGTTACAATGTTTTGAACAATACAGTATTGTATAATTCACTTTATATAAATACATTATTGTAAATGAAACACACAAATTTCAATACTAAGGTTCGTGGTTGTGTTTATTACTACATTCTTTTGTTAGTCTTTCCTTCCTTATTGTCACACCCTAAATCTTTAAAGTGAGACCAGTACAAAACACGAGGCAATTCTCAAACCTACAAGCCAACACTAGATGGAAAGCCTTAACTATACCAACATCTTTGCAATTTGCACCCTATTCAAAGTAAACCTTGCCTTTATATAAGGATATGCAGTTATACAAAGCAAAGAGTTTTGTAAAAATTTTAGCAAAGCCTACCCAATAAATAGTACATCCTGAAATTATTACAAAATCTTGTCTGACAAACAAATATACACAAAGAGAGCTCTGCTCTCACCAGAATGAATCATACAACATACATTAATACACAAAAGTAGGGAAGGCTCATATGAGGTCAATATACATTTAAAAAATGAACAAAATAATAGCTACCCAGCACTGTCTATATACATTTCAAAAATATATCATGTACAACAAAAATGAACTAAGCTAAATATCACATATCCCAGTGGACTCACCCAAAAGATTCCAGTCAATCCTTCGCTTCCTTCGGAATCTCACCAGCTTCCCTATTTGAGATAACAAATTTTCGATAGATAGCATTTTAATATTAGTAAACAATATACATATATAATTCACAATCAAAAGCATGATCATGATTTTTATGGAATAAAATAGCATTTAATTGATGAATAATAGCAACTAGCTATTTTATGCACATTGTAAAACTTTAAATTAAAATGCCTTACAAAGTGAAAAGAAAGAATCAATAGGTTTCTGAATATCAATTAAGGGAAAGGATTACCATGGACTAATCTAGTGTGACACATAGCCCACAAGGGTAACTCACAACAAACGAGGACACATAATATTTGAGGGAAAGTAACTAACAAGCGTAAGGTCATAACTCATGATTCGTTCGTGTGTGATAGCCGTCACACGGGGCTAGCACCTTCATTAACCTTGCTAACTGGGAATTTTTTTTCCAAGGTGCACCAAGAGTTAATAGAACTGCTATTTGCTATCAGTTTCCTAGCTAGCCCTTTTATAGTTAAGGAAAATAAAACATGCATGCGTAGGAAAATAAGACAAGCATACATGAAATCAATTAGCATTTCAATATTATATGATGGTTATACATAATCGTATGCATGAAATTTCTCAAAGGTCTTTATCAGACCATACATGATGTAATTATATAATCATGTCAAGAACATTCCATCTACTCAAAATTTACAATACCAATTAAATAAATCATAATGTAATTGTAAAATATTTCCAAATAAGGACAAAATGGAATCTATAACAAAAATGTTGGGAGTGCTATCTACATACCTGAATGCCGTTAATTACAAGTGACCAAATGCCTTCACTTGGGTGACCACCTCACCCCTAAGAACTTCCTATACCAATAAAAAAAGAAAGAAATTATTTCTTTCTTTTCCCCTAAACAGTTCTGGCATTAAGTTCATATTGCAAGAAATCACCTTATCAATGCCTTACTACCTTCCTAATATTTGATTTAACACTTAAGAGTTTCTCTACTCCTAAAAAACTTAACACCACAAGGAAATTTCCACTTTAGTATATTATCAAGTAATAACCAAATTATCAATTCTCATTCATTCTCTTTCTACAACTCCCATAATTAAATTTTTTCAACTTGTTTAGACTATAGTCATCTACCATAGACTATTTACACATCCTTAACCTTCATAGAGCACTTCCATAATTGCCAAAAATTTAAGAAAAATTTGAAATATTATCAAATCGTCATTCCTATCCAAACAATAACTTTTAATTATCCCAATTATTGTCTTAAAGCTACTGATTGAAGCCTCAAGTTTAGAAAGTTCAATTTGGTCCCTCAAGAACCCTAATTCACGTCAAATTGGGATTTTTCATCCTAAGTTTGAATTTCTTGAAATTGACAGTCGGAAATGACCGAAAATAAAGAGAAATTAACAAGGCATATTGAAATTTAGTAATTCACTCACCAATCTGAGCTTAATTGGACAAAAATTGCAAATTTGCTCTTATCAGAAGCCTAGTACGAACTGCTGGAAATCTTGCAGCAATTACCAGTCGACGGAGCTCGGGGTTAGAGGGGAAACGTTGGTAATGAGGTCAGGAACAAAACCCATATCAAAAGCATCGAAGAAAATACTTACTAACGCTTAAATTGCTTTACGATTTTGGTGCTCCAAATTGTGAAAACTGCAGGTTTTTCCTTGCTGGAAATTGGCGACTTCCATCCACGACTCGCTGACGATGACAGCGTAGGTGGCAAAAGGCTGCTCCGATGACACAAAACATGAACTCTGGTGATCGCACGATTCAAACTTCCTTTCTGTTGGCTGATTACACGAGCTATCAAGGAAGAAGGTGATATAAGGCTAGGGGTATTTTAGTCATTTCACATTGGGGGACAAGTGTGAGCGCCTAAAAAAATAAGGAAAGTAAGAAAGTTAGGATTTTAACCCTTGACCTCTCAGACTATACAATGAGGTCTAACCACTCAGTCAACCTTAATTTTAGGATATAATTTCATCTCAGAAAATATTATACCTTAGCAAAATTTTCTTGAAAATTTTTCTCTTCTTATTTTTCATTAACTAAGTGATCAAATATAATTATCCCACTAATTACAAGTTATTGGGTCATTACACTTATTATTACTTATTATGATAAAAATTTCTTACTATGGCTTCCCAAATTTATAAGTTTGTTATATGGTGAATTCGTTGTTTCTTTGTTTTCTTTCCAATGCAACAAAAGGTTTTTCATATTAAGATATAAAATAACTTATCCTTCATCTTTGTTTTAGCAGGGTAAATGATGAAAGATAGAGATAGTGGGTCATAAATGACATAAATTTAGATACGAGCATAAATACTAACATTATAGGTTTGTATAAAAACATTGCGATAATGTTTCAAAACTAGAGAGAAGAGTAGAATATGAGAGAAAATATTGAGATTTGGTGAGAAATCAACAATAGAATTAGATTTTTTAAAATTAAATTTGGAGTATTCTTATTTATTGAAAAGTTGTAAAATTAGTTTAAGTTTTTCAGAGTAATTTCAAAATTTAAGATGTTTTAATTATTAATTATGATTTTAAACAAACTTTTTCCTTGCAAAAAAATTATTTTTATCATTATATGCACATTTTAAAATATTAAATGATAAAAGTCTTGTCGGGAGGTAGAACTCTCGCTAATATAATCTTGATAACATATATTTGACAGCCGTCAATTAATGTATTCAATTTATTGTCATGTATCAATTTGCAGACTTCCCGAGAACTGTGTGGCACTAGTTAGCAACTTAGCATTTGCCCATCATCATTTTATCTTTTTATGGATGACCCTTTTGATTGTCAGGTTGTAGAATCAATCGAGGATATTATATAATAAACTCATCATACATAAAACAAGAGTTAGAGAAGGAGTTTAATTTATGGCACCACTGGTAAAAGAATGTACTTAGAAATGATTAGATTTATAAGTTTTAGTCATCTGGTTATGACCGGGACAGATAATAATACATAATATCATTTTCAAACCTCGTCAAGCACCAGACCTAATTAAATAAAATAATTACAAGCTTTTGCTTGAAGTTAAGAATATACAATTAATAATTTAATTGGCTGCAGAGTGAAGTATATATTATTTGCGAATGCTACAATGTCGGGGTACTTGGAAGCATGGACCAGCAGGACGACATGAACAATGATACAAGAATGTAAGAGTAGGTGCTCTTCTTGGTATGTTCGTAGGCGAAGAAAGCTATGTATTTCTGGACATTGTTTCTTCATGAGCCATCAGGTATATATTATAACATCAACTAATAAAGTTTAAGCACGGAAGTCAAATGAAACGTCAAAATGGATTCTGATATAATATATATAACTTGCATTTCTTGAACGCGCAGAATTTACATCCTTGTTCCTGGTAGTGAGGGATATTGACAAGAAGAAGATAACAAAAGAGAACATTAAAGAGGTAGCACTGTGATCATAAATGCTAAAATACTTATTTGAGAGTCCATATTTAAGAAGCTGTCTACTGACTTTTTGTGACTTGTCAAACATCCTTGTGGCATAGCATCGTAGCTCCCAAATCAGCGATTTGACTCCCATCACTATTTTAGGCACTGCCCATAACGAAACGGAAACAAAATACTATTGCCTGAATTTTTAATTAATTATATTAAGGATGCAAATAGCGCTATCAGAATATATATGATGGAAAAGAGACAATTTGACAGACAAATTAATGAGAATCAAGTTGTTTTCCTTAATTTAATTTTCGCTATATTTCCATAGGGCATACATACCCATAAAAGGCCCTATGCCCCCTATGCACCCAAAGTTGCTTTGAGCTAGCATTAGAGTAGACCCAATGCTGAATCATCTTCCTAGCAAAAAGTACAGGGCAACAAAATAAAAAAAAGATTATGACTGATTATTGTTTTTATCTTGGTATTTGATCTTATATATAAAATTTAAATTGATTAATCTACGGTTAGGTTCGTAGCTTGAAAAGATTATATTAGATATTCTATGATGTTTTTAAAATTAAATCTGAACTAAAGCACTCATGGCAATCGCGCCACACACCTAATAATCATTTTAACAGCAAGTGGCAACTTATTTCTAGTCCTCTTTTGTGTAAAAGGCCATTTTGCTCTTAGGAGGCTTTGCCTCCCCACCATCTATATATCTAAGTGGTCACACACCAAGATATATACGAACAAGCATTTTTACTATATATATATATATATATATGTATGTTTTATCACTCTTTCTAAATTACCATACATAAAATCGTTCCAAGTCATTGGAGGTATAATCAGAGGTTCACTTTGCTTGCAAGTCTTGCACCACCACTTGACATTATGAGTCCTCCAACAAAGAGTTCACCCCACACAGGCACACACACTCATAACCAAAGGAATGTTATAGACATGTAAAAATATCCTTAATTTTTAGTTTTCCCCTTGTCATTTGTCAAGAATTTTAGCTCATGTCAACTTATATAATGCCGTTTGCGGGTAAAGAAATAACTGGCAGTGAATGAGAAAAATATTATATGAATTGGAGTGCCTGAGGCGTGGAAGCCAAAGAAGAAGTCGTTTTTGAGATTATATAAATAACGTAAATGGGCTAAGTTATTATAGTGTAAAATTTATAAAGATCCAACAGCTAGCTTCAAAGCTGGGTGATACACTCGGTGTTAGGGCTTGAATTTGTCTTGACCTACCTCTTTAGCCCATCCCTATTTAATCAATATTTTCTCCAAATTTGCTTCCACATCAAATCCTCCATTATCACCCATCTATCTTAAATGTCAGTAACAGTACCATGGGTGCAGAGATTGGCCTTCTCTCCATAACCCAGATCCAAAAATTGTCACAATCCCAACACCACCATCCAAATCAGCTCCTTCAACCCCACCCTCCCTCAAACCCTAGCTCTCCCTCCACCTGGATCATGTGGAACCCTAGGGAACTCCAGGAAGACGATGACTCGTGGGAGGTCAGAGCCTTTGCACAGGACACCACAAGCATCATGGGCACCACTTGGCCTCCCAGGTCCTACACTTGCACCTTCTGTCGAAGGGAGTTCCGTTCAGCCCAAGCTCTCGGCGGCCACATGAACGTGCACCGCCGTGACCGTGCTCGTCTCCACCACGAGCAGCCACCGCCTGCTGTGTCCGTCAACAACAACCTAATCTCACCTCATCAAGAGCTTGTTGCAAATAACGGCGGATTATGCCTTCTCTACCATTTACCAAGCCCTGATGGGATAGCGAACTTCTCTAGTACCAGTACTAGTACTAGTGCTAATCCTAATCTTGCTTCTACTTTGAATGCATGTGGAGAATCAGTATCAGCCTCCACGCTTCTCTCCATTATGCCCTACCCACCAAACAACTTGGTGTCAACTAGCTCCCCCTCCCTTGATCTTCAAGTGGAGCAGCCAGGATTCATCAATTCTTCTTACTGTGATTCTAGCAGAGCGGAAGAAACCACGACCTCCTATGCCGGTAACGAGCACGAAGAGCTTGATCTAGAGCTCCGACTGGGGCACAGACCTACACCCATCTGAAACCAGTCACGGTGTGTCTGAGAAAAGAGAATGATATTAATCAGTTTGCTAATTAATTAAAATTGCTGTTTTGCAGCTGTGTGGTGGAGAAGAGAGTGATTGTTGATGTGTAATCCCTGATAGACCTGTGTGGGTAATCTTTGGTTCAATTTCTCTCTTCTTTGGTTGATTGGATTTTATTTGTGTCTGATTGTTGATTGTGACCAATGACGAAGAAGGAAAGAAAATTTGGGGGACTGGGAAAGGAGAAGACACCATGTAGATTTGAAACAAAGGTATTATAATTTTATTAAAAGAAGAATAATGAAAGGAGATTAGGGTTTTTCTTTTCTTTTCTTTTGAGTTAGAGACTGATGATAAGGGTTGCAGTGGAGTGTCATTTTCCGTTTCAGATGTCTGAGTGCGCATATACATGTCTGTCTGGTCATACATTTCCGTGGGGATTATTTCTAGCTACCTAGCTATCGCACGTAACTAAATAAAATAAATGTCCACTCTCCACACCCTCTTGTTTCCACAGTAAACTACAAATGTGCCATTTTCACTTTATTTTGTTTCCCTAATATAGAAAAGGCAGACTAGAGAGAAGGCATGGTGCTTAATTAATAGCTATTTATATCGTACACGGAGGAGGAATTATGAGAAGTCATTAAGTTTCAGTCCACCTTCCGAGAGGTTCATAAGTGAAATGCATTCATGATCTTCAGGAAAAACTGTACGTATGTATTGCTTGGCCCTCTTCATGTGTGTAGAAAACTCAGGTGCTAAACTCTTAATGCTTTGGACTTCTGGTATGACCAAAATTATTATAAGTGGTATATGAGTACGCTAGAACGAAATAGGTTATATATCTTCAAATATAATTTTCCTAAACAACGAGTATTCTATTGCAAATTTTTATAATGTAATAGTTCGCCTTTGTGGTTTACAAAAGATATATATTACACTTATGAGAAATATAGTTGTCTTAACACACCTGAGCTATTTTCAAATGGATTAATTGGCCTTCTCTTTTTTCAATTTTTTTGGCTGCCCATAATTTTTTTTAATTTATCTATATCTTGAAGCGACTGAATCTGAAGTTCCCTTTTGGTTTTTAAAATAGATTCTGCATAATATTGCTTTCAGAATATATAGAAAATTAAATTAATCTCTAGTTTTCGTAGTTACTTTTGAGCTTATAACTTAAACAAACCTTGAAAACTGTTCTATGACTAGACCACACAGATTATATAACATATACCTTCGTATGTGTAGCTTCTATTCTTATCCACGATCATGCTTATAATGCTAATTTTTGTATGAGGGTACGTTTCTTCTTTATCCTTTTACCATTAATTTTGCTTTATTTATTAGTTTTGATTTTGATTATTTGGACAGTATATTATCCTTTTGCTATCCGAGGTAGTGAAATTCTTACACATGGTGAAATAATTATATTAATGATTTCTGGCAATATGGGAATCTAGTGTTAATGACCAATGAGCACCCCCCCCCCCCCCCAACCAAAAAGCGTCTCCTTAGAAAATGTGATTTAGAAAATAAACCTATTTTAAAGCATTTAGAGCGGGCTTGATACATGTAATCTCACTTTTCTTACAGTTTGCATGACAAATATATATACCATGGCGATTAACTAAGCTTATATGTCCAGTCCATTAAAATAATTAAAATAGTTCTTAAGATTTCTCGCGTCACAATTAAATCTTTTGATAAATTGTTTTTTTTTTTCTCGCTAGGTATATGTCATGGGATATTTGTTTTTTGGATCAAAGGTATTAAGAATGATGGAATTGTTCATAAATATTGCTCTACATTTGGAGAATTTTTTTCTCAACAAAAACTACTTTTTAAGACTCTAATCTCAATTTTTCAACAACTTATGGTTCCTTTAATTAAGTCTTAATTATATACCTTCAATTATTAGCTGTTTTGTTATGCATTTAACAGAAAAATCCAAATGAAAATGCATTTAAATAAAATTTTAACATATGCATTAACGAAATTGAAGACACAAGAGAGGCCTTTCAAATTATATTAGTAAAAGTATGTAATCAACTTTTTTCTTTTTAATTATTGTGTATACAATCAAATAAGATCTGGATAATGCGTGTGTGTTCTAGGAGTATATATCCTCTTAATTTAATTGCTGTCACCTCTTCTCAGATGCTGAATCACTAGCAGCGACTTGTAAAGGAGAATTGATTTTTGTTTTCTAGAAATATGGAAGCAGTAGATCATAGATATAATTTAATTTGTTATAACGCGATCAAACTTGGTGAAAGAGAAGCAAGTAGGGGTCATCGTCCTTTCTAGATTATCTCACATTTTCTCCAAGTAGCTTCTTCATCTGTTTATGTATTTCATATATACTCGTTCTATAACAAGATTTGCCAATTACACCTTAGCTTTTTTTATTATCACTTTTATATTTAGAGACAGCAAATTTCATTAGTCTTTTGCTGCTCAGTGGAATTTCCTTAACTCTTCAACATCAACATCTTGTCCCAGAGGATTAATGATGGAAGTTTGGACTGATAGAGGATTATATATATGATACTTTCTATATGTGATGTAATTACAGTAAGTTATAGATATTAAAATTATATAATTATTTTCTTCAAAAACATACACACAAATTATTTGAAACTGAAATATGATCAAAATATCTTAAGTATAATAATGATTTATTTTATTATAAATATAACTTATGAAAATACTTTTTAAGACATTTTTATATCAATAACATTTATTTTTTGTCAAAAAATATAAATTTAATTTATTCTAAATATGAAAAATTGGCTATTATTTTGAAATAGTACATTTGCTTCTAAAATAAAATTAATGTTATAATAATTAATTAATTTATGGATTAGTATTAATAAAAATATCATCTTTGGTGCATTCACAAACTAGTGTACTTAATTATAATGTAGGGATATAATTATAATGTTTTTAACCCAAAAAATAATAATATTACAATTATATTCCTACATTATAACTAAGTGTATTAATATACCTATAATTATGAGTGCACAAAGGATTTTACTATTAATTAATTATTAGACTAATTAATATATTATACTTTAAATAATACTAAATGATTAATTATTGTTATTTGACATTAGTTAAATAAATTATGTTACATGATTGAATAGCTTGTCAGAAGTTAGACTATTTATGAACTAATATTGAAAGTGACCCCAACTTACAAGCTCATTACTAGAAATAATTATTCTATGTTCATATATTAGCCAGAGTTTCAATTTATGGTTAGAAACTTTTTACCCATATGTAGGTATTATGAGTTATAATCTTTTCCCAATGTAAAGAGGGTACACACACGTATCAATAGATTCTAACATAATTACAATCAAATCTAATTATTTTATTTTCAATTTTCCTATTTTAATTCTAACAATTAAGTCTTTTCCTGAACCATATCTATATGCAAAACTTTAACTACAAGTCCTAAATATTTAAACCATTTTAAGTTATGGGTTAAAACTTAAAACTAGAAATGGATGGAAGGTTTTAGGAAGTATAGCCTGTATAACATAAAGATATACTAAAAAGTAACATGTTTTATTATAACATTTAAAAAAATATTGAAAAAATATGTTAATAAAAAAAAAGATTGAATAAAAGATACTGTGCGCTTGCTTATTGAGGCTTTGTTTGAACTGGCCGTGGCACCTTTTGAGTAAGCGAGCGCGTTAGCTGTTTGTTTGGTTTGACTATGCATCTCCCAAGCTACGTTACAATTCAAAATCCCGTCTGGCGGAAGTGATATTAACCCACTTTATGTTGCTTTAGCTTTTATATATTTCCAGTGTCACTGTTAGAATTGGAATTAAGTAAAATTGATTTTGGATATTTAACTTAATTCTTAAAATTAATCTTAGTTGAACATAATTTGCATGACTGTAATTTATACTTAAAAGTCAAATTTTGTTATCAATATTCATCCAACTCATACAAAAGCAATTTTTTAATAACTAGTGTAGAAGTATAAAAGTTACTTTTAAAAAAAAATTAAATGTAAAACTAAACGTTCATAAAACAAGCATTTATTCTAGTGTACAAATGGTCTTTAAGCCTCCAAAATATCAATCAGACAAATTACTAATTATATATCTTAAAATCACTTTTTAAGTGAAAATTTTGAAATGAAGGTTACGATGAATCTTGCTTTTAACCAAAATTGAATTGAATCAAAATCATTTTTTTTTTTAAATTTCAATTCAATCACATAATATAACGAAAAACTCTCATAATCCAGCTGTCCAGCTCCGAGACTGGGTGCTTGTGCTGTTTAAACTAAACATATAGCTCAATTAGTGTGGTTAATTAACCAAATGTGGTTAATTATTGGGCAGTTTGTCGGATGTGTTAAGAAATTGATGAAAAGGGTGCATATGTTTAATTGCATATCTCCGTACTGTATGATCTGGAATGGCAAAAATTGAGATTAATCAGCGAAGAATGCGTAAAGAGGGAGACGAGGAGCGGTGGTCACAGGGGGTTTCTTTCTGTAGATCACTGTACACCACAACTGTAGTAGTCGGCTAAATAGCGTTCCCTTTTGTTGGACTAGGTAGGCCTGCCTCCTTCTATATCCACATATCTTCTTCCTTCAAAAGCTGCTCTCTTTTTCAACAAAACATTCCCCACAAGTAAGCTTATTTCATAAAATCACCTGCAATACTCGTAATTCTCAATTTCAAAGAAGCTTTTAGTCTCATTTTTATTTTATAGCTATGAAGGATTCTTTTCTGTGAGTAGCTGTGGCATTTTATGGAAAGGTTCACGAATTAAATAAAATAGAAGTGTACATATTTCGCCTTCAGTTCTAACATCAAGTTCAATTCCATTGCAAATTAAATTTGGCTTCGTGTGGCCCAGCCGTCGATCCCCAATTTGACATGAACTTCATTTAGGCTGAAGTGGCATAATATCTACCACCTTTCATGATATTCTTTTTTTTTTTTTTGCACTGGGTTCAATATTATTATCATTCATGTGAGGTTTGTATACGAACCAAATTATGAATCTTGAGTATACTCTGAGTGAACACAACTTTTTCCTCTTTCCATTTTCGACAATTTGAACTTGCTTTCTCTTTCTTTTTGGGTGTGCGTGTTTATTTATTTATTTTTTTCTGAAATCATTTATCAGAGTTTCTTGGTCTATATTTGGAATATTAAGGAGAAAAAGAAATTTTAATTTAGAGACATTTCTTATTTAGATTTAAATTTAATTTTTTTCAAAAAGAAAATTGTTTGGTCATTGAGGAGAATAGATGACAAAACAAGGAAAGAATATTTATTCAGACTTAGAGAAAACTATGTAAAATTAACATTTCACATTTCTTTATTTTTTCTCTTCATTTCCAATCTAAATATATATACCTATATCATTTTATATTGAATGATTAATCCTAGGTTTGAACCTTATCTATATATAGTGTCAGGGAGTATAATTTGTCGCTCCACCCTCTCCATAAACTTCGTGACATGCTTTATTCATACTATATATATTCTGGAGTTTTCACAAAGAGAGACAGGTAAATAAAGTTCTTCAATCCCTACGCACTAGGATATTAAGTTGATCTATTCCTTGACATATACATACTAAAAATTGCTAATTCCTTGCTATATATTCTGGGACCAAATTAAATTACACGTCCAGTCACATAGCAAGATGCATAGGACCCTGGTCTTGAAACTTGCTCTGGAGATATATGGTTGAATAATGATGGTACTAATTAGCTGCCATCTTTATCTAAAAATCTAGGTCCATCAATGGTTCTTTGACATCACTATAACATTGTTCCCATTTGTTTAATTTCTTGAACGAATACATATATATATATATATATATATATATATATATATATATTGAATAATATAAAAGCTCAATTTTGTGAGGGGGAAAGAAGCAATAAGGTGAAGCTGCTGAACTGCCATGCCATATATATAGAGTTTCTGACATTTGTGTGCACAGCTAGCTATATATATCAGTGATCTGTCATCAATAGAATATGAGCATGTTGATCTATGTGTTACCATTAAGATTGTGCTCCGAGTTTTGTACGATTAAAGAAGTGCTTTATGCTTCATGTTTGGTCAATGCAAGCACACGAATCAGCTTGGTCTTCCAAGTAGAACTCTACTCTACAGTATTATATAATCTAGTACAATAAAAAGAATAGGGGGGCTGTACAAAACCTTTTATCGTTGAGTACTTTTCTAAGAGCCAGAAGCACTGTATCTTTGTTATGAATGTGTGTGTGTTTACATATATATATATATATATATATATATATATATTCATATACTGTTCAGGTATTTTTAAGTAACCTCCTTAATGAAAATATGATAAACAAAGACCTTTCAGAATTTATTTATGATTTTTTCAAATAAAAGTTACTCTATGTGTATATAATTTGATAAGAGAAGCTGAATGGATTGCTTTTGTATAAGAGAAGAGAAGAGAAAACAGTGACTCTTAAATTACAAATCAATGGTGGAGAGTAAGAATGCACAAAATGAAAGAAGGTGTTTAGTATACATTTGTGAGGCATTTTATATTGGTCGCAACCTCTAATTTGTGATATTAAAACAAAGATTTTCTCCTTTTATACTTGGCATAAAATCACTCTATATATTATGTATTGAGGGAAGAGTGAAGAGTCCAAGGTATTCATGTGGAAATTAGAAGAAACCAAAGCAGAGAAGGCTTAAGCTTAAGCAGAGGGTAGACCCCCCACCAAAAGCATAGGTAGACAGGACAGCCAGCTAAGAGGAACACATATTAATAGGCTCTGCATCCACCACTTCTACTCTCATTTGGCAGAACACTCTCCCCCTCTCCCCCTCTGTTCTGTACTCCTTGGTCCCCTCCCCCTACCTAGCTCTATACCCATTTTACTATTACTAAATATCCCTCTCTTTTTACAATATTCACTATTTCCTTCTCTCTCTTCTGTCACTGATATAGATGTTCAGAAATCTCACAACCATGAATTCAGTGTCCACTCTCTCCATCTCTCTCTCTCTCTACATACATGTATATGACCAAACAATTAACCCTAGCTAAGGATACATCCAATACAACAAACCCTAGCAGCAGCTATATCATGGCTTATATATAGGCTCTATATGCATTTACACTGTTAAAAAAAGGGTTGGTGCTAATTAATCTGTCAGGGGCTGAGTAATATAGACCGAGATTCGGACAGTTAAGAGAGTAAGAGGAGAGGAAGTAGCTAGGTAGGGTGGGTGGATTTGTTAAAAGCAAAAGCTTGAGGGCTGAGAGGAAGTGGGTTTGAGGTTTAGTCGTGGTCAGTGCATGGGCTTGCATACCCAGTCACCAATCAGTAATCATTGCCCCTTCTCTTATCTTCATCTGCATGAAACCCCACCCTCCCCCTCTCCCTCTGTCTCTTTCCCTTTCCCTTTCTTCTAAACAATTGACTGTTCTAACAGTGACACTTCCATCACACACACATATACATGTTATTCACACTCTGCTGCGTTGCCATTGGGATTTTTGTGCACCCTTGTGAGAATGACAATTCCCACTACCCATATATCTTGGTCGTTTCAGGTTTTCTCACTTGAGGTTTTGGTTATGTCTCAATCCCCTCCACTCTCATCTTCCTGTCACTCTTAGTTAGGTGACATTCCAACCAAAGAATCGCAAGTAGCATATATATATATATATATATATATATATATTTATTTATTTTATATATATTTGTAGTATTCATATGCGTATGATTCTACCTCTAAATATGCAAAAGAGAATCTATACATGGGTGGAGTGGTAGTAATGATGAGAGGGGTGAAAATGGTATCGTCAATCATGTTCATACAAGACTTGGGTCCCTTCACGCTCCGACAATTTGAGTACTATACGTGTAACAAAGGCCAACTAGTACCCCCCAAAATATCATTTTGCTGTGTCAGTGTCTATCGTTTTTTCTTGTCTTCTTCTCTTTTTATGAGATACCCAGCCTTTTCAATGCTTTGGGTTCGGGGTCAGCTTTGATTTCGTTCCTCTGAGGGGCTTTTCCCAACCTACTGAAGGAGGTTAACAGCCCAACTCCAGAGAAGGCCCATGTCCGAACATGACGTCGAAGCTAAACTACCCCTTCTTTGTTGGGTACGTAAGCGTATGAGTAAAATTATATATATTTTTTAAGTAAAATTATATTTTAGTACCTTGAAAATTCTTTATTTTTCTATTTAGTTTCTTATAATATTTATTTTATAATGTAGTCCCTCATAAGTAAGAATTCTATCAATTTAATCTTTTATAGAATTTTTTTAATATAGTCACTCATGTATAAATGTTTTTTAATTTAATTTTTCAGAAATAAAATTATTAGAATTAAAGTGTTTTATATTTATAAAATTAACATATATTTTAAAGACATTTTTAATAATTATTTTACTTGTGAGGAAACAAATTATTAAAAAAATTATCTACAAATAACTAAAGAAGGTAATTTTATGAAGAATCAAATTAAAAAATATTTTATTTAGAAGAGATTAAATTTAAAAAATAATTATATATTGAACTAAATTAAAAGTATTTTATCTATGACAAACAAAAATAGAGTTTAAATAGTCAACATGTAATGTCACATCACGGAGGTAATGAAACTGGACCAGTGTTTCTTAAGCTCTAAATATGACCATTAATGTCGCGCACACATCCTTGCAGTTACAGCATCAGCGTTTACGAATTCGACCTTCTCTGTAAAGAACTACTTTAAAATCTTCAAGGAACTAGTAAAGTATAATGAAGAACAGAAAATAACATTCGGGGATTCCAATATCGGGATAACAAATAATTTAGAATGGAACATATTCCTTTATGTCCTTCCCAATGAACTGTTGTGGGCAAGTCGTTAAAATAACAGAGCAGTCTGCTTCGTTTAGAAACTTAAAATTTTCATTCTCAAGTCAAACTTCAGGCTCTGGTTTGGCTTACCTGAGAAGAGAGTTTTCCGCTCGTTTCATATTTTAAAGGAAAAGGGAAAAAGGTTGCGTTTCATCATTTTAGTGAAAAAATGTATTCTAACTCTTTCAACTCAAAAATTATGTAAAATCAGTGTATTTATCTTGCCATCTATAAATGATTACAACTCCTATATACATACTATACATTTCTTTACCCAACTCTTTTATATCCCAATAGAGGGCATTTTAAAATTTAGTGGTGGAGTTCTTTTCTTCTAATTTGAGCCGTTGGATCCTTTGACGCAGTTTACGCCGGTGGTCATGTATCTTCCATAGGCCATGCCCCAATATAACGGCAGAGTATATGCCATGTGTGAGAATCGGTGCAAGTATATTATTTGTCTGTCACATTTGCATTACAATCAAACACACTATCAGTTCAATTCTTTGGAATTGTAGATATATATAACAGAGAATACAAAAATGCAAATGTACCCCTTCAAAAAGTCATTTGCTAGCACCAAAGTTTAAAACCCAGATATTACTCCCTTAAACTTTCACTTTTAAAGATTTAACACCTATGGAGATGGCCGAGTTTGGATCCTCTAAATTTTATTGTGTACATTTCCTTATAAATTAGAGAGAGAGAAAGAAAAAAGATGCAAATAAAAAAAATTGAGCCTCATATACCTTTTTTTTCTGTGTCACTCTCTTTTCAAAATTTATAAAAAAATTTACAAGGATATGTAGAGGATCCATTCTCGGAGATGCCATTCAAAGCTTGACACCCTTTCCCTATCACATGGCAAACCCCATACTATTGGACCAATGGAGACAAACCATGTGGCAGGAGAAAGGGTGGCGTTAAAATTGATAGAAGGATTTAAAAGCTGTAGGGAGGTAAATTTCAAGAGTATTTGTAAATTGATTTAAAGTTAGAGGGATGTATTTGTATTATTTCAATATAAAGAATGTTAAGCAAATTAGCATTACCTGGATCCATTCGAAGCCTAGGTAGAGGGCCAGCAATCCTTCGAGAAGAGGGGAATAGATTTTTTTCATTTGCCTTTTCTCGTACCAGGCTATGACACATCAAACAGACATTGGAGTAAGATTGCAGGTAGAAAATGCACAAGTAAACTTTTTGTCATTCCTCAGCCATGTTTAACACCTTTAGGACTTACTAAACCATAATAAGAAAATCTCAGTACAATTTCATTTGTTTGGTCCACCATTTTCTCAACCAAATGATGCTTTCTATATTTATGTTCCAATTGACAACTAACAACTGAAAAATAGCCTAAATCTTCATTTCTGTTTAAGGAAACCAGAAAGAACATCATAGGTCACAAGTAACCACTTATAACTTGCATTTTACGTATATTACAAATCTAATTATGAAGATTCAAAACTCATGGGCACAAACAACCGTAAAATTCACATCAAGAACAGGGCAATACTGAAATTCATTAATCAGGTCAATATTCCGTCAGGTACATAATTTATAAATCCATACTTTCAAACAAAACTAACGTGCTTATTGCCTAACTCCTCTAGAATTTTAACAAACTAATATCCAAATGCAAATTAAAACAGGAAAGACGTATGTTAATTTTGATGTTTAGGTAATGGGAGAAAAGGAATGAACCTTCAAACATTTTTTTCAAATCTTGACGACCTGAGCGAGATTGTAAGACAGGCGCAACAATGTAAGTAGGATCTGAAAGAAAGACAGAGAACAAAGAAAGAACACTTATGAGAGGGAATAAGTAATCAAGTTTGGGACACAGTTTAAACAAAGTTACACAAATGGGAAAATCTGAAAATGTCAATAACGAAAGATAACCTTTAGGTGAGGCAGCCACATAGTAGAGAGAACCAGTAAGAACAGCTGTAAGCACAGCTGCAAATGCCTGAGCAAACGGAACAAATGGAGGCAGTACCCCTGTCTACATTTAGCAAATAAATTGAAGTTAGTCGCTGGAAGGAGACAATTGGCTTTTGAATTTTAACAATATATGAAGGAATAAGGGACAAAGAAAGGCACACATACTAGAGATGCCATTCCTCGAGCATCAGCTATAAGATTACTGCCTCGTAGGAATATATCAGCCAATGCCCCCTGTAGAATTACATTAATAAATTATTCAGCTGACATAATATTCCAAGCAAACAAAATATAGGTAAGGCCACAGCTTTCTGGGTGAATGAAGTTACTTTATGTAGAATTCAAAATTAACCGCAGATTTTCATTTTTCACACAACCAACTTCCAAAAGAAAATTAATGACAGTAGGTTTATCCATGCAGCCAATTTTTTAACAGTTATCATGTTTGTTCATGTTAGACAAATATAACATCTCATTCATTTGAAATGAATAAACTATATTCAGGATTATAGATAGCTAAGATCCAAAATCCATACTTTAGATTCGAAGTTGATCCCAAGATATTTCAGGGCTTTGCAGATATGATAAAAGCAGGCAGAGAAGCATGTGAACAAACCTGAACAGCAGCCCGGTAGAAGAGCTCCTCTCCCACTGAACTTGCAGCAACCATCAGTATAAACTGCCAAGCAAAATCAAATGAACCATTCATTCTTTACCATTGCACTGGAACGAAGATCATTCAGTGTGTCAATCTATATATTTTTTTTTTTTAAAAAAAATTACCTGCCAGGGGGACATCCCATAAAAAAAGCTCCATAGTTCCTCATCCTCCACGTCTCTGATAGCACGAGCATGGGGTGACAGCTTCACAATTTCATCCTATACATAAGCATGTGACTCAGCTAAGAAACCACTAGATTCCCCTTTTCGACGAATGCCCCCAACAAACTACTTTAATTGGACCAGACATGGAAATCCAATTAAGAAGACAAATAAAGAACAAAACCTGATACCATAATCGAACTTACATCAAGAATAAACAGAAGGGCCATAATTGGAGGAGCTGCGTATCCTAGCCCTTCCAAAACGGCATCTATTGATAGATGGAAACCCCCCATGGAGTCGATTCCGGTGATGGAGCATATAAAACTCCCCGCAACAGCCATGGCGCCATATATCCCTGATATTTTATTTCCACAAATTAATTATGCTGGCAAAATCAAACCTTGATACTAACTAAAAAGATAAATAATCTAAATTCCAATTTTCTGAAGAAAGGTGAAGGAAAGGAATCAAAAGGGAAAAAGAGGCTTTCATTGATTCATTTCCAAAACGAACACTTTTAACAGAAAGGCATGGTTTTACTATGAAGTTTGACAGCCAAAGCTTAAATTAAAATGCAATTATCCTGAAGGCCCTGAAAATGAAGCTTACCGATGCCATAGCTGAGCCTGACGACAGCACCAATCTTTTCCCAAACAGGGAAATCAGCGTCGTTGAAAGTCCGATTCAATGTAGTAACCTCCATAGCCGGGCTCGTGAACCCGACCCGGTTCTCTCCCTCCTTGATTGTTTCACCGCTCTGCTCCGCGGACGCCTTGACGCAACGCACGGAAAGCCTAGTCGCGTCAACGGACATCCTCTTCTTCCTGGAATGAAAATCACATAGCTTGGAGGAGCAGTGGTAGAGCGCTGCAGAAAACGATGTCGTAGCTGAATGGTTGGGAGTGAGGGTGAGAGGGAGCTCCATTAGAGGAAGAGGATTCAAAGTGAGGAGTAAGGAAGAAAGCGAAAACAGGGGGCGGAAACAAAGCAGACTTGCTTGTGGTTCATTGACTGGTTTGTGCTGTGATATGAGAGCCTGGAGACTTGTTGGCTGGAAAAATGCTGATTTCTCGTATTGCCATTTTCGTAAATGAGAGAACCTCTCAATTTCTCATATCTCTCGTGTTGGAAGTACATCTACTGTGTGGTGGGGACCCATCACTGTTTGTGATTGCAGTCCGATATTTCCTGCGGATTGATTTTGCTGTGTGAAGATCCCATCCACCACTTCCTGTGTGACATCTGGAGATAACGTTGCTTCTCCTCCCTTGTCTTAGTTCATTATAGGCCAACATATTGACGTTGAAGAAAGTCCCCTTGTTTAATAAATTTGAGTCTCGTACGGGGTAAACGGGAATTAGATAAAAACCAAACAAAATTAATAAACACAGAAAATACAAAAAATATTTTAAAAGGATAGAAGTATGGACAATAATGAATAGTAAAAATGAAGTATATATATATATATATATATATACATAATTAATTTTATTTTTAAAAGTGTAAACTTATTAATTTGGCCCTTTAATTATTTTTTTAATGAATTGCATTAATTTTATGTTTGGTGACTCTATTTGATCAGTTTCATAGTTACATAAAAAATTTGTTTGGTTAAGTTAGGAAATCAATTAAATTTATGTCAGCTTAACAAACACAAATATTGAATAAATTGAAAAAAAAATTATTTGAAAGAAAATTTTAAGCGTTTATAATTTTTTTTTTAAAAAAAGGTAAAAATTCCTCTATTTTTCCAAAGAAAATTCCACCTAAGAATCTTTACGTGAGATTGACATCAACTTGTTTAATACGTGAGGCTAGATATTTGTCCAAAGAAGGTGTTATTTGACCAAATTATTCACTTTTAAAATTAATCTTCGTAATATTATTAAATTTTTGGAAAATTCCGGATCCTCAAAAATGGCCGCGTAATTAGTTAAATAAGAAGCTAATTATCAAATTAAAAAATTGCACATACGATACGAGTTTTACTATAAACACGTGGTGTGTATTCTACACGTCTTATGGTCATTCCGTTTCAGCCTTTTCTTCTTTTGTTTTTGCTTTTTCGTTTTTACCAAAAGTCTTTTCTTTACCTGATTCGAAACTACCTAATGCAATTTAGCCTGTCCTTTTCAAAATGTCAAAACCAAATAATTTAATTCTCATCCTAAAATACTAAAGTCAAAAGGAGTAAAACATTTTTTTATCTCTTATTAATTATAAAATTATTATTTCAATTCCTCATTTATTATAATATTTAAAATAATTTTTTATTTTTTAAAAAAATTCAAATATATAAACATTAAATTTAAAAATAAGGAATTAAATTTATCATTTTATTATATCATAAATAAAAAATTATTTTAGATATTATAATACATAAAAAATAATTTTACAATAAGTAAAAGGCAAAAAAATTTCTCTTTTAAAAAATCCTTTGCTCTATTTCTGTGCAATCAGTTTCTTTGCATTAAAAAGGGACAAACCTTTTTGTTGGATTCAAAGACGTAAAGAACTATACGTAAGCAATACAAAGTTCGAAGGGGTTTCCTGTATTTTTATTTTTTAAATATGTATTTATATTTTCGACCAAAAAAATATGTATTTATATTGTTTCTTGATTAATCATTGACGGTTCCTGGTTCTGTTTGTTCTCAGTTTTGTTGCTTTCTGTCTCTTCATGTTACATCGTTATTTTCTTATGGATTATCAATGGCCACAAAAAGCAAGTGTTATAATCAGTTTTAAATTTTTTAAATTAACAGTTTCAGCATGAATAAGGAACCGAATTGCAGATGTTAATTATCATTTAGTTATTTAAGTAAGAAATCTTTCACACGGAACAACAAGGCAGGTTAAACTAATAAGATCTAATGGACTTAATAGTTTGACTGCTGCGCCGATGATTATTTGTTAATAAATACTAATTGTTCCGTGCCTTACTTAATAATTAGATGTAAAATAATTGAATTGGATATGATTTTATTTATTAATTGTATAAAATTTTCGTACATTAAATTCTGATATAAATTTTAGATATAAAAAATAGTAGGTTTAGTCTCTATTTGCTTGTCATTCTCCCACACATTCATTTAATCACAAGTTATATATGTAACTATCAACGATGGATCAAAATTGTACCCACTTAAATTCATTTACATTGCCCTTGTTTACCAACTCCAATAATCTAATCTTAATCCAACAAACATAAGGGAAAAATAAAATAATTGTGTAAAAATATTATATGTGAATATCTACAATTTTTGAATATTCCTATACATAACATTTGACATTCTACGTAAATGTATACAATCTTTGACATTCTCCATAAATGTGTAAATAATCTTTGGTATTCTAATAATAAAGTCCCCTAGCCTATAAATAGAAGCATTTGTGTGATGATATTGACAACACTTATGAGTTGAGTAAAGAAACATTTTTTTCCCTACATTTCTCTTTATTTTTTTCGAGTATTTTGTTAATAGAAATACTCTTTTTTTTTTTTCACATATTTTACAATACGTTATCAGCACAAATCTCTTCCAATCTGAGTTTTAGGTAATTGAGGTATTGTTCAAGAAGTATGAACCTTACTCATTCTTTATGTGACTACAAAAATGTTGATGAAGATATATGCTTAGCTTATTGTGCAACAACTCACATCATACTTAGAAGTCAAAAATATTTCTCATCTTTTATTAAAATGGAGGCAAAAGTGAATACAATATCAGACATAGTTAATATAATTGAGGGTTTTGGAAGAGCCACTTTTTATTTACCTAAAAAAACAAAATTTGTTCTAAAGAAAGCTTTGTTATCAACTAAATCAAGAAGGAATCTTCTAAGCTTCAATGATATACGCCTTAATGGTTTTTACATTGAGACAATAAATCAAAGTGATATAAAGTATCTACATATTACTTTGGTTGTCTTGGGAGAAAAGCGTATATTAGCAAAGTTGCTTGCATTATCCTCTAGCTTGTATTACACACGTATTAATATAACTAAAGCATATGTTATAGTGAACCAAAAGTTCACTAATTCAAATGATACGTTTATAATTTGGCATAATCAGTTAGGCCATCTTGGTTCAATAATAATGCAAATAATTATAAAAAACTCAAATGGACATTCATTAAAGAACCAGAAGATTCTTTTATCAAATGAGTTCTCTTATGCTGCATGTTTTCAAGGGAAATTGATTATAAGGTTATCACCAACAAAAGTTAAGATTGAATCTCGTGCTTTTCTTAAACTCATTCTTGAAGACATAAGTGGACTTGTTGCTCCATCTTATGGACCATTTAGATACTTTATGGTATTAGTAGATGCATCTACTAGATGGCACATGTTTGTCTATTATCAATGTGTAATATGGCATTTGCAAGATTACTTGCTTAAATAATAAGATTGCGAGCTTAGTTTCCTAAATATTCTATCAAGCCAATTCGTCTTGATAATGTTGGTGAATTTACATCCCAAGCTTTTAAAAACTATTGTATATTAATTAGGATAAGTGTGGAGCATCCCATTACTCATATACACACACAAAATGGTTTTGTAAAATCATTTATTAAACGCCTTCAGTTAATTGCTAGACCATTACTTATGAGAACAAAACTCCTTATTAGTGCATAAGGACATGTCATTTTACATGTTGCAACACTTATACGCATTAGGCCAACAACGTATCATAAGTTCTCCTATATGCAATAGGCTTTAGGTCAGGAGCCGAATATTTCTCATTTGAGGATTTTTGGGTGTGTGGTTTATGTTCCAATTGCTCCACCACATCACACTAGAATGGGTCTTCAACGAAAGTTAGGAATATACATTGGGTATGAATCCCCTTCAATCATTAAATATCTTGAACCCTAGACGGGACATATGTTTATGGCATCTTTTGCTAATGACCTAAAGAAAGTGATGAAGTCACATATTCTACCTGAAAATGTTCCAATTTGTATTGAGGTCCCTGAAAGACAACCAAATATTGTAGAAAATGAGTATAAAACAGGCCTGAAGCATGGTAGACCAATCGATTCCAAAGATAAGAATCCTCGAAAAAGAAGAGGAGCAAATAAATAAAATGGTCAGATCGAGGAAATAGATATTTTAAATGATAAGGTAGGCATAACTAATCAAAAAATCTCCAAAAGATATTCAAGTACCTGCAAGTGAAGAAAATACTGAGATATCAATAAGTTATGTCAATACTAGAACAATATGGAATTAATCTGGAACTATCGTTGACAACATTTTTTCATATAATATAGCGCTAGAAATTGTAAATGGAAATGAGGATCATGAACCAAAATCCCTTGGACGTTAAAAAGATTAGCCAAATTGCAAAAGATATGATCCAAGATGAATTAAACTCACTTGCGAAGAGCAAAGTTTTTGGACCTATAGTCCGAACACCTAATGGTATAAAACCAATTGGGTACAAATGGGTCTTCGTGCGGAAAAGAAATGAGAACAAATGAAATGGTAAAATACAAAGTACGACTTGTAGCACAACGTTTTTCACAAAGACCAAGAATTGATTATGAGGAGACTTACTCCCTTGTGGTGAATGCAATTACTTTTAAATATTTGATTAGTCTA
The DNA here is from genome assembly GCA_037074485.1 of Delonix regia. Lineage (NCBI taxonomy): Eukaryota > Viridiplantae > Streptophyta > Magnoliopsida > Fabales > Fabaceae > Delonix > Delonix regia. Next base: position 4,700,373 of record CM073461.1, read on the forward strand.
GCTACTTATAAAAGACTTGATATGCACTTAATGGATGTTGTTACAGCCTACTTATATGGATCACTTGATAATGATATATGTATGAAAATCCCTAAAGGATATAAGATACTTGAAACATATAACTTGAGTGATCAAGGAATATACTCAATTAAATTGCAAATATCTTTATATGGATTAAAACAATCCAGGCATATGTGGTATAATCACCTTAGTGAGTATCTGCTATAAGAAGGATACAAAAATGATCGTATTTGTCCATGTATTTTTATAAAAAGGTCAGGATCTGAATTTGTTATCGTCACAGTATATGTTAATGATTTGAACATTATTGGAACTCCAAAATGTCTTTCAGAAGAAGTAAAACTCATAAAAGAAGAGCTTGATATGAAAGACCTTAGAAAGACAAAATATTATCTTGGACTACAAATTCAACACTTAGAAAGAGGAATATTTATTCATCAGTTAACACATGTTAAAAGGATTCTAGAGTGATTTTCCATGAGCAAAGCGCCTTTATTAAGTACAACTATAGTGGTTAGATCACTTAAAGTGACAAAGGATCTTTTTTGACCTCGAGAGGAAGGTGAAGAACTTCTTAGTCCTGAAGTACCTTATCTTAGTGCTATTAATGCACTAATGTATCTAGCTAATGGCACAAGACCATATATAGCATTTTCAACAAATTTGCTAGCAAGATACAGTTCTTCACTAATATAAAGACATTGAAAAAGAATAAAACATATTTTTAGATACCTCTAGGGAACAATTGATAAATGTTTATTTTATTCAAATAAATCTATTTCACCATTAATTGGTTATGCAGATGCAGGGTATTTATCTTATCCACACAAAGGGTGATCCCAAATAGGCTACATGTTTACATTTGGTGATATAGCTATATCTTGGCGCTCAACAAAACAAACTACAATAGCTACTTCGTCAAATCATAAGAAGTTACTTGCAATTCATAAACCAAGTCACGAATGTGTATGGTTTAGATCCATGACTCAATATATCCATAAATTGTGTGGTCTATCACTAAATGAAAAGGCCCAAACGACATTGTATGAAAACAATTATACTTGCATAGCCTAACTAAAAGGAGGATACACCAAAGGAGACAAGACTAAGCATATCTCACTAAAATTCTTCACTTATGATCTTCAAAAAGATGGTAAAATTGATGTTTGACAAATCCGTTCAAGTGATGATCTAGGATATTTATTCACTAAGGCATTATCAACCACAACATTTGAGAAGCTAGTTCACCAGATCCGAATGCACCAATTAAAGGACCTTTAATGATGCTATAGTAAGGAGGAGATACGCACTATACTCTTTTTTCCTTGGCCATGGTTTTGTCCCGCTGGGTTTTCCTAACAAGGTCTTGAACGAGATAGTCAATAATGCGTATACTTATTATGGACATTCAAGGGGAAGTGTTATAAAATATTATATGTGAATATTCACAACCTTTGAATATCCCCATGCACAACTTTTGGCATTCTACATAAATGTATACAACCTTTGGCATTCTCCATAAATGTGTAGACAACCTTTGACATTCTAACCTTAAGATCCCCTAGCTTATAAATATAAGCATTTATGTGTTGATATTGATAACACTCATGAGTTGAGTAAAGAAATATTCTTTTCCCTCACATTTTTTTTATCACTTTCGAGTATCTAGTTCATAGAAATACTTTTTTTTTTTTTTTTACATATTTTACAACATACCTAAATTTCAAGATTCATTCTCCGAAAAAAATAGAAAGGCTAGTTTTATTGATTTGTAGTGTTGTAACTATAGGAATAGATTTGGTGCAGTTAAAAATTCAAATACAGATGAATTTAAAAAAATCTAAATTGTTAGATAAAAACTTAATAGTTTATATTTTAAAAATTGGTAAAAGTTGTTTGATATCAATTTATTAAAATCTAAACTATTAGATAAAATTTAATAACCAAAATCATTTTAAATATAATATATTTGGATTATCAAATACAAAGAATCTAAATATCATATTTGTTATTTGGTTGATTGTATGTATATAAAGATTTTAAGTTGCTTGAAAAAAGAAACAATATTTATTTTGTATGTATGAGGTTTCACCGTAAAGGATCATATAAGTTAATTATATGTTTGCCTTGATTAATTCCAATTAAAAAAACCAAAAAATACAAAACTTAAGAAAAATTTAAACAAAATATATTCTAAGATGGAAATTTTCTTTTTTAATTCATTCTCAATCTTTTTTATAATAATTAGGTGACAAAACGAGAGACAAAAAAATTTGTCTCTAATCTTTTTTTAATTTTTCAAAACAAAAATAACTATGGCCTTATTTGATTGTTGTTTTAAAAAATAATGTTAAATTCTTAAAATAAAAATTAAAAAAGTTTATTTGATAATGTGTTTCTTATCAACTATTTTAAAAAAAACTAAAAAATAGACAAGTGTTTTTAAGAATAAACAAACAAGAACAATTTTTAGATGTTTTTTCTTCTTTCTCAAAATTGTTTTATTAATAGAAAAATTTTAATTTTGTAAAAAAACTTTAAAATAAAACTTCTTGAAGAAAAATAGAAAAAAATCAAGTTTAAAATAAGAAGTGAAATAAGAAATTATGATTTGAAAGGGAAAATAATTAAAAACTTAAAAATAATTAATATTTTAAATATTTGTCATTAAAATAATTTATCATAAATAAAATGAAACTAATATTTAAAATTAATACAGAGCCAAGTTTTTAGTAAACTTGATACATACTCTAGCCTAAATAAAACGCACATGCATACTCGCACACACATACCTATATGCTAAACATGTAATACACATGCGCATGCACATATACAAATACAAATTCATATAGAATAAATTTGTTACATACACACACATAGATATGTCTGTTCATGCATATGCATATATACACATATTTTAAATATGTCACACACACAAATACATATAACAAATATGTAATATAAACTCATACACACAAATGCAAATACATGTATAATGAAAGTATTGCATACACACACATACACATATACCGAACATGTAATACACATAAATACACATAACAAATATTTATCTCTTATCTATGTAATAAAATTGGAATTAAAGTTTGAATTAAAATTTTATATTTTAATTCTTTACATAGCTTAAATATAAATGTTAAAATTCTAAATTAACTTCAATTCTAATAGAATTGGAATTGGAATTGGAATTATAATTCTACATTCTAAATCCAATTTTTGATACCAAACAAAACCTTAGCATTTTAAAAACTTGTTTTTGAATTATTTTGTGCAAAAAAATTAAATTTTTTTTTTTGAGTGTTTCTTAAAACAAAGCATTCAAATAAGTTTATAATTTTTTAACATTTAAAACTAAACTTAAAAATTGGGATAATTAATCATTTGGTTCCTATAGTTTGCACTCATTTTCAATTTGGTCCTTATACTATAAAATTTTAAAAATATTCCTTACACTTTATAAACGTTTGAAAATCAGTCCCTCTCATCATGTGCCATTATAACTCCGTCCAAAAATTGCTAAGTAGGATAACTATTGACATGACTGGTTGAGGTAGATAATGAGATGGCTAATGAGCTGACATGGCAGCTTGGTTGGAAAAAGATAAAAAAAAAAAAAAAAACACACACACACACACCTAATAGGGTTCAGCAATACGACATTTGTGTTGAGCAACCCCCAGCCTAAAAGACTAAAGATGCAGCTGAAGCACAACATTTAGAAGGCTTGGTTCTTTAGGATTGGAGGTAAATAACACAGAAGTTATTGCTTTGTTGTTTACTAGTATGCTTTCCTCTGTTGTTTTCTGGTATGGTTTCCTTTGTTGCTCTTGTTATAGTTGGAGTAAGATTTTTGGATAAGTGAGAAAGAAAGGAGAGTGAGAGATGGATTTGTGGTGTTAGCAAGTTTATCTCAGTTAAAATCTCAAATAAGGGGATTATAGTGATACTTTTGTCTACATATTAGGAGTTAGATGAATGCAATACCAAATTAAAAATTGTTTTCCTCAATAAGACATGAATCTCACTTGCCACTTCTCTTCATCTAAGCACACAACTTCTTTGGAAGGCTTTCATCTACATATAACTTTTGCTTATCTTTTCAAGCATGTTTTAAACCCACAAAAGCCTTCTTTAGCCATTCTTAAGATTAACAATTCCAAACTCACTCACCTATTTACCCACTTTATTGTCTTTCACTGAAGTAAAAAACAAAAACAAGAAATCCATCTCAATGGGCATCATCAACATACAAAGACAACTACAAAGGAGGAGGAGGATGGTCACTTGCCAGGAATGGTCCAAGCCTTCCACATAACTCCTAGCACGACTTCTACGATTTTAATATGCCTAGCATTTGTTACTTTTACTTCTCTTTTCTTAATGAAATCTTTAGGGCGGGATTGGCTTTAAAGACTAAATTGCTATCTTATTCTACACTCTTATTTGGGTTTTACATGGCTTGGAATATTGAGGCCAATGATGTTATGAGTGTGATGGGAACTTCGATGGGGTCAGGCGCTCTGACACTTCAGCAGGCAATGGTGATGGCGAGAATGTTGGAATTTTCAGGGGCGCTGTTGATAGGGACTCATGCGACCAAGATAACGCAAAAAGGGATTTTGGTGGCTGATGTGTTTTAGGAAAATGATACTTTTCTCCTTATTGGATTGCTTTCTCTACTTGTTGCTATTGGTTCTTGGTTGAAACTATTTTGAGGTTTGTATTTCTACACCATGTTATTTTCTTCTTCTTTTTTCTAACCTAGCTGCCATATTTGCTTATTAACCACCTTATTATCCACCTCAACTAGTTGCGTTAGCACTATTATCCTCCTTAGTAATATTTAGACATAGTTATAATGACATATGATAAGAGGGACTAATTTTCAAACGTTTATAAAGTGTAAAGAGTGTTTTCAAAATTTTAAAAGCATAAGGACCAAATTGAAAATTAGTACAAACAATAGGGATCAACTTATTATTATTCTAAAATATTTTCACAAAATTGTTCTAAGAACATAACAAATAAAGAATAGAATAAACATGTCAAGCTTGTTTGATTGTTGTTTTGAAAAGCATTTTTTTAGTTTTTAAAAGTAAAAAAGAACTTGTTTTGCAATGTATTTTTCATATCAAATGTTATAAGAAAAAACTAAAAAAAAAAAAAAGTGTGTGTGTTTAAAGATGAAAAAATAAGAATAAATTTCAAATGTTTTCCTTTGTTTTCCAAAATTGTTTTCAATAATGGCAAAATTGTAATTTTGTAAAAGAAGAATTTAAGTTGGGGATGTAGGTTGGGTTTGAACCAGATTTGAGAATCAACCCAGTTAGTTAGTAACTAGTTGAGTTAGATCACCTATTTATTAAAAAAATTATTAAGAAAATGAAAGCTTATGATTTAAAATAAACAATAAAGTGTAAAAAACTACAATTTGAAATGAAAAATAAATAAAATTAAAAAAGAATTAATATTTTAAAGATTTTTCATAAATAAAATTTATTATAAATAAAATAATATTAATATTTAAAAATAATATTGAGCCAGGTTTTGAGTAAACTCGATATCCAACCTGACTTGATTTATATGCACACACATACTTATATATCGAACACATAACATACATGCGCCTGCATGCACCATCATGCTCAAATACAAATACATTTATAATGAATTTATTACATACATACATATACGTAAGCATGTGCACATGTGCAAACACATACAAACCCATATATATATATATATATATATATATATATATATATATATAATAAATATGTTACATACACATACATATGCACAAACCCAATATTTTTTTAAAATTTTTGAGTAAATAAAGAATTCAAATAAGTTTTTTAAATTTTTTAATTTTAAAAATATGTTTTAAACAATAATTTTGTGAAACCGTTCTAAAGACATAAAAACAAATAATAGAATCAAACAAACCCAGTTTTTGGTTAGGCAAGAGGATAAAAATTTTGTCAACTTCCTTATTTTCAAGGAAATAAAAGGCCTCTAATACAAAATCGCAATAAATGATTTTGATATCTTCAATGAATGTTTTAGATTTTCCTCCCCACTGGCAATGTGATACATAATTAACTTTTTAAAACATTTGCGAAATCTTGATTTTTAGGGGAATTCATGTAACCTGATCATGGGTTGCTTTTAATATAAAATTTTAACTCCTATATAATGATTATGGATATATTATGTAGTAAATATTTTTCTTTACTTCCTTTTATTTGCTGCCTAAAAAAATTTCTTTAATTACCTTTAAATATAATGATAAGGTCTATTGAAGGGCTAGTAAAGACGAGTATATGTCAAGAAAATTTGAATTTATATAATATAAGTGACAAAGACGCTCTTTTTGTGTCACTTTTGCCAAGTGATCCAACTTGTGTTCGCTTATATAACATAATTAATCATAAAGCAATTTAAAAATTATATGATATTGAATCCATACTAAAAGTTGCATTAATGACGTCATATTAGTGTTATAAAAAATTCACTACACAAAAAACTTGATTATTTGAGCACAAATTTTAAAATTGGTAAAATCTTACACTTGAAAATATTGCTTGTTAATAACACACTGATGTAGCAAATAATGGTGGTGTGCTAGGTCAATCAAATTATGATAGAGAGAATTGTCACATAATTTGATTAAGATTTCATGACTCTTGGTCATAATTAAATTAGACTAGCACACCACCTCATTTCCCATAGAAATATGTTATTACTTTCTAATATTTTCTTATACTTTCAATATTCTTTCTGATTATATATATATATATATATATATATGTATACATATAATTAGCTTCCTTATTTGTGAGTCATGTGTATTTTGCCTTTAAAGACATGCACAATTGCATTGCTAGTACCTAGGACTTTATTTGTTCATTTGGTAATGTATCTTTTTTTGTTATTATCATAATTAAAAAATCTATTCCCCCTTGGTAGCCTTATAGGTTTTAAGTGACAAAAAATCGAGAACATCTAATCTGTGTGCCGCATTATGCTCATCGTGTATGCGTTTTGAACAAGTGGCAGCAATAGTCAATGTGGTAGTTAGTGACTTCATTGGTAAAGCATCTTAGACGAAGAGGGCTAGTCTATGCTCTTTCAATGGTGGCATTTCGCTCATGCCTTCACTAAATAGCGCAAGCAATTGTAGGTAGCTCAATAGCAATGAGGTAAGCACCAATTTTATTGTGTTTTTTAGTCATGACTTGTTCTTGGAAAATGAAAAATATCATGCTGGTTTTAGGGATTTTGATCCTTATGACTATATTGAGTCGCTTTTGAACTTTTAAAATGCCTTATCTCTTACAGAATCTAGCGACCCTTTTAAGGGTTTGATCGATTTTGACTATCAATGATTTGTGAATCAATTTGAAATGGATCACAAAATCAAAACCCTCGGTGATAAGATTTCATGAATCAACATATTTGATTGAACAAATTTGACGAAAGCTAATTATAATGCGATACTCAGAGAGGATGAATCTTTTAGTTTGGCTTCCATTGATTGTTTTCTTGCATTTGAAAAGGATGTGAATGAAATGCTTGTTTGTCTTTTTATAATTTAATAAACTAATGGTATTCAAAACTTTGCTGAAGAACCTTTCTTTGGTAGGAGTAGTTCCTTTAAACTGATAAGATTTATCAGATATTTTATCCTCAAAAGATTTGTACAATTATGCTACTTCATTAGATGTGTATAATCTTAGAATTTTTTTACTACATGATAGATTCCTTCTTTATATTGTTTTGAAAATTGAAATTGATTTTGTTTATTTATGTTTAGGAAAGCTTTATGAGTGCTTAATTGAATAAGTAGAGTCAACATTAGCAAGGATTGCAACATTGGGTTAAGAGGTTAGATATTTGGTCTCTACTAGGTGAGTGGATCCTCATTCAAATTGTGAATACCCAGTGATTGAAATTGAAAGTCATTCATCATATAAGAAGCATCTGCAAAATTGTTGTAGCTGTTATTGATAACACCATTATGCAAGAATCTGAGCAATCTCAACTAGAGAACTTTAAGAGTGCATCAAAATTATTGGACGATGAGGTTAGTTATATCTCCTTCCAATAAATGTTATGGTTATATGATGTTATCTCTTGACTTTAAGGACTACACATGTCATTGTTGTTAATTTGATTTGCTAGATCAGGAGGCAGTTCCCAAATTTAAATCATATTAGGATGTTTTAAGACCATTAATTATAACTCAACATATATGGCCTATTTATTAGTTAAAACGTTATTAAGTGAAAAAAATCTACATGAAAAAAGATAATATCACCTTATTTTGCTTATTGGTGATCGTTATCATGTGACTTAACATTGTTATGGCTAGAATTGTGTTAAACTTTTTGTTTTCTAACCTAGAGTTGAGATTAATATTTGCTTGCTACTATAACTTTGTGTATAAAGAAAGTTAGCATGAGTTGTTAAGAATGCAATAAAACTATACTTCCAATTGAAAGTTAATGGGTTTTCACTTTTCTATGTTTGGTAGATTACTAGTACATCAAAATAAATTTTGATAATTGGTTAACTCTAAATTTGTCTGATAAAATTCCCTTTTTATTAAATCCATCTCTTATTTAGTTAAGGCAGAATTTGAGTGTTTCTATTCTTGTGAAAAATACACATTTATCTAAATAAAAAAGATATATTGCAATAAAACAGAACAAAAAGTTGTTTTAACAATACCTCTCCCCACAATTGTCCATTGAACTTTGAGTTTCATTTTTGTCTACCTAAAATAGCTACAAGATGTGAATGCCCTTCTAAGAGAAAATCTTTGAGCACTAGCTTTACTTTTTCATAGTTAGAAGATTATGTTGCAAGAAGCTTAGCATTAGAGGCATTGACATATTTTTCAATCTTAAATGGTGTGAAGAAAGGATTAGTGGTGGTTTAGGTTTGGAGGGTTTGTGTCTTAGCCCCTTGAGAGAGAGTTGGGAAGAAATGGATTAAAAGAAAAAAAAAAAGGTGGTAATTGGTGAAATGACAAAGTGAGGATAAACAAAATGGAATGGGAGCTTGATGAAACTATTGCAAAAATCAATTAAAATGGAGAGATATTGTTGAACCTTCCTCTTGTTATATTTTATTTCAATATTTCTTTTTCTATTTAGATAAATATTTATTTTTTTGCCATCTTGCTATTGAATAACAAGAATAAAGGTGCTTGGACTCCACATTAGTTGAAAAGTGTATGGATTTCTTTAGAAAGGAATTTCATGAGATAAATTTTAGAAAAAGGCCATTTTGAAATGCTTCAAATTTAAAGGACTAATTTAAAACAATAAAAAAAAAAGTATAGGACTAAAATTCTATTTTATCCTAAAATTATAGCAAAGAAGATTAGAAGCCTTCAAGTGCCTTGACAATATATAACATGGATATATGTACAAGATTAATAAAGTAATAAAAAAGGAAGCGAACCACTAAATCTTGTAGTATCACAAGATACAGGGGACAATAAATCCAACCAAAATAAAGAATGAAACAAACATAAATAAAACAAATTTCAATCAATTCCATGAATCATGGGATTGATCTTAATCTTTGACACTACCATCCCAATAAGGTCTTAATAATACATTAATTTCCCATCTATTACTTCTCACTATACATGGAGCCTTATAATTCCACCATCAACATACATTTTGAAGCATACTATTATTATGCTAGAATCATTACTCTACTGTAACTTAAGCTCAAATAAGTCTTATTGACCATTAGATGCCTTGGCCTTTTAGCCTATAAAGAAGGTTAAGACTATGACCTAACTTAAATACTTGGTTAAAGTTCTTTGCTCTCGCTTTACCAAGTTGCTCTAAACACTGTGGATCCATCTACTTATTTTGCAAGTAAAACCCTATTATTCTTATCTCACCTAGAAATAGACAAGATGTGATGGTTCAGTTTCTCAATGGATTGCTCATATAGTATGCCTTTTTTTTTTTGGGATAATAGTCTATTTTGTAAAGTAAAGTATCATAGTTTTGTATAGGTAGAGAATGGAATTGCTAGAAAAATTAACAGTTGGTAAAGTATAGACATGCATTTTTCAATCAAACAAAGATGTAAGACATTAGTAATTTCCTGTACCAAAAAATGCTCCAAGCCACAAACATGGCCAGTGCTATCACAGATGAGTCATAATGTAACCAAGTGAACTAGATCTACTTTGATGTTAGCTTTTTTCTTCATTATATTGAAAATTTCACTTCCTAGCCTAATATACCTAAGCATATATTTATTTACCTTAAACTTTTTAGCATTTGGTATTTTTTCAAAGCTTCACATTGGTAGGAAAGAAGTAAAGGGGTTCTTAGTGTCCCTATAAATAGGCTCTTTCAATTTTTTTTAGGCATCACAATAAGCCAAGCCTTAGGTTTAAGTAGAAAGGTGTCATATGGGTTTTGGAATTTTGTGAGTAAGAGAGAGTTAGGAATTTTGTTAATTTATTAATGAGTAAAACACTATTTTGGTAGGAGCATGTCTGGGATGTGGTATGATGGACTCACACTTGAAGAAGAGATTGTTATAGTCAATTATGAGTAAGAGTCGAAAGCACCCATCTTGGGTAAAATTAGACTTAAAGAGGAATATGTAAGTAGAAAGGAGTCATAAATTTAATGCCTTAAGGTTTTAAGTTAAGATGTATTATCAAGTCAATGAGTGAATTCCTTTTTCAAGTTCAATAAAGAAAGCTTGTTGAAGAAGATCTCTCCCCAATGTTGCAAGTTCTTCAAGCCCTCCAATAAAAAGTTGTATTAGGGTTAGGCTTGATAGAGATGAGTGTGAAGATAGTAGCCTAAGCCCAAAATGGGTCACTTGTTAGCTGTAAAGATTGAGAGGCACACACTCAGGTGAAAAGGAGTGGTAAGCTATGGTAATAATTTAATATGGTAAGTATTCCTGCTTGTCATGTGAATGACCCAAGTTTGATCCTTGACAACAGTGTCAAGAACTTGTTATGCTATGAAAGCATAAATAAGTATATATATTGCATAAGTAATATAATGATAAGTAAACTATCACTCACATGAAGATTTAGTGCAAAGCTAATTAGTAAGCATAAAAATAAACACCCTAATCTAAATTAGGCCAAAAATAAATCATAATCAAAGGAAAACTAAACTAAAAAATAGATAATAACACATGAAGTTAGAATTTTATACTAATTTTAAAAGTAAGATGCCTAGGATTATAACCCCCTAACATTTTATAGAAATCCAACATACTCTCTTTAATATCATGCTTAATGGTATAATTTACTAGTTTATGACTCTTAATTACCTATAAGCATATTTCCATTATACCAATCTATAATTACTTATACAATTGATTATGAGAATTAATAAAGAACAAATCCTAATATGACTATGGAAGGTCAGTAAGTATATTCTTTTCTTATAAGTAAATCAATCCATTTAACATTGCAAGCTTCATAAACTCACACTACCTAATCCAGGGTTTTGCCCTAAATTCACTTTCTCAGGTTTATTTAAGTTACCCAAATCATCTAATGATTCCCATACATTTAGATGCACTGAGACTAAGAGTGAGCAAACAAATCATATCATTAATTGCAAGTAAAGAGTGTAAAGAGTCTTACAACTTATTAGAGTTCATTATAATACCAAGTCAACAAGTTTAGCTTATAATGACAAGAATAAACAACTTGTAAAACAAATCATCATCCACATGGGTGAAAAAATACAGGGAAAACCATAAAAGATAGAATTGATTGAATCAATGAATCTTCTTCAAACCTAAGCTTCCCTCTTACCTTTGGAGCTCTTTAGAACTAACCCTTTTAATCTCCAATATGACTTAGAATGACAGCCTGCCTTCAAAACCCTCAAATTCCCCTTATATACTAGCAAAAATAAAATTACAAAGCACATTCATTTTGCTAAATACTGATGTTGTTCTGTGACTATGCCTCAGCTGGTCATGACACCATTTTGTTATGACCATACCTTATTTTTTTTTATTTTTGATGCCATGACAAGATGAGTGCTAGTCATGGTGCCAGATGTGGCAAAATGGCTTCAAACAATATTTTTACATGTCTTAGATCTAGATTTTCATTGGTCTAACTTCAAGACACCTTTGTCTTATGTTTCTTTGCATTGAAACCTTACAAAAATACATGAAATTGACTATTACAAATTATTAAAACCGAAACTTAACACTTAAACTACATAAAAGCATAACTAAATCTATTAACTAATCTTAATTGAAATTGGAGCTAAAACACAAACCTTTATTCTATACAACCAAAACAAAATTTACTTAATTCCTAAATACATGACAATATAATTAAATTATTGAGAAATTAACAGTACTCGGTCATGAAGAGGTACCGTGGGCTATGGTAAGATACTCCCTTTTCAAGTATAATAAACAAGATCAGTTGAAAATGATCTTCTCTCAATGTTGCAAGCTCCCCAACCCCTGACTTAACAATTATAGAGCTAATTGTTTTGGTTGTGCTATATACCCTTCCAATAAGTGAATTGGCTTTTTTTTTTTTTTTTTTTTTTCAATTCTTTTAAAGCAAATTGCATATTTTGAAGCTAATGTGTATATTCTTGATAGCCCGATCTTGTCCCTTGTAATCATAGAAACCAATAAAAGCTATGGGCTATCAATCTACGAAACCAAGATCATTGGGGCTTGACATATCTAATGATAATAGCAAATATAAGGAGCAAGAGAGTAAAATAACTGAATCTCTTGCACAATTTTTAAAAACTGAGTCAGTGTAGGTCTTATATCAGTTTCACATAGTTTACTCACAATTTAATTAAAGCTAAACCCAGTTTAATAGTACAAGGTATCTAATATTTGAACCCCAAATTGTGATGCATCCCCAGTTGTTGCTGAGATCTTATTTTGCCTTTAACAAGAAGAAATTGATCTGATTACTCAAAATTGAACAATGGAAAAGAAACTGGGTCAATTATAATTTCTCAAACCCTTGGTGTTTTGCAATTTGCATCAAGGAGTTCTTTATGTGGATTGTTATTTAAAGAGGAATTCTATTAATTTCTATGGAAACTCTACAAAGACACTAAAGAAATATCTCTAATTGTGGATGGTGCATTGAAATATTACTATTTTGACGCACGATGAAGAAAAACAGGGAATATAAATGAGATAGAGCACAATCACCCCGTTGTGCCTGAGTTATATAACAAAGCCATATATCTTTTGGCCCGCAAAATTGCTTGTGGTGGACGATCAAGTGTTTCAGTTGCAAGCATCACTTGGATAACTGGCTTAACCTGGGTTCTTTAACTTTTCTTCCAGTCATGGCCTCTGGTAGAATTTTTTTCATGGTTTTGAAGCCTATGAGTATGCTTCTACATAGAACTCAGAGAGCATATAAGTGTTTGGAATAAATCTGCCGTGCAGTTTGAACTATTTTGAATGATCACAGTCAAATTTGCTTGTACTATTTTTCAATCCAGATAACTTGGATCCTCCATTGAAACTCTTTACATCCTCTTTTCCCCTATTGCCTATCTCTTCCCCCCTCTTAGCATCCATTTTCTTCAATTTCAACTTTCAAATGTTTATTAACATTACTGATTAGGGTGATAGCTGTATAACATGCGTCAGATATAACAGGATAATGTTTTATTATTTCTTGTTCCATGATGATTTTTTTTTTTTTATTGCTATTTGCAAACAGGTTAGAGTTTGTGATACCTGTGGAGATGTTGGGCACGAGCATTTACTTGTACTTTGTAACAAGTGTCCTGATGGGGCAGCACACACGTAAATATTTATATCTTTTGCATCCTTTTTATTTCTAGTTTCTGAATTTTATGATATGCATGTCTGTAAAGGTTTTTTTTTTTTTTTTTTCTTTTCATGTTTTCTGAGGAAGTGAAATGTTTGGTGTTTTATATCTGATTTATCAACCAGTTACTGTATGCGTGTTATGCTGGACAAACTTCCCGAAGGTGGCTGCACGTGTGAAGAGTGCATGCTGGGGATAGACACTAAGAAAGCAGTGCAAGATGAAGAGGCTGCTACAATATCAAAAGGACATGAAGAGTGCCAAAAATCTGAAAGTAGTTCTAAATTGACAAGTAGATCATCTGTTGGGAGAAGTGGAACGAATAGTGTAAGTTGTGCATCTCAGTTATCAGCTAAAAGACATGCAGCTCCACTGAAAGTTCAGTATGAGAAAAGATCAAAGGTGGTTGGGAAGAATGCTGTACCCACAAAATCATCTAAACCTGGTGAAAAGTCTCTACCTCATACAGACATCTCAAGTAAGAACTTAAAGGGGAAGATGAAATCAGCCGAAGGTGTCACTTCGATGCCCCAGTGTTCTAGCAATTCTCAGGAGAGGAAGGTACCTTATGCTTGTGGTGATAACAGAAATGTGGGCATCTTAGAAACCGAGTCAGATAAAAATACTAAGGCTCCGGAAACATCAGTCATATCACCCAAAATATTCAAAAAATGCAAATCAAAAACTTTGCAGAAGGAAAGATTAGAGTCTACCCAAAGTGTTACTTCTTTGAAGCAATCTTCCTATGGCACTCAGGGAAAAGCAGAGTCATCCTCCATTATAGGTGGTAAGTCACTAAAACTGGGCTTACTAAAAAGGACATCACAGGATAAATGTAAGTCACGTATATGAGGTGCATGATTTACTGTTTTGATTAATTCATTGAGAAAAAAACTATTAAATGTGGAAATTGTCTTTGCAGGCCCTCCATTGAAGTCAAGACCTTCCAATGCTGTGGATTTGAAATTGAAAGGAAAAATGGCAGAGGGTAGTCTTCTGCAAAAGCATAAGGATGCATTAAGTGGAGCTTATAATGATCATCTGAAGGGTAAAGATTCAAGAGTAGCGTCCAATTCTCCATCACTTGATAATGTTAGCTCAAATAAATCAAATGTAACTGATTCGAAGGTTCTCTTAGCAAGTGCTTCTCCTCCTAAGGCCTCATTCAAATCAAGCTGTGCAAAAGAAAGAAAGACGTCTAAGAGGAATGCTACGGATTCTGAGATTCTCCATGCAAGTGCTTCTCGCTCAAAGGCCCTGAACAAATTAAGCTGTGCAAAAGAGTTGAAGATAGCTAAAAGGAATGAAACATCACATTTGCATATTCCTGCTGTGAGCGTACCTGCTTCTGATTCTGGTGTCATATCTGTAGAAGGAGGTAAAGAAACCGAGTCAGGTGAAAAAACTTCTCTTTCAGGTTCCAACTGTTATAAACTTAATGCTCTTCAAAGTTGTGGACAATTGGATTCTAAATCAAAATCCAGCTGCGGAATCACTCATAAAGACCTGAATTGTGCAAATGAAGAGCACAGAAATTCAAGCCGGCAAGTTGAGAGCCTTGAGGAAGTAGCTACACCAATGGAAAAACATAAATATTACATTGATCTTCCTGGGGATAAAATTTCAACTGGGACAAGCCCGGTCCCTTACATGGCAGCAATTCCTTCTCATAAAGACCTAAATTGTGCAAATAAAGAGAAGAGAAATTCAAACCAGATAGTTGAGAGCCTCGAAGAAGTTGGTGTACCTACGAACATATGCGCTGGTCATGCTGGGGGTGACATTTCATCTGGGACACACTTGGTCCCTTACATGGCAGCAATTCTTTCTCAAAAAGATCTTAATGGTGAGAGAAATTTAATCCAGATAGCTGAGAGCCCCGAGGAAGCTGCTTTACCTATGGAAAAAGATAAATCATGCACTGATCTTGTTATGGATGAAATTTCATCTGAGACAAACTTAGTCTCATACCTGGCAACAATTCTTTCTCAAGATTTTATCGTTCCAAAGCCTGACTATATATGGCTGTATTACTCCTTTTCTCTTACTTCAGTTTAACTATTCAATTTTTTAAAATTAAAATGTCTGGCATTGAGATTTCTCGTGTGCATCTTTAAACGCATATGGTTCCTGCAGAGGAAAATTTCTCATCCACGGTAGTGCGAGGGTTGCAAGTTGTTGTGATGGGGTTCAAGCACACTTGTCTACTCATGCATCACCTAAAGTTCTTGAAGTGGTGGACAAGCTTCCTGAGATGATTACGCTAGAGGAATTACCTCGCTTGAGGATGTGGCCGTCTCAATTTATTGAAAGTCAAGCCACAGAAGAAAATATAGCTCTCTACTTTTTTGCAGCAGATCTTAATAGGTTTGCTTAGGTGTTTCCTTTTGTAATTGACTTGCTCTTATTTTTATTGTCTTCTTATACATACCCTCTTTTGCAGCTATACAACACATTACGCAAAATTGTTGGAACACATGACCAAGAATGATTTAGCCCTGAAAGGAAACCTGGATGGAATTGAATTGCTAATTTTTCCATCCAATGTTCTGCCTGAAAAGTCCCAGCGTATGAAATGACCTTTGCTCATCTATACTCAATTTGTGGCTATATGAACATTTTATGGTTACATTGGTCTTAATTTCCCCTTGCCACTTATTTATGGTTGACAGGTTGGAATCAATTGCTGTTCTTGTGGGGTGTATTCAGAGGAAGAAAGGTTATTAACTCAACCAGCGAACAGATGACAAATCCTCAGGAGGTACGGACCTGTGCGAAATTGCTCTGTTTTCTATATTTAAGCTACCAAGGTTTGATACATATCTCTCTTTTCCAAAACTAGGTGACGAAATTTCTCTGATATTTTTCAAATTTTAGTTGGATATGCCTTCAACATCTTGCATCCTCTCTACATTTGTCTATATTCCATTGGGAGACATAATAATGTTGTCCTATTATTGAAATTGCATCCACAGTCAACTTGTCAAAGTTTGTTGAACCTTGAATGAAATATTGCCCTACTTCTACAGTTATAAATAAAGTAATTTGGCATAATTTGAGCATGCAATGTAATCAGTGCTAATGCATAGTTACTTTCTCGCAGCAAGAAAATAGAGATTGTGGGAGAAAGGTGACATTCGATCTCAATGCTTATCCTCAAGATGAAGAAGAGGACATAGCAACAGATGATGAAGGTGGCAAGTATGCGAGTAGCAACAACAATGGCATCGGTGAATTTTGTGAATTTGACAATACAGTTATAAACTCAACCGAAGAGAGAATTCTGCTTAATGGATATGAGTACAGTTCTGGTTTGCCTGATCCAAGGCAAGAAGTTGAAGAAGGAGGGAATAGGTCAGTATTTAAGGCTGCGGATCTTGGTCTTAAACTTTGGCCTAAACGTGCAACGCCAAATGATGACATTGTGGAGAGTACAACTAGCCCGGAGCTGCAAGGCAAGACACTGATGGATGAAAGCAATGATAATAATAATGCTGACAATGGTGAGGCATTAGGATGTTCATGCCATAAGCAGGATTTAGAGCTACTTGAGAGGCAAGCCGTGGAAATTCTGGTTTCCTTTTCCAAAGGCTGTAGAAAAGTTTAGCTTTCAAATAGTGTGTTGGGTATAGACTTCTTGACTTTTAGTTACCCTTTAGAACTTCGGATCTGTTTTATTAATAATGTCGTCGAATTTCTTTCGTTATTGGTTATATGTTTGTTGCTGCAAGATGATGTATGACGGGAACTTTGTTACCTTGGAAGATTTGTCTCTTTTCTTGTTTTGGTCCAACTTCTACTGTTACTATATGTTGTTAAATGGCCATGCAAGAACATTTGTGACTTGAATTATACAGCCTAAGCTCTGCAGTTACATAAAATCCACAAAAAAAAAAAAAATTTATCTATTTTCAAATGAATGTTAATATTATAATAATGATAAGTAAGGTTAAATCTATAGAGATTAACATTTCCAACTATTAAAAACAACAAAGAATAACGTACAAAAGAATGAAAAAGAGGGAGTTTATCAAATTAAATCAAAACTAATAACAACTAAAACAAAAAAATTAAATAAGTAAATTCAGAATAAGAAATTTATATTTGAAATAAATTAAAAAGAAGGAAACTTCAATAAGAAATGAACTTCTAACTAAATGAGATATTGTATGATTTTTTTTCAATTGATTCTAGGCATGGGTATAGTTCCAGATAAAATCCTCTTTTTTCTTAATAAATAGCTATGATTTCCAAAAGTGTTTCGTCAATAAAAGTGCTTTATTAACCTAAGGTTTCTTATGTGTGTTGGTTAAGAAGCACTCTCTGACTAACATCTAATTGATCAATAACTCTAAGTACACACTTAAAATTTAATTGACCAACTACTTTAAAAATGAAAAGCTACACTTTTTAACCTACTAAAGCATGAATCATGTTTAGTAAATGAAATAGTGAAAATGACCTCACAACATTAAAGAAATTATACAAAATCTCATAATTAGAATATAAAGTTTAGTTGTCCATAATCATCAACATCCAAAATTCATTCTAAAACTTCATTTACATAGCTAAAATTTGAGTTTTCTCTCATTAAGTTTAGAAGAGAGAGGAGAGAGGAAAAATAAGAAGAAGAAAAACATAGATATAAAAGTGTGTCTATAAAAGAAAAAAAAAATGACCTAAAAACTATAATCCTTCCATGTCCTTCAATTTCTACTAATTTTCTTAATCAAAATGTGGAAATTCCTCTCTCAAAAACTATTCTAGAAGCTCACAAACTCTTTGTTACGTTTTCTAACAACTAAGAGAAAAAAATCTATGAGAAGAAATGAGCTATGCATTTTTTATTTTTAAATCTGTATTTTTAGCTAATCCAACTCAACAATAGTAAAAGTCTTGTCATTGTCTTATTTTGATCTAAATTTCAACAATTTCAATAATTTTACCTTTTTAATATGAAAATAATCAAAATAACTATAAATAGCTTAATTTCCTAAAAACACACTAAAAATAGAATCAAAATGAGATTAAAAACATGTCAAAATTACACCCTAACAATGATTCATCACTTTATCTTCTAAAAGAGAGGCAAAAAATGTCCTTTTTAATTGCAAAAGTTGATGTAACCGTTAATTTAGTTCTCTATGTTCATTTTGCGTTAACTTTGTCCTATATGTTTATTAAAATTTTTAATGACGTCATTTTATATGAACTACATGAATTAGACGAAAATTGATAACAAGTGAACTGACAATCGACGAATTAAAATAGACTATACATTGAATATCAGACTATCTAATCTCATAATTGTAACCTCAGTCTCATTATTCTAGGAACCAAAAAAAAAAAAAAAGAGCTACATCGTTCTAGAAATGATTGTATGTTGGAAGTACATAATTTACATTAGTATGCGATAATGATTGTTAATTTACGTATAACGACATATTATTAATTTAATTGACCACGTTAACAGTTAGAGCAATATGAAGAATTTTAATAAATATATAAAACGAAATTAATATTTATAATGGTGACAATGATTACAGACTATTGAGATAAAATGATACTTTAGTAAAGTTAATTAACTTTATTTAACAAAATTCTGCAAATATAAACTGCATCATGGACCAAAAAATTGAGCCAAATTAAATTTTACATCGTCATTATTATTTTTTAGGTGTTTGTATTTGTTCTGTTGCAGAGAAGAACTGCATTGTCAATGGCCAAAAAATATTTTATTAATTAAAATTTAGGGTAGAACTTATGTAGCTATAAAACCATGGCCATAGATTTTCTTCAATTGAGTGAGCAGTTCAAATTTAATGCGTGACATAATGTATTCATCTGACAGAAAATAAATTTAAAGATGGAGATGATATAAAATGGAGGGGTGAATGATGATATAAAATGGAGGGGTGAATGGTAGACAATCTAAACCCACAAAACCATTCTTTTCTTCTTGTTTTTTTTTTTTTTTTGCCCCCTTTCATTCCTTCAAATTTTCTTAGTAGTTTTTGATTTTTTTAAATAACTTTTGATATTAAACTACTCTAATAAGTCAATAGAAATTTTGTTTCCCATGCATTAATTAATATCCATGCACAAGGCTGCTACTGTGCTAGTCCTTTTCAAGTATATCTCAACCTGAAATCAAATCAACGGTCACGATCATCCACACGACCCTTCCGACGTACGATGAATCATTTGCCTTCGTCGTCTTCGTCATCCTTCCCTCATTCCTATGCCATTTCATTACTACTCGAGCCATTCCCCTTCTTTAATGCAACTTATTACACTTCTGTGTCGTTGCCGTGATCTCTATGCCATTCTATCCGTTGCTTCGCTGTTCAATGTCTGCTCTCTCTCTCTCTCTCTCAGTCTTGGACTCCTTACTTCTTTCTCGCACATTTGACTAGTCTCTGAGTTCGATTCTCTTTTCATATTTCTCATTTTCGCTTTCTCTTTGGAATCGATGCTCTGAATGCTTACCAATGTAGGTTCTTCAGCATTTCCAAGGTAGGAGGAATGTGCGTTTTTTTAGTTATTTTTTAAATTTCTGTTGGAGTCTTCTGAAAATATAAATTTAAAATCCATTCTGTTTGGTACAACTCGGATTCTTTAGTCCGTCTTTGATTTGAAACGATTAGTGTCTTGGTTTGTTGTTCGGGTTCATGTTTGGCGTTTTGAAATATTCGTCCAGGAATGCACTATATTATTCGCGCTGATTTTTTAAGTTCCTTCTCCTTTGATTTGCAATGATCTTCTGAGTGTCTTAGGGTCTCATTTGTAGGAATAGTATTTTTGCCTTATGCTTTAATTCTTGTGAAAATGAAAGTTAAATATTAAATCAAGCTTCGCGAAGGTGCCTCAACAGACAAATTTTCTTGGGCTAGTTACTTACTTGAGCTGTGGCTAAAGGAACTGATGAACAAACATGCCGAGCCTTACAGCTTCAACTGCCAATAAGACTACGACTCTTACGGTTAGTTTCTCTGTTTAGACAAACAGCTAAAAACTGCATTGCATTATTCTTAGCATGCCCTCTTGTTTGACACATTCTGCTAAACTATTACCTCAGGTCGCCGTGAAATGTAGGCCAATAACTGAGAGAGACCATGGCCGTAACATTGTCAAAGTGTTTGACAATAAGGTTCGTGGTGGCTTCTGATTTTTTTTTTTTTTTTAAGTTCAGCTTAATATATGGTTGGAGTTGAAGTGAATTCAGTTGGTAAAATTGAATTTATTGTTAATATTTCTGTTGATTATTTCATTTGTAGGATGTGCTTGTATTGGACCCTGAACTATCAAAGGATTATCTTGATCGCATACAGAATCGAACTAAAGAGAAGAGATATTGCTTTGATTATGCATTTGGTCCTTATTGTACCAATTCTGTATGTTGTCACTTGTTATTACATTAGTTCTAGATACTTTTTAGTTCTTTATGATTTATTCAGGCTATTCTACATAATCATTTATATCAACCTGGGTTTATGAGATGTGTTCATTCATCTTATGATAGATTTATTTGTTGGTTTGAACAGAAATTTTGCAGTGGCCTTGCATTTGTAACGAACAAAGTATTATCTGTCTGACTAGGCTTTGTTGTCCAGGATGTATACATGCAAAGTGTTTCCTCTGTAATATCTGGGGTGGTACAAGGACTCAATGCAACAGTATTTGCTTATGGATCAACTGGAAGGTAGTAAAGAGAATACTAACATTTCCTTTTTCTAAACCTAAAATCTCAAGATTGAGGTGGCCATCAGCTTATATTTAATACAAAAAACAAACCCTACAGAGCGTGGATATAAGTCTTTAGTAAATACGTATTACATCTTAACTTTTTCATAGAAAAATGGGAGCTCTACATTTTCTAAGTATTCTATTGACCTCTGGCTAAAGTTATTGGAGGTTGAACCTACACGATCATATTGATTGAGACATTGCATGTTTAGGCATTTAACTTAACATGTGATGTAATAATATGAGAATAAATTTATATGAATTTGGGTTCATGCTGTTTTTTCTGCTATACTATTGTGATTTCCTTCGCTACTAACAAAATCAGTTTCACATTGCAGTGGTAAAACATATACGATGGTGGGAACCCAAGATGATCCTGGACTTATGGTTCTGAGTTTGCATACCATATTTGATCTCATTAATAAGGACAGGAGCTCTGATGAATTTGAAGTTACATGCTCCTACCTTGAAGTTTACAATGAAGTAGACACTTGTGTTCACTAAGAAAACTTAATAACTTATTGTGTTTTATTTTGGAATTTACTAACTTAGATATCATGAAAATAGGTTATTTATGATTTGCTTGAAAGATCATCTGGTCACTTGGAACTTAGGGAGGATCCAGCAAAAGGAATAATTGTTGCTGGGCTGAGATGCATTAAGGTACTTTTTTCTTCTTGTATCATCTATGTGATAGAGAATTTATCCACATGTTACTTGAATAGGATGTAAACCTTAAAATTACAATCGGCATCTGGCTGGTATGACAGCTTCTGATTCTTTTAATGGGTTAAGTGAGTAAGTTATGGTGTGCATTAAGCATTGAATATTCTGGGCTTTTATTTATAATTGCTTAGTTAGACACAGTTGACAGTTGACAGTTGACAGTTTTTGGAATGAGGTTCAGAGTACGTAGGCTTAGTAGTCCTTAAGATGTGATGATGCTGTCATTCCACATTTATGTATTATTTTATTGTTATTGTTAGGGCACAAGCTTGCAATGGAATTATAATTATGTGAGATGCTTTATGAATGATCACAGTTAAGAGTGAACCTAGCTAGGAAGTAAAATTTATGGTGCTGTAAAACTAGGATGATTTCTGATGGTTATCAGAGTTTAGGTTACCTTTTGTCTTATCTCAGCCTTTACTAATTAAAATGGACAACCTAGTTATGTGTTTTTCCTTCTAATTTCAAAAATTGATGGAATGGAACTTTTGTATGAACTATCAGTCTGCTGGTGATTGAAAATTCAGTCATCAGATCTTGGATGCTCCTTGATTATTAGACTGATGAAGAGACATTGTTCAATTTTCTCATGGAGTTTTGTTGGTGAAACATTTGATTGAAATTTAAGGGCTCATTATTTCTCTATTCTCGGTTCATAAGTCATCAATTTCATGAAATTACTTAATTCTGGAAAATATCTATGTAAGGTCATCTCCACTAAAGTTTAATTTTGGATTATGCATTTTTAGAACGATGGCTGACTGCAGAATTACTATATTCTGCAAGTGTAAATATTTTAAGTTTTCTGAGTTCTCTGTAGCTCCATTCTTTATTTTGCTGTCCTTATCAAATGCATTTGAAGTGCATGCTCTGAATTCTTAGCCCCTCAATATTTGTGCCCTGAGATCAGGTTCAGACAGCTGATAAAATTCTTGAACTGTTGAACTTGGGAAATAGTCGACGAAAGACTGAAAGCACAGACGCTAATGCAACTTCATCTAGGTGAATATTTATTTTCTACTAGTAATTGATTATACTTCTTGGTCCTCATATGGGAAAAATGTGAGTTTTCACATTGTTACAGTATACTTGAGTCTAGCAATGGAAATGCAAAAGCAAATTATTATTATTGAGGAAATAACTTTCAAATATTTTTCCCTGTTTCTGCTCTGCATCTTCTGATTCAGCGCTTGCTTTTTAAAAAGATTTGGTATACAACTAAGAGTGTGACTCCAGAAAATTGTTGTATATTCACTACAGAATTCATCACTTCAGGCTTTCAGTATACCATTGTGGTCTATTATTGAAAAGAAAGATTGTATGCTGCCACTGATATGTTTCAAATGGTGTTATCAGGAGTTGGATCCTAGCACTTTGTCTTTGTTGTTTTATCTCAGAATGTGGTGTGATGTGTAACCAGATCGCATGCAGTTTTGGAGATTACTGTGAAAAGAAAACAGAGAAACAAACAACAAAATCAGATCATGTGCGGTAAGCTTGCACTTGTGGATCTTGCTGGCAGTGAAAGGGCTTGTGAAACTAACAGTGGAGGTCAAAAGCTAAGAGATGGAGCTAATATTAATCGTTCACTTCTTGCTTTGGCAAATTGCATAAATGCTCTGGGGAAACAACAAAAAAAGGGTCTTGCTTATGTACCTTATAGAAACAGGTAACGCTGGGAGTTGTTTTACCCAAGAGCTATGCCTTATATTGTATCTGATGTCTGTGTTCCTGTAGCAAGTTGACACGAATACTTAAAGATGGTCTTAGTGGAAATTCTCAAACTGTGATGATTGCTACAATATCATGTGCTGACTGTCAGTATAATCACACTGTGAATACCTTGAAATATGCTGACCGGGCAAAAGAAATAAAGACACATGTCCGGGTAATACTCACATTCAACTACTTGGTTATATTTAGCTTTAATTCTTGAGAACTTAGTTTATGTGCTTCATTCGCATGCACTTTTAGTCCTTAGTAATTTGTAGTTTCTTGTTGCTCACGTTGATTGTTACCTTTTATCACAACTCCTTATTATGCCTGATGGCATACAATGGAGAATGCTGATGTGGTTGTTCACTCACTTAAGTAATTTCTATGCTCCAGTTTGTGCTGTCTCTGTCCAAGTATTTTGCCTTTTATACTTTTCTAGCTTTCTTGCTTGGTTGAGGTTCTACGAAACTCATAGCAAGTGCTATATATTCTTTTCATGGTATTTTTCTGTCTATAAAATTGCTCTACATCATAACACCACTCATGGCAATTATTGTAGCTTACTTGTGTTTATCTTTATGATACTCCTTTTATTTGCAGAAAAACATTGGCACAATTGATACCCCTGTGTCTGACTACCAAAAAATGATTGATAGTCTTCAGGTATGTCGTAGATTGGAAATGGCTTTTTATTTCCTATTGGCATTGCAGCTTCTGTTGTTGGACCATAATTTGACAGATTTTGATTTACAGGTTGAAGTTTGCAGACTGAAAAAGGAATTAGCTGAGAAAGAATCACAGCTTAGTGTAAAGCCTGCAGATAAAGCTGCAGATGATGAGCTATCATGGTTGAATGTCTTGAGTCATAAAATTAGTGAAAATGTTCAAGAACGAATAAACTTGCAGAAGGCACTCTTTGAACTTGAGGAAACTAATCTTCATAATTGCATTGAGCTCCAACTTCTTGATGAATCTATCACAAATAAGCAGGTCTATCATCCTATTTCTTACTTTTGAACTATATCGTTTATATCATGCAGATTTTGGCCTATGCTTTTTGATTTACTCCAAGTTGCATCTGAAATTGATGTGTAGTATCTCATATGAACAAAAGTATTCGGCTTAATTCATTGTTCCAAGACACATTTTAGAATATAGTTGGTCTGAAATGGCAATTCTGGAATTTTGTTTAATGTAGGCTATTGAAAAGGATGGAGTTGTTGTTGAGGCTCTGAGAGCGAGACGGCAAGTCATTTTAGATAACATCCGTGACAATGATGAAGCTGGCATCAATTACCAAAATGTAATTTTTCTGGTGTACTGTAGAATACAACAATTTAAAATTTTAGCTTCTGATCTGTTTTCAACTCTTTTTCTAGGAAATTGAAGCAAATGAGAAACATCGATGCGAGCTCCAAGACATGATTGAAGAAGCTATTAGCAACAATGGCAATAAAACTTACTTGTGCATTCTTAGCCAGTATAGGCTTCTAGTAAGTTCATACCTATTGGGCCCTAGCGTACTATCTTGTAACTATAGAAGTTTCTGGACTCTATTCTTGTGTGCCCTTTATGCTGGAAAGATTAAAGTTCCAATTGGTATCTGATATGAAATGTTATACACTTTTGAAGTAGTCACCCTAAGCTAGAGATTAGATTTCTATCTTGTCTGTTTCTGTTGATATATTTGTGTTTAAAAAGTAAAATCTAGGGTGTGATTCGTCATAACAGAATATAATGATTACAAATGGCCATAACAAATGGCGGATTAAACACAGGTTACTTGTCTGGTTCCGATCATTTGTTATTCAAGCTAAACTCTCATTGCACTCATTTAGGTTATGGCCAATACTGAGCTTCAATTTGAAATGGCAATGAGAGATCAAGTTATTCACAACCAAAGGAAAGCTTTAAATGACTTGTGGAACTTGCTTATGGAATTAGGGCTTGATGAGAGTCAGGTTGTGGAACTTGTGGCTAAACAGGGATTAATGATTGAAAACTGGATGACATCCTGTTTGCATCTTTCTTGTCGGAAGCTGTCACCTAGTCTGGCTTGTTGCAGATATCCTCCAATTATATGCCATCTGCACAAGAGGCAGTGTTGTAGGTTATCTTCCATTAATCAGCACATTGAAGATCCAAGTTTAAAATCATTATGCAGGGATGACTGTGATTCATTTGTCTCTCCTTGCCAGGAGCACCATAGCTCCTACTCAGGGTCACACAGTAACTCCGCACCATCTGGTCTGGAGTTAGAGAAGAGTGTTGAGCATTCAATTCATCAAGGCTCTGGATCATGGTTGGGCAATTATGATATGAACCCTCGGGATTTGCATCATTCTTGTCCTGATATGAGAACTCATCTACATCACAGTGAAAAGTGCATACCATATTCTTCCCTTAGTATTGATTTTGGCAGGAAGTGTGAAGTATGCTTTCTCCAACATCTTTTGTAAATTTGTAGTTATGCCTTTTATGTTTTGTCCTGGAGCTGTTAAAGATGTAAGATCAGCTGTTATGGAGTCTGTTTTTCAGTTTTTTTTCCTTGTTCATAATTTGTACATGTTTATATACCCTAGCATCTAGCATTCTAGCATACTTTTATATGAACTGAATTGACCTTCTTACCATTATTTTGCCTTGAACAAGGAACTTTGTTACTGTTCTAACAGAATTGTCATAAAATTATTGGTAGTTTGAGTGACAGAGCATCTCTATGCATTACTCTGACCAAATTAAATTTGAAATGGTTGATTCTAGTTCTTTCAGGGAAGTATTTTGGTTATCTTTGAAGTGAATTATCTAGTTTGAGCTGCTGAGTTTTCACCTAATTGCTTTGACTTTTTGCTCATCTTCTCACACAGTTAGAATAGCTATACTGTGAAGCAGCACCTTTGTAGGAGTCCTCAATTTGGAATCTTCAGCAACCAAGATTTGTGTGAAAGACTGATGAGTTACGGTGGAAGAACTCGAGGTTCATCGACAGACAATCCTATTGATCAAGGCTTTGCCAGGCTGAGCTTCAAAAATGTTTCAGAGCCCTCGAATCTATAAATTTCCAGTTTTATTGTTGCATGCCCCATTTGCAGCTCCTGTAAGAACGTAACTTTGATTTTGTGAGTAGTAACGTTTAAATTTGATGATCACCCACCAATTTGTATAGTCCAACTGTGTTGTGAGCTTTTACCCTTCCCAGATGTGTACATATTTGAAGATACATTTAGTTGACTCTATTCATTTTAGCGAACGTAATGCTGCCAGGCGTGATTCTCTTGTAGGTGCCCAAAGTAGAAAAAACGAAAAACCATGGTGGCAGCTTTATTGGTTTTAGTTTTATAATGGCAGGTTGGAACTAGTCTTTCGTGCTCTAGTGGGATATTGAACCTGTAAGTATGTGGTAGACAACCAATTTTTGCGAGTCCATTATAACTTTTTACCTTGAACTTTTTCTGCATGGTTTCATCTTGTAACCAAAACACAGAGTTGCAGGAGGATTACTTGGACCTCGTATGGAGTGATTGAACTGTACAAAAATTTCAGTGTTCACTTACGCCAAAGGTTATACCCAACGGCGATATGAAAAAGAATTAGTGCTGTGAACAGTTACAACAATAAGGATTAGGCATGATCAGTTATTATTCGCACAATTATGATCCGTATTCCAGTAATTGAGCTGCATGAATAATAATGACTTTCGTGATTTTATGAAAAGAATCAGAATAAATTCGAGGTAAACAACGTAAAAATGTGAACGAGGTTAATGAAATTTATCAACAGACAAAAACATAATTTGAAGGGGTAGAAGAGACTCACTTAAGAAGAGCCTATTAAATAAAGAGGTAAGAATTTCATAATGCTAAAATCATATTTATTAAATTAAAAATATCCTAATGTCCTAAAAGATTGAAAATTACTTTCTTTTGAATACAATATAATTAAATTAAAAAGGAATATAGTTCCAAAGATGGGAACCAACATGAGCAATGAATGTTCTAGTTAACTTACGAGCTTTCATATTAGCTTGTTTCCTAATCCACTGACAACAACTATCATATCTATTAGTTAGAAGGGCCCTACAATCTTCAATAACAGCTCTAAATTCGGAGTCATCTGGTGAGTAGTTTATCAAAGCATTAACTACTAGAAGGGAATCCAAATAGATGATGCCTTTTGATGACAAATTGGAGCTTAGCCACTCTAGAGCCATCCTGAGAATAATGGCTTCCATAGTCGTTGCGTGCAGGTTACCTAGCTAACAGAGAGTGCATGAAGGAGACGACCTTCCTTGCTATGGATCACCATCCCCCTAACTAGAAATAAATTCTATGCTAAAGATCATTGCATCCACATAGTAAAAACAATCTGAGTTCTCGCTTGTCAGACTCTCTTGAGGAGTTATAGTGCTGCACTCAGATCCTACCAAACAATGCTTCTTCAAGTCTTAAGCATGCTGCCATTCATGGAGAATGTTGACAGCATCTTGAACTATTAGAGAATAAGGCTTCATATGACATCTCCACTGCCAATCGTTCCTGCAACACCAGATTTTCCATGCAATACAACAGTGCTCCTTAATCTTATTTGTAACAAGAACAATGCAGTAAGGCATGAGAAATATCCTCAGTATCTCTGTAGTAGAAGAACAAATCATCTTTGCCAATTCCCCTGACCATAAGGTTAGCTTTGACCAATGACACTCCTCTACAAGCACACTATAAGAAGTTCTTCACTTACAAAGGTACTTGAAGTGCCCAGATCTTCCCCCAGTTAATAAGTGAAGTAGGAACTTGCTAGTAACCAAACTTAACCATATACTGCCTTCTTTTGATAAAATGCCAAATTTTCTTGTCTTGTCTAGGGTTTTTACTGATAGGAATTGCTAGAATAGCCTGGTAATCATTCTCTGAAAGTAATGCTATAAGTTTATCTAAATCCTAAGATCTACTAGGCTCCTTGAATAACTCATTCACTTTCATATTTGAATCCTTGTCAACACTAATGTGATTAGGCTTGAAATGTAGCTTTCTCAAGACCCAAGGATCAAGCCAAACGTTAATGTTATCCCCGTTGTTAACCTTCAAATGCATGCCTTTCTCTAGTAAATGTTGGGAAGATAAAATACTCCTTCAAGTGTAGCTTGGGTTAGAAGTGATCCCTATTGATCAAAAATCCCCTGACAGAAGTACTTAGCTTTGAGGATCCTATACGAAAGAGTATTGGATGCTAAACTTAGTTTTCACTCTTGCTTACCCAGCATAGCTAGATTAAAACAATGAAAGTTCTGAAATCCAAGACCCTCATTAACTTTTTGATCACACATTTTATCCCATGATAGCCATTTAACTCCTTTAGAATTGCCCCTTGAATTAACCCACCAAAAAGAGTTCATCATACGTTGAAGTTCTTCACAAGTAAAGATAGGAATTAGAAAAATGCTCATACAGTAGTAGGAATAGCTTAACCAACTAACTTTAATAGAATTTCCTTTCCAGCTTTAGATAGCAACTTATTGTTCCATTTGCACAATTTCTTCCACATTTTGTCTTTTAGGAATAAGAAAATGGCCTTTTTTGCTTTTACCCACCAGATAAGAGAGTCTCAAATATCTACTATGATCAATCTTAATAGAAATCTCCTGTATATCACTCAGTCTTGATCTAATGTTGGAGCTAGAAAAAGTGTTTGAATTGCCAAAATTGATAACTTGTCCCGATGTAACCTCATAAATATTTAATAATCTCTTCAAGTTCTCACATTTATCTTCGTTCGCTTCATTAAAAAAAAAAAAAAAGAATCATTAGCGAAGAATAAATGGGCAACTCCAAAACCTCTATAGCTAGCTCAGCAACCATGTAATAGGCCAGTTTTCTCGCCATGCCTAATAAAAGAGGAAAGCCCATATGCACAGATAATAAATAGATAAGGTAAAAGAGGATCCCCTTGTCTAAGTCCTCTTTGAGGGACAATAAGACCCATCTCCTCTCCATTGAGTAGTATAGAATAATTCACATTCCTAACACACATCATGATCCACCTGACCTAGATGTCAGAAAAGCCTAACTTCCTCATGATAGCTTTCAAATAGCCCCAATCAACTCTATCTTAGGCTCTGCTTGCATCCATCTTTACTGCTATCCAACCCTTTCTTCCTTCCATCCTTCTCTTCATCATGTGGATAAGTTCAAATGCTGCAAGCACAATATACATAATAAGTCTCCCAGGAATGAAAGCGGATTGGAATTCAGAGATAATGTGTGTAAGAATCCCTTTCAGCTTGTTTGCTAAAACCTTTGCAATAACCTTATAAAGAACATTATAAAGAGAAATGGGACGAAGCTCTTTCAAAGAGTTTGGGTTAGTCACTTTAGGAATGAGGACCAAGAGTGTTTGCTAAATCATTGGGCAAACTACCATCTTTTACTATAATGAAAAACATCATCTCTTATCAAATGCCAAAATTTCTTATATATACCAAGGTTGAAGTCGTCTAAGCCTAAAGATTTATTAGGATTCATTTGAAAGATAGTCTTCCTAAACTCCCTAATGGTGAAAGGCCTTATGAGATTAACACTTTGGACTTCAATAATCTTCCTATCCACATGACGTAAAATAGGTTCACAGTAGCCAAGAGTTTTTGGAAAGAGCTACTAGAAATAATGTAATACCTTGGACTGGAGATCAGATCTCTTGTACACCTGCTGACCAAAATCATCCTTAAGAATTTTAATTTTATTCTAACGATGACAAGTTGAGGCATACCTATGAGAGAATTTAGAATTTAAATCCCTAAATTGAAACTAGTAACACTTCTATCTTTACTTCTATTTAAGATCTTCCTTTTCCAAAATCCCATTCTTCCTATTCCATTACTCCTAAAGGAACTCACCTTTGCCAATCGCGTTAGTGAGATTTATTGCCAGGGCCTAAAATTGGGCATTAACATCGTTTAACTTCTTAACATTATCTTGGTGAGCTATCAAACTCCGCTTTATCAGACTTACAAATGCTCATGGAGAAACCACAAGTTTTCGAATCGAAATTTTCTCCTGGAAAACAAGTGTTTGTAATCTATGGTGGAAAGAAGAATAGGGCTATGATATAAGTATGAGGTAGTCAAGACAAGAAACCAGCTATTAAGGAAAAGGTTCAGCCATGCATGAGTCACTACAGCTTTGTCTAGCTTCTCTCTCGTAGTGCCTGCCCCTTCCCATTTTTCTTTTCCCATATAAAGATCAGACCTATGCATTTAAGATCTTCAAGACTGCACTCTTTAATGGTATCCTTAAACCTATTCAATAGTGAACTACAATGAGGTGTATAGCCAATATTTTTTAGGCAAACAGTATATCATTGTAATCTCTAGTACACAACCAGGGGAGTTAGTTTTCATAACTATCTAGTTACTCCCACGATGCCCTCCTCCTATTACGCTTTGGGAACCCGTAAAATCTAGTAAAATTCCAGCTCACATCACCTTGATTCTTCACCTTGATATTGATAAAATTAGTGGAGAAAGATAAGAGTTCCACATTGCTATCATTATTCCATAAACACGTCAAGCCCCCTCATCCTCCAATCCTATCCACTGCAAAATAACCATTGTAGTCAAAGCTCCTTTCCAAATCTTCGATACGTGTTTGGTGCGTAAGTGTTTCCATAAGAAACACTAAGTTAGGCTTTCATCTTCGCACAAGCTCCTTAAGAGCTCTAACTGCTTGAGAATTGCCCAATAATCGACAGCTCCAACTTAAGACAATCATGGTTATCAGCAGGGCTACCGTGCAGCTCCCACTAATATATCTTCATTAAGAACTCATTGACTCTTCTTTTACATATGTAACTATACTGCCCTTGTCAGCATGTAGTGCAGAGGTGTTAGGTCTAAATCATTTTTTTCCTTTATGTGGGCCATAAGATAGTATTCCTCTAATAATCCCACATTCAAATCCATTTAAATAGCTACCTTATTTCTCCCACGTATCAGATCATGCCCATTCGAGGAATCTGTCATAATTATATTTGAATACATAGGGGTTAGTGGGATAAATTATAATTGATAAATTAGCTAATGAAAAAAAAAAGAAATTTTCAAGAAAATTGACTAAGGTGTAATATTTTATTAAGTAAAAACATACATTGAGATTAAGGATGCTTAGTGGTTAGGCTTCATGTGCATATTTAAGAGGCCAAGGGTTTAAACCTTAACTTCCCCAACTTCCCATGTTTTTTTTAGGCGCTGACAAGTGTCCCCTTTCGACACAAAATGACCAAACTGCCCCTGGTCGCTTATCTCTTCTTCCCTCAACATTCGACACAAAGAGCTGAGGGAGAGGAGTTGTGAAGCACGTTCATTAGAGCCGCCTTTTTCACATCGCTGAAGTTGCCATTGCCACTGCGTTGTCGTCGCTGTCAAGGACTGGGCCGGAAGTCACCATTTCTGACCAGAAAACGTGGTATTCCATTGCGGTGGAGCCGAGGATCACGAAGCCAATTGGAGCTCTGGTAAGTGTTTTCTCTGAGGTTTAGTGTATGGGTTTTGTTCTTAACTCCCTAGCTGGTATTTTCCCCCCTCACTCCAAGCTCTGTCAACGGTGGTTTCTACAAATTTTTCGACAAGTGCATTAAGGATACCAGGAGCGAATTTATTGGCTAATTTAGCTCAAATTGGTGAGTTTTGTGCCAAATTTTGATATGCATTATTAATTTCTGATCATTTTCAGCCATTATTTGATGCTAATTGCATAGAATTCGAACTTAGGATGAAACCCTAATTTTCGTCGAGAATTAGGGTTCTTGAGGGACCAAATTGAAATTTTTAGGACTTGAGGTGTAATCAGCAGCTTCAAGACAGCATTTGGGGTATTTAGGAATTGTTGATTAGTTAGGAATGATGATTTGGAATTAATTCTTTTTTTTTTTTTTGAATTTTTGCAATTATGGAAATGCTCTAGGGAGATTAAGGATGTGTAAAAATGACCTATAGTCTAAGCAAGCTGGAGAAATCTAATTATGGGAGTTGTGGAAAGACAATGAATGAGAATTGGTAATTTGATTATTACTCGACAATATGCCTAAGAGGGAAATTTTGGTTGGGTGATATGATAGAGACATAGTTCCTCATTATGGTAAGCCTCTTAGGAGTAGAAGGACTTTTTAGTGTTAAATCACATGTTAGGAGGTAGTTTCTTATAGTTATTGCTTAATGCCATAATTGGTTAAGGGAAGAGGAAGAGGAATAATTCCTTTCTTTTCGGTTAGCGTAGGTAGCTCTTAGAGGTGAGATGGTCACCTAAGTGAAGACTTTTAGTCACTTGTAATTAATGGCGCTCAGGTGCACAGATAGCACTCCCTAACACTTTTTGTTATATACTTCACTTTGCATTATTTGGAAATGTTTTACAATTACCATTTTGATTTTGTCATGACTTTATTTTATCAGAATTATAATTATGAGTAGATGGAATTTTGTAACATGTTTAGATTACATCATGTATGGTTTGAAAACGACTTTTGAGAAATATCATGCGTACGGTTATGAATAACCGCTGGGTAAATTAATATTGAAACATAAATTGACTGCATGCATACTTGTTATATTTTCTTATGCATGCTTATTTTATTTCCGTTTCCTTTGGAAGGACTAGTTAAGATATTGGTTGTAAACAAGAGTACTGTTAGCCCTTGGTGCACCTCAGTAATTATGTAGCTAGCAGGGTTAATAAAGGTGCTAGTCCCGTGTGATAGCCATCACATGTGGATTGATGAATGGTTAATTTTCGTGAGTTATGAACTCACGCCTATTGGTTATTTGCCCTCGAAGATTGTTTGTCCTCGCCTGTTGTGATTTACCCTTGTGGGCTGTGTGCCATACTAGATTCATCCATAGTAGTCCTTCCCCTTAAATGATATTTAGAAACTTATTGATTCTTTTTGTAAGGCATTTTAAATTCAATATTGTGCAATATGCATTAACTAGCTAGTGGGGGTTATTTGTAATTTAAATGTTATCTCATTTCATACAAATCTCGATCACGTCTGATTGCAAATTATATATGTATTTAATTACTGATTTTTGGATACTATCTGCTGAAAAAATTTTGTCTTAGATAGGGAGGCTAGTGAATTCCCGGAGGGAAAAGAGGAGTGATAGGAATTCCTTAGTGAGCTCGCTTGGGAATTGCGGGATTTAGTTTAGACTATTTTGATGTATATGACTCATTTTTTTTAGATGTATATGGATAGTGTGGATAGCCATTATTTTTTTTTTATTTTGGGATTGTATAGTGACCATAGTTAAACTTTTCCCATTGTTGTATTTGATATATGCTGTATTGGTTTATTCTGGTGAGAGCAGAGCTCTCTTATATATATTTGTTGTCTTTTATATATATTTGTTGTCTGGCAGAATATTGTAGAAATTTTGGGATGTCCTATTTACTAGGGAGGTTCTGCTGAAATTTCTACAAAACTCCTTGCTTTGTATGAATTGCGTATCTTTATAGACAGGCAAAGTTATTTTGAATATGGTGCAATTTGCATAGATATTGGTATGATATTGAATTTCCATCTAATGTAGCTTGCAGGTTCAGGGATTTTTCCTCGTGTCATGTGCCGGTCTCACTCCAGGGAATTGTGGTGTGACAATATTCCTTTGATTGCTTTAATATCTTGAACAAGATTGACCAGTCATAATTGCCAAATTACGCTAATTGCTTTATGAATTTGATTTTGGATTTCATTTACTTTCCTGATTTTACTCTTTTCCAAAAATCAAAGGATTGGATACTAATAGATTACTTCCTTTTTCGCTCCTCAACCAATGCTTATCTCTGACAGCTGTCTTCTGCTGGTGGCATGAATTGAAGCATCACAATTCATTAACAACTGACTCCCACCACGAGCCATACATAAAGGATACTAACTCTCCCCATGACCTAATTTTCCTTATAAGAAACAAAATAACTGAAGCTTTTCGTACTTTAAAATTCGCATACAATTGTCTCCCTCCATGTAACACTATCTTTTTCCTTGTTTTAAGCATAACCTTAATATCAAGTTGAACACGAATACGCATAAAGCCACACCTTTCTTCATTGGAAGCCTTCGAGTCATACTGTATGAATTACCCTACGAAGTTTCCAAAGTTAATTGCCATGGATTCAGACATTAATCCCAGGGGTAAATCATGAACTTGTAACTAAATCGCCATGTTATTGAAGTTAATCAAAAACACATCTACTTATAATGCCACTTGATGAACTAATAACATATGGTTATTAAAGGTCCAAGGGCCTCCATCAATAACCCTTTTAAGGTCAACTTCACAAAAAAATTTTAGAAGATACTGATTTTCGCCCAATTTACTTTGTAATATAATACTAATATGTAATTGGTTTTTAAACTCAAATTCTAAACTTGATCATTCTTAACCACCTTAAATTCAATTAATAAATTAACAACAAATTAATAAAGATTAGATTTATAAATAGTTTGTTATATTATTATTATATTGTTTATTAATTAGAACATAATAATATATAGTTAATTAATGAAGATGTATAATTTAAGGTGTTATCTTTGGTGCACTCACAATTTTGAGTGTATCAGTGCATCCAATTATAATGTAGGATATAATTGTAACAATATTAACCTAAAAAATAATAACAATATAATTATATTCCTACATTATAACTGAGTGCACTTGTATACTTAAAATTGTGAGTTCACCAAAGATTTTACTATAATTTAATTAAAAATAATACAATTATTTATAATAATTATACATATGGTGTGATATAATTAAAAAATATACACTTATTATATTTTAATTAGATAACAGCAAAGAGTTGGACCACAAAAGGATATGTATCTATATCAAATTGAGAACTAATGTCTATCTATTCACTTTTGGAAATAAGGAAGACTATGACAAAATTCTTCATGATCGGCCATGGACAGTCCTTGGTTTTCTATAGAACATCCAACATTGGTAAGCATTTCATTCAATTTAAGAAATTCCTATGGACCATTGTCTATATTGGGTGCAATTTCATGGACTACCCAGGGCTAAAATGACATCTAGCAATTTGATACGTCTATCTAAAAAGGTTGGAAAAGTCATTGCCATTGAAAATCCTTAAAGTCAGGATGGAAATTTTCGAAGCTTTATGAGAGCCAGAGTAGATATAGATCTTAATCAATCTTTATTATAAGGTGTTTGGGTTCCAAGACCATGCCTTTCTAAGTTATGGATTTCAATTAAATGTGAAAAATTACAACATTTTTATTTCAATTGTGGGTGCATAGAACATGATAATAAATCCTATGATTTTGATACAGCTTCCTCATTAGCACAATTAAGTTCACTTATATATGATTAGTTTTGGGAATCCCTCTGCTATATGCTATAGGTGAGATTATCCTGATGGAGAAGGATGGAGAACAGGTTGAATCTACAAAAATGAGGAGGAAGCATGGCACTACTCTCCCTCAAGCACATGAAGATGAAATAACTATAAATGATTAAGCTATTACTGATCATAGGAGAAGAAAAAGCCATAAACATAGGAGAGTCGGGGAAGTTATGCTAAAAATACTGGAATCTTAGGTATGTATGCTGGTCTACCTGTTGTCATTGAAAATATAAAAAATAATAACATTAGTTGCTATTCATCTAGGCCTACCCTTCTTAAAGGTCCATTATCGGATCATATCAGTCCAAATTCTGAAATAGGAAGGTTGCATATAAGTCTCCGTAATATAGGACCTAGTCTTAAGCTTTAATATGCTCAATCCTTTTTATTCTCCATCTAACACCTAGATTTGAAAAAAATTAAATCCTAATAACCCGAACTGCCTCATCAATCATAATTCTATCTATACGCCTAATATCGAAGAAGTGCTAAAAAAAAACCCTTCTAAATACATCGTCAAATTCCCTTTAGATGGTGAATCTCCTCCAATGTCTGAGATAGTTCCATCTGAGAGTCAAACAGAAGAAAGCTATTTGGTTAGCTGTCTAGCAAACATCTCTTTAAATGGATCTGCAATAGATGAAATTGATGATATCAATGTGAAAAGATTGAAATATGCATTGTATGATTATGCTAACAGATGGGCTTTGAACTAAACTTAATAATCGGGCCGGACTTTTAAAATCAGGCTTGAATTTGGGTTATAAGAAACCTAAACCCGTATTTTAATTGAGCTTTTTTATTTAAGCTTTTATCTATTTTTTTCAGGTCGGGCCTATCCTACCAACTGAGCTTTTTAGAGAAAGGTCAAATCAATCTATTACTTAAGATTTGAGATAAATAACATATATAATTGTTACTATTACATGCAAGATTATGTATAGAGAAGTTATAAATACAAATGAGTTGTTATATTAACATAAATTCTTTAAATAAGAGGTATTAGTTTTTATTTTTTTTATCAAAATGTCATATTACACTAATTTTTTTTTAGATAATAAGTTTTTATTAATTAAAAAAATTTATTTGGCATTTTTAGGCTCGAACTCAGGCTTTAAAAAAAGCTCGACCCCGACCTGTTTTACAAATTTAGCTTTTTTATTTGGGCTTAATTTTTTTAGGCCATACTCATTAGGTCGAGTAGACTTTTTAAGTTATGATTATGTCTACTTTGAACTCAACTTAGGTAACTTTTGATCCCCCACTGAATTCAAAAGACTTAAACCAAAATGCATCTTCAAGAAAGAAAGGACGAGCTCGATATTGTAAGGCAGTAAATATGAATATGGTCAAAGAATCTCTTATGGTAGATATTCCTATATGCTCAAGTATTGTGACTAAAAATGGTTTAATTGTTGACTTCAATTTTGTTGAAGGACTTGATGGCTAGCCAGCAAAAGTCATCAAGGAGCCATGAGTGCAATAATTTGGAATTATCAGGGTCTAGGGATGCCCATGGCAAAAAGATTCCTTTGGTGTGCTTATCAAAAGCACAAGCCCTTTCTGGTCTTCCTTATGGAAACCAAAATGTGTAGTTAAAAGTTGAAAGAATTAAAAGATCCATGGGCTTTCACCATTTAATTATGGTTGAACTTGTTGGTATGTTGGGTGGACTGGCCTTATGGTGGAAATCATCTTCCAATGTTATTATCTCTTTCGTGTATGAACCTCCAAGGGATCATGGAAAGGAAGAGTTTTGGAAACTGTTGCGTAGTTGCAATCTAAGCAATGATATTCCTTATGTATATGTAGGGGACATTAATGACCTCCTTTCAAATTTTGAGAAATTGGGTGGAAGACATAGATCGATTCAGAGTTTCTCCTTGTTCCAAGCCTTTATGTTCTATCTTGGGATGGTGGATTAAGGTTTCAATGGATCTTGCTTTACTTGGAACAATCAAAAAATGGGAATAATGAATATTCAAGAAAGACTAGACAGAGTTGTATGTAATGTCAAATGGCATAACATGTTTCAAAAAGCTTAGATATTTCACTTAGACCAATTTAGCTCAGATCATTCACCACTATTGCTACATTCTCATTTCATTGACTGTAAAACTCCTTGGGTGTTAAAATTTGAGTTGATGTGGATTGAACATATTGATTTTATATCTTGTGATAGAAAATAGCAAGGATAATATTGAATTTGGCAGTTTTTGGGTCCTATATTTTTCCTTGGGAAATATGAAATGTACCCAAACTAATCGGATTGTATAGAGTAAGAAAGAAATTCCTAATAATCATATTATGATAGATAAGATGATAGCAGAAATTCAAAATATTTGAAATGACCAATGGGATTTTTCTACTTACAACAAAGTAAAACAATTAAAGCAAGAAATAAATGGCCTCTGGGAAAGGTAAAAGAAGTATTAGGCCCAGTGATCCTGAGTTCAGTGGCTAAAGTGCAGTGACAGAAACTCTAAATATTTCCACTCTGTTACTATCCAAAAGCGTCAAAAAATTAAAATTTTAAGATTAAAAGAGGATGATGGATTCTGGATTGAGGACACTACAAACATTGCTAAAAGGTTTAATTCTTTTTTCTCTAATCTCTTATTGACCACAGGTAACAGAGACCTAGAAAGTATGCTTCACAATGTGGTGCCAATTGTGAGTTTTGCATAGAATGAGCTTCAGATGCTCCCTTTCTCATATGATGAAATAAAGAAAGCAATCTTTGAACTGGGAAGGACTAAAGCACCTGGCCCTGATGGCTTTTTTGGATCTTTCCAACAATATTCATGGGACATAGTTGGCGACCAGGTATGTAGATATGCTAAGTATTTCTTTGATAATGGATTCTCATTGAAAACCTTAATACTACAAATATGGTCTTTATTCCCAAAGTTGATCTCCCTGAACAAGTTAGTCAATATAGGCCAATTAGTGTCACACCCCAAATTCCTGGAATGGGACCGGCACAGGCCATGAGGAAAAATCCCCGAACCTACAAGCTTTACACTGGAGGGACTGCCAATATCATGCTAAATTTATTCGATGTGCACCATATATAATATAATTGCCTTAATATAAATTAAGGGATTAAATACAAAACAAGGAGTTTGTAGAAAATTTCGACAGCACCTCCCCAGTAAATAAGACGTCCCGAAATTTTTACAATAACCTGTAAGGCAAAACAACATATAGGAGGCTCCGCTCTCACCAACACAACCCAGTATAACATAATTATAAAATACAACAATTATGGAAAGTTTAACTGTGGTCTCTATACCACCCAAACATACAACCCATGGCTATCATCCTAAATATATATACATCCCAAAAGAATAAGCCACGAATACTGACTAAACAAAAAGTAAAGGCCTCGCCACATCACAAGCGGGGCTCACCACAAGACTCCCTGTCAGTGCTCTGCTGCCTCCGAGAACTCTTCAATCTCCTTATTTGAGACTAAATTTTTCCGGTAAATAGCACCCCAAAATCAGTAACAAAATTTCATATATAAATAGAAAGTGAAACATGATCAAGGATTGAGTAAAATACAATGATGTTTAAACCACAATGATCAAGTTGCAATAAACAGTTGCAGATACATAATACTCTTTTCAAAACAATTAATTTAAAGTGTCATTCACAAGGAACCAATAAGCTTCTGAAGATCATATTAGGGAAGGACTACTAAGGACCAAACCGGTGTGGCACACAACCACAAAGGGCAAATCACAACAGGCGAGGATACACAATCCTCGAGGGTAAATAACCAATAGGCGAGGATACACAATCCTCGAGGGCAACTAACCAACAAGCGTGAGGTCTCAACTCACGAAGATTATCACTCATCGGTCCTCGTGTGATGGCCATCACATGAGGCTAGCACTATCATTAACCCTGCTAGCTGGGTCATTACCTAGGTGCATCAAGGGCTAACAGATCTGCTGTTGGCAGCCAGTGTCCTATCTAGTCCTCCCAATAATATTAAAATTTAAAACAAGCATGCATAGAAAAAGTAGCCAGTATGCACAAAATCCATCTATATTTACAATAATGATTCATCAAGCGGTTATTCCTAACCGTACGCATGAGTTCAAAATCGTAAGTAAAGTCATTTCACATATCAAGGGATTTTTATTACTCCTAACTTCAATTCCAAAAAATATAGACATAATAAAATTAATAATGATACTTATAAACATGTTCAAGCAATAAAAGTGAAGCATAAAAAAGGATTATTGGGGAGTGCTATCTGTGCACTTGAGTTCCATTAAGTACTGGCAATTCGATAACTTCCCTCGGGTGACCTTATCACTTTTATGAGTTACCTACGCCAATAGGAAAGCAAGAAATTACTTTTCTTCCTTCTTTTTACTCAAAAAAAACCCTAACTCAAAATCCCCAATTCCATCACTAATCTTCCCAGACTTTTCGTCAATTTACATTTTTTGCCCTAAACACTTTCTGAATTTTCATTTTAGTCCCAGATTTCATACCCTTGCCTTTAATCCAAGAAAAACCATGATTAACAATAGGTTTACATGCCATAAACCTTAAAAGTGTTCTTATAGGATCAATTCGAACCCATTACTATGCAGCATTTCACCGTTTTCTGAAAACCCTAAGATTTCAGAATTTTTCAGTTTGGTCCCTGTCAGCACAACTTCTCAAAAACTAATCCAAAAATCATGCTTCCAAAGCTGAAATTTGATGGATAGGAGCTGAAAATTCTTCTCCTAACATCATTTTCATGAAACAAACACTTAAAACTCACCAAAATCGCCCAAAACGTCGCTGGTTTGAGCTTTACGAAGACCGCCGGAAAACTGACGTTGCTGGCGGTGACTGGCCAAAACACATCGCCGGTGAGTGGAGGAGCTGGCCGGAGGTGGTGGTGGCTGGCTATGGCAGCAAGGAGCAGCAGAACTCACCAAAAGTGAAGCAATGTTTTCTGATGCAAAATGACGGGAAAGAGATGGAAAATGGAAGAAAAAGTAAGAGGGGCAATTTGGTAATTTCACTTGTGGAGGGACACATGTCAACACCAAAATATTTCTGAAGGAGGAGGGAGCTACATCTCGAACCTACGCCCTCTTAAATCTGATTAGTAATACACACCATAAAAATTAATACTCCCCTCTTTCCTAAGAACAAAATTTTGTGCACTATAATTTGGCAAGTGTTACAATTAGTTTATGCAATTTCTCCTATAATGTCATTTCTAAGGTCTTAAGTAATAGATTGCGACATGTACTACCTGATTACATTACTAAAAATCAGAGGACTTTTATTAAAGACAGATTGATAAGTGATAATATTTTTATAGTACTTGAGGCCTTCCACTCTTTAAAATGTAAGAGGGGAGGTAACGATGAACTTGCTTAGAAATTAGATATAAATAAGGTATATGATAGGGTGGAATTAGACTTCTTAAAGTAAGTGATGTTGAGAATGGGATTCTATGCACCATGGGTAGAAAAAATAATGGAATGTGTTTCATCTGTGGATTACAATTTGCTAATATCTAGTAGAAAAATTACCAAAATATCACCTTAAAGAGGCCTTAGACAAGGAGATCCCCTTTTCCTTTTATTGTTCATAATGGTAGCTGTTATTTATCTAGAATGGTCACTAATGCTATTAATGATGAAAGACTTAGGGGTATTAAATTGGCTAGACTGTGCCCTATTATTGCCCTATTATCTCCCACTATCTATTGGCAAATGATTCACTATTTTTCATGAAGGCCAATGTAGCAAATTGTGATGTTCTCAATGCTATATTACATGACTATTGCAGTGCCTCGGGTCAGATGGTTAATCATGACAAATCTAGTGTGTTTTTCTCTAAAAATATTTCTTAATGACTTAAAGAAGAGATCTGCCAGAGACTGGACATCCCTTTATCTCTCTCCTTAGGAAAACATTTGGGTTTTCCTATTATGTGGGGAAGATCTAAATCTAAAGTTTTAGGTTTTGTAAAGGAAAGAGTTTGGCATAAGGGACAAGGGTGGAAGAATAGTTTTCTCTCCCAAGCTAGTAGGGAGATACTCATTAAAGCTGTGATTAATACAATCCCAACATATTCTATGTCATGCTTTCTTTACCCTAAGAAGTTTGTCAAGAAGTGGATAGCATGATTTCCAATTTAT
Organism: Delonix regia; assembly: GCA_037074485.1. Classification (NCBI taxonomy): domain Eukaryota; kingdom Viridiplantae; phylum Streptophyta; class Magnoliopsida; order Fabales; family Fabaceae; genus Delonix; species Delonix regia. The sequence goes on from CM073461.1 coordinate 4,743,037, forward strand.
GGTGGGGACAAATTAAAGAGGAAGGACGTATGCACTAGGTTGCCTGGAAGAAACTATCATGGTTTAAATTCAATGGAGGTATGGACTTTAAAGATTTCTGGAACCTTAATATAGCCCTTCTAGCTAAACAAGCATGATGGTTACTTAATCCTCCAAAAGATTGGTGGGCTAAAATCATTAAAGGAATATGCTTTCCTAACTCTTCTTTCTTGGAAGCCAAAAAAGGAGGTAGATCTTCATGGGCTTAGTCTAGCATTTTGAAGGGTAGAAATTTCTTGAAATCTAATCTGTGTTGGGTGGTTGGAAACGGTAAATCAATAAGATTTTGGAAAGATCCTTGGCTTCCAGAAATAAAGAATTTTAGGCTAAGTGAAAGAAGTTCTAAAGAGTTTTTAAATGAGATTATGGTGTCTGATTTCATCTATAATGGCAAATAGCACCTTTCTCAAATATCTTCCACCATCTCTGAAAGACAAATATCAATTATAAAGCATATACCTATTCCACAGGTTAATATAGATGATCTTCTATGCTGGTCTAAAAGTAAGAATGGGGAATATACTGTCAAAAGAGGTTACCAATTAGCAATTCATTGTTCACTTTGTACTGAAATAACTTATGTTAGACCCTCATCTCATGTACCTAGTGCGTTTTGGAGGACTCTTTGGCATCTGAAAGTTCCTTTAAAAATCAAACACTTCGTTGGGCGTTGTTGTACCAACTCTTTACCTGCAAAAGAAAACCTTTTCCAAAAAAAAAATGCCAACCTAATCCTTTATGTCCCTATTGTTTGAAAGGGACTAAAAATGTTGAGCATTTGCTTTTCTTTTGTGACTGGGTCTTACTAGTGTTGTTTTCTAGTCTCTTTGTTTTCAGAGTTGATTCTTGTAACATAGAAGATTGGATTAGTGGATATCCTGTATCTTCTTTGAATTTAACATGGATTATTACCATATTTCTATGTTTGCATATCTTTGTTGGCATATATGGAAACAACGGTGCATGCTAGTTTTCGAAAACATACCTATTGATCCTAATCTGGTCTTGAGTTTTTTTGCAAGACAACTGTTTAAGTACTGGAGAATACTGAATTGCAACCCAATGGATTCTGTCATCACAACACTGAACACCTCCCCTACTTGTAGGTGGTACCCTCCTCCCCAAAATTACTTTAAGGTAAATTCTGATGCTAGTTTCAAGAGTAAGAGGAATTTCTCGGGTATGGGTGTTGTCATTAGGATTTGGCTTGGGGAGGAGTTAGAAATATGTGGCTTTTGCAGCGAAACTTATTCAACCCTTATGGCTGAATCTCTTGCTCTCAAGAATGGTCTTTCTAAGGGTATTTCCTAGGACTTGGAAAATATCATTGCTGAAAATGATTGTAAACCTTTGGTGGATGCTTTCTTTGATCCAAGCAAATATAGTGAATGGAGATGTAAAACTTTAATTGAGGAAATTATTCAGCTAGGGAAGACTTTTAACTCCTCCTTGGATTGGATTCCTAAGAGTGCCAACTTGGCTGCAGATTGGATAGCCAAGCATGCTTACAGGCGATGTGCCTGCCAGGTTGGGAGTTATCTCCTCCATTCTTCTTAATTTCCATCATTGATGCTGAGACTCATCAAACCAGGACTGGTGTAGGTTGATTGGTTGCTGATGTACACCTCAGTCAACACTGATTTAGCATACTTATGTTAGCTATTTTTTTCTTTCTTTTTTTACTTATTTCCCGGACTCACTTTTTGATCTGTTATGCCTTTAATTTCTGTTCATTCTTTCTTTCTGGTTTATGTTGCATGTATGGACTCCTTTTTGGAAATGAAATATGCATTGGCCAAAAAGATAACAGCAAATATAATCCAATTAATAAACATCTCAAATAATAAATACCACTTCAATTTTTTTTTTTTTCTTATCATTGTGTGTCAACGAGACCAGCCAGAAAAAGAATCAATTCAAGACAGCCAGAAGAGGTCACTAATCTAGAACTTTCGAATCTATTTATCACTCATGCCATGCTAATTCTAATTTTATAACCAACCAATTATGTGGGGTAATTACAATTCAGCATTATTTTTTTCATTTGAATTTTTCGCGATGCATGCAAACAAGACATTGTTTGGGTGTATGGTATTTTTTTCCTCTTTTATTTAATAAAATCTGAATAAATATTACTTTTTTTAAAAAAATAAAAACAACAGTAACACTTTAAATCTTTTTATGTATTACATAATTTTTCGAAAAATTTAAATAAAAAATAGAAAGAAAATACTAACAATCATTCAACTTATAAGTGAAATTTAAAGTGCTACTAGTGTTTTTCTCCTTTTTATATTTTAAATTTTTCAAAAAATTAATATTTGTTAAATTCTAATAAATAAGGAGGCGAGATATGCAGCAAATCCTATATTTTCAAACCAAGTGGTTTTTTCTATGCTGGTCCCAAATTTCTCGCGTAACTGGATCCAATTAGATCCCGCACTGAGATTTGAAGCTTGAAGTCCCAGAAATTTGGCGAACTCGTTTGTTTAAGTTTTCTTCAGGTTAGCAGCCCAAAATCTTCGTCTAGTTATAGCCATTGTCTTTCATGTTAAATTGCTAAACCCTCAGAAGGCCTTAAAGGTTGGAGTGTCTTCGTCTTTGTATTGTTCAAATGTCGACGGACCCATTGGAGTCGTTCACGCCCTACACTCTCTCGCAAACCCTAACTGGGCACAAGCGCGCTATCTCCGCCGTCAAATTCTCGTCCAACGGCCGTCTCCTTGCGTCTTCCTCCGCCGACAAGACCCTCCGCACTTATGGCTTTACGAAATCCGATTCCGATTCCGAAAGCCTCACCCTCTCTCCTATGCAGGAGTATCAGGGCCACGACCAGGGCGTCTCCGATTTGGCTTTTTCATCTGACTCTCGCTTTCTTGTCTCTGCCTCCGACGACAAGACCCTTCGCTTGTGGGACGTTCCCACAGGCTCCCTCATCAAAACCCTCCATGGCCACACCAACTACGTCTTCTGTGTCAACTTCAATCCTCAATCCAACATTATCGTTTCGGGTTCCTTCGATGAGACTGTTCGGGTTTGGGATGTTAAGTCCGGAAAGTGTTTGAAGGTCCTTCCAGCTCACTCCGACCCTGTCACTGCCGTGGATTTCAATCGGGACGGCTCCCTCATTGTTTCTAGCAGTTATGATGGGCTCTGTAGGATTTGGGATGCATCAACTGGGCATTGCATGAAGACCTTGATCGATGATGAGAATCCTCCGGTTTCCTTTGTCAAATTTTCGCCCAATGGAAAGTTCATTCTTGTTGGAACTTTGGACAACACTCTGGTACTTCAACTCAATTTATTTGTCTTTTTTTTTTTTTTTAATCTCATTCAGGTTTTATAGTTTGTTTGTAGCAACTAGCTATTTAGTATTAGTTTTTTAACAACATTTCAAGTAATGAGCATAGAAGCACAGATAGTTCTAAATAAAAAGACATATTTGTGTTAGATATGTATTATGATATGATACATCTATATATGTATCAAAATTTTTTTAAATGATATTGAATTGGTGTTGGAATATTTCTGACTATTCTTTTATTACTTGTGACATTGTCTATCATTTTATTTTTTATTTTATTATACATATGTCATATAATCTTCCTTCGTTAACAATTTTTATTTGTTAAAATATATATATATACACATATATACCCATACCAGAATTCTAAAATTTTTATAATTAAAATATCTCATATATTGTATCATGTTATATCCAATACTCATAATTATAACAATTCTTAGGTGGGCTGACTATGTGTTCTTTGTGCGTTAGAAACGGTCCTTTTTTCATGTTTATTTGTCAGTCTAAAGGACATTCATGAAATTGATTGAGTATAAAGTATATATAATATACTCATTTTAACTATTTGGAAATTACAATAAAATCATTTGACTCTTACCCCTTGGAGTCTTGAACCTTAAAGTTGCTGTCTTTTCGAGTTGTTTGAATCTCTTAAATTTATAGATTAATGGTCACTGATTAATTTGATATGTATGCTTCCCTTATTGTTGAAATTTGTTTCCTTCCTATGTGTTGAAAAAGTTCCACTGCAAGCAAGATGCTCTGAGCCGCTACTATTTCAATCCTAGGCCTAGACCCTAAAGTTGCTGTACTTTGTAATTGTTGGAATGTCTTTGATTTGTTGATTGTGAGTGACAAATTAATTTGATTCCAAATTTTTTACTTATCCTAGAAGAAAGATGCTCTAAGCTAATTACTATCTCAATCCCATACTTTCTCAGTTGTTTTATGACATAATAGGCATTGAAAGATCAGTAATAGCTAAATAATCTGTACATAGAACGCAATTGAGTGGATTATACCGTTCTTTTTCTAATTTGGAATCCATAGTCAGGGGAAATCAAATACTGCTTGATCCTGGATTGGAACAGACCTATGTGGTGTAAATTGAGTAGAAAGATTCATACTTTTTGCTGAATGTACGTGTTTCATGGATTTGCCTTCGGACACCTGGGAGAAGTTCTGATAATACTGATTTTGGAACTGAAGATATGATTTGTAATTGCTGAATGTACTTGTGAACTTTATTATATCTTAATATAGAGTCTTAGATTCAACCTAGACTTTGGAATATCTTGGCTGTAAATAATATTTACTCTTATTTTTCTAGTATTGCTATAATGGAAAGCAAAATGAATTGTTTTTCATGTTCAGTTTCTCTATTGGATTCAACTTTGTGCATAAGTTGTTTTTGCATGTGATTGCCTCCAGCCCATTGCATAGTTTTTTTATTTGTTTTTTTGGTTTCCTTGACTGAGTTCAGTTTGCTACCTTGGTTGGTTACAAGGAAAGGGAGCGATTTCATTATTAATATTTCAGAATCCAATGAGCAAGTTTAGTTTTCATGATACGGATTTTATATGGGAATTTCCATGATTAATGTTGCAGAGGCTTTGGAACTACTCTACTGGGAAGTTTCTGAAGACTTACACCGGCCATGTTAATTCAAAATACTGCATTTCGTCCTCTTTCTCCATCACAAATGGGAAGTATGTTGTTGGTGGTTCAGAAGATAACTGTATATACTTGTGGGAATTGCAGACTAGGAAAATAGTTCAGAAATTGGAAGGTCACTCGGATGCTGTTATATCCGTGTCATGCCACCCTACTGAGAACATGATTGCTTCTGGTGCTCTTGGCAACGATAAATCCGTGAAGATCTGGACTCAACAGAAAAGCTAATTTATTTTGGATTCTTTCTTGTGTTAGGAGGCTTTATAATTTAGTTGAACTTTGAGTTACGAGGAGGAAATAACTTTGTCAAGAAAGCTTTTGCTTATTTTCTGCAAGGGCTTGGATGCAGGAATTTGTAGCTTTAGTAGTTGTATTTTAGAGATCACTACTGTAATTTAGAGGGTTTCATTATTGAGAAATTGTATCATTAGAGAATATCACGTTTCAGTATCCCTTTAAATTGAAAGATCCAAATTTTCAGAGATTGTTTGTGTGTGTGGGTGGCTGGGTGCTTATGTATATGGAGTGTCTCTGTATTTGAAGCTGTGGATTGGCACTTGTAAGTTGTAACACTTGTCAAATTATGATGCAAAATTTTGTTCTTAGGATAAGGGAGAGTATAAATATTTGTGGTGTGTATTATTAATCAGATATGGGCTTTAGCTTAATGGTAAGGCCTAGCATCTGAATACAAGAGAGCGTGGATTAGAGATGCAGCTCCCTTAAAAATTTTTTGGTGTTGACATGTGTTCCTCCCCCTCAACCCCCCCCCCCCCCACCCACAGGTGAAAGTATTAAATTGCCCTTTTTATCTCTTTCTTCCTTTCCCGTCATTTCTTCTCGTCAGAACGCCTCTCCTCTGTTTTTGATCTTTGCTGCATTTCTTTGCCACAGTTAGTCGCCACCACCTCCAGCCAACTTCTTCCTTCACCAACAACACGTTCTAGATGGCCACCGCTAGTAGTTGTTGGCGACAAAGCATTTTTCTGATGGGTTTTCGCAAAGCCAAGAACAGCAATTTTTTTAGCGGATTTGGTGAGTTTTAATTGGTTATTTCATGAAAATAATGTTAGGAGAAACATTTTTGGCCTTTCTTCATTAAATTTTAGCTTTGGAAGCATGATTATAGGTTAGTTTTTTAAAGTTGTTTTGATAGGGACTAAATTGAAAAATTTTGAAATTTTGGGGTTTTCAGAAAATGGTGAAATGCTGTAATTTAATGGGTTTAAATTGGTCATATAAAATACTTTTAAGATGTATGACATGAAACCCTATTGTTCATCATAGTTTTTCTTGGATTGAAGGTAAAAGTATGGAATTTGGGACTAAAGTGAAAACTTAGGGAGTTTTTAAGACAGTGAATATAAATTGGTCAAAATTATAGGAAAGTTAGGTAATGGAATCAAGGAATATGAGCTAGGATTTTTTTATAGTAATAATAAGGTAGAAGAATAATTCTTTGCTTTTCAAATGGCATAAGTAGTTCTTAGGGGTAGACGGCCACTCAAGGGAAGGCATTGAGTCACTGGTACTTGACGACGCTCAGGTGCGCAGATAACATTCCCCAATACTCTTCTTTATGCTTCATTTTTCATTGTTTGGAAATGTTTTATAATTATCATTTTTAATTTTGTCATGACTAAATTTTATCGGAATTAAACTTATAAGTAGATAAAGTCTCTTGACGTGTTAGATGACATTATGTACAGTTTTGATAATGACTGTTGATAAACATCATGCGAAGGGTTATAAATAATCGCCAGATAAACCATTATTGAAAAACAAATTGAATTCATGCATATTTGTTATTTCCCCTATGCATGCTTGTTTTAATTCCATTAAATTTAAAAGGACTAGTTAGGACACTGGCTGCCAACAGCAGTACTGTTAGCTTTTGGTGCACCTAGGTAATTACCCAACTAGCAAAGTTAATGAAGGTGTTAGCCCCGTGTGACGGTCATCACACGAGAACAGATGAAAGATAAACTTTTGTGAGTTATGACCTTACACCCGTTGATTATTTACCCTCAAGAATTGTGTGTCATCGCCTGTTGTGATTTGCCCTTGTGGCTGTGTGCCACACCGGATTAGTCTATAGTAGTCCTTCCCCTGAAATAATATTAAGAAACTTAATGTTTTCTTGTGTAAGGCATTTTAAAGTCAATGTTTCGAAATGTTCATTTTCTAATTGACAATGTTTATTTGTAACGGCATTTACCTGTAATTTAAATGTTATTCCATTTTATTCAAAGTTTGATTAACGCTTGATTATAATTTATATTTGAAATTTTATTATTGATTTTGGAGTGCTATTTACTAGAAAAATTTTGTTTCAAATAGGGAGATAGGTGACTTCTCGAAGGCAGCGGAGTAGTGACGAGAGTTCTTTGGTGAGCCCGCTTAGGATTTGATGGACCTATTCCTATTTTGATTATTTTGTTGTATATGACTCATTCTTTTTAGGACGTATATAATTAGGGTGTTAGCCATTGTTTTGTATTATGGGTTTGTTTAGTGACCACAGTTGAACTTTTCATATTGTTGTATTTGGATATATGTTGTACTAGGTTATACTGGTAAAAGCAGAACTCTCTTATATGTATATATGATCTAACGAAATATTGTAAAAGTTTTGGGATGTCTTATTTATTGAGGAGGTTCTATTGAAATTTTCATAAAACTCCTTATTTTGTATTAAATATTTATTTCTATCTAAAGGCAAAACTATTATATATATAGTGTCAATTATATGGTTTTAACATGATACTGAATGTTTGTTTAGTGTAAGACTTGCATATTCAAAAATTTTTTTCATATCCTGTGCCAACTTTACTCTAAAAATTTTGGAGTGTTAACAACACTTGTGTGTGGTGCAATTACCTTTAACCGCATAAATTTGTGTACAGTTGCCAGCTGTTCTCCCATGACTAACATTCTGATGTAGATTTATAGCACTTGCACGTCGGAACTTCTACATCATATTTATACATGAGTGAATGCTTACATAATTAAAGGATAGATTGAGGTAAGAACTAAGGAGAAGAAATTGTGCAAAGGGTGAAGTAAGTATGATGAGCAAATATCAGTTAATCGTGTTCCTTCATCAGATCTATTGGTGTGGAATGCTAGCCAATTTACAAGAGAAAAATGTGTTCCTTTTACATATATATATATATATATATATATATATAAAGGTTTTTGAGCTATATACATATAAAATTATTTTTTCAAAATATCGGAATACAAAAAGTACTGCACTTAGATACTATTTGTACAAATTCGGATTGTTTTTGTCGGAATCTGATGAATTTTAAAGAAACTTGGACCAAATCATTTCAAGTTTTCTAAATTTAAAGATAAAGTGTCCTTTCTCGAAATGATACATTCTAAACTAGTACAAATAACAGAGTTAAGATTTTTTCCTGTTAAGACAGGAAAAAATATAATAATATATTTTTATTAATTTAATATTATAAAACATTATTATTTTATATTATTTTTTTACAAAAGATTCTTCTATTACAAGAGAGGTTCACCGCGCAAATAACAATCAATGCCCGAGAAAGGAAGAGGAGAGAGAATCCCCTTCTGTTCACGCGGGGGCGTGAGAGGATTTTTAAAATTTTTAATAATAATTTATCTAAAAATTAATTTTTTTAAGAAATACAAAACAAAACGTGACGTGACCTCATAAAGTGACACGAGATCCTCTCCTCCGTGTCCAAGGCAGAGAAAGCGACTCGACGGAAATGAGAGAAAAAAATGACTGAACAGGAGAGAGAGAATCGCACTACGTGTTTGTGCGTTGAATTATGAATTCTCGGCCCATTCATTAGTTCTCCACATGGTTTGCACCGTTGCCACGTGTCCCATCATTTTCCCGTTGATGCCGTGGAGAGGCACCCAACCACATACATATTGATTCATTTCAATTGTAGTCTATTTTTTATGTTTTTGTCATTTAATTAGTAATATAAATATTATAATTAATTATTATATCACTAACATTCTTATAAACTTTTATTACAAATAAATAAAAAACATAACAAAAATATTTTGTTCACTAATTTATATACAAATTAGGTCGCTTGTACTATTAGAGTTAATATATATCTATTAAGTATTTTATTTTTCAATAATATTTACTTTAAAATAGATATAATGTTTTAAATTCATAGTCTAATATATCTAAATTTTAATTAAAAATATAGGAAAAATATAAAAAAAAAAATGTTCATAGCCAAAATGTTACATCAAGTGAGTAGTGAACATCATTATCAGGCTTGGGGCCAAAATAATTAACCTGTGCTTTAAATAATAACATATATACAAGCCATCCAATTAAACCACCTGAATAAATAAAGGTATTAAAAGTTTTTATAAGAAATTCGGTAAACAAAATTAACACTTTTTATTCTATCTATACATATTACAATACTTCAAACTAATTTTTTATAGAGAAATTATTATTTTATAATTTGTTGAAAAGCTAAAATGCCATAAAGGTGAAAGAAAAGTTAGTCTTTGATAATAATTGCTTGGCGATTTTTTTTTTCTCTCCTTCACTTTTGTTTCTTTGGGCAAAATTAGAATAAAATAATGGTGTAGGAGGCTCCAAAATAGAGGCGAAAAAGAAAGATTGAGGAGCAGCGTTGAGGTTCTTTTGCAACTTTACACGCCCGAAAGTGAAATCTATTCGACAGTCCTTGCTACGTAGTCCGACAAACTGTACACGAGGGGACCAGAACCTAAAATACACCAAGTGCTGTGCTGCACAGAAAGAGACACGGAGAAAAAGACAGAGACAAAGACAACAAAGAACCAGTAAAGTTTATGTGGTGAATTACTGAGGCCATCGTTGCCTTTATGTGGCCCAAAAAACTGATATCATGTGTGTCACGTTGGAAGAAAGATCATATCGATAAAATTAAAAAAATTAAATCCAAAGTTAGAGATAATTTTAGTGTATTCATATTATAATAAGATTTACATTTTGGCCATCATTTTATTTATTTGAATTTTCAACAAGTGAGTTTACTTTTTTTTTTTTCTCATCTTTATTTGAATTATAATAGCAGAGTCACGAATGTCATAGTCCTAGATACCAATCACCAATTCCCAGTACGTACTCTAGTTCTGAAAGACAGTTTTAGACAATTTGCTGATGCTGAACTTGTTTAAGAAAGTGAATTTGCGTGATATTCATAAATCATGGTAACTTTAAACCATATGAGTCGAATCAATTACTAACTGATGGATAACATTTGACTAACTTGTTCTGGGAATATAAGAATCCCCCAACAAAAACACACCCAAAGAAATAAACACAGGAAAAAAGAAATTGCAGAAAAAAGAAATAGGGTGTGACCAAAAAGCCGTACAATTGAAGAAACTGGGTGTGGGCCCATAGCAGCAATTGACCCAATAGCGAATATGCTCTGTGATACTCTCAGAGCCAGCCCAGTGAGCGTACCGGGTGTTCCAGGAAAATCCTTCATTATTTTTCAAATAAAAAAAAAATGCTCGGATTCTAAATGGCTAAAAGCACACTCTCATCTTCAGATTTTAGCCAAGTGCAGAAAACAAATCACCAACAAAAAATTAAAAAAAGAACTGAAAGACAAGACCCCTATTATCCCCTCCTCCTTAAGAAGCACACATTGTTTGATTCCTATCCTCTAAGGTCTCTAATCGTTGGGTTCGTGTGTTCTATTTTTCGCTCAAAATCGTTGGTCAGCTCTCGTTTGTCGCCTGCTCAGAAACGTCTTTTTTTCGATTTGCCCTGGACTCTCGAGCAAAGTGGATGTTTAGTTTTTTTTTCTTTCTTCTTAATTTGAGTATTATTGTCTTTCCATTTACATTATATCCCATTTCTCCCTCATTTTAGTCAAACCGAATGAGCATTCTTCCAAATATTTTTTATATCATACTAAATACATTTATTAATCAAGTCATTTTTTATTCTTATTTTTATTTTTATTCTCATTAGTATTTTTAACAATTTTATGTATCAAAATGGTTCTTAATTTTTTTCTTTTACAATTTTATGAGTCTCTCTACTTCTATAGTCATTTAAAAATATTTTAGTAATTTGTATATACTAAATATTAAACGTTGAAACTTGTACATCATATTTACATATGATTGAATCCTCGGTTTTATAAGTATGATGTGCAAATATCAGTTAATTTGTCTGCCTTCATCAACACTGATAATTATGGGGATCGCAGAAAACGGTGTTATGACGAGAATGTGCTATTGTGGCCTCTCTCAACGAAGTGAATGTGCACGAAAAAGAGACACGAAAACAAAAGGACAGTCAGATGCAATAATGGACCTGTAATGTTTTCGCATGAAAAGTAATTCAAAACCATATTTCTCTCAGCACTAATTTGCGTGAGGTTAATATAACGGCATCCGTAATTCCAATAGAAAGTGTCCTCTGAATCAATAGTTATAAAGTTTGTTTCTTTCACTTATTATAAATTATTATTTTAATCTATTATTTATTAAAATATTATATTTAATTTTTACTTTAAAAAATTATCAAATTTAGTATTTTCGATTTAAAATTTAATAAAAAAATTAAATTTAATAATTTTTAAAAAATAAGAAATTAAATATTTATTTTAGATATTTTAATTAATAAAAAATTTAAATAATAATTTTATAATAAATAAAGAATTAAAATAATTTTTTTCAGAATAATTATTAAATGACACAGATTAACAATGAAATGAAAAATTGGTTTGAAGCATAAATGACCAAGCATAGTACTACAGGGACTCGTGGGTCCAAGTAATTATGAGAAGGATGTCATCGTGTGACGTTTCTTTTCTGTGAATACTGTTTTATTCCAGTACCAATAATTGTACTAAAATTGTTGTAGGAACGATAAAGAGGTTCTTTTCTTTTTTTTTTGGTCAGAAAAACAATAAAGAAGTTCAACCACAAGGCAAAATGCAAAAGAAGTGGGGAACCCATATGCGGTTGCCACTTCGTTTTATGATGTAACAGATGCTACACATCTTATCCCAAAACAAAATCAAAGAAAAGAAGGACGTGCGTGGGTACTGGAGTTATGAAAAGTTAATTTTAGATTAATATAATTTCTTAAATTTGAGTGGAAAGTGAGTTTGATTGTAATTTATACTTAAAAAAATTTATTTGATAAGTGAGTTTTGTTATTCATAAAGTTTATTTAACACAAAAACAAATTGTTTTATTTTTTAAAATTTATAGAATAAAAATAATTAGAAAAAAAGTTAACACCAAAATTATATCAAACTAGGTTGTTTATAAATCAAATTTTTGTTTCAACATATGAATAAATTATTTAATCATTTAAACGTGGAATGAATCCCTTTAAAAATTGAAGCCACCAGAATGAAATGGGGAAAAGGGGATTTCAAAAAATCCATGTTTGGCGTGATTCTGTTGGATGTTCTAATACTTTTTAAAGACTCCGGTTCAGGTACGAGATGCTCAACTTGGTTTAAGGAATCCTCTTGTCATCTTCTGTTATTCTTCTCCCTTATTTGATGTGATTTTATTTTATTTTTTAAATGAATTAAAGTAATATCATGGTTTCTGTATCATTCCTCTATATCCTATTTGACATATATATTTTTTAATATTTTGTCACCGTTTGAACGATAACTTTGTATAAATAATGCTTGTCATTGTTTCCTATGAACTGGCATTTTCGCTTTTCATAATAGTACTGACCTTCACTTGTTTTGTGCCCAATGTTCTATAACCTCTTCAATATTTAAGCATCTTTTTTCTTTTAATGGTTTCCTTCATTTTATTTAACGAGAAAATAATAATACACGACAAGAGTGGCCTGCGTCAAAATTAGCATTTTATGGTATGGCCGTTTGGGTGATTTATTTTTATTTAGTGATTAGTATATATGTTATATAGTTTGAACATATATGGTTAAATTCAGATAATTTTATTTAATATGATATATTATTATATTATTGATAAAAATTTCTTTATTTTGATAAAATCTGATTATATAAAGAATAAATAAAAAAACATATTTCAATCCTACACTATTAAAATTTTTTTTCTCTCAACGTCAACTTTTTTCTCTCAACATCAATTATGTATACCGTATAGTAATAAACTTTACTAATGTCCTAATATATATATATATATATATATATATAAATTCATAACCAAAAAAATATATATAATTTTAATCTTTTATTTTTGACCTTAAGATTAATTTGATCCTCTAAACACACAAAATATCAAAATGATCCTCCAAAAGTGAAACTTTACAAAATGGTTCTCTAAAGATTAATTTGGTTTTCTATTGAAGACAACTCAATTTATTTTTTTATCTTTAAAAAATTATTTTGATATTTTTAATTTTAGAGGATCAAATTAATACTTTGACTGAAAAAGAGAGACCAAAATTATATTTTTTTCCTTAACAAACAAATTTTTTCGCAAAAAATAATATTATAGTTAGGATGTCATATTTGGTACACTTATAATTTTGAATGTACAAATATACTCAATTATAATATAAAGATATAAGTGTAATAATATCAACTAAATAATAATAATATTAAAATTATATTCTTACATTATAACTGGGTATACTAGTATATTTAAAATTGTAAGTGCATCAAAAATTTTACTCTACATAGATATATTTATATTTTTCTTTTATCTACTCGTAAATGTCCTGGAGAAAGTAACGTATAAAATAATGACGTTGGAAGAAATTTTGGGTCTCACAATCTGTGTGGCGAGGAAGGACATGGCTGAGTTGAAAAACGACGAGATATGAATTGTAGTTTAATTATGATTAGGAATGAGCGAGTGTTTGTTCAATATTATGGACCATTCCGAATCACCAATGTCGTTTAAAATGGATATCGATGAGCTCCAAAATTAGGGCAAAATTTGCAGTCCAGAGTTGCTAGAGATGAGTTAGTACATTATTTTCTATGTAATTAAATTTGATCACATGGCATTTTTCTGGATTCGTGTGTGTATGCGGAATGCACGACCTTCTTGTATATTGAATGTGGAAAGAATCTGACATTAGACAGTTGGAAGAATTAGGAAAGCCTGTTGTATTTGATTTGTTTGCCATGTGAACATGTCTGGGGACCATAATATATACAAACGCAAATCCTCCGTATTATAGTATTATAATTTCTTTTTTAATTCTAGAACGTATTGACTTTATATTTTAAAATCAGTTCTCACACTTTTTAATACAACATATTACATAAATATAAAAACGAAAACTTACTGTTAATTCCTAAGGCTTTGCATAAGTTAAATTTTAATTTTATAAGTTTATATAATTCAATAAAATTCTTAAAATAAAAAAAAATTATCTTGATCCTTTATTTTTTAATTTAATTTAATTTTGGTCGTTAAAAAATTAAAAATTTTTAAATGATTTTCTATTTTTAAATTTAGTTTCATTCTTGTACTTGGTCTAACACCGACGTTCAACCCCTCTCTTCCTTCCAAAATGATAACCCGATTTCACACTGTACACATCATTTTTTGTTTGTCTCCAAATCATCTTGTCTTCCATATTAGTCACTGGAATTAGCATTTCAAGGATAGCCTCCCTCTCTTCTAGATTAATTTTTTCACTAATACCATCCAACACCCATCTTCCATTTTCAATTAATTCCTTCACTTTTCTTTCTTCATCTTCTCCCCCACAATTATACGATACAAGTTTCATATCTTTATAACCCATCACCCATCTATCCCCCCATATCTTCACTTTTTCTCCATTTTGTATCCTCCAACATAAACCATCAATAAGAAAATGTTTCCCTTAATCAAACTAGACCACCCCCATGAGGCTTTGTGGCCTTTAACTGCCCAAAAAAATCTAAATTAGGAAAATACACATCTTTAATCATCTCAACCCATAATTCCTCAGCACATTCAACCATCCTCCAAGTCGCCTTTGCCAAAAGAGCAAGATTGAAATTCATAAAATCTCTAAATCCTAAACCACCCTCCCCCTTAGAAACAGTTAAGGACTTCCAATTCTTCCCGTGTATCTTTCCTTCCCCCTCCTTACTATCCCACCAAAATTTTGCCAACATCCCATCAAATTTCTCACAAGACCTCTCTGGAAACTTGAAGCAAGCCATAGGATATATTAGAATTGCACTGGCAATAGCTTTTATTAAAGTTTCTCTACCTATATAAGAGAGCAACCCACGCTTCTATCCTTGCACTTTCTTCCCCGGTTTATTCCTAACAAAAGCCAACGCCTCCACCTTTGATCTCCCCCAAATTATAGGTAATCCAAGATATCTACCTGGCTCATCTGTCATCACCATGCCTAGAATCCCACACACATCCTCCATCGCATCATCAAGGGTATTCCTAGAGAGAAAAAAAAATACATGACTTCTTTAGGTTTCCCTTTAGCAATACACTTGCAATATCTTTTTCAATAACACACAATCCTTACTTCTAGCATTCATAAAGATCATAATGTCATCAACAAAAAACATATGAAAAATAATAGGGCAACTTCTAGCCAACTTTACTCCCTTTAACCATTATTCACATGATCTTTTAGCATAGCAAATAATACGTCAGCAGTTATCATGAACAAACAAGGTGAGGGAGGATCACCTTGTCTTATTCTTCTTTTAGAACAAAGATCCACAATCTTTTGCCCAAGAGTAGAAGGTTTTGCATAACAGATTGCACACAACTCATAATTCTATTCACCCATTGCTTATCAAATCCCAATTTCAACAAAACAGCTTTTAAAAAATTGCACTCAATCCTGTCTATACTTTTAATAAAACTTTAAAATAATATGAAATAAATATAAATTATTCAAAACTTTAAAATAATTTAGTCTATACTTTAGATTTTGAGATATGATTAAGTATTTAAAATTGGGTAAAGTTTGAATAAGTATGAAAAATTAAAAAAAATAAGTGTGAAAAATAAGTTTATGAAAGATAGTGTGAAATATGATTATCTCTAAATTAAAGAGAAGAAGACAAATATTTATTTACTTATCCATGTGATATTACAAATCTTTTAATAAAATTAATGGGCTCAAAATATAATTTTTTAAGTTTCTTTAAAGTTGTTAAAAAAATTTTTTTGATTTATCATGACATATATATATATATATATTTAAAAAAAGGCAACAAATTGAATCCAAAATAATGGGATTTGGAATGGTTTATTATAAATTTTAATAAAAATAAGTTCACACTCAAATTGAATTAATTCCGATCACTAGAATCTCATCCTTTTTATGCACGCGAATAAAAAACCCTGATCTCTCTCTTACTTTCTGCACTTTTGAGGAATTTGTACCACCTGCTCATTGGAACAAACGAAAATAATGGAGAGACAAATCTACGGCTTTGGAATGAGCAAAAGAAATGATATCTAATTTCATTTTGAGTTATCACATCAATATCCTTCGGTGAACCATTGAATTACGTGTGGCGTTAACATTTGTTAGGGAAATGACAATATTAAAATTTTGGAAAACCCTTTTTACAGTTATATCAAATCATGCTTTTTACAACAAGACCTGACTAAAATTTCACGAACGGAATGTAAACTTTTGGTTACATGCTTTTTAATGCAGTATATTACATAAATGTTCATTACTTATTAGTTATACTACATATGCACATATATTAATTATATGACACTACAAAAAGTAGTGTTTGCGTCTTATTTTTAATTAATTATTATCAGATATATCAAAACGAGTCAATTTATATAGGTTTATGAACGTTAGTTTATTTAATTTATTTTAGTTTGATAGATTAAGAAGTTGAATTCAATTCACCAAATAGGTTAAAAAAATTTGTACAGAATTCATCAAACCAATATCTAATTATAATATTAAAAATATATTTATTTTGTCTATTTTTTATCTAATAAATTATACACACACAAAAATCTATAAAACTGTTTAAGTAGATCAACTTACTAGTTACTAACTATTAAATCGGTAAATTTAATTTAAGAATTAAGTAAACTTAATTAATTTAATCTTTTTATATTAAATAAATTATAATTTTTAACTTAACCCATTAAAATAATAAATTAAACGACCCGATGTTTAGACTTATTTTGACAGACCTGTATCTTACCAATATAAACATAGCACAGACGTATATTGCAACACGTGGTACACTGTGTACCGTACAGAAATGGAAAGTGAAATTTGGAGTTGGAATTCAGTAATTTAATATATTAAAATAATAATATTTTATTAATTTAATATATTAAATATATTAAATTAATAAAATATTATTATTTTAATATATTAAATTACTAGATTCATTCCAATTATAAGAGCGAATCCAAGAGCATAAAATTTGTGTACTGTATTTGATATAATAACATTTGATTTAAATTTTTTGTAGTTATCGTATGTACAGTGTATAAAAAATTTATGACCACATACCATCACTAAAAATAAATTTAGATAATTGGATACCCAACTACAGCTGCAATTGGCATTTACCCGCCGCAGTAAATCTGAATTCCATCCACATGACTTGTATTATCGTTTGAGAGGACCAACATTGAACACTCAGGGTATTAAGAAAAACATATATTAAAATAATCATAATTAAAAATATCTCGAGGAAGCATCGTATGTATGATACGCTTAAAATAAATCGCACACAAAAGATCAATTTTGTTGTTAGAGGGAAACCCATAAACCACAAAAGTGCTCCCAAGTTATGGCTAAGCATCTAGTTTAGTTTAGAAAGCAAAATATAGAAGAAACCAAGTTGGGGTATGGCTGACTACTATGAATTATTGGGACTAAATAACGGGGGTCCAGGTTGGCACTATTGGAGAAAATTAAGGGTCATAGTGGAAATTCCACATTTGTGTATCTTTAAGATGCTGCATATCTTGTGAGATCAAATCGCTAATTTCTGATTGGCCTTAACTTCCTTCATTCCAACTCATAACAGCAATATTCAGCGACTAAGCTGAAGCGCTTCTGCAATATTCACCATTTGACGTGTCAGCTTCCTGTTTTTGGAATTTGGGACGAAGACTAATTTACTCATTTCTCGCAGGCGCGACATGCAAGGGGCTATATAAGATCCAAGGGGAGGGGCGTCCCATGATTGGGACTGGTGATAGCTCTGAAACGAGTCTCATTCTTCCATCGTTTCACGGGGTAATAGTAACACTGTTTTCAAGTTTCCTGTTTGGCATGCAACTCCAGTCCTCCAGTGTTGGCCCAGTGAGCTGCCTGTGAGTTTAAACGCTTGACATATCAATGGACCCAACACCTGCCAGCTGGTTTTCAGATTTGGTATGGGAAAAATGGTGCGTTTGTGGCCCAGCGATTTCTTTCCCTTGGTGATTTTAAGATTTACCCGTCTGTTTTTTATGTCAATTTTCTTGCAGGAAATGGAAGATTATAATTTCTTTCCTATGCAGTGCCACCTGAATTTTAATGACGATGACCCCTTTATTGCACATGACATAGCCAGTGTCCTGCAGGGAAAGTACTTTCAGCCATCCTTATCATGTGAGAGCCACTCGTCCTACAACACTTGCGCTTCAAAAACTCTCAGCAATTCTTCCACCGCCGAAACTAGTCTTGAGAGGCGTTCCAAGCATATCAAATCCACTAGTTGGAACTCCTCCATCTCTGACCGTTCTTCTTCTTCTCAACTTCTGTCCTTTGATAACTCTAATTCCTCCCCACCTAAGAGTATTAACCACTTTTACGGTTTTGACTCTGCCTTGAACCCAACAAAGAAGGAGGTGCTGTCTCATCAATCCCCAGATATGCAGTGCTTCTCAGCTCAACCCCCCGAGGGATCCTCCGAGTACCACAACTTTGAACCAAAATCCACTCAAGGGATCAAGAGGCCTCTCCCTCACGCTCGTGACCACATAATGGCTGAGAGAAAACGAAGAGAAAAGCTCAGCCAGAGCTTCATTGCTCTTTCAGCCCTTGTTCCTGGCCTCAAGAAGGTATACATATGCTACCTACTTTTCATTCTTAACCAATGGAATGTAACACATTCTGGAAAGCAAAATAAGTTTGACATTGTTATGCAGATGGACAAGGCTTCGGTGCTTGGGGACGCTATCAAGTACGTGAAAGAGCTGAAGGAGCGATTGACATTGCTGGAAGAACGGAGCAAGAAAAGAAGAGTTGAATCAGTGGTGATGGTGAAGAAATCGCAAGTCTGTGGGGAGGATGATTCATCCTCGAGTGAGGAGAGCTTAAACGAAGTTTGTGAAGCAGAAGCACTTCCGGAAGTGGAAGCCAAAGTGTCAGAAAGGGACGTTCTGGTTCGGATTTACTGCCAGAAACAGAAGGGACTTTTGGTCAAAATACTTTCTGAGATTCAAAACCATCACCTCTTTGTCGTCAACAGCGTCGTCTTGCCATTTGGGGATTCCAATCTTGACGTAACCATTATTGCTCAGGTGCACAATTCTGAAGATTTCAATTCAAGTGTATGAACAATTTAAGATATCATTAAAGGTCTAATTGAGTGGTTAATTACGATTTTGCAGATGGGGGAAGATTACAACTTGACAACGAAGGATCTCGTAAAGAACCTACGAGTGGCTATATTAGGTGTCTATGATATCAACGTGGCCTGAGTCCGATGTTGCAGCCAGACATAATCGAAAGTTTGATGATATGAATTAAATAATCTCTTTATTTCAGACTTCGCGCGAGAAATGGAACATCACGATATTGGGCAGGACCATTGGGCCTTAATTGTGGGCTTCTGTATTTTGTTGCGGTTCATTTCATGACCACATAATAAAGGTAGCCGATTAAGGTTTGGTTTTTTTATGTTCAAGTTAGATACGGTCGCTTTTGTCGCAACTGTGTCACGGACTTTTTTGAAAGAATGGAGGATTAGAATAAGGAGAGTTGATATTATTTAAAATTAAATCAAGTAAACTGTGTACTGTTCCAGATATTTATTTATTTGCAATGTTGATTGGTCTTGTAGACGCAAACGAATTAGCATTGATAATAAATAACGTTAATAATTCTCAATACGGTACAGTTATCACTACTTGAAGACCTATGGGCAATTGGGCCTTATACAGACTGGATTGTTCGTTTACAAAGCAAAAACGTATATATAAGAAGTTTGTGAGTACAATTAGTTAAATTTATACCAGGTGATGCCCAAAAAAAGAAAAAAGCAAACTATTTGAACCTTTCAGGAAAGAGTTGAAATTGAAATGTTAAAAGAAGTTATCACAATAATATATAGTTTTTATTTATTTAAAAATTAGTCACAGGTGTGAATTAAAACAATAAAATTCCCATTAACATTTGGTTAGAAGAAAGAAATGAAATTTTTTTCATATTATTCGTAGTATCATTCATTCTGGTTGCAATTTCAATTTTTTTCCTTTAAAAAATAAGGAAATAATTAGATTTATATGAAGTAAAAGCTTAACTTTGTTATGTGTTAAGGGGAGCTAATCGCTTTACAAATTAAATTACCAATCTTAGTGTGTCCCTTTCTCTGAGGGCTCCTGAGTTTGATTGGCCCTCTCAAGGTTTGAGAGAGTCTTTTAACCTAGTACAATCTGTGCGTTTGTTTAGGTATTTAGGCTTCTCTTGTCACATAACAATTGAAAAAAAAAAAAAAAAACCATGGCATGCATGTTGGTATCATATTTGTGCTAATTAGTTCTAGAGGCAAATTACAAATAAATGATAGATTTGACCAGTAATTATGCTAGAATTCGTGGTGAGAAAAAAATTACTACTCACAATACTTACAAGTATATAGAAAGGGTAATCATAAAAGTAAAACTGTAAGTAGTATATATAGGATAATTAGTTCAAATAATAAACTGTGAGTGGGAATTTCTGCCCATATAACTTTATAGATAGCTAAATTAATGATGAGTTATCCAATTACATAATTCAATATATTTATACATTGTCAAATACTAATAATTAAATATTTAATATCTTTTAGAGTATAATTTATCAATTAGCATAATAATTAATTAATACTAATTCACAAATAAATTAATTATTCCAACAATTTGTGTAAGTCCGATTGAATCTGAATATTGGGAAGATGCTGGTCAATAAAAAAGTTATCACGTGTGAGGTTTAATGGTTAGGTCAACTTTGTTCTTGTTCCTGTTCCCTGACCTGGGATTCATGGCACAATATTGCCATCACTTGCTTTTGGACGTTTGTTCTCATTCATCCTAAAACTGGAAAATATATAATAATCATTACTGGATATAACATCAAAAGCTTTTTTTTCACTGTCTCTTTCTTATATATTCAAAACAAAACAAAAAAACAAACAAAAAAAAATTACTTTTTAAAGTATATGTTGTTCATATTAATCAACTGTTACATACGTAAATTCATCGATCAATAATATAATATCTCTTCTATTCGTCAAAACATACAGATCAGTGAAAGCGTTTGGTGGAGCCAATATCCATTTGTCGATTAAATTGAACGACTGTAAGGATCAAGTTTGAGCACGTCATATAGTAGGTTAGAAATTTAATGAATCTGGACATGCAAGCGATGCAGTGCTGTTTACAGTATCAACTATAAAGACTTAAGGAGGTAGCGTTGATCCAATCTTGTCTTTAGCCCATTACGCAGCGATAATAATGGATGAAGTTGATCGAAGTTCATCTCCGCTTGGTATGTATGAATGATTAAACATTTTGGCGTTTCATAATTAATTTCATATTATAAATGTGTACGATGGATCTGGTATTTATTTCAAGACCATCCAGTTCCTGTGGTTTTGATTCTTCTATAATTGAGACAGAAATTGCATCCAAAGGATCACATCAACGGAGGAATCATGGAAAAAATACTGCTTCATCCTGATAAAACTTAGATGGTAATTAATGTAGCATATTAATTTTAATAATATTATTTTTTTAATAATCCACGCTCTTCTTTTTGAATAAGTTTATTATAATTGATACATTAAATTAACTACGACTTAAGTGTATTAATATTAGTTAATATTTTTTTTAGAATAATGGGGAAGCCATTGGCTCTGTTGGTAATTAATTACACCATGTTGTTATCTACTAATAATTAGCGTATTGTCGACATAATCCTGACGTTTGTAAATATATTTATCTATATGCTTCATCATTTACTTGCCAGGAAGCAGCAGGTGATTGCAGTTTCATGTTAGAGGGGAGCTTTGAAAGTTGTTTCTCTACAGATACCCTCAACACTGAAAACAGCATCAACATAACAATTCTTCGAGTAGATAGAGAGGCCTAGCAAGCTACTCCATGTGGGCGTTTCTAATTCAAACTCTTTTAGCACCCACCATCATCTCATACTCTCCCAGAATCAGGCTTCATACGCTCAAGTTGATTTGTGGCTTCATGCTAAAGAACAAGGCTCCTTTGCCTTCGAAGGAGTACTTGCATGGTCAAAGAAGTAAGCTAAGAGAGAGGCAAGAGGGCAAGAAGAGCATCTCAGTGGGCAGAAGAAGTCCTCAGGCACATGATCACATAATTGCTGAGAGAATGAGAAGAGAAAAGATCACGCAGCAGTTTATAGCTCTATCAGCCCTAATTCCTGGCCTCAAGAAGGTTCAGTAACTTACTCAGGTGCAGTTGTCTTGTCTTCTTTATCCCCGGTATTATTTGTGTTTGGTAATATAGATAAGTTTGTTTGTAGGTGGACAAGGCGACTGTGCTGGAGGAAGCTATAAAGTACGTGAAACAGCTGCAAGAGCATGTGAAAATGCTGGAGGAACAGAGCAAGAAGAAAAGCGTAGAATCTGTGCCTGTGGTGTTTGTGAAGAAATCTCATCTTTCTGTTGAAGAACATGTATCAGATATGATAGAATTACCTAACAATGCTAATCAATTACGAATTAGTAAGAAAAAAAATCAAAGAACATACCTTATGGTATAGATATGATTAGAACAAAACTTCAAATAGTAGGATAAAAACATCAACTCACAATACTCTTGTTTGATTGAGGGAGAAAGAGAGAAAAAAAGATTGAGAGTGTATTAGGAATTGCTAAATTAGTTTTAGAAGACTAATAATGATATTATTTATAGACATTTTAATCTTCTTACTAAATAATTTAATTGGGCCTAAGATTAAGCCCAATAATCTCTCTCTTTTTATTAGTAATTCAATGAGATAATTACGAATTAAGCTTAAGGTGCAAATTGGAGTCTCTACCTAACGGACTAGTGGATAATCTAACAAATTACTAATTATTCATTGATAATATGGATCTAATCCATTCTTAATTTAGTTTAACTACATTAATTGCCTAATTAATTAACTTGGATATATTGACCTAATAACAAATTAATGCTAATCTATAATAATAATAATAATAATAAAATTTATTCTAATAATCTCCCAATTGAATAACATTAATCAATTATTAAGTCAATTTTAAAGACAATAGAATTAAGCAATTAATCATTCACATAAACACACGGATGTGCATATATACTAAATCATCCAAGATTCAAAAAAGAAATCACACAAAGATTACTGAATCCAATAAGGAAACAAATGATAGTAACATCATTATGAATTAGTTTCAATATTTGTATATAATGGAATTTGAAATGATATCTTGGTGTCATATTTCACCACAAAAGTCCCTTAAGAACTCAACTCATACTCCTACTAGACCAAAGCTTCATCAGGAATTCAACAAGACCCATATGAGTTATAAGATTTTGAAATACTAATATGGGTAAGCCTTTGGTCAATTTTGAAATACCATGAATGTGAACTACTCGAGTCTGAAATGCGGAAAAACTCATAAATGAAATCGTGAATCAATAACATTGTATCCAATAGGTAAAAAACAATGTTATAAATATCGAAAAAGTTTTAATTCTGAATTATATCCAAAATTTGGCATAACCAAGAATATTGAATCTGATAGGAAAACAAAATGTTATAAATGCCAAAATATTTCAAACCGTTCCTGCAGAATACAACTAAGGCTCCCACTGAACCAAGACATCAAAATTTTTCATAATACTTAAGAGTAAGAGGTTTCTAAAACTCTAATGAGTTAGTCTTGGTAAACGGATCAGCCAAAATTTACAATATGAGTAAGAAGTTCATAAATCTTTTCTCCAACAAACAGGAATTATGAATTAAAAGTTCAATGTAACTGAAATTCCTGTATTTTTTAGAGAAGCCTATAACAGAGTCACTGTCGTAAAAATGGTCAAGATTTAAAAACATGTGCACAACATAAAAAAATTCATTTCTTTAACCACATTCCCTGACAAAATGTTATAGCAAAACAATCTACATACTCTCCACTCATATATATGAGGTAGTTGCAAATGTCTATTTGACACTTTTCAATAAAACAACTCCTCCAAATATCGTAAAAATGCATGCAAAAGTTGAAAAACCTATAGGTGTTCATTGACACTTCCCAATAAAACAACTATTCTAAAACATCATGAAGATATAAACAAAGTTTGAGTAATTATAAAGATCCACATGGCACTTTTCAATAAGACAATTCCTCCAGGAGATCATAAAGATGTATATATAAGTTGAGGTAACTGTAAGTATCTACTTGAGCATACATCAAGCCATCAACAGTAAAAGCAAATGGAAATTTCTTTCCATCTTGGTTCTCTCTTTGTTATGTTAAAGACCCAAGAGACTTAAATGACTTCTATCACTTATTTAAATAGGTGCACCATAGGAGTTCCTTGAGACCAAAAAAAAAAAAAAATACAAGGCTTATCGTAATGGAACTAAATTTCCATAACATAAGAATTGTCATTAAGATTTATCATGTTAGGCTAACATCAAGAGGTTATCATCACAAAGAGGTTAATACCACTTCAAACTAATAGTATGTCACATACATTATGAAAATAAAATTGTGGCTGCATATAACCTCGTCAAACTTTAGATAATATTTCCTAAAACTTGTTTCAACTCAATATTGATCATTCAATTTGCACATCAAGTGCTCAATTTATGACAAAACCATCCACTGAGGTTTACTGATCTCATATCAAAAGTTTAGTTAACTTTATAATCATTCCAAAAGTGTCCTCTAATAGATACTAACAAAAGGTATATGAACAGTCAATTCTTTTTATCATATTATAATCACTATGATCATATTTGACTTAAAATTATTTCATATCTCTCTCTAGTAACCCTTTTATTGGGTCTTAAAGATCCAGTCATAATCATGAATTTCACAAGGCCCAAATTTGAATTCTAAAATTTTCAAAC
Organism: Delonix regia; assembly: GCA_037074485.1. Classification (NCBI taxonomy): domain Eukaryota; kingdom Viridiplantae; phylum Streptophyta; class Magnoliopsida; order Fabales; family Fabaceae; genus Delonix; species Delonix regia. The sequence continues at coordinate 4,768,338 of CM073461.1, forward strand.
ATGATGACATGATGACAAGGCCCAAATATGAAACGTCAGTTATAACAAAATATATTCTACAAATAAACCATGCTAGTAACTAGAAATTTTTTATGAATCTGGTATATCATACTATAGTTAGTAGCAACTTAATGAGGAACTTAAGGTTACAAACTTTCATGTTGGTGGTTAACTTAATGGTCTTGGACTCCTACTTGTCCCTCAACACTTAACTTTAACAAGAATAATTGCTTTTAATGCAATCTATACAAAATCAAAAACTTAATGTTGTATGAGGTGATATGTTCAATCAATCTTATCAAATTTTCTTTACAGAAATATGACTAATTACCCCTACAATACTTAAGAGTATTATAACATCAGATCCAATGATGGAATCATAAAACTAAAAAACAATTGAGAACGACAAACTTAACAATATTAAATTCAAATTAGCTAGAGTCATAGGGACAATCCATGATCCAGTTACTATAAAAGATCTATTGCTCGTACAAGGTTCCAAAATAGCCAACTTAATTATTACTTTAACTTGCTACCTATTATCCTTTTCACCAATTAAGTCTTAGGCTTTAGTTAATGGTAAACTTACATTTAACTCTCAACTGGATCTTTAATTCAAAAGATTCACTAGTAGGAGTATTACCTTTTTTTCTTTGAGTTTATCTTTTTAAGAAATAACCTTAATTAATTCATTAACTATTTGTTTATTTAGCAATGAGTGGTATGAAGCCTTCAGTTGTTAAACTACGATAGGAGATACAAAGTGTGTTAGATGTGAGGTTTATCTCTTGAGAAACAACTGAAGGATTTCAGCTTTATGATAATATACACGAGCTTCAATATGTATTCTTTAAACATTAAACACTCCTTCAAATCAAATATTTTCAAATTGGGAGAGGTCACAACCTTTCTCAAACCTTAAAAAGTTGCTTAAATTATTTTTCGAGTGGCCCTCACATATTCCACTATTCTTTCCATCAATGTCTTCACACACACTCTCTTTAATTGGGTGGTGTCATAATTCAAGAAAGGTTTTTTAAGACAGTAGAATTGTACTAAGTACAATAGGTGTATTCACCTTAGGGCTAAGGCCATCAATATAATTGTTAAAAAATATTCTAGGGACTTTTTAAAGTCATTATAATTTGTCCTATTGAGAGTTTTCATTATTGATAGTTGTTGTAAACAAGAGATGAAGTAACAAAATTAGAAAACATATATTATGTGTATACACATAATTATAAAACAAAGTTTCCTCCAAAAGACTCATCTTATGTAACTATATTAACAAGATTGTTCATCATAATTTCATTTAAAGATCCAGAATCACAACAAACTAAGAAAATCATTATACATCAAAAGCCTCATACAATCAAATGTCTCTAACATCTCTATACCAATAAGGTATAAGAAATATTAAGACATTAATTTAACTGAACGTCAATAATATCAAATCATATTGTCAGTGCTACACCAATAGGGTGTATCCGCTGCCAATGCAATTTACCAGCAATAATTATATAGTATTAATTTGATATAGATGCCTTAATTTAATTAACCAATAAACACCCTGACAATTGGCCTTACAATAGATGAGTTCATAATTGCAAGGTGTCAATTGCTTAAGTGATCTTCACAACGAGTGAAATCACTTAATCTTAAGAGCAAGCAAACACAACACTATGGATGTCATTTTACTTCAGAGGATGCATGATTGACTTCCAAGAATATGAAACCAATCATGCTTTTAATAGCTAATTTTGTTTAAATTAGAGAACATTCAAACAGACAATATTGAGCTTTGTATAGTTATCATCCTTAAATTTAATATTGGCTTCAAACTATCTTCATTAGTTTATTGTATGAAGCTTAAAACTAAGTTTCTTGAATCACGAAGATCCCAAAGTCCATGAAAATGTTGGAATTTGGGCCTGAAATTGGATCAAATCACCTTTGGCAATTTACCTAGGCATTGGGCTTTTAATGAGCTTTCAAAAATGGTATTATAAACCCAAAATTCCATTTGTGCTAAAAGTTATGACCATTTTGAGTCAAATCGCCCGTTTAGGCATAGAATTGGGCTTTCGCCAATCAATCTAGCCCAATGAATCAACCACAACAAAATAAATGAATATATTGTCCAAAAATTTTTAAATAATTAGGAAAACAATTTCTATAACCAAAATTCACGAAATCCACACGGAAATGAGTTTCAGGATTACATTTAGTACAATACTAAATTCATAAAGGCATAATTTCTCTAAAATTATTTGGCCTAATTTACAAAATTATATACTCTCTTTTGGACTTCATTTAACATTCAACCCAAATCCCTAATAATTACTAACAAGGCATCTATAAAGTGAAAGGAATGGAATAATAACCACAACTTAGGCTATTTATAAATCCAAACTATCATGATTGGGCCCACGATAGGTGAACACATAACCACTAGGTGTGAGTGACCTAAAAAAATTCTATTGTAGATTCCAATGCATTTATTCCTTTAAACACTTCCCTAAATTGGAATAAAATCCACTAATAATGCCAATAAATTCATTTTAATTTATTCATATATTATTAGGGAGAGTTAGCGTAGTATACTGCTTTTCACTATGTATAGTCATCATGTAAAATTTTTCAGGTCAAAATTCAGAGAGTACCTATATAAAATACAGTGTGGAATACTGTAGAAATGTAAGAACTCATATTTCTATATTCCAAAAAATTCTAGAAAAATTACCATCAATTAGGAAATTGAAAATTAATGCAGGTATCACACACCAAAATCCTTGGAGTGGGACCGGCACAGGACACAAAGAAAATCCCTTAACCTGCAAGCTTACACTGGATGGACATTCAATACCATGCCAAAACTATACAATTTTCACCACATACATAATACCTTTGCCTTTATATAGAAATAAGCAGTTTATACAAAACAATGAGTTTTGTAGAAATTTTAACAGAACCTCCCCAGTAACTAGGACATCCCGAAATTTCTACAACATCCTGTTAAGTAACATACATATATAAGAGAGTTCCGTTTTCACCAGCACAACCCAGTACAACATATATCAATTTACAACAATAAGGAAAGTTCAACTGTGGTCACTATACAAACCCAGGATAACAAAACAATGGCTACCACCTTAACTATATACATATAAAAAAGAATGAGTCATGTACAACAAAATAATCATGACTAGATCCTGCAAATCCCAAGCGGGCTCACCAAAAGAATTCCTGTCACTACTCTGTTGCCTCTGAGAATTCACAAGTCTCCTTATGTGAGACAAAATTTTTCCAGCAGATAGCACCCCAAAATCAGTAATAAAATTTTCAAATATAAATTGCAGTCAAACTTGAATCAAGATTTGAATAAAACGAAATAATATTTAAATTATAAGTAAACACCATTACAAATAAACCCACAAGATAACTAATGCATATTTCAAAATATTGAATTTAAAATGCCTTGCTCATGAAAATCAATAAGTTTTTTAGTATCATTTAAAGGGAAGGACTACTATGGACTAATTCGATGTGGCACACAGCCATAAGAGCAAATCACAATAAGCGAGGACACGCAATCTTTGAGGGCAAATAACCAACAGGCATAAGGTCATAACTCACGAAAGTTTATCGTTCATCAGTCCTTGTGTGATGACCGTCACACAGGGCTAGCACATTTATTAACCCTGCTAGTTGGGTAGTTACCTAGGTGCACCAAAGGCTAACAATATTGTTGTTGGCAGCCAGTATCATAACTAGTCCTTCCAATGGTAATAGAATTAAAACAAACATGCATAGGGGAATATAGCAAGTATGCATAAAACCCATTTATTTTACAATAATGGTTTACTGGCGGTCATTCATAACCATAGGCATTAGGTTTCTTAAAAGTCGTTTTCAAAACCATACATAATGTCATCTAACATGTCAAAGGATTTCATCTACTTATAATTTCAATTCTGATAAAATATAGTCATGGAAATATTTAAAATGATAATTATAAAACATTTCCAAACAATGAAAAGTGAAGCATATACACAAAGTATTGGGGAATGCTATCTACACACCTAAGCGTCGTTAATTACCAGTGACTCAATGCCTTCCCTTGGGTGATCGTCTCACCCCTAAGAGCTACCTACGCCAATTGAAAAGAAATGAATTATTCCACTTTCTTTTCCCTTAACTAATTGTGGCATTAAGTACAACTATAAGAAATTACCTCCTAACATGGGATTTAACACTAAAGAGTCCTTCTACTCCTAAGAGGCTTACCACAATGGAAAACCAAGTCCCAATCACCTTACCCAACTAAAATTCCCTCTTAGGCATATTATCAAGCAACCATGAACTTTCCCATTCTCACCTGTTCAATTCTCGTTTATTGTCTTTCTAGAACTTTCATAAATAGATTTCCCCAGCTTGCTTAGGATATAGATCATTTTTATCTATCCTAAATCTCCTTAGAGCAATTCCATACATGCAAAAATTTAAGAAAAATATGAATAAATTCTAAATCATCATTCCTAACCAATCAACAATTTCTAAATATCCCAAATATTACCTTTAAGCTACCAATTACATCTTAAGTCCTAAAATTTTCAATTTGGTCCATAGGAACCCTAAATCTCGACCAAAATTAGGGTTTTCCATCTAAGACATAATTCTAAGCAATTGACAGTAACTAAGGGCCGAAAATGAGCTAACATTCACAATGCATATCAAGATTTGGCTCAAAGACTCACCAATTCCAGCAAATTTGGCCAAGAATCTCACTTTTGGTGACCCAAAGCAACTCGCCAAAAATCTTGCATCACTGCCAATCAACAGAGGTTGAGATTAGTGGGAAAATAATGGCAAATAGGTAAGGGGCAAAACCTAACCAAAAGACGATGAAAAGGAAACTTACTGGAGCTCCGACAACATCACGATACCTGATTGCTTTTCAATGACTCTCAAGCGGTGGTGAGTGTAGCTCTGGTGAGGCAATGGGCAACTCCAGCGACGATCAAAGCTCTAGCTCCTCCTTACTTCTTTGCTTGACGAAATACTGGGAAAGAGAAGATAAAAATGGTCAGGGGCACTTTTGTCTTTTCACACTTGAGGGGGACACATGTCAGCTCCTAAAAAAACAAGGGAAGTTAAGGAAGTCAGGTCTTGAACCGATGGCTTCTTGAATATGCACATGGAGCTTGATCACTAAGCTAACCTCAATCTCAGTGTATGGTTTCACTTGATAAAATATTATATCTTAGTCAAATTTCTTGCAAAAATTTCTCTCCTTTAAACTTTCATTAACTAATTTATTAATTATTATTTATCCCTCTAACCTCTATTAATTGGGTCATTACAATAGGAGCTAAAATTTTTGGCACAAATGGGCCTTGTAGGAGGGCCCCCATGCCACACGCATTATAAGATGTGAGTGGGCGTCAATGAACATCATTGTTCATCATCTTCCTTACCAAAACGAGTCTGAAGTGGGTCATTTGACCCGGATGGACCTCTAGATCTAGACCCATCTATTTCTTGATTGGTTTTAGACATTCTTGGTGTCAAAAGACTTAGATTTTTTAGATCTTCAAGACCTCTATAACAATTTTTGCAAATAACACACCATTATGGAGAAATCTTGAATGAAATTTTTTTGAAGGGTTTGAGCTTCAATGGTGTCCAAGTTTTAAGTTCAAGTTTTGGGCATGTGTTTAGACACCACTGCACTCAAAATCTTGTGATATATAAAAATCCTATGATAGTTTCAAACAAAATCTCCTCATCTTGGCCTATTAATGTTTGAAATTTTTGCAGTTTTCTCACTTCCTCCGCGTTAATGGAGGTCATACAGTACAGCTCAGGTTATTGCATTCAAAGAAGCATTTAATGGGTTCAAGAAGATTGTTCTTGGTGAACTTGTTGTGTTCTTAGTGACATTTTCAACAAAGTCAAAGGAAAAAAAAAACAACTAAGGTGCGTGATCATTATGAACACACCACTCTAATTATTTAATTATTTAATTAATTGATTCACCAATTAATTAATAATTAAGCGAATAGAAAAAATTAAAAATGACAAAGCTTCAAATGACATCATCAAATGAAGACAATTTAAAATTAAAAATAAATAATGGGAGACAATTAAATAAACTCAAAAACTAAAAATAAAATTAGCTAATTAAAATAATAATAGTAATAATAATAATAAATCAAAGTAAAAATTATTATATATATATATATATATAAGAAAACAAAATGAAGGAGAAGACAAACTTGTTTCTGCCACCTGAATTTCTTAGACGCTACCCTATTCAACATAGCATGATTAGGATCAGAGCAATGGAATGCAGGGGTTTTAGCAGACAAAGCAAAGAGGCTCAAGGAGAGGAAATTTCGATGGAAGGGTTTTTCTCTGATAAAAGGATACCAAAAGGGAGAAAGAGGGGGATTGGTGTTTGGTCATGAAAAAAGGAGAGGCTGAGTGGCATTCAAAGGGAAGAGCTATGTTCCGAGACACCAAAAATAGAGAAAGGAAATAGAAAGATGAGAGACCTTGAGAGGGAAACTGTGAGAGTTTGACTAAGAGGAAGAAAAACTGAGAATAGAAGGAGAGAGAGAAGGTGAATGGAGAATCCATGGTGAGCAGCAACGGGTCAAGGCCTGAATCTGGAAGACTACAATGGAATCGAGTTCTGGTCGAACCTGGAGCGAGTTAGGTGGCTCACCAAGCAAGGCGACTACATCAAGACCTGACGCCGCCGTTGGTTCGTCCTGAAGCAAGGGAAACTTTTTGGTTCAAAGACTCTAATAGTGTCTCAAACTCCTCCACCCCTCGCGGTGTCATCCCAGTTGGCCCTTGCCTCATCGTCAAAGGCGCCGAGGATTTCGTCCACAAGCCTTGCGCCTTCCAGCTCTCGACTACCCACTCCACCATGTACTTCATTACTGACACCGACAAGGAGAAAAGAGAGAGAACGGAAGAGATAAAGAAGACAGCGGGAACGAAAAGAGAAGGGGCCTGTTGAGAAAGAGGCTCAGTGGACGCACAAAAACCATCTCTCTGTGCACCTCTATTTCAACAATCCAAAATAGAGAAAGAGGAGGATGCAAAGAAGGAGGAAGAACAGAACAACAATGGAAAGGAAGTGACGCAGTGAGGGAAACCAGAGACAAAGCACGTCAAGAAAGAGTCAGAGAAGAAAAGCAACGTTGAGAGTGAAAAAGCTGAATGAGGACGAATAAAAACACAAAAAACCAAGGAAGAACAGAGGAAGACAGACAGAGGGAGCAACACTCACATTCATATCCACAGCTCCTCGCAGCCTTATTGAATAAGCATGGCAAGTGCTTTGCAACTTTGCGGGGCTACAAGCACCTTCTCGGTGACTTCTTGGAGAAGTTCGAATTGCCAACCTCTGTTGTCTCGACGAATTGGTTTTGCTGCATCTGTTACTTCTGTTTCTGAGTTATGTTGTATTATAAGAGCCTCAAGTAAAGAGGTGGCCTTCAGTTTCCGCTGCAAAGCAGCAAAAAGTGATTTATGTGTGAAGGATGAGACTAAAAATCAGAGCTATCGAGAAACGGACAAACAATTCACTTGCGTCATGAAGTTTGGTGGCTCATCGGTAGGTACTGCAGCGAAGATGAAAGAGGTTGCTAACCTTATACTAAGTTTTCCAGAAGAGAATCCTATAATTGTTCTGTCTGCGATGGGAAAGACAACTAACAAGCATTTATTGGCTGGCGAAAATGTCGTTGGTTGCAGTGTTACCAATGTGTCATGTCTTGATGAGCTCAGCTTTATAAAATACTTGCATCTTAGGACTGTGGATGAGCTTGAAGTGGACAGATCTGTTATTACGAGGCATCTAGAAGAATTGGAGCAACTTTCTGAAAGGGATTGCTATGATGAAAGAGTTGACTCTACGGACTAAAGACTATTTAGTTTCGTTTAAAGAATGCATGTCCACTAGGATCTTCGCTGCATATCTAAAAAAAATGGGTGTTAAAGCTTGCCAATATGATGCATTTGAGATTGGTTTTATAACCCCTGATGACTTTACAAATGTAGATATTTTGGAAGCAACTTATCCAGCTGTTGCAAGGAGGTTATATAGTAATTGGGTTTCTAACCCTACAATACCAATTGTAATAGGCTTCCTTGGAATGGGTCGGAAATCATGTGCAGTAACGACACTGGGTAAAGGGGGTAGTGATTTGACGACTACAACAATGGGTAAAGCGCTAGCATTGCCTGAAATCTATATTTACATGGTGCTATCATTCTAGTTGTGGAGTGAAGCTTGAAGAAAACTCAAAAGCTCAAGTTTCAAGGTACGAGAACCCACATCGCCTAAGGTTTTGTGCATGGGTGAGGTTAAATGCAAGAAGAAGAAGATGATGAAGAAAAGAAAGGCCGTTAAGCAGAAGAGTATTGAAAAAGTTGTTTAAAAGGAGATGTTGCTTTGGATTTTCAAGGAACTCCATGTTCTTTAGGTGAAAGAACAGAGCCAAGGACAAAGAAGAAGATTCGATGGAGTGAAGAGTGTAGATACGAACGTGAAGCTAAAGTTGCATTTGAGTGACGTAAGTTTGCAGTACTCTCATTTTTATCTCTGTTCTTGTTCGTTATATGTGTATGTATATATATATTTGGTTTGGGTAATGTGTTGTTTTTAAATGTGATTCCCACCAAAAACTCCATTTTAAGTTAAGGTAATTATAAGTTTTTTTAGTTGTCGTGTGGGATATTGGTCTTCTTAAATACTTAAAAACTAACTAGTAGAAGTTGCATGAGATCACTAATCTCCTTAGGTTTTGAAAATCTCAAATAACATCTTTTGCATTTTAGGTTACTATGTAAGATTGTTGATCTCTTTGAGAACTCAAAAGTTAATTAGTAGAGACAATGTGAGATCATAAATCTCCTTAGGTTTAAAAAGTCAATATCTATTTTTAAAATACAAAGATAGAATAATTTCTAAATATAAAAAAGGGATTTATTTTGCCTTTTATTTGTAATTAAAAAAAAATATTTTTTCACTATAAGCTCATTTTTTAAAAACTAAAATAAAATCTAAAAATCTAAGAAAAAAATTCAAAATTGAGAAAATGAAAAGATCAAGGAAGTGATATTAAATCGATTTTGTAAATTAAAATACACCAACCAAATTCAAGCTCATTTGTTTACATAAGGTATATTAATTTCAACCATCTTATTCTATTCACACAAAAATATAAGTCACCAACTAATAGACACCATTTTGGTCAAACTATGTAGACTTTGATCCCTATTACAGGGTATGTAGACCCTAAACCCTAAACCCTAAACCCTAGGCTCTCATCTTAGGTCAAGTTCGCCCTTTATAAATATTTATTTGGTTGCTTCATTATTGTTGTTTTTGCCTTCTTTTTTAACAAGCATGCATGTCAATAAAAGGATAATTAAGATAAATTTAAGGTCATATTCTATCTTATTTGACTAGTTTAAGGTAATCATCCTTACGAACGGGTGTTATAGGGTACTTAACACCTTCCCCACACTCAAATAGACTCCCAAACTCGTCTCTATTTTCGCAGACCCTTTTGTCTTTTCTTTTGTTTTAAATTGGTTTTCTAAAGTTTTCACTAAAAATTTTGATGGCAATTCTAGTAAATTGATTTTCCATAATCATTTGGCAATCAATTTAAACCATTTTTTTATAGTTTCCACCAAAAGATTAGTTACAACAATCATTAAAGGGAAAGTGTTTCAAAATAAGATTGAAATTTAAGCTCAGGTAAGTGCAGACAGTAGCATATCATAGACATAGATGATTGAATTGATACTAATTTGGCTCTAATAACAAGTGTGATATAATTACCAAACAATGCTAATAAATTACATATGAATTAGCAAAAAAAAAAATCAAATAACTTACCTTATAGTGTAGACATAATCAGAATAAAACTTCAAATAGAAAATAAGATAAGAACATCAACTCATAAGACTCTTGCTTGATTGAGAGAGAAAGAGAGAAAGAAAGATTAAGAGTGTATTATAAATTACTTAATTAGTTTTAAAAGATTAATAATTATCTTATTTATAGACATTTTAATTTTTTTACTAAATAATTCAATTAGGAATAAGATTAAGTTCAATAATTTTTCTTTTTCTATTAGTAATTCAATGAGATAATTACTAATTAAACATGTGTTGCAACTTAGGGTTTTTATCAAACAGGCCTATGAATAATTCGACCTATTACTAAACTGGAACGCAGCAGTTGCAGAAGCACAAGTTGAAGCAAGGGTCTCAGACAAGAATGTGTTGATTCGAATCCAATGCCAGAAACATAAAGGACTGTTGGTGAAGATAATCAGAGAGATAGAAAGGCTTCGTTTGTCAGTGGTAAATAGCAGTGTGATGCCATTCGGGAGATCCATTCTGATCATAACCATCATAGCTGAGGTACATCTATATATATATATATATATATATAAAATATTTATTAGTGTATAATTAAGGAAAGACATCAGAGAAGAGGAGTATGAAACGTAGTTAATTAATTGCATTACATATTAATTATTGCAGATGGAGGAAGAGTTCGAGTTAAGCGCGGAGGAGCTAGCAAGGAGTGGGAGGGTGGCACTGTTTATGCAATTAATGTAACGTTACGTGGAGGAGTGGTGTCATAAAACGATGCGTTATTGTGCAACGAACGGTAGTAGTTGCATTCAATTCTTGTAACGATGCGTTATTGTGCAACGAACGGTAGTAGTTGCATTCAATTCTTGTAATGGCCATACACATAGAAAAATGGAATCTGGGCATGTAGCACATGGGCTTATGTCTTAATTTGGATTCAATAGATTTGACATTTGTAGTGCATTTAGTTATTTTTAAATAATATCTTTATAAAAATTAATATTTATTTTACAAAATAATAAAATAAAATAAAATAATATAAATGTATTAAATACACAACTATTAAATGTGCAGAATTTAAATTCACGCTTCCCTAACTCTAATTCTAATGAGCTTCTTGGTATCATACTTTTCAATACTTCCACGTCATGATAATCTTATTCATGTTGTATGAATACTTAAAATTAAAAAAAGACTCACTCGTAAACTATCAAACATGTATAAGTTTTAAATCATATTTCAAATTTGTGGTACAGACCTCATGTAAATACTTCTATATCAATTAATAATGATAAAATAATTTATACTCATTCTATTTCGGTGACGTGAATTCTCAAACAAAAGTTAATTTTATATCATATATCAAATTAGTGGCTTATACCTCTCGAGTACCTACTATATATCTTATTATTTATTGTCATACTAACGTTTACTAAGCATTGTTAAATCTCATTAACAATTTAATTATAGCAATTATGTTTGATGTGTGTTCCAATTTGGTATTAAATATACAATCACACCTAACTAAAAATCTCATAATTCTTTTTTTTTTCTTATGTATTTAAATTCTGTGCCAAAATTTTAATCAACCATGGTTAAGTCAACTAAATTGTTGTCAAAGTTATAATTGTATGTAAACAAAACTTAAAATTTGTTTGTGATACAAATAATCACAACAAAAAAAAAAAATTCAACAATGAACATTCAACGACAATTTTAAAAGTGGCGTAAGTTTAACTTTCAGCGACAATATTTGTTAATCATCACAAAAAATTTGACTGATTTAAATTTTAAAAAATAAGATTAATCTTATTTAAATTTCATATTTATTAAGTTTGCTTGACATTTAATTAAATTTCATCATGTGCTACATTACCTTTTAATTTTAAAGAGTGAAATACAATAAACTAAATCAACCGCGTTAGATTTCTTACAATAATAATTAAGTTTAGAAAATAACAAGATATTATATATACAATACATAACCTAAACCAGCATTGTAACCTAATTATATGGCGGTTGTTTGAAATTGGATGAAATTTAGGTTAAATTTAAATTTTGGTTTATCAGTCAAAATTCTGTTGTTCAATATTGACATTCTTCACTTTCAATTAATATAAATTCTTTATTCAATGAATGGAAAAAGTTGTGGATATATGTAATTTAGCAGGAATGTTCTTAAATATCGACACTGTATTAGACAAAAAGTTCTTAAATATGACTTGTGCCGTTGTGGGGGAAACTTCTCAAACATCTTCCAAATTTGCAATTCAAAGTTAGTCAATCTGTCAAACATATAATATAGAATTAAAGTGCAAATTAATGGGGAGAAGAGAGAGCCAAAGAAAGAATGAGTAAGAAGAAAATGACCAGCATGAACTTCAGCGTGTTGATCACTTGCTCATATATAGGTTTCTTCAAAATAACATATTATATAACTCGATAGTTGTAATTAATTACTTAATTACTTGAGGTTTGAATATTTTGCATACTCAGTTATTCTTTTTTTAATTACATTTAGGGTCAAAGCCACTCTCTCATTATAGTCTAATATATATAGTATTTTAAAAAAAAACGTTAAAAAAAAATCGTATTTAACCTTAGTCATAAATTGGGTCTCAGCCAGCTAGCTTGCGAATGGAATTTAAAAAATTGAGTTAATGACAAAATTAGAGGAGTTGAATAATTCAAACAAGCTTTCTCATTCATATGATATTGGAGGTTGGGCCCAGTGACAAAGTAAGCTCATTTATCACGTGAGACGACCCAAGTTCTGCTTTTGTCGTGATTTAACCCTAAACAAAAGCAACCACCAGCACTAAGCTTCCATATTAATTAAGACCTGAACGTCGCGACGTGTAAAATTTAATTTAATGTACAAACGCGTACTTGACGGCGTCTCGTCTGCTCCTACATCTATTTAATTCAACTAATTTCAAACTATAACATATGTTAATGTAAATAGAGGTCGCATTATAATTGAGGTTTCGTGACATGTTGCTGAGTTCTTCGTTGAAAGAATATCAGAATTCGTCTATGCAGTTATAAAAATTGATTCTACGTACCATGTTTATATATATAACAAAAGAATGTGAGACAGGATGTATCATCTGCTTTAATTGGAAAATCGTCTAATTATTGTCGTTATCTTAATTTATTATTTGGCTTCCATGCAGATTGCTCCCAGTAGATGATCAAAACTACAGTGATGTCATCCCATCGATCCTAAAATAATTATATTTTGATCTCCTCTGGATTGTCATTTGCTTGTGATAAGAGCTAGTTTGTATTTTTTGAATAGAACCTTAATTTATTTATTTTTTTCCTTTTCTTCCTTTCTTAAATCTTGGAATAGAGAAATTGGCCAACAACTTTGCCGAGTAAGCGAGAGTTTATGTTGTGGATCAAGAGATTTTGCAATTCTTTTAGTTTGCAGAATTTTTTTTTTACAAAAAATCAACACAAAAGAAGCACGAGCAATGGGTTATTATTATTATTATTATTATCATCACCATGGTTATCATCATTTTTTTGCTAATGGGATTCATCTAATTCTAGTCAACATTATCAGTTTTGCTCCGGCCGTTCCAATTAAACACATAAGTGGGGCATGCACAATTAATGAAGGGAAAATTTTTGTCTAAAACCAGCAGATACAATTAATTACTAAAATGACATTAAATTTAGCAATTATTCCTAAACATATGAATTTATTATTATCATTATTTGCATTACTTATAAATCATGTTCTCTTTAGTTATCAAATATTTTTGTATTTTTAACCACGTAATTTTTATTTTTTATTAATTAGACTAACAAGTAACTTATAAATTTATTTCTATCATTGTTTATGTTATTTACAAATCATGTTCGCCCTAATTATTGAATGTTTTTGCATTTTTTACTATGTAAGTTTTATTCTTAACTTATTAGATTAACAAGTAACTTATGAATTATGACTACCATAGTTTGCGTTACTTACAAATCACATTCACCTTAGTTAATGAATGTTATTAACTGGTTAGACTAAAAACTAACTTATTGATTTATTACCACCATGATTTGTATTACTTACAAATCACGTTTCCCCTACTTACCGAATGTTTTTCCATTTCTTATCGCGTAATTTTTATTTTTAACTAATTAGACTAACAAGTAACTTATAGATTTATTACAACCATGATTTGTATATCTATAAGTTACATGTTAGTTCAACCAGTTAAGAATGAAAATTGTGTCATAAAAAGTGCAAAATTATTTGGTAACTGGGGAAAACATGATTTGTAAGTAACACAAATCATAGTAGTAATAGATCTATAAGTTAGATGTTAGTTTAACCAATTAAGAATAAAACATACATGGTAAGAAATGCAAAATTATTCGGTAACTAAGATAAACATAATTTGTAAGTAACACAAACCATGGTAGTAATAAACTCATAATTTACTTGTTAGTTTAGTTAAGAATAAAATTTATATGATAAAAAATGCAAAATCATTCAATAACATAGGCGAACATAATTTGTAAATAATGCAAACATTGGTAGCAATCAATCCATAAATTACTGGTTGGTCCAACCAGTTAAGAATAAATATTATGTTGTAAGAAATGGAAAATCATTTGATAACTTGGGCAAATGTAATTTATAAGTAATGCAAAATGTGAAGTCTGAGGATAATTTTGTCAATTGAAAAATCATACAATGAGATTAGGTCCTTTAAGGTAATTTCAAAATTTAAAGTCATTTTAGTAATTAATTGCATCTACTAATCCTAAATAGAAATTTTCCTTTTAATAAATTATGGACAACAATATAATCATCCTAGCAATTAAATGAATTATGAATTATCATAAGCATAGAATTTTCCCTTCCAAACAAATGGGAATTTGGGATGCGAAATAGGGTTAGAAAATCCTTCAAACGCCTAAACAAACACAAAGAATTTAATGTAAATGCGATTAAATTATGAAGGCTTAAACGTAATTCTTTCTTCTCCCACTGATTCCATACGCACTCTTAATAAATTTATAAAATGAATAATTTTAAAAAGAGTGGTGTTCACAAGTTATATACACGTTCCCGACAAGTGTAATAATTACATTGGAAGCTGAAGTATTATATTGGAAGCTTATAAATATGGAAGTTTTTAATCAAAGAAACATTGAAATTGTGTAATTACGGAAAGCAATGAATATTAATATATCAACATATATACCATTCCAATTTTGCAAGCTAATTAATATAATTACAAAGTAAAATATTATTTCAATAACATAATGAAATTGAAATTATTTATTGGTTGTCATAAAGCAATAAACCTAAAATTCGTAAACATAATAAAAATTTTGCTAAAAAATTAAATTGTATCAAGCTTTCTTTCTGCATAGAATTCATGCTTATGGCTATGTAATATTTATAATTTTTTATCCGAACCTTCTTGTGTCTTATATTCTCCTATGTGTTCAACCTAATACATATATTTTCATTATGAATAATAAAAAAAAAAATCTATATATATATATATGTGTGTGTGTGTGTGTGTGTGTAATTAAATTAATCATCATCATTCTAAGAAAATAATTCTGATTTTTCATATCTCATTTGTAAATTTACAAATATATATCTATACTAAAATTTAACCAACATAATATATTACATATTTTTCAAATTAACAGTTCAATAATTTTAATTAATTTTATCTTTTATACACACACACACACACACACACACACACACACACACAACATACCACATACCTTGGAGATTAGCTAAAAAATTCTTCCTTGCAAGAAGCAATAACAATGGTGGCATTTCAGAAAAGGAGGCAATAATAATAGAATAGCTACATCCTTAATGTTTTAGAACAAAATATATAAAATAACAAGAATAATATATATGTGAATTACTTGAGGTTGAAAAATGTTTTTTCTAATAAAATAATATTTAATTTGTAATTATGTAAATTAAAATTGCAAAACTAGAAGGTTGCATTGCTATATATCCGTGTTAATATATTAAACTTCAATACTTTCCATAATTATACAATTTCATTGCTTCCCTAATCAAATGCTTCCATATTTATAAGCTTACAATATAATTGTTACACATGTCAGGAACATGAAAATATACATGTTCTCAAGAATGTGTGAACACTACTCTTTTAAAAAATAAACAAATATATGATGTGAGAAATATTCAATGAATAGGGATCCACTGCTATGTAAAAGACATAGTAGGCTCGATTGTTCCATGATTCTCACCGTTCGCTTCATCCCTCAGCCTCCATTGCACCACGTCAATACACAAACCAAAATGCATTGTTTCGATTTCATGAAATGATGCATTTTGGGGTCTTACTCTTTGACTTTGAAGGGATGCCTACGACATCGTGTTTTGGAATAGCTATAGACACTAAACGACATGCTTCTTCTTTGTTATAGCAACCTTCATTTTAAAACCCCCCATTAACCAATAATGCTTATTCACTTAAGGACCTTTGTTTTGGCGTGTGATTTCTTCCCTAAATATGGGATGCAATGGTTAGGTGAACAAAGAAAAAAAAGTGCAAGGAGGCTAAACCTTAAACCCTAAACCCTAAACTAACAAAAGGAGAAGGAGGAGTGTAGGAAGAAGAAGAAGAAGAAGAAGCTATCAGTGAGTGTCAAACTTCATTGATTTTGAATGTCCTTCCAATTCCTATTCTATTGTTTTTTAACCACTTTAGAATGTGTTTTACAACTTAAAAGCTATAGTGAACTAGAAAAATAAAAAGCTTCAATGTATTTTACTTAATCAGAATCATCATATAATCTTCTTCAACTTGGGAAAGCATAATGACCATAAAAGTTTTCCATCGCCATGGCAACTTTAGAAACCTCAGTAGATAAAATGGCCTCAGGTTCAATGGTGGAGGTTGTTAATCTTATAATTCTCTTGTACCTTAGAGTGAACAACTATACAATATATTATTTGCTTTATTAGAGTTATTAATAACTTTGGTTTTGGCCAGGAATTGCAAGGTTGATTTATTACTGAGGTTATTTATCTTTGTTACATTGTTCCTACAAGATACGATTATATTGTAATGGTTTATTTTATTGGCTATCTTATGCATTTATATTTTGGTTTTCAAGTGAAAGAACCTTTTTTTTTTTTGGAAGATATGATTTTTGTGCAATAATTTTTATCATAAAACCTTCCTTTATCAAGTGCTTATACTACTTAATCACATTTGCTGGATAATTTAGTATTTGAATATGAAGTTTTAAATGCCTATTAAAGCACCACATATTGTTGGGGACTATAGGTTGAATGCATATAGTATGTGGTTTTTAAATAATTTTTGTTGTTCCATCTATGTATTGTCATTTGGTCAGGTAACTTTGCCATAATCTTCTTAATATAGATATATGAGATAGAAAATTCTTACTTTTTAACAATGAAACCTACATCTAAAGTTTTATCTCATGTGCCAATGTTGCTAATATTTTGTCTCTTACATTGTTATTATGATAAACCATATTTTGTTAATGAACTATAAGGGATTAGATAGGTTTATTGTTCTATTGACCAAAGAGGTTAACATGGAGAATTTATGGAAGCCTAAAATGGGTATGGAATTTAATAGTGTAGAGGCCGCCTAGCAGTTTTGGACTAACTATGGTGGTAAAATTGGATTTAGAGTTAGGAAAGATTACTTAAACAATAACAAGAAGGATGACTCTTATACTTATTACAGGCAAAAGAAACTCTTTAGTCATCAAGCACCAGCAAGAAACCAGAACATATTGAAACATGAGAATTGCCCTCGCTTTAAGAAATGAGAAATTTGTAATTCATGAATTCATTGAGGCCTATAATCACTCTCTTTCAGCTTGTAAAGATGATACATATGTTGGCTTCCTAACAAAAGATATCTCAAGTGCAGGCATACAAGATTGAATGGCCAAGGATTTAGGTTTGCAGCAAAGAGCAATGTTTTATCTTATGATCACACCCACTGGAGGTAGAACTAATCTTTAATATACAAGGTTAGATGCAAAAAATTATCTTCAATAAAAAAGACAATGAAGCATGAGGTAAGGAAAAGTTGGTTGGGTGTTGCAATATTTCTAATAACAATTGTTAAAGAACCCATCATATTTTCATGTATATCACATAGATGTAGATGATCATATTACAAATGTTTTTTGGGTTCATGTATGCATGCTCCTTGATTATAGTTTTTTTAGTGATGTGGTTTCTTTAGATATAACATATTGCATTAACCGTACACACCGGCTGTTTGCTTTATTTTTAGGGTTCAATCATCATAGGCAAGTGGTAATTTTTGGAGCTATTTCGATGTATGACGAAACTGCTGAATCTTTTAAGTGGTTATTTAAGACCTTTATAGAAGCACATAGCCTAAAAAAGCCAATGACTATTTTCATATATCAGGACTGGGAAATGGCACAGGCATTAGATGAGGAATGTCTTTTTCATGTGTTACATTTACTTGTATTAATGTGTTCTTGGTGCTCTTATCATTCCATCCTTGCAAGTGTGGTGATGCCAAAAAGTAAGCATAGTTTTGTACTTAGCACTTGATGCAAAATTGTATCAAAGCACCTTAGAAACCTAATGAGAGATGGATCACGTATATTAATTTATTTGAAGAAATGCATGGATGAATATGAAGACAAACTTCAGTTTGAGTCAACTTAAGGTGAGTTGCTTACTGATTATGATGTTCACGAAAACTCATGGTTGAAGTTAGCATATACAATGAAAGAAAAATGGGCAATAAGTTACATGGGGCAATCATTCACACTAGGAATGAAGAGCACATAACTAAGTAAGACTTTAAATTCAAATTTCAAAGCCAACATGAAGCTAAATATGGACATTATAAAATTTTTCAAGATATTCAAAAAGGTTGTGGATAAGAAGCGTTATAACAAGTTAAAATATGAGTATGAAGCTTGATATAAGCTACCACAGCTTATGTCTTGTCATTCATCGATACTGTTACAAGCAACACAAATATATATACCTTTATAGTGTTTGACCTTTTCCAATAAAAATTTGATATGTTCTATGCTACTAGCATAAAAGCAAAGGAATGAGTCCAACTCTTTGTTCGAATATGTTGTCACATGAGTAATAGGCAAGGTGAATAGTGAGTGTCATATGATCATATTCAACAAAACATCACTTGCAGTTGTAGAAAGTTTGAAACATATTACATACTTTGTTGCCACGCCTTGAAGGTATTTATTGTTTTGGACATTAAGTAAATTCTTGACAAATACGTTTTAAAAGATGGACAAAGGAAGCCCAAAATGGTATTGTGCATGATGTGAGATGAAAGGAAGTTGATAGGGATCCTAAACTAATGAGCACTTAGAGATACAGACATTTATGCTCTAAAATGGTTAAACTAGCTTCTGAGGTGTCAAGTTGTAAATAACTTCACTTGCTTGTTGATAAGGGCATAGATGATTGGTGCAAGCAAGTCTTAAAGGTTCGATTGCAACAACAAAGTCCCAATGATACCAATGTGGCCACACCATCGATAGGTGAAGGTACGACACAGCCAAAAAGATTCAAGCAGTATGTTAGTTTAAAGCAACAATGACGACAACGACAAATGATTTAGGTCGAGGTCTAAGCTACAAAGAGAAGAATAAGACCTCCAAACATTAGTTGTTCAAAGGAGCAACGATATGTGGTCCCAAAACTCATTCAATTATTGCTTATTGTTTTCCTTGTTGTATACTTATTGTATTCAAAGGATCAATGATATCTACTTATTACATTCCTTTTTTCTTAACATGACGAAGGTTCATCTAGTCTAGTTCAATGCAAAGAAACTTGTTTAGCCCTTGCACCTTTGGAGTGCCAACAAGTACCTAGGAATCAATTTAGCTTCACTAACTTATTAATGGTAATGCATCTAGTGCTTGGAGTTATATTCTTGTTTCTACTGTAATTGTTTACACTATAAAACAATGTGTATACTCTCATTTATTGTGTTGCTCTAGAGGAGGCAATTAAAACCCTTCTACAATCACTCGATGGTCTATATGCTTGTGGCACTTTTACAAATGCCAATAACATACACAATTGCTAGTCACAAAGTTTACAAAACAATTACTTTTGAAGAGAATAAAGAGTTTACTCCTAATTTTTGAATTTGTCATTACATTGGTCTAATGTAGTAGTGGCCATGATTACATTTGTATGTAGTGACAACAATCACTTTTTGATATAGTAAGATTTTACATAGTAGTGGCCAAGATTACATTAGCTAGCAGGCATCACAAAGGTTTAAGTTTACATTAGATTTTACAAATATTACATAGAAAAAATTCAGCTAGTATCCTTGAGTTCATTGGCTTCACAGGCTTTTTTCTCCTCCATTTGGCTTATTCTTAACACTTGTTTTTGCCTAATTTTGTTGCCATATTGTGCACCAAGTTCTCGCTGCGTACTTATGCAATGGATGGTTCAAGAATTAGAAAGTACAACTTTGAAAAGAAAAAGCCATACTAACTAACAAAAACACCCTTGCAGTTTGATATATTACCATAGACATTTTGGTTTGAAGATAGAACATAAGTTAACAAGTGTTACATCAAGTACATAGATATACCAAACTCATATGCAACTGCATAACACTAGAATTGATTTATTTGTTTTAGTTCAATGTAGCCCATCACTAAATTTATTAAAAACAATAATATTATGGTGGATATACGCTTTATTCATTTCCACAAACTACATTTATTACAATTCAGAATGCTAATACAAAGCAATGTCAAAGCTTGAGCCCCACCATAATTCAAAGCAATATCATAATTCAGAAGGTTTTAATCCATTTATCTAGGGTTGTGGTCTCTCTTACTCTTTGAACTGTCATTTTAGAAGTTTGGATTTTGTGCTTTTAGTGCCAACAAGGTAAAATATTTGTTTTCTAAAGTGTGGATTATGTGCTTCTAGTGCACAAATGATGGCATTGTCTTTGATCAAACTAAAAAATATGAACTGATTCTGATACATGTATATGGATTCAAACATTAATTTTTAAACAATAACACCAAAATTGAAAGAACAAAAATCACATATTTAAGGATAACACACATGCTTGAAAATTAATAACTTGATTGAATGAATGATTAGTCATAGCTTAGTCTTAATATTAATGAAAGAGATATCCAGATTAGGTGGTTCCTCACACAAGCACCCATTTTCATTTCATACAAAACTAATGTTGAAATAAACAAAAATTGAACACCACATAACCATAGAAATCACCGACAACTACATCCATTTACATGTGTATTACAGTTGTCTAATAGGTCATGTTAATCAAAGAAAATGGATTTGACAATATCACAACAACAAAAGAATAATATATTTTTTTCAATTTCTTTATTATAATATATAGTAAAAAGGACCAAAATAATTAAATCATGGTTATTTGTTTTGCATAAAGAACATAGTAAGATATCATGCCTCTTATTAGTTTTGATACCATGTCAAACACTATTCTAACTTAGAAGTCTGAATATTTAACATGTTCTTCCAAAAATTACATGTTGAACACTATTTTATTTCAAATACCACATTGCAATTCATTACAACATAAAAGCATCAGTACATAACCAGTTTTGGAAAAGAAGTTCTTGCACTTGAGGACCAAATTAACCTGAACATCAAATTCTGGTTTTGACACCAAATCCTTTTCTACTCTTGTAAGTTGAAATGACCTTTCCACACTCTATACTCGGTTGGTACTAAGCAAGACAATAGGAAAATAGTTAGGTCAATCAAGCCAAAAGCCACACTGGCTACTGATTGTAAATAAGGAATCACACATCGTAAATCTAGCTAAAACAATTATAATCACTATCTTTAACATATTTATACAACTACGTACTCACCTATATGTTCAAACACTGGCCAAGAATGGTTTGTTTCTTTAAAGAAGAAAAAACAACATATAGAAAATAAGCCTCCCACCATTGCGCAGCACTTAACATTTACATTTGGATTATATCTGCAACTGTAGGGGGAGATTTGCCTAAGGCCCCATACAAATTAATAGAGGTCATCTGTAGCAAAGAAAAAGCATGTTGTTTGGCATCTGTAGCTGCTCCAAAACGCGGTGTTATATGTATCCTTTCAGAGTTAATGAATAAGACCCTAAAATGCACCATTTCATTAAACTAAAACAGTGCATTTTGGTTTGTGCATCAACGTGGTGCAACTAAGACTAAGGGATGAAGTTAATAGTGAGGATTACGGAACAGTCAAGCCTGCTATGTCCAATGTTATCAAAATTGCAAGTTGACACAATAAACTCACCGAGTCAACGTTTCTACCTGTCCAAATCGTGTTAACTCGCTTCTAAACTCATACTGGCTGTAAACTCGATCCAACTCGCTCCTAACTCAAACAAACTTGATGAAATTGGCAAGTTACCTCTAAGTCTGGCAAGTTAAACCATTCTTTTAAAAGCTCCATATTTTTACAAAGTGTGAGCCAACGTCTCTACCATGCCTCCAACATTTGCTTTTAATAGGTATATATCAATTTTAATATATAGCTACCACCATATCCTTATTTTTGAAAAATTAGCAACCTAAGATTTAAACCTCCATCCTAACATATGTACTGGTTGCTTATCCGCCAAACCATCTTGCATTGCTTGTCAAGATCAAATAACTACTATACATAGTATCTATTCATAATTTATTTTGAAAAATTAACAATATTAAAAATCAAATTTGGAACTATTATATAACATTTGTTCATATGTTTTTCAAAAACCTCCTCCTATGTTATTTAAGGATAACAACATACCATAAATAATAAAAATAAAGTAATAAAAAAATTTATTAAAATGATATTAAATATATTTTTTAATATATTCATAATAAGCAAGTAACCCCATTTCTTTATTTTTTTTTAAGGAAGACAAATTTACTAGTTAATTTTTTTTTTCATTTTTGGTTTTCCAAGGATGTCCCCTAGTATGTACTTTGTAATTTTAACCGTAATTAGCCTTTACATAATATCATTTAAATAAATTGTATGTTACATATAATATTATAATGATGTAATTATATATTTCAATAATTATTTGTTAGTCGCGGTAAACTCTAACGATTCTATATTACAAGTTTACGTTTTAAGTCTACCACTCCCTTATGAGTCTATCTTAACTCGTGAATTTAACAACTTTAGTTGTATCTTCTACTCAACATTGGATCTATATTCAAGATTCTACATATCATTTTTTATTAAAAAAAAAAAAAGTATAACTAACTGACTTTATTAGTCTTGTTCTTTCAATTTTTAGGTGTGATTGGTTGTGGAGGGACATATATACTTTGGATCAATTTCTTTTTTGTGATATGATCCCTTTATTTATCTTTTTAAAAAGATGATGCTGCACAGTGATTTCTCCCGTAGCAAAAGATATGTTATAATTACATTTATTATGACTATAAAATACACCTATATTTATTATTTATATAATGAAAAGTATTAAATATATAATCAATGCAAATTTGTTACTTTTTAAAATATAAAAATTAAATTCATGAATTTAAAATTGAAATTTAAGAAATACAATTTTAGAAAGTTTTTTCTTTAATAGAATAAATTAATTATATTTTTAAGGATATTTTAGTCATCTTTGACAAGACAAATTTGTATGTATTTTGATTACAGCGACAATAGGTGTGATCTCTTAAGTATCATTATCAAATTTAATTATTATACTCCTAATGTATTGAAAAAGAATAAAATTTGGAAGAATTTTTAAATGTTTATTTTTAGAGTGCATTTGACATACCATATAAACTTAGATTGTATAAATTTATACAATACAATTCACTTTTATCGAATATTTGGTGCACACAATGAATTATATAAACTTACATGATCAACTCTAGTCAACCACATTTAATACAATAGAGTATCATATTAGTAATATAGCATCTTTTAACTTGATTAGCCTTGATTGTATTAATAAGATATTTTTTCATTTTTAGTAAAATTTATTTTGGTCCCTCACATATGAGATATTTCTCAATCTACTCTTATAAAAAAAAAAATTTATTTTAGTCCCTTATAGATAAGATATTTTTTAATTTGACCCCTCACTGTCTTCTTAATCTAGTCTCTAACATTCATGTCTTTTCAATTTACTCACTTACATTTATACATTTCTCTATTCGATGCCTCACAAATAAAATTGTTATCATAATATCCTAAATAATAAGTTAATTATATAAATACTAACTCATAAAAAAAAATTCAATTTGGTCCCTATCATATAAGATATTTTAAATATGATATCTCATATAATTGTCTCTCAATTTAGTCCATCACATATGTATATTTCTTCATTTGATCCTTTACAAATAAAATTGTTATCAATAATATCCTCAAAAGACAAATTAATTTAATAATTACAAACTTATAAAAAAATTTCTCAATTTGGTCCTTCAATTATAAGATATTTTTTAATTTGATCCTTTATAGAATTGTCTTCCCAATTTAGTCCCTCACATATGTACATTTCTCTACTTGATCACTCACAAATAAAATTATTATTAATAATATCCTCAAAAAAATTAATTTAATAAATACAAACTCATAAAACTTTTCTCAATTTGCTCGCTTACAAGTGAGATATTTTTCAATTTTCCCCCTTTTATAATTGTCTTCTCAATTTAATCCCTCTTATATGTACATTTTTCCATTTAATCGCTCATAAATAAACTTATTATCAATAATATTCTAAAATAGTAAATTAACATAAAATATATGAACTTGTAGAATTTTATTTCCAATTTGGTCCTTAGCAAATAAAGTATTTTTCTATTTGGTTCCCTCATAAAATTGTCCTATCAATTCAGCTCCTCACCAAATTGTCTTCTTAATACGGTCCCTCATATATGAATATTTCTCTATTTTATCCTCAAAAATAAAATTGTTATCAATAATATCAAAAAAATAAGTTAATTTAAAAAGAATATGAAAGAAATTATTGATAATAATTTTATTTATAAGAGACCAAATTAAGAAATATATATATGTGATAGACTAATTTGAGAAATATCATATTTGTGAAGGACCATATAAAATAAATTTGTATGGGACCAAATTGAGAAATATTCTATATGTGAGGAATCAAATAAGGTTTTATTCATTTATTCTTTATTCAAATTTTAGTTTTTCCCATTTTACCTTAAATGTGGATTGATATATTACTAATAGTATAAATTTGAATAAGTGGCAAAAAAAAAAATATCAAATTCATTTTCTTTGAGTATTTTGTTGAATATAATTTTATTAAAATTAAGGACATTTTTTTTCATAATAATTAATTTTATCCTATCTGGTATTGTGTAATTTGTCACTAAATATATAATCACATTATCTTATGAAATACGATATCTTATATGTCTCACCAAACACCTATGTATACAATTTTTATTAGGCCTTATACTATCAAACATTATCCTATCCTGTCTTATACCATTAAGACTTATCCTATCAGGCCTTGTATGACATGTCAAATGGATCCTTAAAGTATCTAGGAACCATCTCACTTAATTTTTTTCTTCCAATTCAATACTACATGATTTTAAAAAAAATATCAAACTCAATCATAATTTAAAATTATAACATATAAATAGTACTACGATAAGAATGCATAAATTAAAGCACTTAACTTATATGCAATATCATATATTTTTGTTATACTGTTATCTAATTAGAATGTGACAAATATTGAATTAACTAATAATAATGTATAATTTAATTTAAAAATAAAAACAATTATCTATAACAAGGAATTGTAAATAGTAAATACGATTAGAAGAGTACACTGTAAACGAACGCGCAACTAAAAGTTGAAAAGAAGCAGACACAGCAGAAGTTGCTGTCACAAACTATCCAGTAATTCAGCGAACAGTAGCACACTCACGATTACTTGGAAAAGCTAGAAAGTCACAGTGAAGATGAGTGACGTCATGATCCAACTTGAGTGTAAGTTGTATTGCTAGCCAGTTAACAGCTCAAATTTTATGTGTTAAACTTTGAATTACTTTAATTCCATAAAATTAAAATTAAAATCAAAATCGAAATTTTATGAGCAGTAACAATCTTCTGGCAGGCACTCACTTCACGTCAATAAGCATCGCTTTCTACTTATCTTTGTGTGATCCAGAATCCGGATACTAGGGGGAATTTTCTCGCAGAATGACTCTTAATTTTTGTATAAAATATATTATTAAAAGATAAAAAATATTTTTTATAAATAAATATATATTCATATTTTAAATTTTTTTTATAAAAAATGATATGTAGTTAAAAAATAAAAAAAATTAAATTACTTTTAACATTTCATAATTTATTTTATATATTTTAGAATATATTATTTTTTAACTAGATATTATTATATATGAAAAAATAATTTAAAATATTAAAATATATATTTATTTATAAAAATAATTATTTTTTAATTTTAAAAAATATATTTTATACAAAAATTAAAGGCCATTAAATACATTAATTGAGAAAACAGTCCCCTCCAGGGATCCGCGCGCGTGTGATCCATCCAGCGGGCTCTTGGGTCAGAGTTTCCAGAATTAATGATTGAAACCTTACTGTTGTTACCTTTCAAATAATTCAATGAATTAATTAATGAATTATATATATATATATATACATATATATACAGCCTTAAAAATAGGGGAAATGGGTGTATCAAATCAGACTTTTGTCTCACTACGCGATATCCGCCGGATCATCATTGTTCTTACTAGCTGTTATTTGTGAGTCAATAACATACAAAAATTGCTAATAAGTGCATATAAAAATACTATTTAATTACACAAATAACGATGGATTTTTTTATAGAAATAAAATTCGCCGAATGTCTCAGATAACAGAGTCAAGCTACCCCATTTTTAATCAATTGCTACCTTGATCTCCTTAGTCTTTTGAGTTCAGTTCTAGTTAATTTTACAACAAAGGAGTAATAAATACTCACATCCAAAACCTATGACATTCGTTATTGAACTTCCATTATACATTAGATATTAGAAATGTTAAAACAGACTAAATTTAGGTATTAATTCATATAACCTATCATTTATATGCAGACTTATTTAGTAAAATTATTTTAATTTAATTTATTTGATTCATAAGTTAAACAAGTCAACCTATAAGTTGAATAATTTGGATACAAAATATAGGACAATAAGGATAAAATTTAGTCATGATCTCATGAATTTGACTTCACCATAGAACTCTAATAATAATACAATAATTATTACCTTAAAATAATATTTTGATACAGGAATAAAATACATACAAGAATAACTACAAAACTCTATCAAATCTTACAAGATGATCCAACTCGTGTCGGATTGCCGCTCTGATTTACATGGATCTTTGTTGAAGTTGCATGTCGAAGATTGTTTGAACTTTAGAATCGACCTATACTTCGGAAATTGGGAGTGACAGAGAGAGATGAGGTGAGTGATTTGAGTGAATAATTAAATATATATATATATATATATATATATATATATATAGTGCTGAGTTAGAAAGATGGAGAGGATTTGCGAACAAAAGATACGCGTACTATTTATTAGTTGGTATATATGACGGAGTTTGCATGTCAATTGATGACGTGGTGCTGTTGATAATTGATGCTATATATGGAGGAAAAGCGAACAAATGCTAATGAAGAAGAAGAAGAACCCACTATTTGACCAAACTTATACAAAGTGAGAAGAGAGGGAGGTAGCGCCACACGGTTCAACATTCAACAGTACTAACACCTAAACACAGAAAAGTAAGTCCATTTTCACACGTACGTGTTCTGATAGGGATGCAGGGTATGAAGCGTGTACGGTTATCTTATATATAATTAAACATTCACAAATTGTTCTTCCCATCTCTCTGCTCAGAGATTAGAAACTTCTTCCATATCTGTCTTCCTTTAATTTCCTTCTTTCAAGGTGAGCTAGCAAACTTGTCATCACTGGCTTTTTCTTCAACACCACTGTCTCTCTTCCCACTCTCTTATTCTCCAGCATCAGCGCATTATTTATAATTTTTCTTTTTCTGCATCAAATAACAAACAATAATAACCTTTAATTTAGCTTACAGTTTTTCTTCGACACCAGAAAATATAAGCTTTTGGTTCATTCAATTTTGAGAAGTAATATTTCATGGTGTTGTTTTGGTGCTATCCAGTGTTCTATCAATCCATCCCATTTCCCAGGCGATCCACAAAATTCAGATGATGGAAATATCCTCTCCCGTGTACTTGCCTGAATTCGTAAGTACCCAACTCATAAGTTAATTATATATAACTGATGGAAGTAGTTTATTTTGGTGACTTTTCTTTGTAGTAATTAATCATTGAAGTACTTACTAAGAGGATAATGCATTGAACTAACAGGGAATAGAGGATCTGATATTCTTTGATCCGTACCCGATGGACAATTTCGGATACCCGATTGAAGATGGGCTTGATTTCCAATCCTTTGTGTCTGGATGTACTGGAGAGAGCTATTCCTCTTATGAGTGTCCCAACTCGAAGAGAATTCAAAGTCCTGAATCTGCTGCCCCACCAGCAACAAGACCAAGCAGGCAGCTCAAGACCAATAACAATAAGGCTTGTGCTCCCAATTCATCGTCCAAACTTATTTCTTTCGAGCACTCCAACGCGTTCTCAGTCGCTGCTAATTCCCGCCAATTTCACAATATAGATTCCAATGCGAAGCTCGAAACCCTGAATGAAAACGTACTGGATTTTGCATCTTTGAGTCGTCAAGGTGCATACAATTACGAGGACACAAGTTTCGTACGATGTGAACCGACGAACAAGGCAGGCACCGTGACCAGAAATGCAGTCCAAGCTCAAGACCATGTCATGGCCGAAAGAAAACGAAGGGAAAAACTCAACCAGAAGTTCATTGCTCTTTCCTCCGTTATTCCTGGCCTCAAGAAGGTAATCTTATTTTTCATTTTTATTGAATCAGAGCAAAATGTGAAGTAAGATCCTTCAATATTAATTAGTTTAAGGTGTATATATACGGTTGCAGATGGACAAGGCGTCAGTTTTGGGAGATGCTGTAAAGTATGTGAAACTTCTGCAGGAACGCGAGAAGATTCTGGAAGAACAGCTGGCCATGAAAACAAAGGAATCAGCCGTCTCACTGAGGAGAACTATTATCTCTACGGACAATGACAGCTCCACGTCCAATGAAAATTCTGGCGGCCGCTCTGACCGACCACTAGAAGAAATCGAAGCGAGAGTTTTCGGTAAAGATGTACTCATCAGAATCCACTGCGAGAAACACAATGGGTGTGAGGCTACTATACTGAGAGAATTAGAAAAGCTTCATCTCACTGTTCGCAGCTGCAGCATTCTACCCTTTGGGAAAACCACCCTTTTTATAACTATTGTAGCTCAGGTAATTAAAGACACAATGCATTTCCATTCTCAAATCAATTTCGTGAAGATTCTTAATGTTAACTAAATTTGTGTGTTTTGTAGCAGATGGACGAGGAACACTGCATGACAGCAACGGATTTAGTAAGAAGCCTAAGGAAGGCATTGGGGCATAGTTAGCCAGTTCATTTGATCGGTGCATAACCAGTTAATGATTTGTACGTTTTAGTGTAGATGATACACGGAATAAAATAAAGTATTAATTAAGAATAATTTTTATCACAGTGTGGGACCATATGGAGTCTGGTGTAACAGTGAAATGCCTGCGATTATGTATTTCACATAATGCCAAGGGGGATTTCTTTCACATGTTGTTTTTGCGTCGTTGAGTGATCAGCTACGTTAGG
Source organism: Delonix regia (assembly GCA_037074485.1). Classification (NCBI taxonomy): domain Eukaryota; kingdom Viridiplantae; phylum Streptophyta; class Magnoliopsida; order Fabales; family Fabaceae; genus Delonix; species Delonix regia. The sequence continues at coordinate 4,798,132 of CM073461.1, forward strand.
ACTTAGGATTACCCCACGATAGCTTTTTCAAATCTGCAGATGTCATTTTTTGAAGAGGAGTTTTTTAGAGGCTTTGACTTTTCAAACATACCTCTTTCTTTCCTCTTTCCCGGAAAGTAGAGAAAGGTTCTAGTTTGATCATGTCGCCCATGGTTTATTGTAGTTTATAAAATTCTTATGACTTTTACTTGTGACATAATGAATATTAATTTGTTGTTTTTAAAAATCATGGTATATATTCTTGTAGGCATATTTTGCTCCCGTTATTCGCATTAATATGCCTTCCACCAACTAATTTTTTTTCTAAAAAATATTCTCCACATCTTCCGTACAATTATAAGCGAGAAGATGAAATTAGTAATATTTAAATTCAATAGTTTTCACCATTTCAGAAGCGCTCCACTCCTTCGATCCATCTTCCGTCTGTGGCAAAGAGTTTTGTTTTAAGAAAATTATTCGAGGATATATATCACTTATTATAGCTAATGGGTTAAAATGCATGGAACTCTTTTAAATTTTAGACAGGGAGATCTTTTTCTATGTTTAAAACTTGGTTATGATCCTCCCAAAAATATTATGAGCAAATAACCCTTTGTCGTTTTTTAGTCTATTATTTCTTTAGCGAAAGTGTGATTTATCATGGAGCTATTAGTATATCTGAGCCAAAATTCAGTGAATACTTATAATTCAGAATTTAATGGAATTATCTATATAATAAAGATAAAGTATAAGAGTCTATTTAATCTAATATATTGCTATTTTGTTAGTAAATTAACGAATTTATTAATGACATAATATACAAATTCATAAGTTTAAGAGCATATATTGTTTAATTTTAAAGATTAAAAAATTATTTGGAGATGGCTCTAAAATTCAAGAGAATAGTGTGCATTCTAGCCTAATTTATAAAACAAATTTCTATGCCAATCATACTTAAATTTAGCACCCTTGAAACAATTTTCCGTCATTAATTGTTATAGGAAATTGATCTTTAAAGGTCTGATACGGTCTTTTTAATGATGTTCACCATGATGATAGTGACGGTATTATCTCTAGAAAGATAGCAATGGCAGTTTTAAATATCGCAAGTGTTATTAATTAGCTAATTAGTACTAAAATCTTCATTTGTCGCTATTACAACAAAGATATATAATATAAACCCTAATTAGTACTAAAACTTCATTTGTCGCTATTACAACAAAGATATATAATAATTCAATTCATTCAGAATGCTCTCTGAATCAATTTCATCCTTCTTCTATCATCGGCTTCTGATTTTCTTTAAAAAGGAATATTTCAGAACCACAGTAGTCTCTCAAAAAAAAAATCATATAATTAAGAAGCTCTATAAAATCATAATTGACCAAGAGAAGGTTCTTTGACGCCATTTCTGATCTGGACAAAAAGAAAACAAAAGAAAAGAAGAACACAGTGAATACTAATGAAGTAAGAATGAGTCAAAATCTACCGATTAATAATGTTGCAGATGAATGACTTTATGCTGTTGTGTCCACCAAGTAAACTGAAGAACACCAAACATGACCAACGCAAAACTAACAGTGACATGGACGGCTTCTGTATATATTAACAAGTTTCTGTAGCTTCGTGTTAATGACTCTGTCATCTCTCATTTCATTTTCTTCAATTCACACCGATTATGGCTTATGTTGGACTTTATTAATTAGACCCTTGACTCAACTGTTCCATATGATGGTCGGTGTTCTTCCATTGTCTCTGGAATATATTGCAGCCACTTCGTACATTTTTCGTACATAATAATATTTAGTTGGTGTGTGTTTAATGTCAAACAGTTGCTCACCGACATTGAAGATCGATGACTTTGTGCCATATTAATTGTGGGAATTTCTAACAAGTTGTGCTCTTAAAGTTATACTTTAATTTTGTTCTGAGACATGATAAGTTGATAGAACGTATTCAGTTAATTTGGGCATTGTTGTGGCCATCGCCATATGACTAATTAATCATCAATGCGTAAAACGTAATTAATTATTTTTTTTTATAAATTGGTGAGTACAAATCAAGGCAAGCAAGTATAATTTTTCTCAATGCTAATGTTGAAAACAATGTTGCTGTGAACATTTCATATAGCTAAATTAAAAAAGATTTAATGTTCAATTCACGCAATGTTTTTGTAAAATGATTGAAAAAAATTCAAGCAAAATTATAATAAAAAATTTCAAAATATTATTTAAAAGTAGAATTAGCTATAAAGTGTTCTCATTAGACTTTTGAACTAAGCCTTAAACTAAATTTTCCAAAATAAAATAAAACAAAAAGAAAAAAGATGTCTAAAATAGAAAAAAAGTAGTTAAGACTTAGAGATAGAACTGATCATAACTTAAAAATTCAACCAGCTTAATGAATTCGATCCAAAAATTTAAAATCTGATTTGTAAAATGGGTTGAATTTTTTAAAGTTCGCCCTTAACTAGAATGAATATATTTTTAATAAGTAAAAACTTATTATTTAAAAAAATTAGGTGAATGTGATATTTTAATAAATAAATAAAAACTAATATCTCTTATTTAAATGATTTATACCAATACAACAATTCATTTATATTTACAACTTCTCAATATATAATCTTATATATAATAATAACAATTATTTGTTATTTATTTCAAGTCTCAAGTAATAAATTGATTTGACCATGACTTAAAAAAATTAGATTGGTCTAACCCGAAAAATATGGATAAAAATCCATATAAAATACAAGCTCAAAGTTTTTTTTTTTTTAAAATCCAATTCAAGCCCGATTTTTAAAAGTTTGGCCTGTTGATATGGTCTACTTAGAGCTTATTAAAAAAATGACAGAATTTGACCCCAAAATTTTTCTAAATAATTAACCTAAAGTAAAATATTTGATGTACTTATCATTTTAAGTTTACTGTACACTCAATACACTCACAATTTTGAATGCACTATCCCTACATTATAATTGAGTGTATTAATACACTTAAAATTATGAATATACTAAAAATGACACGTTAACATAAATGTCGAATTCCATGCCTATTTGAAATTAGACTCTTATTTAGATTTACCTTTTCACGATTAATTTGGTGTAAGTATTTATTTATAACTTGTTTTATGTCACTAATTTAAATAATAAAAAGGCTATTAACAAAATATTGCAACCTCTCATGTACATTGTATCATCAGGAGAGAAAAATATTGCAATTGAAATATTTTTTAGACAACCTCTCATGTACATTGTATCATCTTCATTCTTCTTCAACACTGTTTGACTATCTACGCAACCTTTAACAAAATTTCTCCTCATTGATCTCTTTTCCGTACGTTTTCCTTGATTTTCTGTCTACTTTGTCCTTTTGTCCCTTTTGTGTCGAATTTTTCTTCTTTGTCAACAAATACTCGATCCTGAGTGGAGAATAAAAAACACCCATAATCTCTGGGTTGAATATGAATCGAAATCGAAGAATGAAAGGTGTGTGATAGCCAATAAGATTGACTTATGAGGATTGATTTTACATCGTAATATATTGGGTTGGGTTTAGATTTTATCAACTCTTATAATTTCAGGGTGTTAGCTTGATCCAATTAACCTGTTTAACTTAACCTGATTTTTACTAATCTTAATAATTTTAAGAATTAAAATGATATTTGAAATTTTGCAACAAGAACTAACCACGACATTTGAATGCTCGTGTGAAAAAATTTTAAAAAGTATATTAATTATTTTATTTTGTTTTATGAAACTTAAAATACCTGATTATATTTGTTTGCTTGTTAAACTTTTAAGGAATTGTTTAAGTGTTTAAATTTTGAATGCAATTGTTTGAGATAATTGCATAAATTTTGGAGGGTGCTTATTATTATAATAAATTCTTCTTTTTTTTTATTTTAATAATTCTAATGTTCTACCCCATTTAATCTACATGATAGACAGATGAAATTAGATCATTTATTGTAAGTGGGTTTAATTGTGTAACATCTCTTTTAAAGTGACCATGGGTTATTTGCAAAAAGGCCAAATTTGAGATCCCTCGAGCAAAGCAAAAACCTTCTAAGTCAAAATTCAAACTTCGTTAAGCCCTCGTATAAGTTAACCAACAAGAATTCATATTAATTAAGGAAGCATTCAAGCTTTAAGTTTATTATAAAAATTCAACGTTTGATTGGAGAAGTAAGTTCGTAAGGTCTTCGAATCAAAAACAAATCGGGAAAAAAGAATGAGTTCAAGATTCTCCAACGAAGAACATAATCAGGTTGCACTTGCTTCTTCAAATTGATAAAGTTACATTTGTTCATCATATTCTTTCTCCCATATCATTGAAGAAATATGTGTGTACACATGTATATCCAATTTACTGGCTCCAGAAAAACTCGTAGGTCATAAAGCGAGCAACCCTGGAAAAAGATTCGATAAGCTCCAGAGTTATGGGATTGGGTTGGATCCGAAGTTCTACGTCCATCCTATAATTGGGCTCCAACCCCATTAATATCTGTGCCTTGCGTTATTGTCAAGCCCATTAATATTTTTCTTTTTGGCCAAAAAGTCAGATATTCAGACCAATAAAAAACAAGAATATTGCTGAGAGTCGCTGGTATGGTAATATTGTACTTAAAATTGTTTTCTTCTTAGTATTTCAGGCAGGGTACGTAATTACCAATTACTAGTCCAATAACAACTTTGCTGCCAGGTGCGAACTGCAGTTTTAATATAATTATAATACTTGCCCAATTACCAAATTGAAGATAAGTCCTAACATTATTTTGGATCCAAAATTGAAGTCCTTAAATTCAACAAAAGTTTTGTCTCCCAAACCCACGATACTCGTTCCTCTCCACAGGATTAACGGATTTCAGTTACTTTGATTCCATATTAGGAATATATATCAGTAAACTGATTAACCCCCCAAACAAAGGACTTGTGATTTGATTTGATGAATGATTACCGAGACAGGGAAGGATGAGGAAGGAGTTGGTGGTGGCGGCATCAGTGAGCACAACTTTAGCAGTAATTGCAGCAGTGGGGTTGATATGGAGATGGAAGAGGAAGCAAGAGAAACAATGGAGGCACACTCGCAGCCTCGTTCGTAAATTCGCAAGGGAATGTGCCACTCCAGTCAAGACGCTCTGGCTGCTTGCTGATGACTTGGTATCGAACATGAAGGCCAATCTTGCTTCTTCCTCCATTGAAGCCATCACTCTCAACATGCTTATCTCATACGCTGCATCGCTCCCCAATGGGTACGTACTCCATTTTCTCAGATTATCTGTTCTCCATTTCTTGTTAGCTTAAATTATTTGGCATTTGCAGAGAAGAGGAGGGTTTCTTCTATGGCGTTAACATGAGAGGCACAAACTTCTTGATCTTGTGCGCTCGCCTTAGAGGACAGAATAGCCCTGTCTCTGACTTAGACAGAGAAGAGGTTTCCTTCCTTCCTCATCTCCTCACTGCAACTATTCAGGTATATATCTTTATCCTTCCATATAGTTTGAAATTTGTTTCACTGTTTGACATAACGACCCTATATATGAATGGTGCCAGGAAGTATTCGACTTTGTAGCTACAGAGGTAGCGCAATTTATCATGGCACATCCCGAGAAGGAAAATTCTGACGTCCCCAAGGACAAGAAACTGGGGTTCACGCTGTCTAATGTAGGCGATCAAGCTGGTACTATAAATCAATGGAAAACCTTCTCTGCGGATGACCCAGTTGAGTTTGGTTTCATACACTTACGTTGTTGTTATGCGCATGCATGCATGTAATGAGACTATATATTATGATCGATAAATGTTGGAACTAGGTTGGGAAAGCGTTTGTAAATGATTTTAATCAAGCCTTGAAGAACCATGGAGTTAACAACATTCAGGTTTTTGCGATGGTGAGTGCCTCTCTCTCTCCCTCTCATTTTCTCTCTCACAATTAGTTTAACTTGTGTGAAGACAGAGTTTGCTAATTCAAATGGTGAGTAGGTTGAGGATACAATTGGGGCTTTGGCTGGAGGAAGATACTATAGCAGGGACAATGTGGCTTCAGTCACACTAGGAATGAGCACAAATGCTGCTTATGTAGAACCAGCACAAGAAGTTCCAAGATGGCTTCACCAAGCACCTGGATCAAGCGAGCTGGTAAGTGATAGTGAATTAGTGACACCATTAAACATATGAACAAAGTAATTAAAGGACATGGGATTAGTGTTGCAGGTAATTAGCACAGAGTGGGGAAATTTTAAGTCATCTCATCTGCCAGTGACAGAATTTGATACTACTTTGGATCCTCAAAACTCAAACCCTGGTAGCGGGGTATTATTAGCTACTTTAATTACAATTTTTCCAGTAAGATATCTACTAGAATTGGCTCTGAATATTCTTTTTTTTTGCCTTTGAATTTCAGATTTTCTCTAAGCTTGTTTCAGGTATGTATTTGGGAGAAATTGTGAGACGAGTCTTGTTAAAGATGGCCCAGGAAACAGCTATATTTGGTGAAAACGTACCCCCTAAACTTATGAATCCCTACCAGCTAAGGTACAATCCTATCCTAAAGTTTATTTTGCTTCATATAATCATTGTTAGTTAAGTAGTTTAGTTGTGATCTCTATACAAAGACCTTGATCTCCGAACAGAAGGACTTGTTGAAAACTTTATCGACTTAGAAAAAAAAAGGTACATTACACTTTTTCCTCTATGAAATATCACCAAAAATTTTTTTTAACTTAGTTTTTTAAAATGCAAAGCTCTTAATTTCATCGCTCAATTACTTTTTTCCCATGAATTTAGTAATGTCATGACCATTTTCTTGCTCAAGGATCACATTGATATTCTGAAAAATTAGCAAAAGTCAATTTAAAAAAAATAAGGGATTAAATAAAATGTGGAAAAAAATATTGAGGGCCAAAACTTGTATCATGGTACTTCTTTCAATGTAATTTACTCGACCATAAAGTTGCTGCCAATGAAGGTAGTTTCCTCTATCGGTAAACAAGTCGAGAACAGAGGACTCTTTCTTAAAGTAATTCATATGACACTATGCAGAGCACCTGATATGGCAGCTATGCATCAAGATACTTCAGAGGATCGAGAAGTAGTCATGGAAAAACTGAAAGAGGTTTTCGGGGTAAGGATTTCTCACAAACTATAAGAACTCTACACTATACATACTTCACTCTAAAATTTCAAGCTCATAAATGAATAATTGAAGTGAACCCCAGATAACAGATTCCAGTGAAATGGCACGAGAAGTAGTAGCAGAGGTCTGTGACATAGTAACAGAGCGAGGAGCTCGTCTTGCTGCAGCTGGAATAGTGGGGATCATCAAGAAGCTTGGAAGAATAGAGAACAGAAGAAGCGTGGTCACAGTGGAAGGTGGTCTCTACGAACACTATCGCATCTTCCGAAATTACCTTCACAGTGGTGTCTGGGAAATGCTTGGCAACGATCTCTCTGACAATGTCATCATTCAAACTCCTCACGGTGGCGCTGGTACTGGCGCTTTATTTCTTGCTGCGTCTCAAACCCGCCATTCTTGATTCTTCTCTCTTCCTATTTCTTTGATTTTTACGTCAAATGTATTTTATTAATGAGGTAATAGTTATTCAGACTTTATTAATATAGATATATCTGTGGGCGATTCGCGAAATCGTCACGTTATTGGGTTTAAAAGATGGCGAAAGCTACGGTGTGCTTGTCTTTTACTGAAGGTGGAAAATTGGGGCGAAAGAGAAGCAATCTGCATTGGAGTGTGAAGTGTCATGTGCAGTTTAAGCTACATGGAAATACGCGAAACAAATAAGGAAGAAGAAGCAAAACAAAATTGAAAAGGACTTGAGCTATTAAGAAACAACAAATCTGCCATAATGTCCTATTGTCATTTTGTCTATTTCACTCTGCATGCATATAAATCTGACCAACAGACATGCTCGTCAATCAACCTGGCACACCTGCTTCCATCATCTTCTGCTTGAAATGGATAAACAAACTGTTAAACCATTGACCCAAATATTAAACAAGTCCATTTGGCCCTTACGATTTACTTGCCATTTTGGTTAATACTGATAGATCTGCATCGCAGCAGAGTGAGCAGTTTCGTTACTTTAGGAATGTTCGTGGTTCTATTGGCTAGATTAGTTGAGTTGCGTGCTTAAACAAAATAGTAGCTGAAGCTCTGAAACATAACGCGTGCCACTTCGTTTCTTGATTCTGATAAATGCTCCAGTGCATGGCCAGACTGTGTATACTATAGAACTATAAACGCAACCACCACTAACTTGTGAAAATTTCAATTAAGGAAAGCTCAGCTTAGTGGGACTTGTTTGTACCAGTTCATTTAGCACGGTAGGCTACGATTTTGAATCCAAATATTGATTTTTTCTTTTTCTGAAGAAAAAAGATTGTTTCAAAGTATATTTAGGATACTGTTAGAATATCATCATTTGAATCTATGGCAAGGAAAGTTCGCCTAAAGTAGTTAACATCCATGAATTACTCGTTTTCTGGACTCTGGCCTCTTAATAATTCTTTTAATATAATGAAATGTTAAGCTAATATACAATAGTTTGATGAGGAGAAGTTAACCCATTGCGCTTAAACCCGTGATTAGATTAACCTCTGAGAGTATGGAGCTCAGCCCATTGGATCTAGCCTCGTCACATTCATTTTGGTTGGATCTCCTGCATCAAATCAAATGATCCACAAATTTTTCATATATATTAAATTAAAAAAATTATAAAAAAAATGTGGACCTTTAGATCATAATTTATCGGTTCACATTATTACTGCAAATTCTATATTACTGTAAAAAAATTTGCCGTTATCCATAACCACTCACACAACTACACGTGCCAAAATTCTTGTAGTCGTTAGAAATCATTCATGACAATAATATTGGGTTTAAGAGTGAGTTGGAGTGAAAATCTTACATGGAATAAAATTAGATTAGAAGCAAAATATACAAGTAAGAAATACTGTAGACCTATACCTTATGTCTTTCCATTTTAAGTGAAAATGCGGGGTTAAATCATTAAGTGTATTTTTTATTCAATTTTAATGTAGAATGTACAATAAAGATGTTTTAAGTGTTGATTCAACAAAATTGAAATCTCACATTTTTATTGTAACAATGAAAATTTAGCAGTTAATATTAAAAAATTTATACAGATTTAATAATCTATATTTTGAAATAAGATATTGAAAATAATTTTTAACTAATAAAATCGATGAAATTTAAAAATTTGATTCGGTAAATTATATAATATAATAATGAGCACTTAAAGAGCAAAATTGTAGAAAATCCCAATTTTGATCCAATACAGCATCAGACTCAACTTATATAGCCTGATCCTGAGTTGTGGAGAGTGACAAAAATAAAATAAAATAAAATAAAGATCATTGTAAATCTAATGTAAAGTGTGTACTCGGTCATCTAAAATAATTAGATAGTACACATTTTGAAGAGTCCAATAAAGAAGAATAGGCTTAAAGGAGAGAGCATATCTATATGATGTCTGGCCTATAAATTAAACCGTAATAAGATGTTTAAAACTCATATGTAACTAATTAAATTATTTATTCTTTTATTCCTAGTTTTTATGATAGTGAAAAATCTCCATCAAAAATATTGTACTAACTATTAAGCAATACAAGCATACTTTAATACGCAACAGTATCTAACGATCACATCTAAATATCGCTCTCTACCGGCCATTTTGTGGTTTAAAAGCCAGACAGATGTAAAATAATCGAAGCACGAAACGTCAACATTAATTCTAAAGATTAGATTAGAAGCAGAAAAATACATATGGTCAATTATTAAGTTCATTTCCACTATTATATAACGAATTCATACCACAAAAAGATAATGGAAAGGAAAAAAATCCGCATCCTCAGGGCAAAAGTATGAAGTGAATTTGCGTGAACAGTGCGAATGTGGCATGATAATGTGTCTCTTTCTTTCCCGTAAAAAGCATTACAAAAGGATCTTTTGAAATTTCGTTTGTACAGGACAAATAAATGTCATGACCCAGTAAATGTCATATCCCAATTAGCTTTATAACCAAAAAAAGTTTTGGTGTTACGTTACGAGCATGGAAAATTTGACAGCAAAACACTATAGTGCCTGGCCCATGACACATCACTTTGCCAACTTTGCAGCATCTTTCTGTCAAAAACAAATTCAAAGAAATAAGGTCCACTAAAAGATTGATACACATATCTATCTATCGGTTCATCCATCACTTTTATATCGCATTATGTTTGCATGCTATCTCTCCAATTGAATATGATATTGCATACTTTAATTGAGAAAGACACCTAGGAATGATATGCAATTGTTCCTTTCCATGCCTAGACACACTTAGTGGGGGTTGATACTTGATAGAAAGATGTCTTTGCATTTGTGGGGATACCTTGCCTAAGTCAAATTCTTGAGTTACTCACAACAAATATCCATTGTATCCACCATTGTAATCCATTTTGCTTTCTATCATTCATTTTTTTTTTTTCCTTCAAAGCTTTAGATTCTCATCAACGATGTTTAACCCACAAGAGGACAAAGAACGGGGTGATACTTAATGGCCATGGCCTTGTAAGTAGTAATAATGAATACCCTCTTGTAATTATCTCTTTCACCGCACAATCTACTTCTTCTAGACTCTTACGGACCCATATCTTGTCCTATCATAGATCAAGAAATGATTACTGCATTTTAATTAGCCCTTTGGTCATCTTTTTTTTTCTAATTTTATGAATCCTTATCTCCTGGCAAACGTCCAGACAAATTCAGGGGGTGGTAGAGGACAAAAGCATCCATTTATAAACTCAACCAGTTTCTCCTGTCTGGTCAATTTTTTGTCGTTAATTCATCTGTAGTATTGTGGGGATGAAGGATGATTATCACGAAATTAGTAGGCTTTGTTTATACTCTCCTGGCTGCAAAGCTACTGATACACACTTTACTAATAAAAAGCAATAGTTTCAAAAGGTTGAAGAATATTGCACAGGAACCACTGATTGTGTCTGTTTCTGTAAATTAAGAGAAGCAGGTGGGAGCGTGTGTGTGTGAGATGAGCTTTAAGTTGTGACTTGCAAGCAAAAAAAAGGAGAGGGGGAGAAAAGAGGGACCATTAAGCTTTTTCGGGAGAATTAGAGGGACAGACCGTGAACACTTTGAGGCTCCAAAGGTAAAAGCAGACAAAAAGAGCAGCATCCGAGACAGATTTTAAAAACACTGCTTTATAATAGATACAACGTGTTTTCTGGGATGATAAGGCTTCGGGCTCATCAATTTTGTTCAAACTTCAAACTCCATCCCAAAGTCATTCTTGTTCTGAGTGAAATCGTAGCCCAGATACAGCTAGCGAATCTCATCCACTCACTTCAACTACACTCCCAATAAAAACAATATTTATTTAAATAAAAAGAGATGTGTTCATGTATATTATATGTTGTATGACCCCTCTTAAAAGGATCAGTCTCGAACGATCCCTAAAATTCCCTCCCTAGACCCAAAATTCTTGTTTGCTTTTGAATCATACCGTCACGTGCAGTCTGATTAACAGTTAACATCAAGAAGACGACTCATCTGATCTTCTCATGATTCATACGGTCAAAAATGGCACAGATATGGAAGGTCCTGATCCTTAATAAGGCCAAACTCTGATCAACCCTATCTTTTCTTCTCTTGATAATGAAGAGGACAAACTGAAATTAATTTAGCTGTGACCACCTACGGGATAAAAATGATTGATTAGGCGGGCTTTTTTGGTGGATTAATTCTTACCCAAAGTACACCTCCCACAATTACAGATACCAGTTTAAAGGGTTGGGTTTGTGAGATTTCTCACACACTGCACATATTTGGCACACGAGACCCAACCACATTCAAACCAAAAAGGCCAAAAAGGGTTTCAATCTTCAGAACGTTTAAGGTCGAATCAACCGCACGCGGCTCCTAAATCATTGGCTTTTGTTTCTTTAATCTGAGAATTGGAATAAAGGAGTGAATATGCACTCCTAAAATTCCATTAACATGAAGCTTCACACCTGTAAAGTGCTCTTTACTTTTTACAGCAATCTACCATCAACTAGCTGGACTGACAAATGACGAAGGATCAATCACCCTGTGAAATTACCATAAAGCACAGGACCTGTATTTTGCCGCGAAAACGACACTTGCATTGAAGGGCATTTAATAGTGTACAGATTAGGGTAAAGGATCGCATTAGAGACCTAATAGTATTAATATTATGCTACCCTAACTAACCCCATTTGCGTCCAGAATCCTTGGCGGAAAGAAGGATTGCTGGGTCATTTTATATGTAATGGTGTTTATAATATTATTTAGTAATGCAACATTATTATAATTGAGGGGGGACCATGATGAGCATCCCATAGGGAGAGCCTCTCTTACGTGACTGTGATGATCTGATCAGATCTGATCTGATTGATGGCTTCACTCACCCTTACTGTGCCGTGGTATGGTGTGGGCGTGGGTGGGGGTGGGTGACTGATTGCTATTGTGCTAAGTGCTGACACGCCGTACAAAGGCGTAAAATTTAGTGCATGGGAAGGGTATAATTGTCATTCACCTGGAAATACTGTGTGGATGATGGGCCACTTGTAATAATGGATGGAGCCAAGGGTGGATTGAAAAATTATAAATTTAATATATTTATTATAAATAATATTAAAATTTAAAATTCTTTTTTAAAAATTTTAAATATTATAAAGAGTCTTAATATGGGATCTTTAAAATGCTTTTATTATATGTCTGAAAATTAATTTTAAAATCTGAAGTATTTTATATTAAATATTTAAACATATAATACTTTATAATAAATAAATTAATTTATAGTCTTTAAATATAATTTATTTCAAAAACAGAAGTAAAAAAAAAAACACCACACGTCTTGTGAGGTGGTGTGGTGTCCCTCCATGTCAGTCAACATGTTTGACCGCCTTTATACAACCCAACCAAATTATGACTACTTCATTATTACCTTGTATTATCTTGTTCTAATTACTATGCTCCAAACTTATTACCCCGAAGATGTTTTTGGCAATCATGTTTGTTTTTGTCAAAATATGAAAAAAAAAAAAAGAAGGAAAATACCAAAAAAGCATGGTCACACTGACTGAATGCTAATTTTATGGGGCCCACTGTCCACTTGTTGCCGTAACCTCACATCGATGGGTCCCACTTCATTCCAAAGATAATACGACACCGGATGGTTGCTAAAAAGCAGACTAAAGCCGTTGCCACTATTTCCTTGTTTTCGCTTAGATCACCAGATTTTGGACATGCGTTCGGAAGTAAGGCCGTGTTTGGTGTGTCACTGTTCACTGCTTCGTAATCACTTTTAACGGCCCTTAGTACTTGATAATTTATTCAATTTAATTACGGTAAAACCTTATTTTGACCGATGAGTGGGAATTAACCAAGAATAGATTCCTTTATTCTTCTCAAATCCATATTAGGATATTTGTAATTTCCTACTATCACATACCGTTACTGATTATACAGTTTTGTTTAATTCGTCAATATATATAACTCAAGTGTTAGTTGCCTCCATAATTACTCTCTCATCATAACTTATATTGTATGTTATTATTATTATTATTACATTTTTCGCCGTAATGTTGTATGTGGGTTTTGGAATTTAAGTGGGGGGGTTGGTATCACACTTCCTCAGACATGAGCCTAGGTAGTTAATTACATTTTATAATTGTTAACATCAATGCAAAGCGAATGCCATAACCATGTATAATCATAACGTTGTCGCTTTATTTCAAAGTCAATACAATGGGCCGTATTTATTACTTTCTTTTTAATTGTCTCCATAATGAGCAATCAATAACATGTCACATATAAAATACGATGAGAAACATTAATGAAATGAGGAAATTATTGACAATAAACCAGAAATATTGGAGAGAACTTGTAAAAATGTCTTAGTAAATGTTAAGAGCAGAGTTATTTGCCGTTTGCGACAGCATCATCTCACATTTAAAGTATTTTATATATTATAATATATTCTATCAAAATATAAAATACTGTTAATTATACTTTAAGATATCAATATTTAACTTAAAAATTGTCATCAAAAGCCAAATATTTTTTATAATGATTTATAAAATTAGAAAATAAAAAAGTGATGTGATCCTTATATTGAGAAGTGGGAACATTATGCCAGAACATATTTATTACAAAGAGCCTTAAATTTTAAAATTATTCTAAAAGATATTAGGATGAAATTTTATTTATTTTAAAAAGACATCGGTTTATAACTAATATACAGACATTAATAAAATAATTTTACATTTGAGTAATTCAAAATAAATAATTTCAAAATTTAATGCTCTTTATTATACATATGTTAAAGTTATGACCTTTAATTATAATTATAAACCTCTAAAAAAAATTTAAACTCCGATGTTTTACCTATTAATCTAATTTAATTTAACTGATACTATTTACTTCATTTAGCAATGGAAGAAGCTGGAGGCTTAAATGGGCAGGTATGGTTGATTTGGTAGATTAATTTCCATTTAGAATGAATTTATAAAATTTGATTTAATTTATATTCATAATATTATTGTTGTTGTTATTATTATTATTATTATTATTATTATTATTATTTTGTGTGGGTGTTGGCTAGAATATTTTTACGATAAGATGAGAGACCAAGGAAGCCTTCGCGCCTCGCTGTCCGGCTCGTCGTCCTTACTCAGAAACTCTCAACTATATCTTCACCCCTACACGTCACACACTGCATTGCAGGCAGCCTCCTCCTCTGTCGGAGCTCTGCAACAACCCGAACCCAAAAAATGAGGCTTTTCCTCTTGCTTCTTCTCCTTCTCCTTCTGCACCACTCCCTCTCTGCTGCTCCAATGTCTGAGTACCGTGCCCTCCTTTCTCTCAAAGCAGCCATTACCGACGACCCCCATTCTTCTCTTTCCTCCTGGAACGCCTCCACCAGCCACTGCACCTGGTTTGGCGTGTCCTGCGACTCCCGCCGCCACGTCACCGCTCTTAACCTAACTGGCCTTGGCCTCTCTGGTACACTCTCCAACGATATTGCTCACCTTCCATTTCTTTCTAATCTCTCTGTCGCTGATAATCAGCTCTCTGGACCCATTCCCCCCGGAATTTCTGTCGTCACCAGCCTCCGATCCCTCAACCTTTCTAACAATGTGTTTAATGGCACTTTCCCTGCCGACCTCTCGCAGCTCAAGAATCTTCAGGTCCTCGACCTTTATAACAACAATATGACCGGAGAACTCCCGCTCGTCGTGACCCAGATGCCGAATCTCCGGCATTTGCATCTCGGTGGGAACTTCTTCGCGGGTCGGCTCCCGCCGGAGTATGGACAGTGGGAACACTTGGAATACTTGGCTATATCCGGTAATGAGCTTGACGGCACAATACCGCCAGAGATCGGAAACTTGACAAAGCTCCGGGAGCTTTATATCGGATATTACAACGTTTACGAGGGCGGTATACCGCCCGAGATTGGCAACTTGTCAGAATTAGTAAGGTTGGACGCTGCAAACTGTGGGTTAACCGGCGAGATACCGCCGGAAGTCGGGAAACTTCAGAAACTTGATACCTTGTTTCTTCAAGTGAATGCGCTTTCAGGGTCTCTGACGCGTGAACTTGGGAACTTGAAGAGTTTGAAATCAATGGATTTGTCCAACAATATGCTTTCGGGTGAGATCCCGGATAGTTTTGCTGAGCTCAAGAACCTGACGCTTTTGAACCTGTTCAGGAACAAGCTTAACGGAGCCATTCCTGAGTTCATTGGTGAACTACCTTCCTTGGAGGTTTTACAGCTTTGGGAGAATAACTTCACTGGGAGCATACCTCAGAGCTTGGGGCAGAATGGGAGGCTTGTGCTTGTTGATCTTTCGTCAAACAAGTTGACTGGTACTTTGCCTCCTGATTTGTGCAATGGGAATCGCCTTCAGACTTTAATAACCCTTGCAAATTTCCTATTTGGTCCTATCCCTGAATCGCTCGGGAGGTGCGAGTCATTAACACGAATTCGTATGGGAGAGAACTATCTGAATGGGTCAATACCGAAAGGCCTTTTTGGGCTTCCGAAACTCACACAAGTTGAACTTCAGGATAATTATCTCTCAGGGCAATTTCCTGAGGCGGCTTCCATTTCTGTTAATCTTGGTCAGATCAGTCTATCCAACAACAAGCTCTCTGGTCCGTTGCCGCCGTCAATAGGCAACTTTTCCGGCATGCAGAAGCTCCTTCTTGATAGCAACAAGTTCTCAGGTCTAATACCTCCTGAAATTGGGAGGTTACAGCAGCTTTCAAAGATAGATTTTAGCCACAACAACTTCTCTGGCCCTATCGCGCAAGAAATCAGTCAATGCAAGCTATTAACGTTCGTTGATCTTAGTCGTAATGAACTTTCTGGTGATATTCCAAATGAAATCACCGGTATGCGGATACTGAATTACTTGAATCTCTCCAGAAATCATCTCGTCGGTAGCATTCCCGCATCAATATCAAGTATGCAAAGCTTAACTTCTGTTGATTTTTCATATAACAATCTCTCTGGTTTGGTTCCCGGCACTGGCCAATTCAGTTACTTCAACTACACATCTTTCCTGGGTAACTCGGAACTCTGTGGTCCATATTTGGGTCCTTGCAAGGACGGTGTTGCCGATGGCGCTCACCCGCCTCATGTTAAAGGTCCATTGTCTGCTTCTTTGAAGCTTCTGTTGGTGATTGGATTGCTTTTATGTTCGATTGCATTTGCAGTTGCTGCAATAATTAAAGCAAGATCATTGAAGAAGGCGAGTGAAGCTCGTGCATGGAAATTAACAGCATTCCAGCGCTTGGACTTCACTGCGGACGATGTTTTGGATTGCTTGAAGGAGGACAATATAATAGGTAAAGGAGGTGCTGGCATTGTGTACAAGGGTGCAATGCCTAATGGGGATCAGGTTGCTGTTAAAAGGCTACCAGCTATGAGCAGAGGCTCTTCCCATGATCATGGTTTCAATGCAGAGATCCAGACATTAGGGAGAATCCGACACAGACACATTGTTCGGTTGTTGGGTTTCTGTTCAAACCATGAAACTAATCTTTTGGTGTATGAATACATGCCAAATGGAAGCTTGGGTGAAGTTCTTCATGGTAAGAAAGGGGGACATTTGCATTGGGACACAAGGTATAAAATTGCTGTGGAGGCTGCAAAGGGGCTTTGCTATCTACACCATGACTGTTCACCTCTTATTGTTCATCGAGATGTAAAATCGAACAATATCCTTCTTGACTCCAATTTCGAAGCTCATGTTGCTGATTTTGGGCTTGCCAAGTTTCTGCAAGATTCTGGAACTTCTGAATGCATGTCTGCTATTGCCGGCTCATATGGATACATAGCTCCAGGTAACATATAATGGTTTAATTATCTGTTGAACTTATGTGGTTAGTTTCCTATTCCTAACATAATTCTCTTTGTAATGTTCAACATTCGGAATTTGACTGATTCCTCTCTTTGACTACCCTAATTGGTTGAGGTTTAGATATTGTGGTGATGATGTTCCTTGCGTTAAACAAGTTATGTGGTCTATCTTGACTTTGGGGTTCAATCAAACACGACTAACATCTTAATTTGTCCCCTACAATTGTCTGATTCTCAATTTTTTGCTGTTCAAAGTGAATCTTAGGTAGCCTTACAGTTGGGTTACTCCAAAAAAACTTTTGACCATAACCCACCTAAGAGTATAGTTGAACAAATTCTGTTGGCAGAGATATTCACTATTAAAATTTTAAACTAGACTTGTAGTTTCCAGCTAATATGGTTGCTTTATCTAGTTTATGACTGAAGTTTGACGTTTGAATGCAGAATATGCCTACACACTGAAAGTGGATGAGAAAAGCGATGTGTACAGTTTTGGTGTGGTTCTTTTAGAGCTTATAACGGGCCGGAAACCAGTTGGAGAATTTGGCGATGGAGTGGACATTGTGCAGTGGGTGAGGAAATTGACAGACTCAAACAAGGAAGGAGTTCTAAAAGTACTTGATCCTCGACTTCCCTCTCTGCCTCTTCATGAAGTGATGCACGTGTTCTATGTAGCCATGCTCTGTGTTGAAGAACAGGCAGTAGAGCGACCAACTATGCGTGAAGTTGTTCAAATTCTAACTGAGCTTCCAAAGCCACCTGCTTCAAAGCCGGGAGACTTGACAATTACAGAGTCGTCTCTGTCATCATCAAACGCTCTAGATTCTCCAACCACAGGGAAAGAACTCAAAGATCATCAGCATCCTCCTCAGTCGCCACCACCGGATCTTCTTAGCATTTGAAGTGTTTCTTTTTAAGTTTCCTTTGGTTGTGATAGCTTATAAATTCATATGCTTTCTTCAGTTTTTCTTTCATGGGGTGGGGTTTTCTTTATCTCTAACTTGAAGTGTTAATGCTTGGGTTTGTTTTTCCTGTACAGTAGGGATGGAGGGGTCTTTTTCTTATTAATTGTTAATGTCTTCATCATCTAGTACTTGTTTATGGGAACGTGACTCAATCTTCTACATTTCTTTTTCTTAATTTAAGAGAGAGGATGCACAAAGTGAGATTGGGTATAGTTCTATTTTTTCACTCAATATTTTTTTCTCCGGAATTTGCATAAATAAAATGTTAAATCAAAACTCAATAAGAGGAAGCGTGAGATGATGCATAATGACACAAATGGGTACGTTTATATTTAACAATGTTAGGTTTTTCCCCGGAGAATTTGACTCTTTGGAAGCTAATATTTTTATTACTATACATACATTTTGAGATGATCTGAAGATGAAGTTCGACGGTGCAAAATCAAATAAGACAAAAAAAATGTTGGGAAAAGCATAGCTTTAGCTTTTGAAGTTATATTCAAGTTTTCTTAGTGAGTTTATTTTCGATTAATATGGCCTTACACATTTTACTTGAAGTTTGTTTTGATTAAATATAGATGCTAAAGTTTCAGTTTCGTTTTCCAATGTTTGCTTCATGGCTTGAATGAGATGTTGGAAAAGTTAAGATTCAAATCAATTTAAGATACATCATTATTTCAATTATTTAAATTATGCCAATAAAATGTATACTTTAATATAAAAAAGTACAACACTGAACTATCTTTTAAACATTAAAATTTATATTGTCATTTTTTAAACTATGATGATTATATGAAAGTTAAATAAATTGTTAACACCAGAAACAATACTCAACTTACTAAAATTATGCTATCTCTGCCCCCTCCCCTCTCTCTCTCTCTCTCTCTCTCTCTATGAATCGTTAAGACTTGAAGTGACGTCAAGAACGATTTGACCAGTCAGAAAGGCCATGCACTTGACAGATATCCACTCCCTCTAAAATTTTGGCTTATTAGGAATTAACAATTAAGTGCGATTGTACATTCCAGATCAATTAAATAAATGAAAAAAACGAGATTGTACATACTTTCTTGTCTGTTGAAAAGTTCAGTATAATTCAATATCTACCAAGATTGATGCTGAACTAGCTACCTTCCCATACAGCCAAGAAAAGTGGTTAAGGTTAGAAGGGAGTTACACTATTAATTATGAAGCTACAATACTGGGTTGGTACATCATAACTAATAGAAAGACTTGCATGTGAAATTCAAGTTCTTGGGACCAACTTGCCCTCTGCCTTTGCCTGAAAGCAAAACCAGCTCTGTGGCTGAGGTTGTTGTATTTCCTCGCAAGGCTCTTCACTAAGTTAGAATTGAAAATTTGGAATCTGGAATCACTGAAATAGAGTTTGACTGTTTAAAGCAGAGCATTTGCCAAGGTGGCAGAGTTAACTGATAGTGTTTAGTGTGTTCGAACAGACGAATATGTAATGAATATTTTAATGTGTAATTGGTGTGTGATTGATTGATTGAAAGTTGGTGTGCGGTGAGGAATTCAATGAAGAACCTGCTGTGACTGGACACACACCATGCACATGAGGTACAAAACTTTGTAATATAAATCCAATATGGTAAGTGAAGTCCCTCGATTGGTGTTTAAAATTCAAAATATGAATGTGTGAATGTGAATGTGATGCGTATTAATAAACCAAAAAAAAAAGAGGAGCGACATGATTGGGTCCCAAAATGACAAACAACTTTACCAAAAATCTGAAAAAGCAAAAGCAGAAGCAGAGGACGTGGAGGGGCTTGCACGTTTCGTCCTAACCACAGCAGGATTGGTTTCTGTTTCTGTTTGCCTGGGACCTAACCTATCTATTTCCCTCTTTATTTTATATGATACAAGCTCATCGCTCACCCTCTCCTGTCTTTTCACACGGTATTACGTAGCTTTTCGTATTTACAATCCTTCTGAAAAACACGACGCCATCGCAACTTCCAGTCTTCTTTATCCTTGTCCAGTCATCTAATAAAAATGCCCAAACGAGCATTGTTTTGAATTTTATTAAACATATAATAATATTATTTTGTGTATTCTTAGATTTATTACTAGATACTCATTTATTAATTAAACAAAAAATCAAATTAATTCATTCAATAAATATTAATTATTTGACAAAATAATATTAATTGCATAAATTGTAACTCCAATAAACAAGACAAAAGATCCAAGGATTAATAGACAAAAACTACATATGATCCTAGAATCATCTGTTGATCTCTCATTTCCTAATACATTACAGTTTGTCTCCCACGACCTCCTTCCTATTTCACCCAACCTTCTATTTTGCAACGATGGCAGGTTGCTCGAATAGTGAGATGGCAGAAAACAAGATTGTAAAATTGCCATTAATATTTTCTTTCACAAAGGACACTGCAGAAATGAAGAGAAGAGATCAGTAATGGATTAATGGCTGTGAGGGGACTTTAGGTAGGAGCAATAAAAGCATGTGCAAATGGGGATGAAGATGTGAAGGACAGTGTCCATATTGTAGTTGGGCCTGTTTGTTTGTTTGGTACCCACACCAGAACGACAGGCCATTTTTATGTCATTACTCTGCCTATCCTCTCCTTTGACTTCATTTATTATCTTATTCATTTACTACGCATAACATGCTCTGCATTATTCTGCTTTTCAATTTTGACTTTATCTTTCCGCCACAATGTCCAACCATGGTTTTGATCTTATATTGTGTTTGTACTTTAATATTCGCACATTATCAAAAATTTATTTTGCACATAATTTTAGTTTGGTTAAGCGTTGAATTTATTTTTTCTAAAATTACTGGTGCATTTTAAACCCTTATTTGCATAGATATAAAAAACCAAAAAAATTTATTTCTGCATTTTATAAATACATTAATAACAAAACTTAAGTTTAGATAAAAATATTTAAACATAAATTATAGTATTGCAAATTCATTGTTTATTAAAATTGAACTAGCAAATCACTTTAACTCGTACAAATCTAATCTAACCGAACACATATAATATTTAGATAGGGATGTACTAGCAATTTATGAGTGGATGTGCAGTGATATGAAAGTTTCTTTTTGGTATTTATGTAAAATTAAATATTTTGTATTTTTATTGTATGTGTAATTTTTTGTGTACTCGTAATTATAAATATATTAGCATTTAGAGATATAATTATAATAATATCAATATAAATATTATTAATATTATAATTATATTTTTATATTATAAATTAATATATTGGTACACTCAAAATTTAGAGTAGATAAAAAATTTTACTTTTATTTTATTGTTTAAGTAAAAATGATGTAATTTAATTGTAAACTTGGAATGAATAAAAACTTAAATTTTAAAAAAAAATTATTTATTTAGTAAATTATGAGTGAAAAAACTACTAAACTCATTTAATTTTACATGAGTACAGTAAATATTTCTCAGAATGGAAACCAATTTAAGCAATTCGGCCTCAGTCTCCCACTCTTCCGCTTATTTATTGCACCCTAATTTTCGAAGTTGAGGACTTGAGGGAGATATTAAATGAGAAAATGATGTTTCACCAATGCAAAAAATTGACTTTGCTGTGGCATAAAAGTGAAAACCTGAGATGATGGACAGTGGCAGACATACAGGTTTTGTGGGGTCAGATCTTAGAATAACAGAAAAGCCCATACCCAAACTTCTTAAAAAAATATATAGAATTCCTTTTTTTTTTTAAAAAAAAAATGTTATTCTTAAAAGGAAACGTAAAAATGAAGGATATGATCCACGGGTGCAATCATCTGCATTCAACACAGTTACCTAGTGCGCCATCAATTTGGGAGTCCACAGGGTTTCAAATAATGAAAAACCTGTGGATCCAATATACCACATTCTATTCATATTTGCCTCTGGTTAACTCTCAAAAATAATTTGACCTTCTATCGTAAGGCCCATGGGCCCATCTCCTTCTATTAGGCCCAACTCATAGTCCTTTCAATCCGTACACTGAAAGGCTCATTCCGGAAAATCTCCTAATTATATATTATATTTGAGTTTCTAGTGACAGGAATCCTTGAGATAAGCAGGCATTTTCTAAATTTTGGAATGCTAAATTTTAGAGAGAAAAAAAAGAGAGTGAATTAAAGAAGTAATTGATCTTAAACTTTAAATCCTGAAGTTTCGTATATATTTCTAT
Organism: Delonix regia; assembly: GCA_037074485.1. Classification (NCBI taxonomy): domain Eukaryota; kingdom Viridiplantae; phylum Streptophyta; class Magnoliopsida; order Fabales; family Fabaceae; genus Delonix; species Delonix regia. The sequence continues at coordinate 4,820,694 of CM073461.1, forward strand.
TCTTTACGCTACATTCTCTCTAATATTAACATAAAGGATTTATTCGTGAAATTAATTGAAGTATTTAATAATCCATATAAATCTTCAATTGTCAAAGAGTGAAAAATATGAATAAGACTTACACTTTTTTAATTATTTTTTGGTCATAATTTTATCTTTTTAATCGATTTTTCAATTTTCTTTGCGCTGCAGATAAAAAATTCATATTGATTTATAATCGGGGGTTTTGAAACAGCACTCGTTCAAGAGACCACCCACACGTGGCCCTTATTATATCATTTTATTAAGAGATGGATTGAATATTAAAAGGCATCGATGATTTCTTCATTCCACATAGAAACAACAAACCAATGTGTTTCCCTGTGGCCGGAATCTCCGGTAAACATGGGGAAACCTCACCACCTGCCTACGACGTTTACCAAGTAAACCAATTATACATGTCCTCATCCAACACAGTGTGGATAAAAACCTTCTCATACAAATCAGGATTCACCACATTTTGTAATACCTTGAGAATAAGAGTATTAAATACGTTGTTTACAGGGCCGTGATTATAATATTGAAGAAAGTAGGGGTGAAGACCGGCCAGAAACTGCATGAGAGGCTGTGAGAGTGATAAAGTAAAATAAACAACATAACGGAAGGTAGGATGAATGAGACGGAAGGGAAAAGGGAAAGAGAGAGATTTGTGTCCTTCTAGAAAAGGGAACAAAGGGTAAGTCGAAAAGGGCTTGTCACCGTCCCAATAGCCATTGTTTTCCCCAAACGGGCCCCCTCTTTATATTCTCCCTCTCTCTGTCTCTCTCTGTCTCTCTCTCTCTCTCTCTTTCTCACCTTACTCTCAGACTCTTTCTTCAGTGTGAGGGAGAAAGACAGAGGGATAGAGAGAGCGAGAAGAATTTAGGGGTGGGGTTGGGCTAGCTTTTATGCAATTTACCAGAAATGGGTCCAGAGAACACACTGGTTTGGTTTCTCGTCCTTCTCAACCACCCATTCCTCCTTTTTTCCTCCACACTCAATGATCAACATACCCTTCCTTCCCAACATTCCTTTGCTTTAAACTCTAAACTAGAGCTCATGTTCATGTCTCTGCAATTTGGAAGGCCGACCACTCCAACGTAGCATTCCACAACACCCAACATTTCTTGTTTACATAGGAATCACAGGCAGACAGGATGGAGCCAGGCAGTGTTAGCTTGAGTTTTGTGCTTCATTTTTTGTTCCCTTTTCTCTTTTTCTTTATTTACTGTTCCTCTCATTTCCCCGACTACCAAAAGCAGCACTATAAGCTAGCTTATACGGGAATAGCAGTCTCAGTCTCAGATATCATCAATCGGCTTCCAGGCACAAGGATTTGATATTCTGATTAATGATTAATGATTATTTATGTAGTGTGTTTGGATCTTCGGATTTCTATACAGTGGCAACGCTGATAACATCATCATCTTGCTTCTCTTTCCCTTTCTCTTTCTTATTTGGATGTTTTTCTTTTATCAGATTGCTGAATTGAACCTCCACCAGCGGAGAGCAGTTAAAAAGATATCGTTAAATATTTCAAATGAGATTTTCTTCATGGTTTTTCTCTTATGTTTCATACACTTCTTCAGTTCTTGACTTCAAATAACAAAATCAATTTCAATAGTGGTTTAATTTCTTCCTACTTCTCTTAATTCATCTGAGTATGCCAAAGCCTCGACTGGAAATCGGTCATCTATGAATATGTCTTCCATGGTTGATGATGAACTGGGCTTGTGAGATCAGACTCAATCTCTGTTCGTTCACGTGCATCTTAAGCAACCAACCTTGACCACTTCTAACCATTAAATAATCAGAGCCATTCCTCGAAACCCATATTCCTAATGTACTTTAAGGTTTGAAGTTTTACATTCTAACAAAAATATATTACCTTTGGAACCAACCCCAACTTCATCGAATACTACAGTATTAAGTTTATGCGGTGAATCAAGGTAATTTTTCTGGGGTTAGAAGCCTCAGTGTATGTGCTATCTTACGCTGTTCAAAATGGTACACCCCGAATATTTTGAATCATTTTGTGCTTAAGTCCATTACTCGAGAATTCCTGTGAAATGATGAAATTTGATCACTAACAATTCATTAGTATTTTGTAACTCGGTAACATCGGTGCATACAAAATTTATTATTAACAAATATAATCATATTTGTTTTAATTAATAGGGTCAAAAAGTGCGGCAATTCTCAATTGAATTACTTGAACTTGCGATCTGTTTTTCGAGATCATATAAAACATAATATTTAACAAAACGAATCGAGAACTGGTTTGGCTAGAATTCCATGTATCATATTCGTTATATAAACGAAGTTACAAATCTAATTGAAAACAAAAGGATCATGGTTTGTTGTGTATGAAATATGATATCCACATGGGGTTATATGTGTCGATAGATACAATCACTGATTTTTTTTTTTCTTATTTTGGTATATGATATGCTGAAGTCTCCCTCGTTTAACCGACTAGTTTCAACTAAACATACATATGCACAAGCACGAGAAGAAACAAATGAATCATATTCTTGACTTTTCACGAACCACCTGAATTTGGCTGAAAAAAAAACCATTTACCATTTTGATAATGAGATGTTTAACGATGCTTAAAAGTTGAAGTTCCATGGTAAGAAAAAGGATACACGACATTTAGTGACTAACATAAACACCCAATATTAGTTCGAAAGACATTTCTCCAAACAATTAGTATATCTATATATGCATTTGAAAACAGACATTGGATGCCAGGCAGTACAATTCAAAACATATAATAGGAATTGGTTCATTCAAATTCAACACACAAAAACACGCATGGCACATTGTCGGATCGATGTGTTGCTGGTTATTTGGCATCATATATAGCTAATTAGCTATATAAAAGTTTAAACGCTACAAAACATTCAATTTGGACTCATTAACTGACTCAAGAGTTCGATCGTACAAGCCATTGACAATAAAGTTGCCAATCTTTGTTAACCAAGTCAAAAAAGTGCTCTAATATTCATAGACACAAGATTGGTACTCCTTTGTCGCTTCATAATGGTTTTACATAGATGTGGCAAGGTCTAATTAATGTGATTGCCTCTAGCTTTTGACCTCCCATTATGGATCATATTGTTTATAAACCAAATGGTCGAGTTAGCTCAACTAATTCCCCCTTCATTGTTTTGTATATAAGGAATTTTATCCCAAAAAGAAAAGGACATTTTTTTCAAAAAAATTTATCTATAGTAATGCTTGCAAGTGACGCCGCCAATAGTCCATGATGTTATGATAAAGAGCCACGAAACTTGGGCTCTATGACGCGTAAAGATAGAGGTCGCAATTTCTAGTTCACTGACCAAATGAGTGATGCTTCCACCTCCTGACCCACCACCATTGTTATTTGCAGCTTGCAGAATAAGGACATCCTCAGCTTATCAATTTCTTTTCTGAAAACGAAATCTAGACGTACAGATTATCTGCAGTCGGAAGAAGAAACTGCACAGTAAAGTTTCCTTAATACTAACTGTAACCAAAATTTTAGTTTCAAAAATTATTGATTTGCACAAGGAATTATCTCACCTGTGGAACTGCTGACAATTCAAATCTGAGATTTACCCTCTTTTGATATTGGACTTGCCCTCTGGTACGGGGAACTCTTCAGAGGCTCATAAAGTCAACAAAAGCATTTATTATATATTTCATTATTTGGTTTGACGTTACATTGCGAATGGCCCAAAAGGGTCCACCATGAAAATCTGCTCAAATTCTGCTGCTTTGTCATTGTCTCTCTCCCGTTGGATGTGTGCGGTTGATTGATGGATTCCATGGCATCATCGCCAATCCCTACGGCTAATGTTAATAAAAGTTGATTTGAATGCTTAAAGCTTGATCATCAATTTAATCCATCATGTGGAATGCAAACCAAGAAGGTCAGTTTTTTTTTTTCTTTTTTCCTAAAATTATTTGTTAATTCGAAGACACCCTCGGGAACACTGGGAGGGAGACAGCTTCTGTCCCATGCCAAACCCCAGATTCTTCACGTAGACGCTGAGCCACGGCAATAACCACTACTTTTTTCAATTACTATTTTGACATGAATAAAGGTTTCTTGTTTTTAAATATTTTATAACCATCATTCTGCCCTAAATTGCTAAGTTCAATTTCAAAACCTTCTGATATAGGAAATTTAATTTAAACCACAACCTCATATGATCCTGTAAAGTTTTTTAATAATATATTTTCTATCAATTTTAGAGAGTAACAAGAAAGAGTAAATATATACAACAAAGCACTTTGAAAAGCTTTTACTCATGTCATATGGTATCTGAGCAAATAGCAAGTTTTTATTTTTCTCTAATTTTTAAACAGTGACACCATGCAACTGACACCTGAAGCATTATACTAGTGCAATGTTTATACGTATGTAAATGCCAAAAGATATACAATGTTTATAAGCATCTTACCCTGTAGAGACAAAAAAGTAACCTAATTACCCTTTAAACAACAGCATTGGGTCCATAATTAAATTGATTCATCTCTTAAACAGTCTGAGGCATGAGGAGAATACAAAAACAGGGTTGGTATTTTTTTTCTTGGCCAGTAAAAAGGAAAAAACAAAAACAAAACGGGGTTGGTGGTTGGTGGATTAATAATCTGTATACCGAATTTATGACATTGATGTTCCTTTGGTTTCTGAAAAAAGGAAAAAAAAAAACCAGTAGAATGCGACTGCCTCTTTTGTTCTGAACTGGACTATAATAAAATTTTTTAACGAAAAGATATAAAAAATAAAAAATTTTAAAAAATTTAATCATGAGATATTAAATTCTAGAAAATTCGAACTATTGGTTCTCAATTGGAAAATTTAAATAGACCCAAGCACACCCTGTCGCATTTTTCTTGCAATCTTCTCCCTCTCCGAAGTATCGTAAGTAGCCCAAAGTGCTGCCCAAGGAGTCCACTAAAAAGTGATCCATTTCCCAATAATGATTATGATCCTTTTCATGGAAATACCGCTTCGAAACGGCTTCGGCCTCTGGCAAACTGGCTCTGCCATTTGGTGCTTGTGCTAATGCATCGGACAGTTCTTCAGAAACACACAAACCCGTTACATTTTGCCATTTCAGGAGCGAATCACGTTTCCCTCGTTCCCTCTCTGCAACTATACCTACCTAATTGGCCACTCTAAACGTTTCTCTTCCATCATTACTCACACATAGTCCCAAAAACATGGACCTTTAAATTGCTTTCACAACCAGAAGCGCCATTTTAAGCCCTTGTCTGCCTCGAGCTCTTCACAGTCTCCATGCATGAACGACTACACTCTCCGGGCTTCCCTCTCTTTTTCAATCACACCATTAAAATGTGAGCGATCTCTCTTTTTCAATCACACCATTGTACGCCTTGTTTACTGCAAATTGTCGAAGATGGAAAACCTCTTTCTCAAACATTTGCCCCTTTTTTCACTACTATCTCTACTGTGCTTGACTCGTTTCTCGCAGCCGGCGTCTTTAGTCGGTGATTCTGAAATCCTGCTTGGGGTCAAGCGGACTCAGATTTTAGATAAGAATGAGAGTCTCAAAAATTGGGTTCCGAACGGAGATCACAATCCCTGCAATTGGACTGGCATTACCTGTGATGAGCGCAATCGCTCAGTTGTCTCCATTGACATCTCCGGGACTGGCATTTACGGTGGGTTCCCTTTTGGTTTTTGTCGCATTCCGACCCTGCGAAGCCTTTCTGTTGCGCAAAATTTTCTTGGTGATGTCATCTCTCCCCAGTCGCTCCATCTCTGCTCCCACCTTCGTCTCTTGAACCTCTCTGATAATTGCTTTGTCGGCGAGTTGCCGGAATTCTCGTTGGGGTTTTCTGAACTAAGACAGCTTGATTTCTCGCGTAACAACTTTACCGGCGATATCCCGGCCAGTTTTGGCCGGTTTCCGCAACTGAGGGTGCTCATTTTGTCTTCAAATTTACTCAACGGAACCATTCCTCCGTTCTTAGGCAATCTTAGTGAGTTAACTCGATTGGAGCTCGCTTATAATCCATTTACTCCAGGACCTTTACCCTCCCAGCTAGGAAATTTAACAAAGCTCGAAAATCTGTTCCTTCCTCGAGTAAATGTCGAAGGTAATATTCCGAACTCGATAGGGAAGCTGGTCTCACTTAAGAACTTGGATTTGTCTGATAATTTCCTGTCAGGTCAAATTCCGGATAGTATTTCGGGTTTGAAAAGGGTAGAGCAAATTTTGCTTTTTTTAAACCAACTCTCTGGTGAAATTCCTCGAGGTTTAGGAAACCTTAGCACTTTGATTAGTTTGGACCTCTCTCAAAACAGTCTCACAGGGACATTGCCGGATTCAGTCGCTGCCTTGCATCTCTATGATCTGGGCTTGAACGACAATTTGCTCGAAGGACAAATCCCGGTAAGTCTAGCTTCAAATCCGAATTTACAGAGGCTGCGTCTCTTCAATAACAGCTTTACTGGTAAACTACCGGAAGACTTAGGACGAAACTCTGACTTAGAGGCGCTTGATGTTTCTACTAATGACTTAATTGGTGAATTACCTAAGTACCTCTGTGAAAGGAACAAGTTTCAGCGTCTCATTACATTCACGAATCGATTTTCGGGAACTCTGCCTGAGCAGTATGGTGACTGTCATTCGCTCGACTATGTCAGAATCGAGAATAACCAGCTTTCCGGCGTGGTGCCTCCAAAATTCTGGAAACTTCCTGGTCTTGAATTTCTGAAAATGGATAACAACAGGTTCGAAGGTTCAGTCCCCATCTCCGGCGCTCAGGGACTCACCGTACTTCTTATATCCGGTAACAGATTTTCTGGACATTTCTCGACAGATATTTGTGAACTCCATAAGCTTATAGATATTGATATCAGCCGGAACCGGTTTACCGGTGAGGTTCCGTCATGTATAACTGGATTGACGATGTTACAGAAGCTGAGTATGCAGGAGAACATGTTCACCGGCGAGATTCCGAGAAACGTCAGTTCCTGGATTGACTTGACCCTACTGAACTTGTCGTATAACAAATTATCCGGTAAGATTCCGCCAGAACTTGGTAATTTGCCAGACTTGACTTATCTTGATCTTGCCGTAAATTTCCTGACGGGGGTAATTCCACCGGAGTTAGCAAAACTCAAGCTCAGCCAGTTCAACTTGTCGGGAAACAAATTGTCAGGAAAAGTACCTTCTGGTTTCGACAACCAAATCTATTTGTCGGCTCTAGTTGGTAATCCGGATCTTTGCAGCCCAGTCATAAAAGCTCTTCATCCTTGTTCCACATCCGGACCCTTTTCTTCGATTGCTATAATTGTTCTATCTACCTGCGGTGTACTCCTCCTCGGGTCTCTGCTCTGGTTCCTAAAGAGCAAGAAGTCATTCTTCTTACGTGGCAAATCCAAGCGCTCCTTTATGACAACTACATTTCAAAGGATCAGGTTTAAGGAAGAAGACGTCGTCCCATTGTTAACCAGCGAGAACCTTATTGGCAAAGGGAGTTCGGGCCAGGTCTATAGGGTGAAGCTTAAGACAGGGGAGATAGTTGCTGTGAAGAAACTCTGGGGAGGAGGTACAGAAAAACCGGATGCAAAATCGATGTTCAAGTCAGAGATTGAGACATTGGGTCGAATTCGCCATGTTAATATAGTGAAACTCTTATTTAGTTGCAGCGCTGACGATTTCCAGATTCTGGTGTTCGAGTACATGGAGAATGGTAGCTTAGGTGACGTTTTGCATGGTGAAAAGTGCGGGGAGTTATTGGATTGGTCCAGGCGGTTTACCATAGCAGTTGGTGCAGCTCAGGGGTTGGCTTATTTACATCACGACTGTGTGCCTGCCATAGTTCACAGGGACGTCAAGAGTAACAACATATTGCTGGACCATGAGTTCAGGCCTCGTGTTGCAGACTTTGGGTTGGCTAAGACCTTGCAGCGTAAGTTAAACGAAGACGGTGGTGCTATGTCCAGGGTCGCTGGTTCCTATGGTTACATTGCTCCAGGTCAGTTTGCCTATTTGTTTGCTTCTTCTAACTTCTTTTCTTTTGGGTTAAACTATGGTTGTTTGTAACTTTTGATTGGGGTATTACGCAGAGTATGCTTACACACTAAAAGTGACGGAGAAGAGTGATGTGTATAGCTTTGGTGTGGTGCTGATGGAATTGATCACTGGCAAGAGGCCAAATGACCCATCCTTTGGTGAGAACAGGGATATAATAAAGTGGCTCACTGAGACTGCTTTATCGTCTCCTCGAGGAGGAAGAGGCAATGTAGAAGCTCAACGCAGTAATGTAGCCCAGATTGTAGACCCTAGATTGGATCCCTCCTCATGTGATCTTAAAGAGATTGAGAAAGTTTTGAATGTGGCTCTGCTTTGCACTGCAACCTTTCCCATTAATAGACCCTCAATGAAAAGGGTGGTAGACTTGCTCAAGGAACCAATGGCTTGTCCCAAGTCTTGATGATGTCTCTGAGCATTTCTTGACTTGTAATTACCTATGCTTCTCTCCAGGAAGGATCTTTTTTGTTTTACAATGTAGTGGCGGGTAGCAGATCAAAGCGATTTCTGGCTTTATTTCGTGACTCTTGAGTCTTGACTCTTGATCAAAGGAAAAGTAACTATCGAATGTAGGAAGTTACAAGCAATTCTCTTCAGCATATATTTCTTCCTTTTTTTTCTTTCTTTTTCTTTATCTGTTTTTGGTGGTGAACAGAAGAAATAAAGAAACTCGAATGATTGCTTAACTAATGGACCACCGTTCTTTCTGCTATTCGGGAATGCTTGGCTTTGAAGTAAAGATTTGATATAGCCAGAGAATGCCGCGGTTTATGATTCTCGCTGTAAAATTTGAAGATATAGGTTTTTATTTTACTATCAACACACAAACTGCCATATTATTACTGAACGTACGATAAACAAAAAATAATAATAATACGAAATACTCTTTCTGCGATCTTCTATTATAAGGACAAATTATGTATGTGTCATCCACAATAAAAGGATTTGACGCCACAATGTTGCTTAGCACTCAATTAGAAATGAGGAATGGAAACTGTCGGCACATATATAATAATTAGGGGTGAATTGTAAAATAAAATTTTAATAATATACCTTAATTCATAGCTTCTAGAAGTGTGTTGTGTTATCAGCATGAGAACAATAATAAATTGAAGTACAAGAATTTAATTATAGTAAATAAAATAGAACGTACAAAATTTATAGTACTTTAGATTATCTTTAATTTTGTATTTATTTCCTGATTAAGAATTTCATTAATCAATACGAGAAATTTATACAAGTTAACTTTATAGCATTGAACTCAACTTATTAACTTTTCACACAATCAGCAACCCAACTTAAGGCTCAATCAAAAAACAATTTTTGACTTACATATAGTCGCAAGAACCTACTAGATTCCTAACGATAAGTTCTATCAGAAAACTTTATACAAGATGAAGCACAAGGCACAAGCTGTATATGTGCACGAAATTATACAACTTAAACTCGCACAAAGATGAGAATACAGAGCAGCAAGCACTAAGCTTAGATAGAGGCACACAGGAGAGTATAAGTGTTCTCTCAGTGCGTTCGGAGAAGATGATATTCAAAGAATGAGACAAGGCTAGATGCTTCGACATTCATATACGGCCATATCACACAAAAATCTTTTGCAAAGATATGCTTCAACGTTCCGAAGACCAATTTTGCCGATAATGGCGATGGCTTTACTGGGAAGATGATGGATGTGCATTTAATGTATATAATGTATTTGGCGCCTTTGAGGCTCGAGAATCCAGACCAATGCTGGAGGAAACATATCTGGTAGTAGGTAAGAATATGACAAGTGGGTAACCTGGGATGTTTGTTGGACGATGCGGATTTCTTGCAGTAAGGTGAAATACTGCAGATTTTCATGTAACGAAATCTTAGCCGTTCACTTAATTAGACCATCATCCTTGCGCCACATCTCCCCCTGCCTCAAAAGGCACTGTTTCAAGTAAATGAAACGATGTGTTTTGACATGTTTAATTTTTGGAAAATCAGAGATTCAAAACGATGTTATTTCATTGTATTTTTTTTAAACGTTAGGACAAAAAGGGGTTAAATCAAAGGATTTTCCTATTTGTGCTATGGTGGCCTGAAACAAAGTTCACCGAATCATAATTTCACATCACAAGTGAGTGAGTTGTTGGGTAAGACATGAAGGAATTCAAGAAAATGTCATTCATAATCAAGGTGTGTTGTAAATCAATGCTTTAATGTTGTTTCTATTTCTGAGATGGATATATTGGCCTCATGATATTGATTATTATGTTCGTTGATTTGGCTTCATTCTTCATATATGCTTAGATTAAACATGTAGCTTTTGGGTTGCAAACTACAACTTGTATAGATGGTACTTGATAATGATCTTATTTTCTTTTATTAAAAAAAAATTATTTTCTATACCCTTTACATCGCCATTGGTTTTATCCTACATTTACCCTTTGTTCATATTTTCATTCATGTAAATTTTGCAAAGAATGGTTCTGTTTTTATATTTGATTAAAAGGGGATTGACAAATTGGTATGTTCAAGAAATGGTGATTAAATTTTATTTTATTTTTTGTTATTGATCGTTTAGTATCTTTTTATCACTTATTTTATCTTATGCAAGTAGTAATGAGTATTATTCTTAATATTTAGCTTTATCGAGGGAAAAAATAATGCAACAAAGCCATCGTTGATTAGTGAGCTTCAATGCTCGAAAGAAGTTGCATGTGGTGGCTATCACACTTGTGTGCTGACAAGTAATTCCTCAGTTTCTTAACGTAATTTTGTGTTGATGAAGTGACCATATTTTGTTGATGGTTTCATTTTATTTATTTGTTTTTTTACAGATTTTGGAGAACTTTATACCTGGGGTTCAAATGAAAATGGCTGCCTTGGTATTGGATATTTTTTGTACTTTAAACTGATTGCTTGGACAATTCCTTTTCCTAGATTTGCAATTTTTTTTGGTATCTTTATGCTTGTTTCTTATTTATGCTTATTTATTTAGTTTTTACATTCTGAATTCCTCATATGTCATTTTTCTACCTGAAAGGGTTCAAGGTCCATTCTTAAAGTCCTATGCTAGCCACGTTTGGGATGTTATTTATCTTTACTATTGATTTCTTGGAGATTTGGTTTGAATGGTAAGAATAAGCTTACAAAAATTACAAACATAGTATGCATGATTGAATAGAACTAGGCTCTAATATTAATATTGGGCTTCATTTTTAATCAAGTTAACATTCATTGGTTGATAGATTTTGTTATTTGTTACCAATGGTTTTGCACTAAATTTAAGTGGAAGTAAAACTTGGGATAATGTTATGTCACTACCTGATGCTTTGCATTGTATTTAATAATTGATTATGTAAAGTATCTGAGCATCAAGTACTAACCTGCCATGAGAATATGCTTTTTAATCTCATTCCCTTATCTGCTATGTACTTTGATAGTATTGCTACAATTTTGTTTGTGAAGTAGATGCATTTTTGTTTTGTTAATTCTATTTGTGTGATAGATGTACATGCTGCATATGCATAATTACTTACAATGAAACAAATCACTCCATGCTGCTTTCTTGTCTCAGCACCACAGATAATCTTATTTTTCTTTTTTGGCCAGACATATAATCTTATTTTATTTTACTTTACTTTGTTTGTAATGCAAAGTATAGGATGGGCATTGGTTTAGTTATTTGCTACTCGTGAAAATTCTTGGAAGTTTTATAAATAGAAAGGACACTAGTTGAAATTTCAATTTAAATTGTACATAGCAATATTTAACATATGCTAGTTAAGTCAGCATCTAACTTAGATGTTTTTTTTGCCTCATACTCTAATATATAGATTTAAATTTCAAATGTTAAAAATTTTGGTTTTTATGGATTGACTATAACAAATTTATTGCTCATGCTAAACACATGACTGATATAGATTAAGTAATTTAGTCTCATTTGTTTTTCAATTTTCATTGACTGAGTTTGCTTGAAATGTATCTTGGTACATCCATACATTTATTAATTTTAGAATACATACAATGCTAAAACTGATCATATATGGTCATATATGAACAAGTTCCCAAATCTGAAACTGATCATATTTGAACATTCCTGAAATTACTTCCTACTTGAACATTACTAAAACTGATCATATTTGAGCATACCTGAAACTGATTATATTTTAGCATATCTAAACAAATGCCCCAAGTCTGACATTGATCATATTTGAACATATCCAAACAAGTGCCCCAAGTTTGACATTGGTCATACTTGAACATATTTGGAACTAACCATGTTTGTACATATCTTTATAACCAGGTGAATGAGCATACCAATGCTGTACTGGAGCTACACTTCGTACCGAGTTAATGAGTTATAGAGTATCAAATGATTGACGTCTTCTGCCTCAATAGATTAGTCTCTCACATTGGACTGCTACGCTGTGATGCAAATTGTCATAACAAACACAACTGGAAGAGTTGCTATAAACTTGAATGTGCATATGAAGTAGTGAACATGTTGTGATGTAAACTTGAATGTATTGTATTATAGAGTAAGAATATGCATGATGTAAATTGTAATGGGTTATGCTAAGGAGCTGTAATATTTGAAATTACTTCTAGATTAGGAGCAAACATGTTAGGATGTAATATTGTAGCAAATAATAATTATGTATTTGAGAATTTTAAAGGAACACATGTCCATCTTTTTTATTACTTACAACATTGCATAAAAAAGTACAGATGATAATTATTCCCTTTAAATACATGTAATATGTACCCCAACTAAATACAAGTGTTACCTATCCCAAAAAATCAAAGTGATAAGCATAGACAAAAAAATCGAGTGCTCAAATCAAAGTGATTAGTGCCCCAACTAAATACTATTGATAGGTAACCCTACTAAATACAAGTGTTGTCCTACCCTAAAAAAATCAAGGTGGTAAGTGAAGAGAAAAAACTAAAAATGCTTAAATCTCCCTATATGTCCTTATCCAAGAGCGATTGTGTGGAAACCTCCATCGATTCCTGTATAACACAGCAAGTAAACACAATTAAAAGAGAACATTAATGTTAAACACACTTGAAAAACTCGTGAATAACACTTACTAATACAAATTAGGTGAAACTAAATTCATTCTCGTCTGTCTAACAATTGTTATATGACCCTAGAGGAGCTAAACATGAGACTTCGTATATATGTGAGTTAAATGGTTAATTTTATTACAAGGACAAAATGATCACAAGTTACACGGACAGGACAATTATTAGTAATAGTATGTAATGATCATAAGTGACATAATGCGTGGAAACCATGGCTTATATACCCTATGTTGATTATTTTTTTGACATCTCATAACTGAAGCCTTCCTTTTCTTATTGGCCTGAACCTTAATCTAACTCTTCATTCGCCTACATTTGTTGGACCCAATTCGCACCTTTAATCCTCTTAGTTGAATTGCATCGTTAAGTATTGGGATTGTGTCTGGATTGGCATCATGCAAACCTTTATCAATAGTTCTTTCGTTCAAACAAATGTCCATCACTTGCCTACATACATCATCTATACATTTATTAACAAAGTAGTACAACTCCTCACATGTAGCAACCTTAGAGGCTAGTTAAATCATCTTATAGCATAGTTGTCTGTATCGTCGTGTACTAGCTAACTTGGGGTCTCTTTCAACCTCTTTCCCTTGCACATCATGAACAACGTCATTTCATGCATTTTTCGTCCATTTTTTTAAAACAAACTTGTCTGGCACTTGTTCAACATCTAAGACAACAAAAGCTTTTAAATTATGGCTATACAATATTCCAAAGGTTTCAAACTTCCTACAATTGCAATATACATTTTTCTAAATTATATTAAATATGACTCGCCATTCCCTTTCTTGGTTTGTCACAGATAAGACTTACTCAAATATGGGTTAAGTTTCATTCTGATGCTTTACTGTGACAATAAATAACATGTAAAACTTCTTCTGGAATAAATCAAACACCATTAATGTGTATACTTCTGCAAGTTCCTTCAAAATGAAGAATGTTGACAATTCAATCTTGGAATCTTATGTCGAGCATCAAATTCACTCTTCAGATCGTTGTATCGTTTATCCTTAACCACTCATTCAAATAGTTTAAAGAACTGTACAATTCTCACATCCGGTTTCATGCAGGTCTTAAAGTTGGAGTTTAAGCCCCACTTAGTTGTGTGCTTTGTCTGGCCAATGTAAAAACTTGCTTCATAAAACATATTGCCTTTTTTTTCTAGATGGCATACGTGAACTTTAACGAAGTGTTAAGACATTATAGTTGTGGAGCATTGTCACCCAGGCTGCCTCAAACTAGTCTTTTTCATCATATTTGCACACACACTTTTTCAAGTCAGTCATGAAATGAGAGTCACCTTTCATCAGACTGCCTAGGTGTTTAACGACATTCTACATTAAGTGCCATGTACATAGACCATGGCAAGTATCTGACATTATCAAACCTGTAATAGCAATTGCGAAGGTCTCAAACAAGCACTTCTGACATCATTGCATATATGTAATAATTGAACGTAAAAAGCCTACCTAAAGCTTTAGACATGGCTTGGTCTTGGTTAGTAAAAATGGTATGTGGTTTGTTTTTGTCGTGGGTTTCCAAAAAGGTTTCAAACAACCATTTGAACGATTTTGCTGTTTCATCATACATTAGTGCTACTTCAAAGACAACTGTTTGTCTATAATGGTTGAAGTCGAAAAACAATGTAAGTGGTTTGTGAGCATGATTAGTACAATAAGTTATGTCAAGGCAGATCACATCACCAAAGTATTCGTAGTCAATTATTACACGTACATCGACTTAAAAAACATTTGTTATTTGTTCGTCAGTATCCACTTTATATGCATGAAAGAATGAAAGGTAATCCAACAACTGCCATTGGAAATAGTGCAATAAACACCATACTTCCTCGTAAGCCATGCTACATTGTCTTCTTGATCCAAATATTTTTTTCACATCCACACGATTAAACCCAAGATTGGTTCTGTCACTCACATGTATGCTTATCAACTGAAATGTCGCTTCTGTTGCAGTCTTGAGTCCTCTGCTAGTTCAAGCTTTGTGCTTGAATTTCGGATATCTTACGAAAGGATGTCAGCATATGTGTTGCCTATGACAGTTGGAATGAGTGATTATGACTGTCCACAAAATCATTTACCATCAATTTCCCTTTCTTTGTTATAAGATTAACCTTTACTTGACAATTAGTTCTAATCTCAAGCCAATGATTAGTAGCTAGAGTATCTCGTTTATCTACCCTTCGAGTTCCTTCTTTACAACAAACAAATATGCATGAAGTCACACATCCATCTTTCTTCTTTTTATTCAAGTATTGCTTCCTCACTCCAAATCTGACTCATAAAGAATACTTAGTCTAGAATTGCCAAGTTACATCTACATTGACAAACTCTATTCCAACTATTGGCTTCCATTCGAATTCATTATTTTGGGCATCAATCAAGTTAATATTAGATACTCTTGATTCCCTACAATCCGCCAACAAAGAATAGTTAACAACATTGTATAATAACATATACATATGGATAAACCATCACTCAAGATTATATCACTAACCTGTCATGATCCATCATCACTTTTCCAAGTCCCCGGTACTGCCTCTATATATTATATAGTATACTCAAATGATAAAACAAGAAAGCTTTATACTGTTTGAGCTTTAATTCTCTTCTTTGAACTAGTGACCCTAGATGTTTCACTCCAATATAAACATTTAGATCAAAATTTTGGACATGCCTCAATTAAATAGGCAAATATAACATCAAAACAAGAAGTAAAATGTGGCTTATCATTGTAATATGAACCAATGTTTGACTAAACCAATAACCTAAAAAAGAGGCTTTTATTAAACACCACAGAAAAAAGGCTTCTTCTCATTACTTGAGCCGGTAGGGCGTGACTGACACGGGGATGAGGTGTCCTTCATCATCGCGAACCTGTCGAAACCCTCATAACGACAGAACTTATATAAATTCAAATTAAATAGCATAAGTCTCAAAACTCTCCATACAGAAGTTTTCTAACATACCATAGTAATACATCAAACATCTAGCATGTTTACAAAGGAGTGATTGAACTTAATCATAAAAATAATGAAAGACATAGCTCTAGCAATAAGTTATGTTCATTAAGGAATTAATCACCAAGATTAAAATTTCAAAGATGGATATTTTGGATCGGTGCTGAGATCTAAAAAATATTAAATAATAGAGTGAGTGGAAACTTAGTGAACAGGTAATTTTAATATTGTAGAAATTAAAGCATACCTAAGGTGGTACGTCTTTCGAAATTTAAAACTAGATATCATGTAGACATAATTCAATAACATTTGGGAATTTCTTACAAAACCAGTCATAATTTCCAAATATTGAGCTAGCTTAAAGCTAGTGATGATATATCATAACTTATACTCATTCGGTTATAGGCTCTGAGTATATATCATAATGGCCTTAAGGCTCAAACAGAATATGGCAATAAGGGTATCATACCCAACCTTATCAAAATACCAATCGCAATGCACTACGGCTAATGTCAACTACCATTAGCTATAGGGTTCTGTTTTAGATATATTCCCAATATTTTAGAGATAAATAATTATCCATGTAAAAATATCAGAAATTTCAAAATCGTACCACTCCAAAATTTAGATTTTAGTAATTTCTAATAATTCGATATTCAAAATCATCATGAATAATTTAAAATAACATTCTACATAATTAGGATTATTTACTTACTTGTTAGGAGTATTCAAAACTCCTTCTATCTTTAACTATAATTCATTTGCTGACAGTTTTCTAACCACTTAAAAACATTAAATAAAATACTCTTAACATCCAATCCTCATAATTAATTTAATTATTTGATTTTGTCACATAAGTAATTAATTATTCCTTATTCATCCTTATCCAATGTACCTACTTCTTTACTAAATATTTGGAAATTAAATTTATGGAACACTTAAAGAATACTTTAAAATTCTTATAACCTATATTTCATTTTATTATTCTTATTATCATTATTATTACTATTATCATTATTATTATTATTATTATTATTATTATTATTATTATTATTATTATTATTATTATTATTATTATTATTATTATTATTATTATTATTATTATTATTATTATTATTATCATCATTATCATTATTATTATTTTATTCAATTATTCCATTATGCACTTATTAAATTTTTAACACCTACCATAACAAATTTCAATTAAAGGCCATCTAATAAATTTCAAAATTTTCATTTAACCTCAAATAATATTTATTGTTTATCCAATTAAGTAATACAAATTTTCCTTCTAATTTCCTTCCTTTTTCTTCATGAAAAATCTAGGAAAATTACTAAAAATTTGAATTTTGTTCTAAAATTCAAACTAAAATGTCTAAAAATGCTAAATCACTCCTTAGATGCATAACAAAATTTAAGATGTCCTAAAAACACAATTTTCACTAAATTCCTAAATTGCCTCTAAACCCTTAAATTGGGGTTTTTCAATTCGGAAGTCCAAATTCACAATTGATTAGTGATTTCAAAGGAAAAAGGTGCGAAACTCACTTTAGAAGTATAATCTTAACTTAATTTGAAGCAAACAATCCGAATTGAGCTCAATTTCATCACTTTCTCACATAAACAATGATTTTTGCAAATGAACAGTACCAGAATTAGGGTTTCTTCGATTCTGAGCAAATTAGACCAAATTGATTAGTGTAAATGAGGGAGAAATGTGCGAAATCATTGTAGAAAGTGAAGCCCTATGTTTAATTGAATTAAAAATTCACCAATTTTGTCAATCAGATCTTAGTTTCACGTTTTGCTACTTGCCAAATAATTGTGTCGTTTTCCAATGATTGGTGCCTGGTGGGGCTTGCTAGGAGGCTGACAGGGCTCGTGGTGTGGCGATTGACCACCAATGATCCTTCAACAATAGCGACTGAACGTGGAGGATTCCGACAAGCATACTAACTTGGACAAGGGTGGTTCTTGCTGCGCGATAAAATGGGTGTTTGATAAAGTTTATGATGTTTTATGATGTGTTTAAAATACAATTGGTATTAAGATAATATGAGTGGAAGTCAAATCTATCAATGCAATCCAAAATTGCACATTTTTCCTTCCTCCTCTGTTGTCAAACTTAGCTATCGACAATGTCAACCTCTTATGGCAGAACACAGGGTGCACGGTGAATCAATGCAAGTGGCTTGTAGGTGCAAACACTCTTTGCCTCTGAAATGAGAGATGTCCCTTCTACATATCTCTTTCACCATGTTTTGTGTTTCAGGTCTCTCCAAATGCTAAAACTTTTGACAACAAATCATCCCTCACTACTTCACCATCCATTCTACCCTATTCTTCATGGTGGAAGCCTATGTTGGAGCAAGACATAAACTAGTGAACATCGTCAAAATGATGTGTTTTGCATCTTGACATTATTCAAAACCACAATCTTAAAATACTTTATTTCAAGTAAGTAAAACAGCGTCATTTTGAGGCACTAGTTTTTTAAAAAATAAACACCTCAAAACGTACTATTTCACTTACTCAAAATAGTATGTTTTGAGAGCAGTACGTTTTGAGGTAGGGGAGACATGGCATAAGGATGGCTGTCTGATCAAACGAACGACTAAGATTTTATTACATGAGAATCTACAATATTTTGCCTTACTGCAGGAAACACGTCAGTTTGCTGGACAAGGCTGAGTGTATATGTATGTGAACTGCTAAACCACTGTGGGCTGGGCCTGTGTCTTTAATTCAGGCCCAATTCTACATTGAACCGTAAGCAATCCAAAAATTAGAATTGACATAAGCAGAAATAAAATTGATAACACATATTTATCTCAACAAGAACCCATGATTGGCCTGTGATGCACATCTCATCTTATCTATCCTGACTTCATATCTCAACTTGTGAATTTGTGATGCATTTCAGTAAATGTATCGTTTAGTTTAATATTAAGTATAAATATGCTAAAATGTGGGTTGTGTTTATATTTTACATTTATTGGTATGATATATTTATATATGCCTTAGACTTTTTTTTTTTATACGATTTGAAATGTGTCAAAATTGTATCCGAATAGTGGTAGAATATTTTTATTCATTTTTTATTACTTGAAATGTCTATTTTATTATTTTATTTATTTGTCTTGTTATATTTCACCAAATCTTCATTTATTTTTACTTTTTGTTTTTATCTATTCATCTTCTTCTTTTTATCACATACAATTCTGTACAAAAATTCAATAAAATCCAAACTTTACTTATCTGAGTGTATATATATTTTTAAATGATTGTATCTTAAAATTTAAAAATTTATTGATCTAACGTATCATTTCGTATGCCAACCAGTATTACTACTGATGCATCTCAAATTTAGAACTGCATTATTTCCCCAACTTCAACTAGTGGCCCCACAGCTAAAAAACAAATTTTTTTTTAAAGAATATTAATTAATTCTCTCACAAAAAATTATTATCATATAAATATCTTAGAACCATTTAATATTTTTTAAAATTCTAAATAATTCATTGTCCTAGCAAGCTTAAAATTATTTTGTTCAAGTGACATTATTTACGGACACAAATATTTAGAAGATATGAGAATGTAACTGGATTTCATATTTACTCTTAATTCTTAGGGCCTCTTGACTATTTTGTAATTAAAAAAATTCTAAAAATTATCCTACCTTTAACAATGATGTGAAATCTCACGTTTTTAATTATGGAAGATGTTTAACTGAGGTAGACATGAAACATCAAAAAGCCATATCTAGCGAACCATGTAAGCCCTACGAGCATGGCCATTTGCTTCACCGTCATGCTGGATTAGAAAGTACCATCCCAATTGACACCAGCTTGTCAACACTTTTCCAAAAATTCCCTTTTTTTTAAAAAAAAATTAATCGAAGTTTTGAAAACGGTGCATTTTATATCTATATCATTGAAATTATTTTTAAAATTGAAATGATCAAAATTTTATTTCCTTTTTACACTTTTTTTACAATTGGTTCCAAGTTTGATAAATTGCTTAATTGGGATTTTACATTAAATGAATTTAGAGGCTACTATTTGAAATTAAGTGTATCTTTGAATTGACATTGGGTTGACATAATTTTAGATTAATTTAATTTTTAATATCAATTTTAATCATATATAAGTGTGAATTATGTTTAAAATTTTTTGTTAAAAAATTAATTTTTTTATTTATATAATTTATTCAATATAAAAGTATTTATTTATTTTTTGTACAAATAAAAATTTAAATGACAAAATTAATTTTGTACCAAATCAAACATGATGATAATATTTACAAAACAAATTTCTATTTAAAAGTACAAACAAATTTTTAAATTTTTCATACACTAGTCACACTAAATAACTTAAAAGTACCTTCACATTAAATTTTATCATAAAAATTTTCAGCTAAGAATCTAAAATCAAGTGATCAAGCGTAAAAGCTGAAACGTGGAGAAATATTATAGCTTAGCTAGCTTTTCTAAGACAAACTACTTTGCTTAATTTGCGAGTTGCGTAATTTATTTTCCCAATTTTAAATTTGATCACGTCCTTTTAATTTTTAACTTTGTACAACATAATCTCTGTTAATTTTTTTTTTTGTCATCTCACTCTTTTTTTTTCCATCAACTTCACTCTTTTAAGTAAACTGAAAGATGTTAAGTGATAAAAATATGAATGATAATTAAAAAAAAAAACCATTATTTGAGGATGCCACGCACCATTGTGTGTGTGTGTGTGTATATATATATATATATATATATAAGTATCATTAAGATTTTAAACCAAAAAATTATGTTTTATGAAACTAAAAAGTGGGGGATCATAGACAACTAAAGTTGCACAATCCCTTAAATTGAAGGTGTTATTTCCATTTTAAGGTACGTATACTATTTTTTTACTACATATTTCAAATATATTAATTAAATTTTATTTAAATAATTAAATGTACCAAAATTTGTCAAGTCATCCATTACTGGGTAAATTTGGAGAGTGAAGTTGGCCAATAAAAGATTGAACTTGCTGGCACAGAAAAATAACCAACGGTTAAGGTTAAATCACACTAGTAAATTTGATTTCCATCTCTCATATTCTCCCTCCGGTCCCCATTATAAAAACCGAGCGACGCACAGACACTCCCATCCCCGCCTGATAAAACGCCGTTCTCTGAAACTCTATCTTCATCTTGTGCTCTTCTTCCTCCAGTTTCGATCTTCTTCTTCGAAAATGAGAGAGTGCATTTCCATTCACATCGGTCAAGCCGGCATTCAGGTCGGGAATGCTTGTTGGGAGCTTTATTGCCTTGAGCATGGCATTCAGGTAATTCCATAGTATTTTGGGTAGATCTAGTGCTTTGATGCGTGTTTCAATCTACATTTGCCAGCATTTCTCATATTGCTTTTCTATTCATAGTTTCAAACTACTTCCAGCACTATTTGTTCGATTGATTCATTAGTTGTGCCTTTGATCATATGCCATTACAGGAATCTTGATGGTTACTACCAAATGTATCTCTAATTTTTTAGATCATGAATTTATGCAATTTTTTTTTTGTATCATCATCTATTTTACCGATCACTATGTATGGTGTTTTTTATGCGACGGGATTTCGGATCCCTAACATTAGAGTTGCGTTGATTTTCACTTATATGTATGTGACTTTAAGCTGCGTTTGGGGATATTAGAAATTACATTAGATATAATTTAATTTTCCGAATTATTTGTGATAAATATGTGGAGAAAACTACCTAATCTCATCCCATTGCAATTATCTTCTAAAATTTTTTAGTTAAAACCAATGTGACAAGATTTGCGACATTTGATAATAGTTCTGATGCAACTGTGATGTCATTTTGAATTCCATAATAGATCTATTTTGACATTAGGTCACTAATTGCTTACTTGATTTTTGTACCTTTCATTTAGTCTTGAGCATTTTTCCATGTTTCAGGCTGATGGCATGATGCCAAGTGATAAGACTGTTAGCGGAGGTGATGATGCTTTCAACACCTTTTTCAGTGAAACTGGAGCTGGAAAGCACGTGCCCCGCGCAGTTTTTGTAGATCTTGAGCCCACTGTCATTGATGAAGTAAGGACTGGAGGATACCGCCAGCTATTCCATCCAGAACAACTCATCAGTGGCAAAGAGGATGCAGCAAACAACTTTGCTCGTGGCCACTATACCAGTAATTAGTCATTCCCTTTTCACAGCTTTTCCCCCTTCTTTACACTCCCAAATTAAATGTCAACTTCTTACCATGTTCTTTAATTCAGTTGGGAAAGAGATAGTTGATCTTTGCTTGGATCGCATCAGAAAACTTGCAGACAACTGCACTGGTCTCCAAGGTTTTCTAGTTTTCAATGCTGTGGGTGGAGGCACCGGTTCAGGCCTTGGTTCCCTTCTCCTGGAGCGTCTTTCAGTGGACTATGGCAAGAAGTCCAAGCTTGGTTTCACTGTTTATCCTTCACCACAAGTTTCCACATCTGTTGTTGAGCCTTACAACAGTGTCCTCTCCACTCACTCCCTTCTGGAGCATACTGATGTTGCTGTGCTGCTTGACAATGAAGCCATATACGATATATGCAGGCGTGCCCTTGACATTGAGCGACCAACCTACACCAACCTTAATCGCTTAGTTTCTCAAGTATGCTATTAATAATTTTGAAGACTATTTTGTTTTACTTTTTCACATGAGACCGTACCTCAAGTTACCTTATGATGTGTGTTCAGGTGATCTCATCGCTGACTGCCTCCTTGAGGTTTGATGGTGCTTTGAATGTGGATGTCACGGAGTTTCAGACTAACCTAGTACCGTATCCCAGGATTCATTTCATGCTTTCATCATATGCTCCTGTCATCTCGGCAGAGAAGGCGTACCATGAACAACTATCAGTTGCTGAGATCACTAATACTGCATTTGAGCCATCATCTATGATGGCCAAGTGTGATCCACGCCATGGTAAATATATGGCGTGCTGTCTAATGTACAGAGGTGATGTCGTGCCTAAGGACGTCAATGCAGCTGTAGCAACTAT
The DNA here is from genome assembly GCA_037074485.1 of Delonix regia. Lineage (NCBI taxonomy): Eukaryota > Viridiplantae > Streptophyta > Magnoliopsida > Fabales > Fabaceae > Delonix > Delonix regia. The sequence goes on from CM073461.1 coordinate 4,843,874, forward strand.
TAAAACGAAGCGCACTATTCAATTTGTTGATTGGTGCCCTACTGGATTTAAGTGCGGTATCAATTATCAACCCCCAACTGTTGTTCCAGGGGGTGATCTTGCAAAGGTGCAAAGGGCTGTGTGCATGATTTCAAACTCCACTAGTGTTGCGGAGGTTTTTTCACGCATTGACCACAAGTTTGACCTTATGTATGCCAAGAGGGCATTTGTGCACTGGTACGTGGGTGAGGGGATGGAAGAAGGTGAATTCTCTGAGGCCCGTGAAGATCTTGCTGCGCTAGAGAAGGATTATGAAGAGGTTGGTGCAGAGGCTGCAGAAGATGAAGAAGGCGACGAGGGAGATGAGTATTGATTTCGCCTTACAGCCTCTTAGCTTTTTATTTCCTGTTATCTATCTATGGTGCTGACTTGCACTTTCGTTGGTTTTTCTCTCTAAAGTTCAATGATATGATTGTGGCTTTAAACGAAACTTGGAGCTTTATATGATGATGAATTGTTGGGGGGATGAAATAGATGGTTTAGTCCAGGTTACATCAAATCTATAAGAAAAATTGCTAAATATTGTAGAACATCATGTTGTGTTGTTGCGTCAGAGTAATTTCGGAATCAAACCATGTTTGCAAGTGACTTCTTAAACCACGCACTCATTTGAAAGTTAAAACCTTCAGCCAAATCTATCATCTCAACACTTCTCCGTGGCCCTTCTAAACTTAGACAAGGAAAACATAGGGTTGCACGATACACATGCTGGTACACATTTAACGGAGACTTTGTAAAAAGGGAGATTCTCTGTATGAGTATCAAGTACATGGAAATGAACTTTAACCGCATGCATGGGTGGTCTTCAATGCGTTAACGTTCCTTTTCATAGAGTTTCTTTCCAAGCCCTGAAGCAATTTAGGCTAACAACACTCTTGCTGGCAAGCGCAATTCCTTCGAGATTGAGCAAAAGTATTACAGTTTACAAGCTTTTGATTTTGAATATAATTGAAGCTTTGAGCCTTTGAGGACGTCAAATTGGATTGCACCTTTTTTCTTTTTGGCAGTGGCAAATTGGATTCCAGCTTGCAATCAAGTAACTGAGACAAAGTTTCATTCCGGCTTACAATTTAAATGGTCATCCACGCACTAAATTTCCTCTACATAATGTTGCTGTTTCCCTAGCACTGAAACAATTTACGTTAACAATTTTCTTGTCGATAAATATACTCCCTTCGTGATTGAACCAAACTATTGCTAGCTTTTAATTGTGGTCCAAATAGATATTCGTAACTATTGCATACGTGACTATATTTTGAGGCTTTGAGCCTGAGGACTTCAAAATTGTTTCTTTTTCTTGAGGTAGTGGTGTAAACAAAAAATCGCTTGCAGTCTTGGCCAATATCATTTGTTAACTCAGTTTTTCAATTTCTACGCAGTGCTCATTTAAATAAGCATGCTAAAGCTTGTAGTATAAAAGCATGATAAATAATACAATACTGCAAAGATATAGTGTATTAGTTTCACAATTCTTAGCTACCTTACGGCTCTCCTAACCTAGTAAGCCTTACCTTGGTTAAAGCAATGTAATTTTTTCTTGTTGAAATAAAACTTGAAAATATTGTTGCCATTAAGATATCCTCCAATCTTTGTGCATAGTGCATAATTGTGGAAGGATCTGCAGAACTCAGGCCAATTGGCATAAAAAATATTACCACCCCTCCCCTTAGATGCAGAACATTACATGTGACAAATGTCACAAACACCCGAATGCACATGATAGAATGTAGCCGTGCAGCCTAGAGAAGTGAACATAAAAAAAATTCAGTGCACCCCTGAGTAGTCACAGGCTCACAGCTCCGCCCAGTTAATATGATTTTATAGGCTTGGTCAATGGTCATAGCAAACAAAAGGACAATTTTTCGACAGTAAAAGAAAGTTGTAAAATTCACTTGCGTTCGTAGAGGTTAAAGGCGACATGTCGCTCTTCTTCTCTTGCATTTATACAATGACATGTCACTCAGTCTGAGGAGGTTTTCGAGTCTCAAGGAAAAGAAAAAGAAGGATCAAAAGCTTGCTTCCGCTTGCAATCAAGTTTCCGGGACAAATGCAGTAGTTAGTATGAGACTAATTTTTTTTTTCCTCATTTCTTTGTATAGTGTTGAACTTGTAAAGACTTCTTTTTTTTTTTTCTTGTTCTGTGCTGCTCTATTTTGCTGCTATGGCAGAAGAGGTGGATTTTTTACCATTACTTTCCTCAAGGCCTTGGCTTGGTAGAAATTACATATTTTAATTTCATTTTTAGAAGTAAAAAAATCCCTAACCCCTGCGTTGCCATGAAAAGGTTTCATCTTCTTAGTTGGAATAGAATTTTAGGGATATGCTTAAATACCTTCGAGATGGAGAAGCAAAGATGCCTTGACGTTGTAACTTGCATTTGTTAAATGTTTTTTGGTTTTAAGTTTATTAAGCTGAACCTGGAATTTAACAGAGCAGGCAAGATCAAGCTCAACCAGATGTGATACTTGGTTAAAGTACCAAAACTTGTAATTCTTTACATGACAATGCACCTTCCTCAAATCAGCAACACCCACCAAATCTTCAGTGGTCCTATACTCAACAAAAACTACAGAACAATTCCCTGCAATATCCATGCCCACCTAGTAAGTCAATCTGGTGTCTTAAATCGATGGCAGCCAGGTCAGCCATTTGTTCAATCATCATCACCACTCTGGCAACCCCACCTACCTGGTGGTCCATTGCTTAGAGGCAATGACCCTCCCATTTATCAGACATCCACTCCTGTCGGGACGACTGAGGCTGGCTGGCAAGCTCTTCTAGTTATGGCAACAGGATCTTTCTTAAGAAGTCATCCCCTAGTTCCTAACATGTGTGGATACACCTTTCCTTGTGTTTCAGGTAAATGTGCAAATGTTGGCTTTCATCTGACAAGTAACCTGCTCTGGATTAAACAACATTTCTATGTTATTGTCTACCGTGTACAATAAGGATGTGATTTAAGCTGTATGAAGGTTAACGTCATGTTCATAAGTCCTTAGGATCCATCATGGTTGGGTCAGATGCAGCAATTGCAACATCCTTATGCTTAGAGTTTTCGTGGTGCACTTGACTATTCCTCAACAACTGCTAGAGTGCCTGGTTGCATAGATTCTGGTAAGCATTCTTTCCAAGGAGGAATCATCAGACCACCTGCAAAACTTCTCAGAGACACCAGCAACTTTGGGAAGTTCAGGTGAATGAAATCCTATCCCAATCCTCACACCCAAATTATGTTCATTATGTTTTTTACTTAGTACCTTGACAAGTGAGTACTGCAGGCAGCGGAAAACGTTTAGCTGTGGAGTGTCATTAATAACTTGCAAGCAGAAGTGGCTGATGTCAAGGACCGTCTCATGAAGTTAACAAAGAAGTTTTGTCACTAAAACAAAAAGTGGAAGAGCCCGCTGCTGTAGTTGTTGGGACCGTCGGCAGCAGCAACAGAACAACCATTAAAGAGAGGGATGCCTAAGAGGTCAGCGACCTTTGTTAATATATTATGCGAGTCTCTTTCCCGAACTCAAGGTAGAAATGTTGCACTAAGGAAGGCTCAATTAGAGAATAAGCCACATATCTTTGAGAAAGTTATCCTTAACAAGCTTGAGGGTAAAATAAAAGCATATCATTCTAGTACTCCAATGTCACAACAAGATAACAATGAAAAGATCTCAAATGCTGTCACAATCGTGAGTGGTAACTTTGGAATTAATCTGAGCAACTCAATGTTGTCTACTTACCAGGCTCAAGTTCATCAAGAATGTCAGGCTGGAGGAACAGGTAATACTGAAAAGAACGAAGACTATAAGATAACCTACTCAGAGTTATGTCAGCCACATAAAGTGATGAACAATAGAATGGACGTTTTAGCTAAATATATTAGAAGCTCAAATAGTGGAAGTGTTGGGTGGCCATCTGACATACCTTCTCAAGACCTTACAAGGAATGTGTTAGATATAGCCCGTCAAAATTTCTTCCATAATGGATGTTTTGACCAACAAGGAGGAAATATAACACATGGATGGAATATTGCAAATGAAAAGGATGCTTCAGAAGAGCTGGAAGATACTGTTGTAGGATCAGCCAAAGATGAAAATGAGGAAGAAATGGGAGATGACGCAAGCTCTGGTGCTGAGGAATTTAACGAAAGATAAGGGTGCCTACACCCTCAACAATGCATAACAGCTAGTCCTAGAGATCTTCCTCCACTTAACAACAGGTGCTAGTAATTTTGGAACAAGCGTTTTGCAGCTACTGGATAATGAAACTACTAATTGGGATATCTTTAGGTGAAGGATTGCCAAAATTTTGTAGGAAGTAGGATGTCCAATTATGTTAACAGTTTGCCAAATATATATCAACGCATTTTGTGCGTACTTTGAGTCATTTATATTTGCGACTACTGTATATTCATGAATTTACAATTTTGACTATTATCTTTGATGGTCCTTTCCAACCGCAGTTACATTTAGATAGTTGATTTTGTTAAAGCAACAAGCAAATAGGAGCATTCATATTTTTGTATTTGGGTTTATAAAAAGTGTGTGAATTTTATTATACAAGATTAATAATTGAGTTTTTAAAAAGTTATAAATATTATATTTTATTATAAAATTTAAATAATAAAGATATAAAAATTTTTATTTAACTTACAAATATAACGCAAACTCAAGGCGGATACTACCATTTCATAGATGAAAGTCATCTCTTTCTTTCGTGACGAATTTAAGATGTATTACAACGCTAATGAAGGAAGTGAAAAAAATGAATTGAGAATAATTTTTTTCCAAAAGAAAAAAGAATTATGAACGGAAGTTTTGAGGACTCGACGCTCCAGAGCACGTGCCACTGGAATATATCAGGTTGTTTGGTTCTTTTACGTGTCTCCGTGAAAACGTAGTATACTGTTACCATAGACACAGAGAGAGCAGTCAGCAATGGCGATGGCAGCGGTGCGATCTAGTCTTCTTCGGTTCGCTGTACGCGGAAGGCCTCGTAGCTCTGCCCCTCCCCGGCGGAACTTCGCTTCATCTGCTCATCACGATGATGAATGTTAGCCCCCTACTCTCTCTCTCTCTCTCTCTCTACATGACATACACATACGCACTAATTTAACCAACGTATTCGTATGTGGCGATTTAACCTTCCAAGCCATATTGAATTTTGTCAATCTATTTTTGGATTTCAATTTTGAAGACGATCACGTCCTAATCATGGCAATTGGATTTTGTTAGGGTTTTAATTAGCTCTCGTGCTTGAGGTTTTGTTCTCAAATCCGTGTGGTTTGCGCCGAAGTTTTCGATTATTAGAGAAAAGTCTGGTTATACATGAAATTGTAAAAGGGCTTATAGATCTATGAAAATGATCTACCATGCTCAGATTGACGTTTGAAAATGATTTAATATTAATCTTTTTCTCCATTTGTTATGCCTTGCTGCTGTGTGAATTTATATATATTCTGAAGATATTGATTCATATGTCGTTATTGTTCTCAGGCGTATCTGAATAAACACGTCATTTTAGACTAAAACTCAAAAAACGTGCTTGACTTTTTTTTTAACAAATAAATATATGTGATTTCATCGTTGGAAATTAACCCACTTGAACTTATATTATTTGGCAATTAGCTTCTTTGGTTCACTAAGAAGTGAAAGAACTCAAAATGTACTTCTAGATGAATTTTTTTTTTCTTGAATTTTGATTTTTGGGAATTGGGCTTTCGCTGAGGGTTGTTAAATTTGTTGTATGTGATGGATTATTTGCATTTTGGCTATTACTTTGTCATACATTTCTTTGGTAATCCCTTTGATTTTAAATCCCAGTGTCAAATTCAATTTTCAAGCTGCACTTAATTGGCTGAAATTAGCCATAAAAGATTTTTATTTGCTTTATTACATATTAAACACTTTATTTGTGTGTCTCCTTAGAATTGCGTGCTTTAGGCCTCAATTGATGGTTTTTCACTATCTTTCCTTGCTCCTTCACATCTTCATGCTACTGTTTGCATGACTACTGTATTCATGTCCTGCTTTTGTTGTTATTCCCCTATATAGTTTTGCTGATAAAATTATTTCTCTTTTTGATTGTATCAGATGAGACAGCCAAGTGGGAGAAGATTACCTATCTAGGCATTGCTACGTGCACTGTTTTATCTATTTATAATCTATCAAAGGGTCACCCTCACCATGAAGAGACTTCTGTGAGTTCTTACACATATGTGTTTTGTTATTTGTTACTTAGACATGCGTTTTTATCTGTGTTTCATGTGACATTTTATCTATGATTAGAGCAATCAATCACCAATTTGACCCAAAATTGTTTGTGCACAGTTTGTGTGACATTTCATATAAGTGCAACCAAATACCGTTTTGAACGAAATTTTGAATAACTTTCTAGTTACAAGTCCAAATTACTCTCATACAATATATCTTCAGAGCATCAATTTTTCTTCTATTCTTAACTTTTTTTCTTACATTTTTATGCAGCCATACCCATATCTGCACATTCGCAATAAGGAATTTCCATGGGGTATGTGTGTCTTTCCTTTTGATAATGGCTTTGATCTTTATTTGTCCTTCTACAGAAAATAGAATGTTGCACAAATTTAATTTTATGAAGTGTTAGGATTGATTAATTTTTGTTATGTCACTTTGCTCATTGCTTTCTGTTTTACTTGTTAATATGTTGCTCTTTTCTATTATTACATCTGTTTCTATGAGTAGTTTCATATTTAGCAAGTGGGGGCAGCCCGCATAAATAGATTAGTCCATTGGAGGAAGCTGCTTTTGGTTTTGTAAATTTGTCATTGATATATCATTATCATACATTTAGGGGGATGGGAATGGCATCTATAGGATAAGAGGTGTGGTCAATGGGTTTCATTGTACAAGGAACCTATATAGGTGGATAATGATTTAAAACTAAGTTGACAATCTTTTCAAGATCTTTTAAATATATTGTTAACTCTAAGGATAAGATTATTAGTTTGGCTTGGGTGTGGGAACCATTTTTTGTTGGGATGGGAGTCCATGATACTATGGTACTAACTGTTGAGTGTTTGACATAATGGTGTGGGAGAGTTGATTTTGGATCCATTTTCAAATATGCCTTTGGTGTTGTTTATTTGAACTGTGGCAGTTCTAATTGTGCTTGTAGAAATTAGCAATTATTGTGACATATTGTTTGTTCTGCCATTGTTATCTTTACTATAACAGTGGAAATTGATGGGGAAACTTCCTTTTAGTAAATATTAACACAGATTGAATTACACAGAACAATAAGAGGAGAATATGCCCTTGTTCAAAATCAGCTCAGTCAAGGATTTTCCTCAGACAAGTATCATTGTTGTTGTTGTTGTTGTTGTTGTTGTTGTTGTTCTTGTTCTTGTTTATTCTTTTTAATTTTGGAATGAAAACTAAAAGCAACGAATATTAATTATAATTTTGATTCTAAAGGTTGCTTTGTTGTAAGTGAAGAATGCTCTTTCATTCTTAACATTTGTTGGGTTGTAGAGAGTTTTTTGGTGCTCCAGGCATCTGAATATAAATCTTCAATGAAGTTTTTATTGAAATATGAAATATTGGAATTTTTTATGTTCTGTGGAAGTTAGGCTCATCTTTAACTGGCTTTTGGACTAGACTTTTGAACATGTTTCCTTTGTTATATGTTTCCCATCTTGTGTAATTGCTGCTTGGGTTGAGGAGGAATATGTGTATATGTTGTGACACATGCTTGAAATAGTTGAGAAAATTGGAAGAAAAGACAAATTTTACAAGTTGTGGCGTGCTGGTGCTAGTACTTGTGGCTTTTTAATTGTCTTTTAGCTGTTAGGTTAAAAATTTTATTATTTGAAGTATTATATAACTAAAAAATGGCTATGTTGCAGTTGTGGTTGTTTATTGTCCGAATTGGTCTATGCATCTTCTGTTCAGAATTTCCCATGATTGATGAATTCTCCTTCCCAATTTTTTCTATGAACAATCATTTGATATAATTCTAATTTGAACTAGGTAAATGAATTCTTCAAATGGGATGAATTTTTTCAGACAGTTAAGGATTGTATCCTATGTCGGCTACCCTAGTAGTTCTGTAAGATGTATAGGTGAAATTGGATACCTGGTACAGTTTTGTGACTTTTTTGCATGCAAGCTTATGCCATGCTAGTAGTATGAATAGTTTGGTAGGGCTATCAAGAGTTAGAACTAGGTAGATGAGTTTATCAAACAAGAGTAGGATGTTGACCGTATTTCCAAATTTTACAGACTGTAAAGGATTGCATCGTATGTGGTTACCCTAGTATTTATGTAATATGTATAGGTGATATTGGATACATGGGATGCTTCTTTGACTTGTTTGTATGCATGGTTGTTCTCTACTACTAGTATTTTGAATAGTTAGAGCCATCAAGAGTTACTTGTGTTCACATTGTCATGTGTATGCTTTACGTGGTGTAAATTTATGATAAAAAATAAACATGCATCTTCTGTTAGATTTCTGCGTCCTTTCAGGACCGAAAGATAAATTAGTTGCTGTTTTTTTCTTAATAGTTAGTTTTTTTTTTTTCTAAATCTCCAAATTGGTTGATTGTTTTCTTGTCAAGATCTCCCGCCTCCCCACCAAAAAAAAAAGATCCCAACAATATCTTTTCCACTTAACGATGTCTTAGAACTTAGGCATTAGTTCTGGCCTATACTAGAAGACCTTTTAGAAGCATTTCCGGTGCGATCAATATTTTGCCACATGGTGGTCAGTTATATGATTATATTCATAGTATTGTTAACTAATGCTGTATTTCTTCTATGACCGTGATTTGGCATTGAGTTGCTGCTGCTGGCACTCTATTGTTAATACTGTATACATTTCTGTCAGACCCCAAAATTCCGATCTTATGACTTGATTCTTTTGTGGTAAGCAGGTCCAGATGGCCTTTTCGAAAAAAAGCATCACTAGGACGTCTGGTGGCATCCTTGTGGTATTGTGACTGATGTTTTGCCTATTTCTCGTCCCATGTCGAAGTTTAGGACAACCTTTTCGTATTGTTTATGAATTATGATCTGGAACTTGCAATTGGAAAGGCAGCCTTTCTTATTTTGTCTTGCTTCGTTCTCATACTTGAATTTAAAATAATTGAATTACACTTGTTTCTGCCTTATCTCGATTGGTTCAAATTCAATTTCTAGCATCAGAAAGAATAATGTTATTCGTACACTTTTATCCACACCATTGTTGAGACACGTGTTTTTTAATATTCTTTTTTTCTGATCCATACCGCCTTAACCTCTTTTAGACGTTTCAAAATAATGTATTAATTTGTTTTAGTGTTCTAAAATAGTTTTTGATGGATGTGATGAAAAAATCGACTATAGCGACAATTGAAAGTTAATAAACAACTTGAAACCATGAAAAACTATAAAAAAAGATAAATTCATAGAAGTAACAGAATAATAATTAAACCTTGGACACTTCTGCTGGATGCCACTTAGAAAGTGTTTTGTATACCTGTTCTATATACACAATATAAATACAGGATACAATATTAACATTGGGATCTCGATGCCCAAGAGTATACAACAAATTGATTGATTAGCTTTCATAAATTACCTGATAATCTATTACTTTGATCATTTTCAAATTTTATATTAAACCGAAAATCTTATACTGCAGTATGTTATCATATCCAATGGACGAATTTTGGTTGTGGGAGTGCCATCAAATTATTAAGACATATTCTCTAGCTTGCTCCACGGGGGTTTTTTATTGGTTTTTTGAGATAGGGATGGAGGAAATATTTTTTCAAAGGTAGTTTAGGAATGGGGATATGGATTATGTTCATCATCTCATGAATTCGACAATTTGATATAAATGTTTTCAAATTTCTATTATAGTAATAATTTTATTATATTTTTAAGTTTAACAAATATGAATTCTCTTGCAAAGGTAAAAAATTGGAAGTGTAATTATATTTAATATATAAAAGAAATTATTTTAACTAATAATATTAAGTTAGAATTGAACTGTTACTTATATGATCATATTTTAATTGATGTTACAAGTTTTTAATATATTAAGATAATAAAAATAAAATAGATTGAAATACTCAACTTGTATATAAAAAAAGAAATAATAATAAAGATTTCATGTTTTGATATTTATATGAGTTAAACTTAATTTTTTTAATTTGTTAAAGTTATTATTTTTTTAAATTTTTTAAATTTTTAGAATTTATTTAAAACTTACCATATGAATTCCTTTTAGTTTTTTTTTAATTTAATTAGAGTTTATTAAATAATATAAACAAGAAATTTGAATGTTAACTTTCATTTTTATAACATGGTAATTTTTAATATTTATCAATATTATTTAAAAATTTGAACTCCTCGATTTACACAGGATTCGCATCCCCGTAAAAAAATAAAAATGGGTGGAAAATGTGGAAGGCAGGGATGGATACGGAGATCCCTAGGTGCAAGTCATGGATTACAATTCCCCTCAATTTTTGGATTTGAATTTTCTCTAGTTTCAGCGGACAAATATATAAAGATAGATAGTGACCAACAAAAAAAAAGGATAGATAGATGGATAAAAGAAATAGTAAACTCCATACATATTAAGACTTTTTTATGTTGATTATTCTTTTAATTTTTTAAATAATTTTTGTTAACTAGAGTTCCTGTTCTAAATAATTCATTCCCCTAATTACAAAATGTTGATTATTTCAGTTTGTAGTTGGGAAAAGGCTTGACCAAGTCACAGTTAAAATTGAAGTAGAATAATGATTGAAACAGTAAGAAATTGCAGGATCATGCAACACTCGCTCTCAGAACAGCCACTGCTGCTGGAAAAGTAAATAAATAAATAAAAGAACCGACATTGGACAAAGGAGAGGAGAATGGATGTAATTGGTGAACGCTCAAGGGTCGAGTATCTAGTGTCGCAAATCTATAACGAAAAGGAGAAAGATCCAAGTTCAGAGAAGCGCTTTGCCTGAATAATGTTTGAAAAGAAATGAGTCATTACTTCCATAACTTCGAAGAACATCAAATGATTTATACATATAGAACTCTATACTGCAGCAAATCGCAAGCCAAACAACGTTACAACTGTTCACTGGAGAAAACAAAAACTCCGTAGTATAATGACCATATAAAGAACAATACTTATCTCAACTAAAATTAGAAAAGTAGTAACATAAGAAGCGGAGGCTAGATGCAGTTGATTTATTTGAAATATTGCTCCTCGGTAGTAACATCATTGTGATTGCTTTCGGTATTGGTCTCTGGCAACGTTCCCAAATCAACATTCTGAGAAATTCAAGATTCAGACTTGCCTTGATCCCTTGAGTTGGAATTGCTTTGGCCATCTGAGTTTGCTGATTCCTCATTCTGGTTTCGTGAATCAACTGATTCCTTTTGAGCCCTTTCTTCATTTTCGTTTGTCTGGCTTTGAACATTGTTCTGGTTTTCATTTAGCACTGCATCGGCATTATCCTTGGAGGATTCATCTTTCTCTCCATGAACTGAAGAATAAGACGCATTGGCTGGCACTGCTACTTCTTGGCTTTCATTCCTTTTGTCATTAGCATTTTCATGGCCATCTGAGTTATTCTGGCTAGCATCATTACTATTTCCCGAGTTTGAGGATTCATCTTTGTTTTGTTCTGATGAAGCATCAGAGGAAGTGTGTTGCACCTCCTGGCTAGCATCTTTGTTGTCATTTTTACTGGATGACAGAACATTTTCTTGTATTCCTTCTTTGCTGGCATCTGTGTTGGCAGTAGCACTTCCATCACTGTCTGTTTTGCTCTGATCAGAGTTTACATTGTCATTTTGCTCAGATTGATTACTATTTTCTGAGCTCGAGGAATTATCACTCTTCTGTTCAGATGAAGTATCAGAGGAAGTGTGTTGCCCTTCCTGGCTAGCATCTTTGTTGTCATTCGTACTGGATGATGGAACATTTTCTTGTATTCCTTCTTTGTCAGAATTGCTGTCGGGGTTATGATTCTGGGCAGAATCAGCAGAAGGGTCCTTGAAGTCTCCACTAGTTGCATTGCTGACATGGGTTTCTGAGGAAGATGTTGTAGTGGAATCTTGTTGCTTCCCATCCCCGGTCGTGTTACTCTGCTCTTGCGGCTGCTCATTTGAATCTGCCCCGGAATTCTTGTGTAAATCACTCTCCGTTGCTGCCTGATTCTCACTGCCATTCCCTTCATTAGTTGCTGTGATCGTCGAATCAGTCTTTTCAGTTGTTTCAGATTCTGTTACATTTGAGACCAACTTAGTTTGATCAACGTGAACTTCTTCAGTATTGTTGGCATTCGACTCCACCTTAAGATCATTCTTTTCCTTGCTTTCAAATTCTTCTGTCTTGTTAAGACTTTCATCTGAGATATCCTTTGTTCTATGTTCTACAGCACTGGAGGCATTATCTCCAGCATAATTCTCCTCTCTAGCCTCTTCACTGTTCCTTTCCCCATCCTTAACTTGATCTTCAGATGAAGTCACTTCCTGAATCTTCTCATGCTCTTCTCTCTCTTTTTCTGATGTGCTGCTCTCCTCCTTGTCTTTGTTATTATCTTGCTCTTGACCATTTTCCACTTGTTCCTTCACTTCAGATGTGTTTTCTTCATTTTCCTTATCTACCTTCTCTGTCTCTTTTGCCTCTTCGTTCTCTTGCTGACTCTCTTTCTCTTTGGTCTCTCCAGTCTCTTTGTCCTCCACTTCATCCTTGTTCTCTTCATTCTTCTTCTCTTCATTATCATTTCCTTGGCTGTCCATGTCACCATTCTCTTCACCAAATTTCTTGCTATGCGCCTCTCCTTCCTCCTCTGTCCCAGCATTTTCAGAACTCTCTTCAGTCACTTTCTCTTGATCTACCGAATCCTCTTTATGTTGAGAATCCCCTTCTCTGTTATCTTGCTCAAGTTTTTGGGTTGAAATCTCGTTATCCACACCATTAGTATCATCCAGCTTGTTTGGCTCTTTATGCTTGCTTTCTTCTTCATCCTCCTCCTTGTGCCTTGCATCTATGATAGAGGTTTCATCTACATGAGGGTGGAGGTCCTTCCTCCCTAACTTCATAGCTTCACTGCTAGTTCGTGTGCTTTCACCATATGATGCTTTCTTGTCATGAGATTGTTTGACTTGGTAAACCAGCCAGATACAAAGGCCAATCACAACACATAATTGCAGTGCATGCTTCACCTTGAAGCCTTTGGATCGCTGGTTCCTCTGGGGAGATGACCTGAACATGATGAATATTCCTCACCCTCAAAATCTTACTTCCCTGATACCTGCCCATATCGACCAATCTCCATCAGGGATTAAGCATTACCAGTAACAGTTACTCAAAATAAATCTGATCATAAAAAATGACTCGCTCTGGTGTATCCTCAACCAAGTGGAAATTCAAGATTGACATATAATTCTCGTGAGTTTAGGCTATCTACCTATTACATGTAATATAAGGAAATGTTTGGACCAACATCAATTTTATTATTTACGGTTTACAAAAATCAACTGCATTTGAGAACTAGTGAAGTCAGGATTTCTGCTCATCATAGGAATCCACCAACAGTAAAACATAGATAACCTCGCAGATCATTTACACAGATGAAGTTATCAAACCTTACAGCAACATTGAACGGAGCAGGGGGCATATTGGAATACTGCAGCCAACCCAGTTGGAAAAAAGCACATTTTGAGCTTAAATGACAGACAGGTTCAAAGCTATTCACAAATCCACACAGATCTAGACTTGTTATCTAAACAATGTAACTGAATTTCGATTTTTACCGAAATTGAAAAACTTCCCCATTAACTAAAGAAATGGTTAAGCCCAAAAACAACATACCCGGCAGAAGCAGCCTGCAGATTCTGAAACGAGCAGTATTTACCAAGAAATGCGCCTTTTCTTCTTTCAGAAATAGGGCGGTAGAAGGAAACTATAGGACGTCGTAAGTGCAAGCCTTGCTCTTCCTCTGCTTTGAGAGTCTGATTGAATTCTTATAGATCTGATACAAGGAATGGAACGTGCACGAGACCTTATTTCCGATGTGAACAACAATATTTTACTATCAAGTGCCAAGTGAACTGATTTGAAAGTCCAACTTTAATTATTATTATAATTTTTTATTATTTGTCAATAGTTGGTTTTTTACTTAAAAATTAAGTGAGGGCACCAAAACGAAGTCGTTTTTTCTCCAATTAGGAGCACCGTCATGCGTCAGTGGATGGAAATTTGACACGTGGCATATAGAGACTTTCAAAGCTCCAGGGTAGTCGGTTACACTAACACTCATTATACCAGCACGCAAAGCTCGGATACCTTTATCCTCATTTTCATTTTTCAGTGACTTGAGAATTCGTCTGTGATTTTTTCCTCATACAGTAATACCAGAACCGGTAGGCAGCCTGATCTTTCTCTCAAAAGTCCAACCCAATGACCTCAAAGCTGCTTGCTTCCAATCTCCGCCAACAGCTCGCTAAGTCCGCCCATCTCTTCCGCCGCCAGCTGCTGTCTACCGCGGCGGCAGCGGTGGCAGAGCCCCAACACCATGAGGATTCGACGGGAATCACGATGAAAGGTGTGAAAATTTCAGGAAGACCCCTCTATCTGGATATGCAAGCGACATCTCCTGTGGACCCTCGAGTCCTCGATGCCATGCTTCCGTACTATGTCTCTCGCTTCGGCAACCCTCACTCTCGCACACATCTCTATGGGTGGGAATCCGATTTGGCTGTCGAAAACGCTCGCGCTCAAGTAGCATCTCTGATTGGCGCATCCCCGAAAGAAATCGTCTTTACTTCCGGCGCAACGGAGTCTAATAATATTTCTATAAAGGGGGTCTTGCATTTCTACAAGGACAAGAAAAGGCATGTGATAACGACGCAGACGGAGCACAAGTGTGTGCTTGATTCTTGCCGCCATCTTCAGCAGGAGGGATTCGAAGTCACGTATCTTCCAGTTGGGTCCGATGGGATAGTTGACCTAGAGAAGCTTAGGGCGGCGATTAGGCCTGATACGGGTCTTGTGTCTGTGATGGCGGTAAATAACGAGATTGGGGTGGTTCAGCCGGTTGAGGAAATTGGGAAGATTTGCAAGGAGTTTAATGTTCCGTTCCATACAGACGCGGCGCAGGCGTTGGGGAAGATTCCGATTGACGTGGAGAAGTGGAACGTGAGTTTGATGTCCTTGAGTGGGCATAAAATTTATGGGCCGAAGGGTATTGGCGCATTGTATCTTAGGAGGAGGCCAAGAATTCGAGTTGAACCCCAAATGAACGGTGGTGGACAAGAGAGAGGAATCCGAAGCGGGACAGTGCCTACACCTTTGGTTGTGGGGATGGGCGCAGCGTGCGAGCTGGCGATGAAGGAAATGGAGTATGATGATAAGAGAATTTCTGCATTGCAAGAACGACTACTGAATGGGATTAGGGAAAAACTTGATGGGGTGGTGGTCAATGGGAGCATGGAGAGGCGCTATGCGGGAAATTTGAATTTGTCATTTGCATATGTTGAAGGGGAGAGTTTACTGATGGGACTGAAGGAGGTGGCTGTCTCGAGTGGCAGTGCTTGCACTAGTGCGAGTTTGGAGCCCTCGTACGTTTTGAGGGCACTGGGTGTAGATGAGGACATGGCTCACACTTCTATTAGGTTCGGTATTGGGAGGTTCACTACAGAGGCAGAAATTGACAGGGCAATCGAGCTGACGGTTCACCAAGTGGAGAAGTTGAGAGAAATGAGTCCGCTTTATGAAATGGTGAAGGAAGGGATCAACATCAAGGAGATTCAATGGGCACAGCACTGATTATCATGCCATGATTTGACATATTGCTCGGTCATTATAAGACATGGATGACGTCCATTGGAGATGGTCAAATAGATAGTGTGCTCAAATAAATTGTCACTGTTTATCCAGGTAGCCTTATAGAATTGATATAGAAATTGCAGTAGGTATATTACGATGAGACTTTGCTCTGGCATGGCTATGTATAATGTCTTCCTGGTATTGAATGTAATTTGTTGACTGATACCTAAACTAGAGGATAATAACATGATATAGACATATATGCATAACAGTTTATCAAATTTGATTTTCGTTTGTTGTTTCATGCGTAGTTGAACATTGAGTATGTATACCATATTCTGTTTGGAGTTTGAAATTTATTCTATATCTCGAGTGACGAAAAGATTATAAATTTGTGCTCTGTTAGTCTGTTTTCTTTCAAAAACCAAACGTCGATGTTGCCTGTGTCTTTCCAGAGCGATGTTTCAATAGGTTTTGGCGATCCTCTTCTTGAACATGGAGTAGTTAGTCTAGAAGGGCCAAGAATGGGGTGAATTGGCCTTTAAAAATTGGGAAATTTAAACAATGTTGTTCAAGATTAAACTTTAACTGGTGTAGAAAGCTTAAAAGAGCAAAATAGAGGAAGAATCACAACAAAAACTTATAGTGGTTTGGATTCTAGGAGAATCCTACATCTACTCCCTAGCACAAAGTAAGGAAACTTTTATATAAATGGGAAATCAAAATAACCAAGAAATCCTTTTTAGAGGCTCGGTCATCTGACTTTTATTAACCCCTAGGATCATACCCTTGTATTTTACAATGTGATACCAAGATAATCTTTGCATCTTGGGCACAATCCTTTTGGCTTTACTTCCTTTCACGAAGTAATAGAAGTATCAATCCCGCAGGTTTTTACACTCTCAACCACTAGGATTGTTATAGGTTCCTAAACACCCAAACCACTAGGATCAACGTAGGTTTCTAGCAATTCTGACAAATATTCAGGGGGATAAATTACATTTTAAGCTCAGCTCTCTAAGAAACGCTCATTAAGAGCATTACAACTCTGCTCCACTAGAACAAAAGATTTTGCAATAAATCTCATTAAGATTGTAAAGAGCAGTTAAACACGGCAATCAAGTAGGTGGAACTGTAAAAGCTTCTATAAATTTAGCATGTGTTGGTGGAACGTATCTCTTCTTCAATGAAGCTCTTAAATAATCAATTGTCAGCTCATGTAACCGATGCAGCTTCAGAGATGTTTTTTCTTGTTGCAGATTGTCTTTAACGGGTGGAATATCTTTGGTGCAGCTCTATTGATTACTCTTGACCAGTGTGAGTCCCTCAATGCTCGAGTGCAGCTTCTCTTCTATCTTTCAATAATGGTGGAACTTCTTTTCTTTTCCTTTCTATCTTCTCTCTCTTCCATAGTGTGAAGAAGCAGACCATAATGAAGAGTCTTCGTGTGCATGTCACTCTTAGCTCTTGCTCTTGATTTTGCATTAAATAGTAATAAGTGAGATGGGGCATCTTGTGCAGCTTGCAAGGTGTACTTTTTTTGCATATTTTAGGAATGGAAGCTCTTACATACTTTATAATGCCACTGCCATGTTCTTAATTTTCGTTTTGCTCCTTAGGTATTTAGGCGGTACATTTTTTTTTTCTGCACATGTAAAGATTGGGTATTAATGTCCTTGAAATGAGGCAACGTAGGCCTATTGTAGACTTGGACCAACCCAAAACATTAAAGTTGATTTGATGAAACATTTTGCTTGGATCCATTTGATAATATATTTGTCTTGCAATAGTAATTTGGCCCCATATAATTTTGATCCACAATTTTTAACAAGAAAGAATGAAATGGCTCAAATATTGATTTCCAGAATTGAATGGGCCAATTACCAAAATATTGTTTGACATAATGAAAATCTATGTAAAATTAATTTGGGGATTTTTTACATTAACAAATTATATAATACAGTGAGCTTTGTAATAATTTCTGTTCTCAAGTTGGCAATTCGTTTTCATGATTAAGTGCTATGTTGGTCGCTTAGACTGTAAGTGTGGAGTGGGATGGTGGTGTATTAGCTTTCTTCATTAAATATCGGATGCTTCAGATTCAGGCAATGTAAGTTGGAAACAGTTCTAGTCATGGGAAACAATGATCTTGTGTATATATTCCTGATTGGAATAGCCTCCTGTTGGTTGAGCTTCTTTGGCATGACTACTATATTTCCTATCTGGAATCTGGCATAAACAAAATGATAACGATAAACGTAGATTTTGTTAAATTAAATGTGCCAATGATAATTATAGTGATTGCATGCTGATTAGGAGTTGGAACAGAAATGTTGATAATTTTTTCTGTGGGTTTAGAAGATGCAATATCTTGAAGTTAGAACTTCCATACTGATAGCCTGGATTTGGTAAATTGTTGTATCTTCAAGAATAACATATCTTACAAGTTTTGAGGATCAAATATGCCATGGCTTTAGACTTGTAAGCATTATGGATAACTGCATCTGTTTATTTTATATTGATTATGTTGATTTCTTAGCTAAGGACCACGACTTAAATAATTAAATTTTGATTACTGCCACATGCCTTCTTTTTTTTTTTTTTTTTTTTTCCCTTTCAATGAAAATAGTTCTATATGTGCAGAACATATAACTGTGTACGTTCTCTGGTCTTAACACATTGATTTAAGCCGGTGTTCATATTCTCTGTTAAAATGGTTGGGAGATACGTGGGACTGACTAATTCAAGTATATGGATGGGGCAATATGGTATGTGGATAATGTCCCTTGAATATAGTCAAACTGATCTGTTGCTCAACCATAACTAGACATTGGTAATCTAGGTTTAGCCTTATATTCTCCTCTTTTAGAAACACATTTTGCTCAAACATGGCTATGTATAATGTGTTCCAAGTATAATGATGACAGTATAAGGACAAGTGGGGCAGATTTTATTAAAAGTTTGCAATTGAATTTTGAGATGTTTCCTGTGTCTGTGAAATAGTACTGTTTGTCAATTATAATTATGAATGGTGATTGTTAAGTGAAAAGATGGCGTAAATAATACCATCATCCATTTTTATAGTTATTTCTTCGGATGGTTCAGACCCAAGTAATGCAAGCTGGAAAGGGTATTTGATGTTTGACGAGTCATTTTATGTGAGATTATGCCAGTAACTCTACTGTATTCTACCCGCTTAGTTAATTGGGATGACAATTGATATCGTATGAATACATTTTTGATCGGTGTAGTCTTCTGTTGGTGAGCTTTCGTTCTATGATTGAATAATTCTAGCGTGGGGTTGCTGTTGCATTGTTGGCCCAAGCGAGCTTTTAGTATACTCGTGCATTTGAAGATGAGAACCCTGATATGTGAGCAAATTCACAAAAATAAAGTGAACTTCTTAAAGTCAAATGTGTCGATGATATTGATTGCAGAGGCATATAATTGAGGAAGTGTTTATGTTGAAAGCCAATGGATGGCATACTACTACTCTATCTATCAATATGAAATTTATTCCAATATATTTTCATTTTAGTTATGACGTAACTTCTAATTTAGTCTTTTTAAAATAAATTATTCATTTTGATCTGATTTTTTTTAATTTGATATTTCACGAATAAATTATTATATTCCTTTATATTTTAAAATTAACAAATTTTGTAAAGTTACTATTGATAAAGCTTTTTAAAATCAAAACAAAAGAGAGATCAAGTTTGAAAAAACAAAATCTTATCTAGAAGGGGTTAAAAAAAATTGTAAGGAATTACATTTAAAAATTCCATATATTCGGGATCAAAACAAGATTTGACACCAATTTATTACTGAGACTCCCGGTTAGGAAGTGCCATTTCGTTTTATCTTTGAAATACGTCCTAACTCATCAACAACCATATATATGATACTCTATATAAACTGGTATTTAAAAATGTTCTAACAGTAAACATCAGTTGAGATAATATGAATATTTTATTGCCCCCGTCTTCAACAGTGGAGTGATGGTTGTTAGGCGAAACCCATTGGATAAAGAGGTTTCCCATTCTTCAAAATGCATTCAAGTGAATGACTGGACTTGTGCTTTAGAAGGCAGGCTCTCTTTCGAGTTTCAAGATAAGATCCCTCTAAAAAGGTAAAAGTAGTGGAAGTCAAATCTTCATGAAAAGTCTGAAGAATAATGGAAACGTCATAACTTGCAATTGCAAAACAAACTCTTTCTGCTATGTTTGGTGCACGGGAGTGTCTCGGATTGGAGAAGGAATGATGGCACAACCGAGGCATAAGTTGTTTGGTGCAATGGAAGGAGCTTTCACGGGAGACCATCCATCCATGAGAAAATCACTCTAAGAGGATTGATGGAAATGTATAGGACTCCAAGGAATGACTGTTGATTCGACGAAATTGTCCCCAAAGTATTTAACGTTACTAGTTCTCAGCATTTCAAATCATGCTTATTATATAATAAAAAAAGAGAAAATAAATGACTTTAAATAATATAAATATTTTAATATATTTTGAAATATTTATTACATAATAAAAAATAATTTATCAATATTTATTATAAATAATTTAATATTTTTATTAAGACTATCTTTAAAATAATTTTAAAAAATATTAATTTAATATTTTTGACATAAAAATATTTCAATCTTCATTATCATTCTCATTCCATCATTATCTCCATTATACTAAATAAATTCTGCAACTCTATATAAATTTTGCCACTCTATTCATCTTTCCATTTTCAACATACCAAAAAAGTTTTCACATCAAAACTTTTTATTACATTTCATTCATTTATCATTCTCTTTCTTATTCTCTTTTACATCCACCTTTTTTTTTTCCAGGTGAAGCGGAGGCTTGAAGTTTGGCCCATTGAACTTTCCTGGACGCCCAAAAAGAAAGTCACAGAAAATGAGATTGTGGCTGGTAGCATTCTCTAGGAATGGATTTTCATGCGCTGTACTGTAACATTTGTATTTACAATCATCTGGCTCTATCACTTTAGTGATGGCTGTTGGCCAATCAGCATCAGACGAGGAGTGGAGTTCAGTGCGGTACAGTTTGTTTACGCCACAGGGATGGGGCACCTTCTGCAGAAACGTGTTGATGATAATTACAGCACAAAAAAACTTGGGATGGAATCAGAATCTCTTTTTACCTACGTGGTCCGGAAGCTTTTCAGTTGTGTCTGTCTTGACCTTTGCACCAAAATTCTCTTTTATCTTCTTCTGTCTTGGAGAGGATAGCTTTGTTCTCATGTGACTATTATTATTATTCTATTCTTCCCCCTTGGGCTGGTCTGCATCTTTGTCTAAACTTATGACCAAATATTTCCGTGTGTTAAAAACACAAAGTGGATCCTTAGAGTGACATAATTCAGGAATGAGCTTAAGCTCCTGGATCTCCATCAGGTAAAAGCTTCTTCTTTTACAAGAAGCTATGCACATGGGCTTGAATTTGCTTCACAGCAAATGGAATTTGGACAATCAGTATTGTGGCGGTTCATATTCGGGCAAAAAGATTTCTGCACAAACCAGTCTGACTAAAAATCACAGAATGCAAAAATGAACGACGACCTTTTCCAAATATACTTTGTATATTGCAAGTGTATTTTGGACCTTAACTGTTAGGTAGTGCCCTCGTCCCTGCGGGAGTGGTAGTGACGTGCTGCGTTATTCATGTCTGCTTTTCAGTAAAAGCGAAGTTGATATGATACATGAGCAACGTGAACTGCTCTTGGTTGAGTCATTTCTGCTGAAAAGATTATGAATCTGTACAGCAGCCACTAGGACGGAACACAGGGTCTTATATCATGTCATTCCTATATACTCTGAAATGGAAATCTGTGCAACACTACTAAGATTTTACAGAGTACTGCAATGTCATTCACTTTTCAAAAATCAAATTTGTTGTGTGGTTCTCCGTACAGTATCGAGGTGAACCAATGGTAGCTTGTCAAGCTGGGACATATCAGCTCTGATACTTATAAACTTTAACCAATTCTTGCCATCTGCTTTTCCTTCTCACGGGGTAGAAATTCTGTCATCTCATATTCTCATCTTAGTTGGGCAGTTCTTCAAGATGTTACCTCTGGCATTTATATTTATAATCTTCTCATTAATTTTGTTTTCTGCCAATTGACGAATTGCCATTCCAGTCGCCATGGGCATTTTCACTGGCAGCCACAAGGTGAGAAATCATAAACAGAGAAAGTAATTAATCATACTGTTTTTATCAGGTTTTCATGATCGAAAGGAACGCTTTAGTGGGCAATAGTTTGTTTAAATCCACAGAAGCAGCACATCAGAAAGCACGCTGCAAGTGTTTACTACATGTTGCCAAATGAGAAATGGAGGATAGTCTGGATGTTATCAGCTATAAAGTAATTACATTACGACAGATACATATATAACTATAACTTCTTCTTGTTCATCACAGTGAGGACACTGGTGGGCAAGAATAATGAAAGGGTCGATACAAAAGAGAAGAATAACTCAAAATGTATTCATATACAAACTGGACCAGTTGACTGGTATACTTTTATGAAGGAACTAAATGGTGGTAGGATTGAAATCAGGGGTTGAAAATGTGGTTCCCGCATTTGCATTTCCAACTCATGGGCTTGTAGTTGGAAGTTGTACTATCATCTCCCCTTCCATAAGCAGCAATTGTGGAGACCCCTGAAGAGTTCATCTTCCCTTTCTGCACCTGGGGATTCGTTGGTACCTGGATAGCCACACAGTGACCACACCAGCTGCACCTTCCCTCGCATCTCGGTGGCCTCGAACCTATCTGTGCTCTCATCCCCGTCTTATCCTCACCTACTACCTGCTTAAAACCATTCTGTTTGAGAGATTTTCTTCCTGTTACAACATGGAGAAAAACATGTAATTCTTTGTTCTAGCTGGTTTCAATGTAGTACCAGTAATATTAAACAATGGAAATTTACCTTCAGTAACAGTTCCCTGCTGCATCCAGCTTGAAATTATTAGGAACAGAAGAGAAAAGCTAATAAAGCTGAGCCTGTGACCACAAATGACACGATGATCATGCCCCATTTCAGAGAAACCAGAGGAATGGAAAGGAAGACGTCTGAAGCAGACCTGGGAGGTAGACGGAGTTAAGAGGAAAAGAGAGAGGAAGAGGAAGAGGACGAGACTAGATAGTAGATAGAGAAGATATAGAGGAAAAGAGAGAGGAAGAGGAAGAGGACGAGACTAGATAGTACATAAAGAAGATATAGCAATTGAGTGAATGGGCAAACTGGGATGTGGCAAACGGCAGTAACTGAATGACACCATAATAAGCGATATATTGCTAAAATTGTATTGAAGTGATGGAACATAGAAAGACAAAAGAGAAAATTGCAGAGGAGCAAGAAAAGGAGGAGCCACGAAAAAGGAAACACCTATTCTTGGGTTGACGAGCCCCCTACCCAAAAATCAAACCAAGATTCATATAATAATTGAAGGAAACGGGAAGCAACACAGCCCGCAGAGAGAATCACAAGTAGATGATATAAAAGACAAATACCACCGAGGAACAGCAAAATGCCACAATTTTTACCAGATTTGAGGGACAAGCTCCCCACTAACAGACATGCATTTACAGCTGTGGATTTTGGGTTTATGATATCTTTTCTACATGATTTTTTTTCTCCTGAATCAAAATTTTCCACTTAAAATAAAAAGAGTGATTGGTAGAGTGTGGGAAACTGAAAATGGGGTGTCTCCTTTTCTGGTTTCTTGTATTATGTGATGTGAGCAGTCCCAAGTTATCACGCCATATCCCTCTCTAGCACTCTCTGCGGCAAAGAGAAAGAACATAAAGTGACTCAATATTATCTTTTCAATCTATCATTATGCAATCACATGAGTTGTTGTTCTGATTGCATGATCAGCTTCAGATTTCAGACATATGCATCCCCTTCTTTTCTGGTCATACTGCTACGCGAGTGGCATACTGATGCTTACATGTAAAATCTCCCTCACTAAATCTCATTATTGGTTGTTGGTTGGACTTTTAAAAATAAGGAGAAAAAAGTTTGACATCTTTTTTTTAATTGGGTTCTTATCTATATTTTTTGAGTTGAATTTATTAGTCAAATTAATTTTTTTAAATTATGATTAAGTTTATTTATTATTTAGGACTTGAAGTAATTAATATAGCTAATTGTTATTATTACTTATAGGATTATATATATATATATATATATATATAATAGTTATAAACATAAATGAATTGTTATATTAGTATACTTTATAGCGTATTAGTTTTTTTTTTTTTACCAAGATATCACACTAATTTTTTTAAATAATAAGTTTTTTTTGTTAAAAAAATATTGATTTGAACCTTTTGGGGTTAGGTCAAGCTTAAAAAAAAAAAAACTTCAGTCTAGCCTATTTTACAAAACAAGTTTTTCTAATTAGATTTTTTGTTTGGGCTTGATCATTTCGGGCTGAAGTAATTAATATAACTAATTGTTATTATTACTTGTAATATACACAAATGAATTGTTGTATTAGCATATCTTATAGGGTATGAGATTTTTTGTTTACTAAGTGAAGGGAAATAAAAGAACACAAGAATATAAATTCAGAGTTGGGTAAGAAATTTACATTGATCTCCTAATTTGCGGAAGCTTATTGATCTCTAGCTGGAATCACTGATCGGATGAAATACCCATAATGTATTGGGTGTATCTCAGGTTTTCACAATCTAAATCCCCTCTCAAGTATGACTGCAGAATACTCGTAGATATTCTAGTCAGAGCGTCTCAAGTCTCACTCTCTAATGAGTTGTTCTTATCGTACACTAGTCTAACCCTATTTATAGAAGGCTAGCTAGGGTTAGGGTTTAGTAGTAATTCTTATAATTACTATTTTACCATTACTTAATTAGCACCCCTTACGGGTGTACACAATATAATATCTTAATAGACTTATTCTCTAGATATTATACAATATTCTAACATACATATGATATCTTAATAGACTTATTCTCTAAATATTATACGATATTCTAACATCTCCTACTCACATATAATGAGAGTGCTAATACGCTCTAGATCCAAGAAACATATTCTCGGTAAATCAAAAGAACACTTTCTCTTTATAATCTGCAGTCGTTCATACAGGGAAAGTAGGCCGTGCGACCAGCATACTATGAGAGCATTAATGCTATACATCAGTTACGAATATATAACCTCTCGTCGAGAAACGCACCTGCATGTAGATCATAAAGTATGTATATATCCAAGATCATAAGAATCACATTTAGATATCTCCCAATGATCTCATTTATCACAATATCTTATATTCACAATCATGACACACAAGTCATAACTGGTATACTGGTGAATACAGAATAATGAGATTTTCTTTATGATCTTCCTCTTCTCACGATCCTATTAACACAAACTTAGTTTGTTTTTCTAGACATGTCCCACCAGACTGAATCATTACTCATAGTCCTTAAGTAACACACTAAGATAGCAAACACCAAGCTGTATCTCAAGTACCTGATCAGAGTCTAAGGGTACAAATGTAAAGGCTCAGGGGTTTCACACAATCATGAGTTGAGATCACACTCATGTTAACCCCGATGGTCGGCATTTGCACATATGGTATGAAACATGTGTTACAACATTCCTCCTTTTCTCGAAGAGTGTATGTCTATTTCACAAATAATGTTGTACAGATGATATTTTAGACACCACAAGTCTAAAATTGAGTTCCTAGATCTATACAATGTCTTGAACTTACATCTAGCAACTAAGGTAAACTAAAAATGATGAACTTATTTCATCAAATCACTTTTAATGATCATATGTCATCAATCAAGCGACTTATATGATTTTAAGTTTAATTGCTTTCAAATTATCCTCCTGATAATTTCTCTTAAAATCTTTTCTTATCTCTAATGTTACAAAGACACCGAGATGGTTACCTATGTGAGAAGGCTAACTCTTTTGTCTACCCAACATACTCAATAATAAATAAGAATATACACAACATTCAAATAAAGACATGTAAGCTTGGAAATCAAACTTTATTGATTTATTAAAGAACATCAATACATCTCTGTCTGTGAACAATGGAAAAATAAAAAATACAAATGAAAATGCTAAAGTCTACACAATCCTAAAGACCTAGTGTGTCTCACAAACACATCTCTAGAAATTGGCTTAGTCAGCGGATCTGCCAGCATCTCATGCGTAGACACATATTTCATGTTCACAGTCTTGCATGCAACTATGTCCTTCACATAGTGATATTTGATATCTATGTGTTTGGTTTTGCAATGGTACTTTGGATCCTTGGTGTATGCAATTACAGCCTCGCTGTCACAGTACATTAATACTGGTTTAGTGTTTTTTTGCTTTGCACAAGAGTTAATCCAAGGACCTTTTCAACCTCTTGGGCTGCTAAAGATAAGGCCACGAACTCTGCCTCCATCGTGGACAAGGATACACAATATTGTTTCTTACTACTTTATGATATGGCGCCATAACTGAGTAAGAAAATGTATCATGAGGTAGACTTTCACTCATCTAAGTCTCCTCCGTGATCAACATCAGTGTATCCTTCCAATCGTATATCTCTGTTGCCTTGATAGCAGAGTGGATAATCGGCAGTTCCCTTCAGATATCTTAAGATCCTTTTTACAGTTTTCCAATGTTTAGGACCTGGGTCGGTTTGATATCTATTCACCAAGCCAACTGCTTGACAGATATCAAGTTTAGTACACATCATAACATATATTAGACAACTAATTACATTCCTATATGGAGTTCAGCTCATACGCTCTCTTTCCATGGTAGTTTTAGGACGCATTTCGGCACTCAAGGTTCGACTTGTACTGATAGGAGTGTCAGCAGGGTTACAACTTTCCATACTAAAACGTTCCAAAACCTTTTTGATGTAATTCTCTTGTGAGAGATACAAATGTTTCTTAGAAGGATTTCTCAAAATCTTAACTCCAAGAATATATGCAGCTTCACCCATATCTTTCATCTCAAAGCAAGATGACAACCAGGTCATTACCTCATTGATAAGCTCTATATCATTTTCAGCTATGAGTATGTCATCAACATATAATGTCATAATCACATATTTATCTTTAGATCTCTTGGTATATACACAGTTATCTTCACTCATCATAGTGAAACCACTAGAGATGACTGCATTGTGAAAATAAATATACCATTGCCTTGAAAATTGTTTACAGACATATATAGACTTCAAAAGTTTACAAGCTTTTTCTTCTTGGCCCTCTTTAATGAAACCCTCAGGTTGTTCCATATAAATCTCTTCATTTAATTCTCCATTGAGAAAGGCAGTTTTTACATCCATCTGATATAATTCAAGATCCAAATAAGCCATTATAGCTAGAAGTAAGCGGATATAAGTAAATCGTACAACAGGAGAAAAGGTCTCCTCATAGTCAATTCCTTCCTACTGTGTATACCCCTTTGCTACTAGTCGAGCCTTAAATTTTTCAATCATGCCATCGGGCCTTTTCTTGATTTTGAGAACCAACTTATTCCCAATAGCCTTGTGTCCCACTGGAAGATCAACAAGTTCCCAAACATTGTTAATTTTCATAGACTCTATTTCCTCTTCCATAGCTTTAGTCCATTTATCTTTAGAAGGGGTTAAAAGAGCCTCTTCAAATTTCTCAGCTCATTTTTATGTTGCAAGAGCATTGTAAAAAGTTCACCACCCTCAATCTCATATCGATGGCGGGGAGTCTTTTTATGTGAACCACGTCTCAGTTATGATTCATTAAATCTTGTTTCATTGTTCCCATTTGGATCGCTCCCACTCGGATCTAGAATGTTAGTCTCACTCCCACTTGGAATGACTTCTATTGAGTCACTCCCACTTAGAGCAACTAGCTCAGGAACACTTTCATTCGCATCAAACGATGAAGAAGGTTGCTAATCAGAAACTAATTCATCATGTGCTATAATCCTCCCACTCAAATGAAGTAGTCCTAGTGTAGTCGAATCTTCAATCTCAAATAAGGATAGGTATTGACCTACCTTACCCTTTTTAGGATATTCATTCTCTAAGAATGTGATATCTCTAGATTTGAATTCAGTCACGCTCTCATTGTCTTGCTGACCTATAAACACATAACCTTTTGAGGTTTCTGAGTATCTAATGAAAATACTTTTCTTTCCTCTCGGGCCCAATTTCCTATACTTGTGAGAAAAATCATATGTATAGGCAGCACATCCCCAAGGTTTCAAAACACTTAGGTCAAGCTTTCGCCTAGTCTGTAACTCATATGGAGTGATTGTAACTGATTTCGTAGGCACATGGTTAAGTACATAGGCTGTAGACATCAATGCATCACCCCAATAGGTGATTGGCAAATTAGCATGTGCCATCATAGACCTAAAATCTCAAGGAGTATTCTATTCCTTCTTTCTGCAACACCATTTTTTTGTGGAATACTTGAAATAGTCAACTAATGAACCATCCCTTTTTCATCACATAATTCATTGAATTAAACTAACAAATATTCTCAGCCTCGATCGGTTCGAAGAGCCTTAATCTTCTTATCTAATTGATTTTCTACTAAGTTCATATAGTTTTTAAAGCAACTCAATGCTTCTGACTTATGAGAAATCAAATAGACATAACCGAAACGAGTATAATCATCAATGAATGTGATGAAATAATTCACTTCGTGCCAGGCCCTGACATTCATAGTCCTATAAATGTCAGAATGAATTAATTGCAATGCAAAATTGGCTCTAGTTGCTTTACCAAAGGGTTTTCTTGCAGATTTCCCAGCTAGACAAGATTCACAAGTAGACAAATCTACACGTTTAATGCCGAGAAACAAACCTTCTTTTGCTAACAGTTGCATTCTTTATTGGCCAATATGACCAAGTCTAGCATGTTATATATTTACATCGTGATCATAATCATGCGTGGAGACAAACATGGAAAAACTGACATTATTATTAATATAAGATTCGTCATCCAAATCCATACAAATAAAACCTCCAGTTACATAACCAAAACCAAAAAATACTGAGTCATTACTCAATTTAACACAATTGTTATAAAAATTCAACTGAAAGTCTAGCCTAAGTAAAACCAAACCTAAAATAACATTCCAACGAATTTGAGGTGTATAAAGGACATCATGTAAGATTAGGTCTCGACTACCACGCAGGACTAACTTGTATGTTCTGATCCCTTTGACACCAACCTTAGTGTTGTTGCCCATATATATCCAAAATGCTCCATTGGGAACTCGTCGAAAGTCAACAAAGGCATCACGGTCATGCGCTATGTGGTCCGTGCCTCTTGAGTCTACAATCCACACAGGACAAGATTCAGTAAGCATAATTAAGCTAGAAACACAAAGTTTACTAGCATAAGCAGTGTAGTTTACCTTTTTGAAAGGCTCAGGGCAATCACTCATATAATGTCCCTTCTTTTGGCAATTGAAGCATTTAACATTTGCCATTTTGACTTTTCACTACTTCTTTTTGCCTTGTTAATTGGTCTTTGGTTTTTTCTTAGATTAGGCTGGTTCTTTGTTCTTTCCCCAGTTCTTTCTTTTTGAACCACGTCTTTCACCTGAAGTTGCCATGTGCAACTCAGGTATTGACTTGGTTGATTCAAGCCTTTCTTTCTCAAGTTCGAGGTGTCTCCGAACATCTTTCAGAGTCGTGATTCTGTCATTGTAAATAAGATACATCTTTATACGCTCCCACGAACTAGGCAAAAAGCAAATGACTGCTTGGATCTACTGCTCATCTGTTAAGACATTTCCAGCATCTTTTAACTCAGCGATCATATTTGACATCAACCTCAGATGTTTCCTCATTGAATGTCCTGAGCGTTTCTTATATGAGTCAAATTTAATCATTAAAGAACGCAATCTGGATACAGACGTTGTTCTGAACCTCATTCTCAGAGCATTCCAAAGCCCCATAGCATTTTGGTGGTCTTTGAACTCCCTTAGGATGTCATCATCCATAGTGCTCAGCAATATAATGCGAGCAGTGGAATTCTTTTTCTTCCAAGCGTCATAAGCTTCACGGTCCCGCCTATGCTGGGTTGTGTTTCTAGCTTCTAGCTCTTCCATGACATTGTTAAGCGCCTCTTGCTCTTCTAGGAGATACTAGACTTTCGTACTCCAAATCTCATAATTGTCGTCGTTTAGCTTCAACCCTTTATTGAGCTCAGCGACAATACTTTTGGAAACCGTAGTCATTCTTTATAAAAAGAAAGATATAATTAAATCAGGATTAAATGATTAAAAACACACAAGATTCAATGTTCTACATGCTTACAAATTATGACATTAAGTATCGTATGATTAAGCTAATTAACCCATGCATAACCTGGAGTCAAAAGAGCATGAAGTGTTAATCATCGTCCTGAGGTTGTATGCAGGGTGTAATTCAACGAAATCATATCACAACTAAGTGTCCTAATCATGCTACAAACAAATTGTAAATCATGACTTTTCAAATACTAAACAGATTAACATTCGTTAACTAACGTGTTAAACTAATCAACACATTAATAAATTAATTATATAATGCTAAACTAATTAACATTTATTAAATAAACATGTTAAACTAATTAACACATTTAATTGCATAATGTTAAGCTAATTAACATTATATGTTTAAATTTTCTATTGGAAGAAAATTAAAAAAAAATGTTAAACTAATTAACATAATATGTAATCACATATTACTTGGACTTGATATTTCTTGGGATATGTTAATTTTTCATAAAAAATTAATTGCATTTATTTGGGGCTAAAATATAAATACACATGTTATATATATATATATATATATATATATATATATATATATATATATATTTTGAACATTTATAAATGTTCATTAATTGGGGATTTAGGGATTAGGCCTCTAATTATTTTTGGATAGGCCACATGCCCAATTAAAACATAAGGCCCAACTTTTAAAATTAGCCAAAAAACTCTTTTAATGGGCTGAAAAAAAATTTGAAAACCCAAAGTCATTTTGGTAATGAGCCCAAATTAAATTTTATAAGCCCATTAAAATATAGGGTTTCTAGAAAAATTTGAAATTTTTGAAAATATCTTTTATTTTCAAAATTTCAGAATTTGTATTTTCATTTTTGAGTTTTCAAATTTTTTGAAATTTTTTTCGTTTGAACTTTTAAAAAAAAACGCAGATCTTCTTTTTCTTCCTGCTTCCATCCTCATCACTGCTCCTCACCACATTGTTGCAACATGCCAGCCGACCACTCATGGGTGCCGGCAACGCGGCACCTGCCGACGAGGTGGCTAGCATTGACTACAACAACGAAACCATCGATATAAGTTCTCAGAGGGACGCGTTTTAGAGCTCGTTTTCGAGTTCGCCCTCCTCGTTCTCCGATCAAAGGTGTCGACAACGTGTTTGCCGGCGGTTCCCTGCTGTCTGGGAGTGTCATCGGCGACCACTGTCACCGGCGGCAGTGAGTAATCTTAAGGGAGAAGGCTCGCAGCGCAGTTTGAAATTTTTTCTTTAATTTAAATTAAAATAGCCCCAAATAAAAATATTGATCCTAATAAAATATATTAATGATCAAAAAACCAGCCTAAAGGCTCTAATACTAATGAAGGGAAATAAAAGAACACAAGAATATAAATTCAAAGTTGGGTAGGAGACTTTCATTGATCTCTTAATTTACGGAAGCTTATTGATCGCTGGCTGAAATCACTGATCGGATGATATACCTATAATGTATTGGGTGTATTTCAGATTTTCATAACCTAAATCTCCTCTCAAGTATGACTGCAGAATACTTGCAGGTATTCTAATCAGAACATCTCAAGTCTCACTCTCTAGTGAGTTGTTCTCATTGTACACTAGTCTAACTCTATTTATAAAAGGCTAGCTAGGGTTAGGGTTTAGTAGTAATTCTTATAATTACTATTTTACCCTTATTTAATTAGCACCCCTTATGGGTGTACACAATATATTATCTTAACAGATTTATTCTCTAGATATTATACAATATTCTAACATACATATAATATCTTAACAAATTTATTTTCTAAATATTATACAATATTCTAACATAAGATATTACACTAATTTTTTTAAATAATAAGTTTTTTTGATAAAAAAAATATTGATTCGAGCCTTTTGGGGTTAGGCCAAGCTTGAAAAGAAAAAAAAAATTCGAATCTAACCTATTTTACAAAACAAATTTTTTTAATCGGATTTTTGGTTTAGACTTTATCATTTTAGGCTGAATTTATTGGATTGTCCATATTTTTTATGTTATAATCAAATCTATGTTATTATTACTTGTAGGATTATATATAGTAGTTGTAAACATAAATAAATTGTTATATTAGTATACCTTAAATAATGAGTTTTTTTTGTTAAAAAAAATTGATTTGAATCTTTTGGGGTTAGGTCAAGCTTTTAAAAAAAATATTTAGTCTAGCCTATTTTACAAAACAAGTTTTTCTAATTAGATTTTTTGTTAGGGCTTGATCATTTCGGGCTAAGGTAATTAATGTAATTAATTGTTATTATTATTTGTAAGATTATACACAAATGAATTGTTATATTAGTATATCTTATAGGGTATGAGTTTTTTTTACTAAGATATTACACTAATTTTTTTAAATAATAAGTTTTTTTTAATTAAAAAATATTGATTCGAACTTTTTGGAGTTAGGTCAAGCTTTAAAAAAAAAACTCAAATCTAACTTATTTTATAAAACAAATTTTTTTAATCGGGTTTTTGATTTAGACTTTATCATTTCAGGCTGAAGTTATTGGATTGTCCAGACTTCTTATGGTATAATCAAATCTATCCCCTACCTTTTTTTTGTCCTATTATTTTCTTCATTTTCTGGTATTGCAAGATAAATAACTTCAAACTCTTAATAAACCTAAATGAATATAGTTTGTGACACCAAAACTATGTATGTATTACATTGGCTGGCCATAGCACGTCTTAAATTTCCATTCATCGAAGAAAATCCAATGTATTTACTTTCATGAAAAAACGAAAAAAAGGTAGCAAAACAAAGGCCCATAACGTGTATGGACAAAAATAAGGCCATTATGGCTTGAACCTTTGTCTTTCACTATAAACCCAAATTCGGCGTAAATAGTAGTACAATAGTCCATGGCTGGATTACTTGCCGGCCTGCTCTTGGTCAAGTAGATTGCGAATCTTCACATGGACCTTATAAAAGCAAAAAAAAAAAAAAAAAAAGAATTCTCATTTTCCTATGTATATATTTATAATAGAAATTTAAGTTTTTATATTATTCATATGATAATAATACCCTTCTTAAGGACAAATCAAGATATTCAAGGGATTTCGCCCATTAATGATTCTTGCTGTCATCAGGTAACGCCTAAACCTTTTGGAATTAATCGCCCACCCCAAGGTCCATTATCATTATTCCCAATTCATGGTGGCTTCTTCAGTACACATAAAGTAAATAAGAATAGTGAAATGCAATTAATAACTTTTGATCGCGTTGACAATGATCTTTCAATGAACCACTGACTCATACATTTATGAACCGCTACTGACGCATTTCAGAAAAAAAAAAAAAAATATCATTATTAAGTGTACTATCCAAAAATTTATCCCTATTCCATGGGTTAAATATCTGTTAACGTTCTGTGGTAAATTTAAGAATTGAGATGAATTCCAAATTAAACTTTTCAAGTTAATACGCATGTCAATGTACCCTAATCTCTTATACATTGCAGGGTTGACCAGGTGTTTTCTCTTTGTTGGGTGAAGTGGCTACAAATTTTCAATTGCATAGCACAGAGTAAGCCATAAGCTTCAAATGCAAATTTGATACAATATGGTTTGCGTTTGCTTCTTAATGACAACGTAAATTCTAGAATATAATCCCAACAATTACGTTTATAAAAATAATCAAGCATTGCAGCATGCAATTAATAAAAAATAGAAAATAAGCTAATTATCTTATGGTATTTAAGATCAGGGGGTTGGACTTCTTAATTGCTATGAAACACATCCAGGTGACCAGGTATACATGAAGGTGTTTAAGAGATGCACGTCAAATTAAGAAAAAAAAAAACAACTATGATTCAATAATTTGCGTCTGTTTTACAACGAGTGGTGGATAATGCTTCTTATCCAACCACGTTAGGACAACTGCAAGCAGTTAATGAAATCACATTAATAAACAACTATTCTAGAGTTTTACCAAAGGGTTCGGACTTAGAGGCCTTTCTTATTCATGTCAACACGTCCACATCTGAATGGCAAGCAAGTGGAAGGGAACGGATCGTCCTCTCTGCAACATACCATGCTACTCATGCTGCAAAAATCTGGGTCATTCAAACTCAATGAATATTTAATCCAAGACCCACGAGCTTCAATGATTTTATTAGAAGTGGGTCTCTATTACTTTGATCGATGCATGCTGAGAAAAGGAAAGGTGGGAATCCAAACTACCTTCCAAATTGCATCAATGAATTATGAAATGACTAGCTAGCGTTGCCTCTGTAGTCTGTACCATGCATTTGAAGCTTATATAAATTCTCAACTACACATTTTATGGACTCAAGTGTATTCTTTCCACCAGCTGATATTGACACACCACCAGTTGTCAAACTGATCCCTATGCATAAACATGGCACTATAAGTCCGAAGATTTTAGATAAGCAGAATAAAAAGTAAGGGTAAATGAGCATAATAAACTGATAAACGAGAATAATGGTCAAATTTTTGTTATAGGGATATATTTGTCAAACCAGCTCATGCATTGACCGAGTACAGAGAAGTACCTTCTGTTTTATCTTTCGAGTGGTAACCAGATGGAGATCGTGAAATGGCTTTTAGAGAGGGAAAGGCCGAAGAATCAAATAAACATAATCAAACCAAAAAGTGAACTATTCAAAAAGAAAGCTAATTAGTATATATCCAGAGAATCCAATTTTATAGTATCTATCATTAATAATTTTTTATCCAAATAGTACTGAAATATTAAGTGTACCTGTAATTAGGAATAACATACCCCGTAGATGCAATGACCAAACTTTTTTGGCAGGTGTGTCTAGCTGTGATTCCCATAAAAACCAGGAAAGTTTAAATAAATCGGATAAGAGATATCCATTAACAAAAATGACTGTCAGTATCTCTATAGTAATAAGGTGCGGTTGGAGGTTTAAGTCATTTGGTTTGTACATAATAAACAAAAAAGCATATATCAGATAAATTGACCTAACTTTAGGTTTTTTATTGATGAAAACTAGTTTAGATGGGACATGCCCTTCTCCTCTTATCCTGTGTATGTTTCTGAAGAGAATCTTGGGACACTACTTTTATCGCGATGAAAACGAGTTGAAAGAGAGACTTTCTCGGTCTTAATCCTTTTTTCTTCCTGAGCCAGGACATGCATGCTATATAGTGATTAATATCCACGTCCTGATACATGCTTTAACAGTGACATCAGCTTATAAAAAGGGCTTTCGCTTAAATTTTTTCCATCCTCATGTTAAAGATGAGAGATGGGAAGGAGACGTTGTTATCTGTCAACAGCTGGAATAAATAATGGTTAGCAAACAGATTCAGAGTGTTCTCCACTCTCTTTTCCTCCTAAACCTTCCTCTTACATTTCCACTTTTTAAGTTTCAAGAACCGTTGTCTCTCAATCAGCTAAGCCAGGGTCAAACATGGAACTGACATATACACATACATACACGCTAACACACACACATATACCTAGTTTCCATAACTAATCCTGTAAAAGAAACCATGTTAATATAATCATTTTATTTAGTTGTTTAGGGATTTGAACTCATAATACATGAGGTCGGCGCTCGAATTAAATTCTAACCTAGTGCAGTGGGTCCCAGGTAAGAGGTATAGGTCATGGGAGCGTTCGAAATCAATCAACCTCTGTTGGCTGTCCACAGATGTATGTGGTATAGCCCAAACCCAAATAATTGTGAATAGCTGGCCTTTAATTTCCTCCACCTCCAGGCCTGTTTTGACCTATCAGATTTACCAATTCCACACAGATAAACTATAGTAGGGCCTCCCACAATCTATACTTCATTTGATAACAGTACTAAGATGTCAGAAATTTCAAAAAAAAAAAAGGAGTAACTATTCAGAATGTTGGGTTAATCTGGAATCTAGAGTACTGAACAGAGCTTGGCGGATGCACAGGGAGGCAAAACTTGTGTGATGGGTCGTGGGCTCAGAGGGATCGGCCCACACTATAGTTGTCATGTTCGTATCCAACCCCATGCATGTTTCGTCAAATTACAATAGTCATATATGAGGACGTGTTATGTAAAAATTCACAACATATGTAGGTATCTTAAATTAATGCAAGCTTGTACCTTCTGATATATATGTAGTACTAGAACGTATTGATGAGGATTTTGATCCCGCACGCGGGAATACAAGTGAGAAAAGTGGATCACTCATCCGTCCCAGCATGCTTCGCTAGTTTTGAATCTTCATTATTTCGTCGTTTTGTACCATACACAAATCAATGCTTATGCTGTTGATTTTTATTCAAATAGGTTGAAAACCCATATAGAAAAATCATCGAAAGTCGCCAAGTAAAATTCGTAAGTGTGTTAAGGTAGGGCCTAAGGACTGCTCGCCATTAGCTGGATGGAAAGCTAAGCCGTTGTGACTTATAGTGACCATATTTCGTCTCTTTCCTCTCCCTTGCTCTCTATAAATATGTCAATTCTCCCTATTCCATTCCATTCCAAACCAAATATAACACGTACGTCCATATCTACATAGCCTAAGCATGGCTATCTTTTGCTGTTTGCGACATGTTGGTGTGTGTATGGTGTTATGGGGTGTGGTATTCGCTGTGTGTGTTTGGGGAAGACCCGCCACTTTTATGCAGGACTTTCGAATTACGTGGTCTGATTCCCACATCAAGCAAATCGATCAAGGCAGGACCATCCAACTCACTCTTGACCAAAACTCTGGTAAAAAACTCTTCCAACCATTTTTGTAGTTTAGATCCTTCATGATATATGTTCACAGAAGTAAACTAATTAATCACACATAATCACAAAACTTGTTCAGGATGTGGGTTTGCTTCTACGAAAAAGTACATGTTTGGGCGTGTTAGCATGAAGATCAAGCTCATCCCGGGAGACTCGGCCGGGACCGTTACCGCCTTCTATGTAAGATTCAGGGTCCCAAGCTCATGCAATTAACTATGACTTAGATTCTTGGTATTAACGAACGAACGCACTTATGCTATTGCATTCAATTGTGGTGGTAGATGAACTCGGACACAGACTCAGTTCGGGACGAGTTGGATTTCGAGTTCTTGGGGAACCGTAGTGGGCAGCCATACACAGTTCAGACAAATATCTATGCTCACGGAAAAGGTGACAGAGAACAACGGGTCAACCTCTGGTTTGATCCTTCCGCTGACTTCCACACATACACTATGCTCTGGAATCATCGCCAGATTGTGTAAGTCAATCAACTACATATCGTTCACCAGTTACTACTGCTAGGACTTCATTATCAATTCTGGGTAAATGTGTCAGTTAAATGATGCGGTTGGCATTATGCAGGTTCTATGTTGATGATGTGCCGATCAGAGTTTACAAGAACAATGAAGCGAAGGGAATTCCGTACCCAAAGATGCAGGCCATGGGAGTGTTTTCGACGCTGTGGGAGGCTGATGACTGGGCAACCAGAGGAGGGTTGGAGAAGATAGATTGGAGCAAAGCACCTTTCTACGCATATTACAAGGACTTTGACATTGAAGGATGTCCAGTACCGGGACCTGCAAACTGTGCCTCTAACCCAAGAAATTGGTGGGAGGGCCCTGCATACCAAGCTCTTAATGCAATGGAGGCCAGAAGGTACACGTGGGTTCGTATGAACCACATGATCTATGATTATTGCCAAGATAAGTCAAGGTACCCTGTGACCCCACCCGAGTGCCTTCCCGGTGCGTAGCCCCGAAATTCAATCAAACGTCCGCAAATTCATATATAGGTAACTCAACTTTCATGTCAATCACAGTACTTTACGTACATAAGTAAGTACATGTCTTTTTCTTTACACTGTCGTCTGTGTTAAGTGTTATGGGGTGTGGTCGACCAAGGTACATAAAATGCATAATGATTCTTTGAGACGGAGCCAGGAAGTTAGAAGCAGCGAGAAAAAATCAAAAGCCTCTTACTGGCTCTATGTCCCTGGGTTTTACTTGTGTTCTATTGATAAACTTGCTTGTTATCTAAACTGAGTCAATTCGTGGCCAAGTTATTTCAAGAATTGGTTTGTCACTTGTCCTTCGGAAAGCTTCACGGTTTGACTACTTATTTCTTATGTACCATTTAATTTTAATTATGGATGTAGCCGAAAGAGTGGGCTCACCTAGAGGTGAAGCATTAAAACGTACCAGTTAATTAGCACCACCATACCTTTTTGTGTGTCGGTCAATGCCCGAAAAAATTTTGCATAACGGCATTTACTATGCATATTTCTAAGAATTTTTTATTAGAGTATATTATATCAATTTTTTAAAATTTTTTTGAAATATTATGATTTTTCTTCTATTTTCATAATATGCAGAACTCTTTAGAAACAAAAAATTTATTTTATAGTTTTAGACCAATTTAAAATATTTTAACTAAAGTATCCTCCATTGAAAATTTTTTGGTTAAAAAATAAATGTCAGAAGATATTATCGTTCAAAAAGCTTTAATGGGCTAAAGTGATATTTTTTGTTCCAATGAAGGCTTATATATATATATATATATATATATATATATATATATATATATATATATATATATATTCAAAATAGAAGAGAATAATGCGATGACAAAATATATAATTTAATGATTGAGAGTTGACAATTTTCCTCCACAACTTTTTGATTTTTGCAGAAAACACTACATATTAGTTTTTCCCTTTCCACTGGCATTAACGGTTCCGTTTATGCATTTTGTAAGAGGAAGGGGGGAAAATGTATAACTTCAACGATAAGTGATTATTTTTTTTTTTTTTGTGTGTGTTAATTTAACCTTGACTGGAATTCAAATTAAATTCTTGACTTCTAAAGACGCCGAAAGCTCATGATTATTAGCACCCGATTTTACTCTTAACATTGCACTCGCTTTATAACTTTCAGTATAATGTACAAGCCACTATTGGTCAAGCAAATAGTTAAGCAAATGATTGGTTTGAACTAAATCATAGCGCATACTCAAATATAGCTAATTCCAATATATTAATTGTTATAAATATGAGGAAATTTGGTATCAAAACCGACTCATGCAAAAGACAAAAATATTAAAATTAGATTTTCATGCCATTTTGTTTACATTATATATATGTTGGGAGTCTTGTATGTGTGTATATATATATATATATATATATATATACTTATTTATATTTATCCGTCGCATCGCACTAGTCACTACGCTAGTTATCAATAAATTATCAATGAAAAAGTAATCGAATATAGTGTTGTCATGGTCATGAATGTGCATGCTTATACAAGTCCTTTTTTATTTAAGAACGACAAGTTGCATGTAATATAGTTGTATTGTATTAGGCGATGGCTTATCCCTTTCTGGGTTAGCCTGCAGCGAGCACGAGGCAATTAATTAATAAGACAAGAAAAGAGAACATTTAGGCGAACCCAACGCACAAACGGCAGCCACAGAATCATACTCTGCTATAGACCAACCGCAACTCTCTCGCTCTGTTTGCGACACTCACATGAGACGTCGTCGCGTTCTCGAAAACATCAAACTTTAAACCCCGCCAACAAATATTCTAAAAGCTTACAACTTTGCGCATACGCATGTTTCAAAAGCGAGGTTCTATACTTGTCTCTCTCTTGTTCCTCTAGCTAGTAATTAAAATCATGACAACTTCTTTGACCCTTTTTCACTGTTCTTTAATCTTTTTTGTGTTTGTCACTGTTCGCATCCATCCACACTTTTCTCACTTGAGCAAACTGTGTCTATTCTCTTGAGTCTTGACCACATTACACTATAAAGTTTTCTTTTCATAAGTACTCGATTAAGGGGTCCTCCTGTCTTCTTTTTTACTTCACACACATATCTATAGACACACGCACACACTATTAGAGTAAAGAATTTTAAAGATGGACAACATCCGTCTTTAAATTCTACATAATCCATGTCTAAGTCAATTTGAGAAAAAATCAAACACAGAAACAATTTTGTGTCATAAACATTTGTCTCTAAATATTTAGACGTGAAAATAGTAATTCCATTTCGTATTTGATATGAAAACATTTTGTGTTAAATTGTTAAAATTAAAGTTTCATCTCAATACAGAAATCCAAGTTGTGTCTATGATTTGGTTTATTATGTTAAAATAAATTTATTCTCTCTTTGATTCTATATCTAAGGTTAGATATAAGAATTATTTCATCTCATATTGACAAGTAATTATTCTATTTCTAAATCAAATTTTGTTTCTAAATAATAGCTACAGAAAAGAATGTGAAATAAGGTTCAAAGAATGAAAAGTGTGGTTTCTAAAATGTAATATAGGATAAAGATGGGTTTATGTGAGAGAGATGTGCAAGTGCGTGGATGATAAATTCTGACAAGGACAAATTCTGTTTTTGATATTAATATAAACAAATTTATATATGTTAAATTCAGTTCGAGTAATTAATACTACTTAATTAGAATTATTACATTTAAATCCATTTCTACTTTTGTTTTTATGACTGTATTTTTGTATCTAATTTTTGTTTTTATTTTGCATTTTTCTAATGGATATACACTTGGTGTTATATAAGAATCGGTTAAAATTTTAATTAATATGCCACAAATGTCTGCTGATTTCCTCCCCCTTGCGGCTTCTTCCGTTGCAAAATTAATTGGAGCTTAGCGAACTCAACATTTTGAAACTTCGTATATTGTATTAAAAAGAAATGCATGCATGGTTGGGTAGAAATGAAATTGAAGAGTAGGCACATTATATTGCATTTCCCAAAACTGGGTTAATTAATAGATATCGAGAGTGGTAGGGGTGTTGGTTTGTATGGCACATGATAACTTAATCATTGAAATAGTTTATTAAAAAAAAAGAAGAGATAGAAGTAATAAAATAAGCATAGATATATGGGAGGCATGCAAGACATCCATTAGGGGTTACCGAACCATGGGGGACAGCTCATGCACAAACATGTCAGATCACCATAAAAAAGAATCCATATTTAACACAAATTCTCTAACTCACGATCCACTTTAATTGCTTCTTCAAATGACAACAACATCCAAACAAGAAGAAGAAGAAGAACAGATTCCTCTAACCCTTGAGATGCTAATGCTGTTACTAGTTTACTACTCTCTCTCTCTCTCTCTCTCTCTCTACCTATTATGGAGAGGGTTAGCTCCCGTTGGCACGCCCCTCTTTTCTTCAAACTCTACTTTGCAAGAGATGTTATTGTTATTGCAGGGGAAGTCAAACTTTGTGAAATTGAAGAAGCCACTGGCTATACCAAGCAACCCAGAACTGCAGATGATGATGATGAGAAGCAGCAGCACAGAAAGAGCACCCATATTCTCAATTAGCTCAACGAAATTGGAACGATATATCCAACCAACAATGCCGTAAAGAAGTCGATCAGATATATACTTTTGTATATATGTCCATTAACAAGATCAAACTAGGGGTAGTTATAGACAGATGGTATCTTGTAGAATTAATTGCACAGAAAGAAAAGAAACTGGGAGAGCGAGATGAACATGATGGCGAGTATCATAAGAAAATAAAGAAACTAGTACGTACTTATCATAGAAGGCGGCCTCGAAGAAACCATAAGAACAAAATCGTGGATTATAAATTGTAGAGACAGTATATATAGTGGAAGCTAGTGGCAAGAAACAGTGGAAGAAGAATGCTATGTGTTAGAGTACTATATGTACCTTGTCATGAGAATTATATAGGAGTTGAAGGAAGACTGAAACGACCTGAAGGAGGGATGTCTTGGAAGTTGGCGAGAGGTTCCCTTTATGAGAAAGCAGGACCTGAATGACACGCCAGTGAGAGAAGTTTGACTAGCATGACAAGCCACTTTCTTTTCTTTATACCTTTTCTTCTTCTCCTTTTTTGGAGGGAAGACATCATTTTGTCTTCTACTATAGCTCTATACCTGCCTTTGTATGAACATGGCTTTTTCTCTTAGGGTGCATACAAAATCATCATTTATATGACGTTTCCAGTTGTTTAAAAGGTAACATAAAAAACAATGTTAGTTGAAATGTTGGTCCTGAAAATCGGTGTGTTTCGTTGCTAATTCTTTTATAAAATAGTGACAATTGTACGCATGCTTTTTTCTTTTCCATTGCCTTTTTCTAGTATCTCTTTTAAATCCATTTAACGTTAAATCTGCAAGACCAACCAAAGGGATGCTTCTTGTAAGCTTCATCTTTAAAAAAAATATTCTTCTCAGATAATTTTTTCCCATTGTCGTTTTTCACTTAACTATTATTTCTGTCCCCTAACTTATTAGTTAGTTTGATTTGATTCCTCAACTTTTGTTTTTGTGGATACATGTTGGTCCCTTAATCTTTAGATGTGCCTTGTTTATATCTTAACTTTAGCTAGAGTGACAAAATGGTCCTTGAATTATTTTTCAACAATGAAACGTAATCCTTTAACTCTGTTTTTTTTTTTAAAAAAAAAAAAGAATTCTTTAACTCGTTTTAAATAGGTACTATTGCTTTGAAGAGGAGGCATCTTAGGATAAAACTTTTACGATTTTTTTTTTTTTTTCAAATTCACAAGTCACAGAGACATCTTCTGCATAAAAGAATAAAAAAAATCAGATCAGTATAACCTCAAACGAAGAAGAAGACATCTTCAATAGAACACCTCGTAGCTCTCTAAGGCTTGGAACCATAGAGGCCCATATTTAGGTCCATACCATAATGGGCCTAACTATTAGATATGCTATTCCCTCCAAAACAAAACCTGCACGTTTATGTAACAACCAACAAGCATTGCAAACCTTGCAATTGCATTAGCGTCAAAAAATTCAATCCATGAGGACTTTGTTTGTCGTCGTGGGCAGTTCATGACGAGTACGTTTTATTGATTGCAAATAATAAAAGCTTTTTTTTCTCCCTTTTATGGTTTAGGTGATATTCCAAGCTCCTAGATTTAAATAGGTTGCTAGTGGTCGAGAATATACATTACGGTGATATGCTCGAGATATTTTGTCGAGGAATACTATAAAAAAGAAAAAAGATAAAAGATAAAGAGAGGGTGAGCACGTGGGGTTCCAATTGCGATTGGGAATAATACATGAATAATAAATAACGTACTGGGCCCAACCAACCATCTTGTGAACAATCCATGAATGCAATTTATGGATTCCACGTCTCCATCTGGAATTTTATTAAACTTGAATGGCCTACCTGTAATTTTGAAAAGCTGTAGGTTTGCTTTTCTAACTCCGTAGCCCACTGGTGCTGTCCCACGTTAGCAGTTTTATTGGCCATTCAACTGCATATGCTTTCAGATTTTGACTGTTATATTCAATAATTAATAAAACTATCAATTAAATATCTAAAACGCCATAAGAGGGGCTTGAAAGTTGAAATTCTCTTGAAGAGGGTGGTCCTATCATTAATAATCGGAAGAGTACAATATCCAATTAGCTCAAGTACTGTTGGGCCAACCAGATGTTATCCCTTTGGGTTCTATTATTGTACACTCTTCCAAATCCAATGAAAGAATGGATATTATGAATGGGTGTCCCCACCACTATGACACTCCTATATGGGCTGTCATGCTATCTTCTAAGGCCCACTCTTGAGGGTCATAATTTGTTTCATTTACTTTTCTATTGTTTTCTTCCTGGACCACGGCAGAAGCTACGAGAATCCGTGAAACAAAACACTTGATGCTATTTTTAACTTAAATATTAAATATTTTAACAATTATTATTTTATTCCAACACCATAGAAAAATTTTGAGTACATATTTTTTTTCCTTTGCTTCTTTGTTGGAGATATTATAGTATGATTATTGTTTGTAGGCCCAGGTTCCCAAATGAAAGAGAGAAGGGCCCCATTGATAAGTATGGCTGAAATGTGGACATGATACCAAATCCAAATACCAAACTCCATTTATGGTTGAACTTTCAAGGTATTACTCAGACATTGTTAACTTTATGTACCCACTCTATACGGCAAAATCTCATTAACCTTTTGCCCAAAACCAGTTCAACTCATACCCTGCATTCACAATTCATCCAACTTGGATTCCAAAGGAGTCCTCTAAAAGTGATATTGAGCAATCCAAATTCACTTTTTACTTATTCTTAATTTTCAATTGTATAATATTAAATAATTACTAATCTGCATTTAAAGTTGACTTATTAAAATCGATCATTTTAAATAACCGAAATTGATAAATAACTAAAATTTTGAGTTGACGATTAACATTTGTCAACAATAGAACTTGTAATTGACTAACCGTATGCGATCTACGAGTAATATTGAGAGAATAGGGTTCAATTTTCAATCTCTTTTAGGAACCCCTCGTATGAAAATTCTAACTTCAATTAATGC
This sequence comes from Delonix regia, assembly GCA_037074485.1. Classification (NCBI taxonomy): domain Eukaryota; kingdom Viridiplantae; phylum Streptophyta; class Magnoliopsida; order Fabales; family Fabaceae; genus Delonix; species Delonix regia. The sequence goes on from CM073461.1 coordinate 4,888,317, forward strand.
GTAAATAGAAAATAAATTCAGTCTCTTTTTCCTATAGGACCCTCTTGTTCCAAAATTCGGTCTCTTTCTCCAGTATTGGAGGGAATCAAAGTTCTTATGGTCCTACACTTATATATACTTGAATTAACGTGTAAATAAAAATAAATTCGATAATATAGCGCTATTCGTTGTATATTTCTAGCTGTTTCACCAACAATCGATCAATATATATATGGGGAGAAAATTAATAGCCTCGCTTGTTAGTTTTGCGTAAAACTAATCAAGCACATCATAGTTGGTTGAGTCGTGTTCAAACAAGACATACGATACGAATATACAACAAATTAGTTTTTCGTATTTTCATATGAAAATTCCAACTGATGCTCTTTTTCCCATTTATCAAAAGGAAAAAAGCATATTGTGAAACTTCGTTTCATACATACGTCGATATAAAGTTATTATACTCGAAGGTGTCCTCTATATATTCAACGATATAATAATTAATGCTTGTAGGTCACGTAATGCGAAAATTCCACCTAATAGAAAGAAGTCGGAGTATTGAATTTGTTTTAGCAAAGCATTATAGCCACTAATTAAGCATGATAACGATATAAAAGGAATTGTATATAGGAGCGAGGTAAGTTGCTTTCGAATATGGATCACAAAACAGTTTGATCTCTTAAAAAAATTGTCCAAACTAATCATACATACCGTTTACAGACCGACAAAATATCCAACTCACGACATTTGTCTTTGCTTCAGTCTCCGAATTAGCAGGTTTCTTACGTGTGCGCACACGTACCCCCCCTCCCCCCTTTTTCAAAATCTTCATAAGATCATCCAAAACATCCTACACTTTTCTTAAAGCCACTTTGGGTTTCGCCCCTTCTACCCCTCTCCCTCCCCAATATTTTCATATCTTATGTTACCCTCTTTTCAAATATCTTAGCAAAATTTGCCCTTCTATCACGCTACCCTTGGTTAGTTTGTATTAGTCTTAAGTAATCAAACCGAAAGACCTGTTCAAACTAACTGTACAGAAGAAAGAAAAAAGTTAGTGTAATTTGACATAGCTTTCATAGTCCCTGGGCAAATAAGGAAGTTGCAAAATTATTGAGTAGAGAAGGTTGGGGGGGTGGCTGCTCATGTGATGATGATGATGGCGATGGTTAACATTGGTGATGAAAGCGATGAGGAGGAGGAGGAGGCAGATTAGTTGTTTCCAGGAAAGTGTCCCTTTTTCCGGGAAAGTCACAGTCACGATATTTATTGGTCCACCCCATTATGAATGATGTATGGAATTCATATATATATATATATATATATATATATATATATATATAAGAGAAAATAGTAAAGTTGGAAAATTGGGAATAGAATTATGGAATGGGTCTCATTATTGGGTAATGGCTTCCAATGATGATAGCGTGGGAGGAACGTATACGGTGGGCAGAAGCAAATCTGGAGCGTTGAATCTTAATGGAGCAGCTTGGATGTGTGGGGAGTGTGATGAAAATTTGAATCAGGGGGGGAGGCTGACCTATAACCAAAATCCTATGTTGAGATACCGAGAGAAACCCATTGGGCCATCACGTGGGGTCTGACCCACCAGTCCCCTCAAAAGCCAAAGCATCTCACGAGACCACACCATCGACACAACACAAACTCTTCTCACTCTCTCTCCCCCTCCCTTTCCTCCTTTCCCTCTTTAAGAAACTGATTTGCAGACAGAAACACGTGAACTAACTTCCCTATCCACACCCCTTCACCTTTCTCCAACTTAATCATAACCTCCAACTGATATCCATCATTTATCTAACCATGTGTTTTCCTTCCTTCTCTAACTTCTTTTTTATTTTTTTCCCTTCACCATCTTCGTTTTTTTCCTCCTCTTAATTCTACTCCACCCAATTCATTACTCTTCATTCATCTTCTCTATATGAAAAAAATGTAACAGAGAAATCGAATATGATTAAGAATCCTTTTCATCCACATTTTTTTTCTCACTTTATGAATATTTGACTGTACAAAGAATATATTGTTCTAATCAATTTCATTTATCTTCTTGTATTCGGTGTTAATTAATTATTAGACACCAAGCCAAGCATATATTAGAAGAAGTTATTAACTCGTTAATTTATATATCTAATTATCTAATCCACCCACGTACAAATAAAAAGTGATCGACCAACACAAATTAACAGTAAAAAATTATAGTAATTCACTAATATATATATATATATATATATATATATATATACATACATATATATATATATATATATATATATATATAAGGAGTTGTATATAAACATACAAATTAAGGAAACTAAAAGAGAAAAAAAAAAAAAAGTAATGGGCAGGGACAGTTACTATTTTCTACAGTTTTAGTTAATTACAGTGTTTCCCTAGACGTACGCCTCAACCAAAAAAATACAATGGTTATGGCCAATACTTCTTTTTCCTGTTTGGTTTGTTTTTGCTTTACCATCCCTGAAAATGGAATACTCAACATGCTGCTGAAGGATTGGGGAAGGGGTTGTACAAGTGAGACTTGGGAGCCATAGAGATCAGTTGGGTCTTATTGGAACCACCGTCGTTCACGCCACCCAGCCTCTCGCACGATGGGCACATGGTGAGTGTCGCCGCCGGCATCGGCATGTACAAGGGCTGAGCTAGCTTCAGTGCCTTCAGCTCTTGCAGCTCTTTCTGGAGCCTCCTGTTTTCATCCGTCAGCGTTTCACAGCATTTCTTTAAGAACTCGCAGTCCACCTCCGTTTGCTTCAGCTTTGTTCTGCAACAACTAAATTCTCAATTATCACCTCCAACGTGTAAGCTAAGAAGCACCATACAAACACGACAAAACAAGGAAAGATAAGATATTTAGTTTTTAGGTACGAACTGAAGTGCCGTACTGTATTCTATTTAGTACGAGTGCCACATACATATCAAGCGATGATATATGACTTTATTTTTTAAGTATAGATGCTTTCATGGATCATGAGCTACCAAACTATTTGTTCTATCTTAAGATTTAATTTTCCTACGGTGGGAATTAATCTGATACCTGGCTCTTCGGTTTTGGAACCAGACTTCAACTTGGCGAGGCCGTAGATTCAGTTGTCTGGCTAAGGCTTGCTTTTGCTTCTGTAAATTGAAGGCAATTATACTGTGAGTTAGCAAAGAAAGAAAATGAAAACCAATAATCAAACAAACAATAATTGATACAGTATGTGGAGGCAGACGGAGAGAGATTGAGAACTAATTATAATTACAGGGTTGAGTGTGCTGTGTTGTTTGAAGCTTTCCTCTAGGAGAGCAGATTGTTCTTTGGAAAGCCTGAGCTTCTTTCTGGCATTAGTTCCGTCTTCGTCTTCATCGCTCACTCTGGAAGAAACCCTCTCTGCCTCAGCCTCAGCCTCAGCCTCAGCCTCAGCGTCTTCGCTGCTTAGATCTCTCTCCCTCTTGACTCTCCCACTGGAGAAGGACGAAACAGCACTGTGCGGCGAAGAAGTTTGGCGAGACAAGTCAAGAGCTGTATCTTCAGAAACTTTGGTATTCACATCAATCTTCTTTGGCACATGGTAAGTGTCACCAGAGAGACCCAACGTCAAAGATGGCTCACAATCACTTGTCACCGTGAAACTGGAGGAGGGTAATTTCTTTGGAGTACCTGTACGATGATCATGTGCAACACTCAAACTTAGCCCTAGAACAAGCTCAAGGTCTGAGGTAGTAGAATCGTGAAGACCCATATGGGTGAGAGTGAGAGGAGAGTTGAGAGTAAGAAGAAAGAAGAGGGGAGGGAGTTAATCAATGGAAGAGTTAGATGGGAAGGGTTAAAATCATGGGAGGCAAGAGGGACTTAAGAAGAGATGAGAGGGGGAAGGGAAGAAGAGAATGAATGAGACTTTTGTGGGGCGTTGGGTGGGTGGGTGGGTGGCTATGATTATGATTAATCAAAGAGAGGAATGAGTAGAGAAACGAATCTGCTGGGTACTGGAAATTATGATAGTCCTCTCTATGCCCTCTTACATAGGTTGACCAATTGAGCCCCACTACTGTTACTCCCCTCCATTATAATAATAAATATTACACAAACATGGAAAAATCCCTTTCCTCTCTCTCTCTCTCTCAAAGAAAACTTCAACTTGGGATCGCCACCCACACATACGTACCAAATATAGCTATTATAATTAAGCTATACTGCTTTCTTGCGTATGTAATAGCTTCACTTTACTTGTTTCAATTATTAGTCCTCTTTTGCCTACCTTGCTCTACCCCTGTTCCACCACCTTTTTTCCCCCATCTTCTTGTTTATTTTCCCTTATTTTTCTCGTCTTCGTTTACTCATTACCTGAACGCATTAATATATGAGAGGGAGAGTCTCCCATGCACATGTTTTTTAACTCATCCAAAGATTGCTTCAACTCATCAGTTATTTCCCCGCAAATTTTAGTGAATTATATGATATGATTATTTTAATATAGAAGTGAAAGAAGTTATAATAACTAGTAATCATTAGATTATAAATGAAAAATGGTAAAGATACAAAATTAAAATCGCCATAAATATGTAATTAATATTATACACCTTTCATCATTTCCAATTGTTACCTGAATTTTTAATTATTAATTTATAATTTTATGGATAATAATTATTTTTCTCACCTACTACCTAATCCCTCCTCTTATTTGATACGTCCCTGTGTGAGTGAGTGCGTCCGTGTGTGTGTGTATATATATATATATTGTGTATGAAAATAATTGTTGGACAACAGACCCACATGAACTGTCTCCCACTCCATGCCTGGTTGAACTAGTTAGAGATGGGTACCATATACCATGTCACCTTGCTTACCAATCTCGCTTACCTTTTTATGAATGAGGAATACATAAATATGAGGATGGTTGGACGGTTTTCCTCTTGCTTATTATGAGTGTGTAGAGCAGAGAGGGATGTGCACTATATTTGTTTGTTTGCAAGGGGGAAAAAATTAAATAAAGAAAAGAAAAGTAGGTACAAGACACAAATTGAGTTTCAACGAGTTATAATGGTGCCAGAATATGATTCATCAACCAGAATCCGGATATTTGCTTAACTAGAAAGTTGATGTGGAGTGTTTGGGACCTACTTCTATGTATTAGTACTATAAGCACTTTCAATAATGCATTGTCGGCGATGCTAACCCCAAGTTAGGTCACCCATAATTAATCATAAAACCCAATAATCACCCCCAAAATAACGGCGTTAACACCCCCTCCTATAATTGCTCCTTTTTGTTTATTGTTAAATCAATTATTAATTTTATATTTATAAATATTCTTTTTCCATATACATGCATGCTTACTTGGAATCTGTCTGTCTTAAATTTTTTGCCTTGCAAGTTCAAATTTTTGACACATTGATCATGATGAGCTAGTTTCATGGGATTACATGATCGATCCGCGCGTGCCAAAGTCAAAAGTGATTATTTTATTATAATTAATTATATTATTATCCTAACCTCTTTCCGATTAGTTCATGTTGTTAGCCTGCCTAAAAGATAAACAATACATGTGAGAAAGATGCTAATTAATACATCCAACATATATATATATATCTCTGAGGAAATTAATTAGGGCTCATTGAAACAGTGGGGATTAGAAAATTAGTTATATCTAATCTGATCTTATCAGTCAAGCAGACACACGATGGGACATAAGCCCACGCATATTTTGATCAATGGGATACATCATTATGGGCACCCAAAAGTGGAAGATTGCAAATGATTATCTTGAAATTTTGTACGGAAAATCCTTAATATCTTATAATAATAATAATGCTAAACTTTACTTTTGTTTTGTAAAAAAAAAAAATATTGTTTTAAATCTTGGCGCATATCAAACTATTATTCCTCACATATGATATAATCGGTAGTAAAGTAATTTAGTTTCGTTTAAAAAAATACTTGTTAAGAAATGTGATTATTTATATCTTGACAAAGGTTGCACCAAATAACACCAAGAGAAGCGTACACGTGGTTTTGACATTGAAATTTTCAGTCTTCTTTTTTTTTTTTTTAATGTCATGTCATGTGAAAGAATATACAGTCCAGAATTTTGACTCTTGGACAGGTTATTTACAAAGCGTGAATTATTACGACATGGGTGAGTATTTGTGACGTTATGGGATGTGTTTAAAGAATAAAATAATAAAACGAAAAGGTTTGCTTGCAACAATTATTTCATTGATTAGAATAATGTTAATCATTTGATGATGGAAGGAGTAAGATATATATATATATATACCAAATTATATATTTAAGGAACTAATTATCCTGAGCTTTTTGTCACGTAGTGGCTGAATAGCGTATAACTAAAAGCAAAAGTAGATGGGGAAACAGTGTTTAAAGCGCTAGTAAGCAGAATTAATTTAGTAAAATAAATACATATTGTCATGAAATTAATATCAATGGGTTTAGTAAAAATAATAATAATAAAGGAATAGTATTAGAGAGTGGCACGTCACGAAAAGCAGGGGTGGGTCTCATGTGAAGTGCACCCTTATCTTGGGCCTAAAGTCTAAAACGGAGGGGCCACGTGGAGGGGGGTGAGGTCAGGGGGTGGGGGTAGGAGACATGTGGCCCCCACCAATGATTTGGTATGATGGGCATTTGATTCCGTGGAGCGTACAAGTTGGCACTCATACATGAAATTGAAGAATTTCTCTGAGATAAGGTTTCGGTGATGTTTGTTCCTCTCCTCCTAACTTTTGAGCCGCCCTCCTATCTTTTTTTTTTTTTTTCATTTTAATTTAGAAAATACGAAATTACAGGTCCTGATAAATGTATTTTATTTATCATAAATTGTAGTTTCTTAAATTTTTGTCTTATTAATTTAGTCCTAGATATGTCATTTTAGTCATGATTAAAATTATATGTTTTTCTAAAAAATAATAGAATTAAATTGATGGTAATAAATTTTTAATAATTAAATTATTGATAGGAATATCTTTCCAGAGTTAATACTTATATCATAATATATGATTTTGGAAATTTCAATAATTGGTTCTAAAATCACATATATTAGTATAAATATAGACGATATGAAATAGAAAATTTAAAATGCATGGGGGTGAAAAGTTGAATGATTATTTATAATTTATTATTAATTTTAAATAGTTATAAAATTACTAAATTCAAATTTAATAAAAAATTTTAAAATATAAATTTAAGACATTAACATATACTTTGATGCATGTGAAAACACTAGTAATAATTTATTCCATTTTAATAATAAGTTAATAATTTGATTATTAAATATGTTAAATCATTTTGGTCTACCATTCTTAAATCATCTAACGGGAAAACTAGCATCTGAAGATTATCATTTTCAAAAATTAATTAATTATATGCTAACTACTTTTTAAAAAATTAACTATTATATTATTAATTTTTAAGTACAAAAATGGAATACGTAGTTTTTTTTTCTCGTTTTTGAATAGTGTCGTTTTCAGAGATATATGTGGATATGTGACTATGTGTATCATCCAACAAATGACAAATGTTCTGTTCTATTTTTTATTTTTATTATTATTTTTCTTTTTTAAGGAAGCGAAGCTCCACTCACTTGCCCAGTCGGCAGTGACACAATGCCCAAACCTTTCCTACTACGCCCAATTATCTATCCTCCAATAACAAGCTGACACGAATACCGCATCACAGAAACCTCCTTTATAAAAATTATATTTTCAGAGTTTCAAAGAAGAATCATTTGAAATTAAAAAAATTAATAAATAAATATATTAAATTCAGGATCCTTAGTTAATTCTCCCAAATTTTTCCATTCACTGTTAGAAAGCGACTTGTGTAGCTTATTTTAAAGATGCACGTATGTGCATAATATTAATATTAATATTCCTTCAATTTTAAATTTTCTTGCTGACAAAAATGAATTCAACGTAAACGTAACAATTTATTAGAAAAAATTATAGTTTATGCCATTTACATCATTGTAAGAAATTACTTGCAAGTCATGTTTGAAACAACATCCAGAATTTGGAACAATGTGTTCTGATCAGGACTCAAATTATATTACGTGCTCCTAATAACTAAATATTACTACTCTTATCACATGACTGTGTGATTTAGATTGACTCAAATAGAAAATATCCTTTCAAATTATTATGAACAAGTAATGATTATCAACATTATGACATATACCAAAACTTCATTCCCCTAATTATATGATAAATTATATTGTGGCCCACAATTTAAACCTCTACGTACCATAGTTGCTACATATATATTAGCTTTTGAACTAACACTCAACTACTCATCGCAATGTTTCATTGTGCCACGAAATTTATCTATTCAGCTAGCACTAAGGTGACATGAGGGGAAAAAAAGTCAAAATATCCTTGAAGCTATATATATATATATATATATATATATAAGCAAGGCCACTCTCCAATTTTTTCATGACATGTGATATGTAGAGCAGAAAAGTATTTAGAGTAAATTAATGTTCGAAAGCCAGCATAAATTTTAACGGAGTACCTAACTGTTTAGAAACCTAATTTTCATAGAATTTGGGGTTTGTAATAACAATCTCAAAATTTTATTTAGAGCTCAACTCTTAGTGTAATGGACGAAATTACTTCAGTCCCGTTTCAAGTTCAAATTAGACTATTTTAATGATTTTTTTAAGCTTTTAATAATTATTTCTTATTTTTAAATTTTTCATCAAATTTTATTTTAATTTATGGATACTAATAAGAAGGGTTTTGTATATGAAAGCCCTCCAGCAATTTGTTAACAAATATTGTGATGATAAAATTTTAGAATTATACTGAACATTTAGGATTGATGAGTTTTTTTTTTCTTTCATTTTTTGCATGTCACGTATTATTATCATACTAAGTTTCTTGCACTGTTTTATTGTTCAATCTTCCGCTTACTTTAGCATTATTTGTACGTGTAATGGCAAAGCATTCGCTGCCACCGCAATACACCATGAAGTGAGTTATCAGTCTACATTAATATCTAAACTAATTAATTAAATTAGTGATAATATAAGAGAAAACTTGATTAATTACCAAAATTCTTCGAGCACGATAGTCAAATGCATGCGATCTGATTGTATATATACATCTGTATCTCCAATAATACAAACATTTAGGGTTAGGGTTGACGTTAGTAATATATAAATTAAAGAATAATTAAGTTGCGTACGTAGACGGGAGAGCGTGCGATTCGATTAGATATATGTTTCCACGCATACATATCGTCTTATATATATATATATATATGCCAAAGTGTATAAAAATAAAGAGATGTATGTGTGGAGCAGAGAAAGTGAGAAGAGAATATTACCTCAAGTTAGAAAGTGGAAAAGAGAAAGTTGGGTGGGGGGTTATCTGGAGAAAAGGAAGTAAGAAGGGAAGAAGAAAGAGATGGGGAAAGGACAAGAAAAGCCTAGTCAGAGAGTAATGGGGAAGTGATGAGATGAGAGGGAGCATCCAACAAACGCACCGACTAATATATATAAGAGTAAAGCAAAAAGCATATAGCTTGCCCCACTTGAACTCTCTTTTGCAAGACCTTGTTGGCTTCAGATTTCACACTGAAACATCATGCTTGCGTTTTAAAGTTGTGAAAGCAGTCACCACCCCCCCCCCCCCCCCCCACCCTAACAATTATATTATATATATATATATATATATATATAGATAATATGCTCTCTCTCTCTCTCTCTCTCAACAGTACTGCACCACAGGTCCCACACAGATATACCCACAAAACATATTCATTGGCTTTGGTTCTAGGGATTAATAGGGCAAAAACAGTTGGAAGGTTTTCTGGTTAATTACATTTCTCTTTGTGGCACAAAGTTATGGCATCGGGGCCCCATTGGTTCCGTATGACAAAGTCTTCTTTATATTTTCAACAAAATTTATACCCTTTTTATTATTTTTTACTGTTAACTTTATTTTTTAATGTTATGAGCATCTTTAACTACTCTTTTAGGTGTAAGACTAATTTTGTTCAGATTCCTGGCAGCTTTTCTCAAGTGCTGTTTAGTAGCTAGGTTTGAACTCCGATTCTTACATATTGTAGAGGTCTCTAAGCAATTAGTACAAAGTTTTTTTTTTTAACTTAAAGTAAAGAAAATGATATAGTGATATTTTATGTATATGTATAATGTTAAATAGAGTTAGTTAGCTATATAAATTTATACAGTATATGTATAAACATCTAATAAAAGTGTGAACTTCATTGTATGAATTTATATAATTCAATCTTATACAGCATACAAAATTAAGACCTTATATGCTACTTACTTTATTCTTGAATACAAACATAATATGAGATTTAAAAAAATATATTATGCGAACAAAACATAATTTTTATTTATTTTCACCTAAATTAGTTAAGTGTGAACATGTTATATATAATGCGCATGCGAGAGCCTGCATGCATGCCTTATGGGTCTGGGGTGCTTGATGACTCATTCACTATTTTTTTAATTTATCTTTTTTAAAACAAAAATTGTTGATTGGGGCTATGGGGAACAGACACCTATTGCCATGGCAATCACATGCAATTATTGCCATGTAGTAGTAGGGAACATATATATAATTCCTCGGTTTAATCCACAGCTCCTTTGACCAATTCTTCAAAAGACGTTTAATAGTTTCTTATAATGAATTTTCCTTCGCATACTCGATCGTGATACATTCAAAGTATCACATTCAGCACAATAGAGTCATTGGCTATTCGGTTCTGATGGAATTTACTTGTGATTAGTTGGCCTATATAATACTGGAATCATTATCCATTAATCTCCCAAAGAACGCTTCAGGAATTTTTTTTATTATTCTAAAGGAGACAGAGCTAGTAAAAGTTAAGGATGGTAGGGTCAGAATTGAACACGCGTGTATAAAACTTTTTGTGACACATGTATTTCAGAAAAATGATACTTAAATCATGGTTTTTGAGCAGCTTCACCCATGATAAGGACTGAATATTGAAAAGGATCTCTCAGATGTGAGGTGGCCAAATGATTCTTTTTCATATATATATATATATAAAAGTTTAAATATAAAACTATTTTTTAACCATCTACGTTGTTCACCACTAGACAAAATCTAATGCTTTGATGGACTTTAGCTTTCGACGTTATTTTCATCTCTCTGGAGTAAAAAGTCAGACGGATCATGGAGCTCGGACCTCAAGTCTATGCTACATAGACAAAGGCAGAAGACAGCGGTCTAAAATTAGGGTTCTTGAGAAGCAAGTTGAATATTAATATTGAGATTAAGAAAAGGGACATAGACATGCATGTCCAATAATTTAGACTTAAATTTTATCTGCAAAAAAAATGTATGATTCTTCTCAGTTATCATCATATATATGCCCTGTGACTCCGCATGCAGATGTTTTTTCTTCAAAACAGATCTCTCTGTACTCATTTGTCATTTTACTTTTATGGTGATTTCCGTGTAATCTTCAAAATTTTAAGTGATGCTTTTGTTTTTCCCTAGCTAGGCTTGATAAAGGAGCACATACATCCAATCATAATTTAAAAAATCTATTCAATTTGTATTTGACAAAGGAATAAAAACTAATATCTTTTATATAACGAATTTATATTATACAATAACTCATTTATATTTATAATTTTTTTATTATAATCTTATAAATAATATTAATAATTAATCATGTTATTTATTTTAAGTTTTAAGTAACTAATAGACATAATTATAATTTTAAAAAATTCATTTGTTAAAACATAGGTCTAGCTTGAAAATATAAATTAAAGCCCAAATAAAAAAAATTTGATTAAGAAACAAGTTTGAATATTTTTTAAATTAAAATTCAAACCTAATTTTGAAAAAATGCAACTCAATAATTAGGTCTAGCTCCACAATATTAACTTGAAAACTATGCATCCACTTTTAAGTTACTATTATTTTTCCAACATAAACATAGCTTCTACCTAGAACATTTTGTGATTGGAAGGAAAAGCTGACCAATAATGCGAAGGTATTTTCTTTTTCTTTTTTGTTTGGTTGGGTTTGCTAGCTCTTTTCAAGCCTCATGTCAATTAATCAAGTTCAGACACGCATGTATTTGAAGTAATTACTGTAATTGATGTCTACTAAAAGCATTTAAGGGAAGTAAGAATAACATGACCTGGATAAATGGGGTTTGAGGGACCATGCAGATTGCGGATCGCAAACTAATTCCACGCCTAATAAATAACCTTAGAAGATAGAAAAGCCCAAAGCAATCAAACAAAACTAACATCATGACCTATGCTGATTATTGTTATAATTATTATTGCCTACAATTAATATTGCTCATGCTCTTGCATGTCCTAAACTAAGTATACCTCAAGCTTAGCCTCCATTTCACGTAATCCCCCATCTACGCCAACATCGCTCAAGTGTTCTAACACCCATCTTTAAGCAACTGAAAGTAATCCTCGACTCACAAAAAATAATTGACAGAATTTTTTGTAATTATTCATGTCGCGAAGAGATAAATTCTCCTATTGTATTGGCAGTTTAATTATCTTGACACTCAATTAGGCAAGCCTCCACTTGCTTACAAGAAATCTAAACATGTTATTGATGCCTTAATTGAAAATATTAGTATAACTTGTGCACATTATTACTTATTTAACCCAAATAAAAAAAGTTAAACACTCCCTTTCGATTATGGGAGCACAGACGAACAGAAAAGATTAAATTTTTTTTTTCTGATAATTGCTGATTTATGACAAGCTTAATTACTGTAAACGCATAATAAAATTATGTTCTAATAAAATAGAAAAAAAAAAGAATGAAAGGTGGGTGTCAGTGATTGAAGGGCATAATAACAGAACCTTGGATGGTGTTTGCCGGTGAGCAAGGGAGTTCTGTGCCTGTGCCCCAAATGGGATGCAATTTGTACAAAAGAATATGAAATCCAATAACATAAAGTTAGAATCCCTGAGTGCCTTCTATTATCAACGATTTTATTATTTGACTTCTATATGGAGCCTGCAATTTCGTACGCCAAATACATATAATTTTGTCAATATAACTGGTTCTCAGAACCAGAAGCTTCAAAATTAACGACAGATATAGGTTGACAATGGTTGTAATTAACGGTATCGTATGTGTTTTAATATTCTGTAAATATTCTGAATTGAAGGTTGGAATATTAAGGAGGTGCAGTGTATGTGTTCCATAATTGCCAAGCATAATGCAAGTCCGTTCAAATTTTAAACGGCCACTTTCACGGGTCATCTCTCTCAAAGATTCCCTTCAAATCTTGCAAGTGGGAAGTAAAGTGTTCAAGCCACTCAATAATAACGCCAATGTAAGAATTTCTAAGCAATGTACTTTAAGCTTTTTACCCATCTTGCTGGATTATATTAGTTCTAGATAGTTTGGTTACGAATTAAAACACCGATGAATTATTAAATATGGTACTGGAACCATATCTGGCCCAATCAAGAAAGACTATTTCATTATTGAATTGGAATCTCAAATGAAACTGAAAAGGCCCAATCCTATTCTGTATTGGGCCTCAGGTCCATGAACGTTCGATTCCGAAGGTATCATGTCTGACCAGTGGAAAGTGCAAACAGTGAAGCCAAGTTGCAAACTTGGCAACAATGGCAGAACACGGACTCTGCTGTCTTCTCACCTCTCTTATCATCATCGCCTCCTGTTCTGCAAAATCACTCACATCCTCCAGCTTCAGGTCCCCGCGATTCCTGGGAAAGTTTGCAGGTCTAACGAAATCCCACTCGCAGACTCAGCCTCACTATGAAATCCGATATTTTGAGCAGCGTCTTGATCATTTCAGTTTCTCGGACCTCCCCAAGTATCAGCAGCGTTATCTTATCAGCACCGAGCACTGGGTTGGTCCTGAGCGCTTGGGCCCCATTTTCTTCTACTGCGGTAATGAGGGAGATATCGTGTGGTTCGCTAACAATACTGGCTTTGTTTGGGAAATTGCGCCTCAGTTCGGTGCCATGGTTGTTTTTCCCGAAGTAAGTATTTATATATCTTGTATCGAGTAGCTCGGATTGCTGAGTGATCATGCGTTATGGAACTGGACTCAGATTAAATATCTTGTATTGTATCTGTTCAATCGTTTCTATGTGATATCAAATTTATGTCGGTCGATGTATGGTAGCATCGATACTATGGTGAATCTATGCCCTATGGAAGTAAGGACGAGGCATATAAGAATGCTACTACACTGTCGTACCTCACCACGGAGCAAGCGCTTGCTGACTTTTCTGTTCTGATTACCGAGCTGAAGCAAAATTTATCTTGCAAGGATTGTCCGGTTGTGTTGTTCGGCGGATCATATGGTGGAAGTAAGTAAATTGTCGCTGCGCTCTTTTATATGTGCACATTTAAAAATGATTGCAAGTTTGCAACTGTGAATGGATTTTGTATTAGTTTTTTGTGGACAACCCAAAACAATTGTTTGCGAAAATTTTCAAAGTGAGAAAGATTTGTGGTCTTATTTACTCCAAAAAAAAGAGAAAATAGAATGTTGCTCAGACATTTTCCGTTTAATATTTATTTCATTTTTATTGGAATCAGTTACCACTTATCACTGACGCGGGCTTCTGGTTTTGAGGTGGTCGGCCTAATATATTTTTGCTTCTGAACATCATTAACGGTTCCTCTCTCATCCTTTTAATATAAAACAGTGTTAGCAGCATGGATGAGACTCAAGTATCCTCATATAGCAATTGGGGCGCTTGCTTCTTCAGCTCCTATTCTCCAATTTGAAGACATTGTGCCCCCAGAAACATTCTATGATATCGTTTCCAATGATTTCAAGGTAAGTTAGTCTGCCAGTCTTTCCTTATTGTTCTCATCTTCTCAACTTTATCTGTGTGATACTGTGATGCTTTGTATGATAACAATTTCATTCTTTTATGCCACTAGCGTGAAAGTTCCAGCTGCTTTAACTATATAAAACAGTCCTGGACTGACGTAGCATCTACGGCTCAGAAAAGTGATGGCCTTTTGCAAGTGACCAAAACTTTCCACTTATGTCGGTAAGGCGTCATTTTAAACAGAAATGTCCATTCTTGCATTACATGATGACTCTTGACAAATGATGGTCTATATGTTGTGTTATCTTATTTTGCTGATTTGATGAACTGATCGAAGGCAATTGCCAGGGAATTGAATAGGACAGAGGATCTTTCAGACTGGTTAGAATCTGCTTATAGTTTTTTGGCAATGGTGAACTACCCATATCCTTCTGAATTTTTGATGCCTTTGCCTGCATACCCCATCAGGGAGGTTAGTTCGAGTTAATCATCCTATCTTCAAGATTTTGTTAACTGGCTTTTGTGTTGCTGAGGCACCCAGGAAGGGTGGTTGTACATCTTTTCATAGGTTTGCAAAAGGATTGATGGTTGTCCTGCTGGGACCAGTATTCTGGAGCGCATATATGAAGGAGTGAATGTCTACTACAATTATACTGGAGCGGCCAAATGTTTTGAACTGGATGATGATCCTCATGGCATGAGTGGCTGGAACTGGCAGGTTTACATGAGTCTTAAAGTCCAATAGCACAAAATGCGTTGAGAAATATGTTCTTGTACTAAATTTGATTGCTTCGTTTCTTACCCATATGTAGGCTTGCACTGAAATGGTTATGCCAATGTCTTGTAGCCAGGAGTCCAGCATGTTTCCAACATATGACTATAATTACTCTTCATTTTCTGAAGGATGCTTCAAAAGTTTTGGAGTGAAACCAAGGCCAAAATGGATTACTACAGAATTTGGTGGCCATGTGAGGGAATGGTGCATTATCTCTTAACCTAACTTGGATAACCTTTATTTTGAAGAGTCCCCTCCCCCTCCTCAACTAAAAAAGAGAATAGTGTCCATTGCTATGATATTCTGATATAGTGCGTGATGATCTCTCTCTCTCTCTTTTGTTTGTCTCCCCCAACATGGTCATGTTGATTGGCTTTGCATGTTTGATAAATATTTGATAAGCAGAATCAATTTATTCACCTTGTAGGTGATGCATGAAACATATGTTTTATGCATGTATATAAGTTATATAACAAACAACCAAAACGGTCTTATTTTCTTGCTCTGGAAGGGCTGGGGTGGTGCTGGAAATTATTGACTTGAAAAGTTATCTGAGTGAAGAAAAGGGGCTAGAAAGAATGATATGCAACCTGTTGTTTTGGGTAACCTAATAATTTTGTAAAAATCTTTAAAAAAAAAAAAAAAAAAGGTTTTCTGCGTTTTGCTTATTGGACGTGTATTAGCAAATTTAGAACAATATGATATTTCTGAAATTTATGATAATCAAGACTAATCTTTGACTTGAGGAATAATGTGAATCCAACTTTTACTACTTTGTTAGTTTCAAAATAATTATTCTATAAGATAATAATAATAACAATAATTTAATTACTTGATACCTCAGTGATGATATATTCATATATATATAAATTTTATTTAGTAATAAATTGTATGCTGAAAATGAAATGTCATATGATGTTTTGCTTGTTATCTGATGTGGAACTTATACAAAAGTCAACAATGACAGTTCTCAAGGCGATGTTTTAAAGTGAAATTTTCCTTTCCCTTGTACTGCTATTTGGATAATTAGATTGTATAAAGTAGGAGCATGCTCCTCTTCTTGAAAGCTGTATTCTGATATTATATGGTTTTGCCCCTCCTTTTCTTCCTTTCTGGGCATATGTTTTGAAGAATATTCATACCACCTTGAAGAAATTTGGAAGCAATATAATTTTCTCAAATGGCCTATTGGACCCTTGGAGTGGTGGCAGGTAACAAATTCACTTAAGTAAGAAAAATTCCACTATGTGATTGATTTTGATAATTAGTTGAATTCTGAGTATCCAAGTTGTTTCTGTTGCAGTGTTCTGCAGAACATATCTGAAAGTATTGTTTCACTGGTCACTGAAGAAGGTAAGAATTTGAAAATTTTGAATTTCTTAGCAGTCTGTTGTATGGACCATTTGATGAGGCAACCATGCATCTCATTATTCACTTGCTGCGTGTAATGAGTCATTTTTGCAGTTTGAGATTGAGATTAGTTCTTATTTTTCATAATCAACTGACAATTTCTCAAGGCCGAGGTCCTTTGAATTTATAATCTTATGCACTCAAAGCTAGTATCCTTGACAGCTATCATAACATTCGCCTAGATATGCATATAGGAAAACTCCATAGGTTTGACTGCCAAGTTATGGATATATACTAGTGACTAGCAAAAAGCAATGTGATTCTTAGGTATTTTTATATCAAGAAGTCTAGGATACTCATATTCCTGGTATTCTCATATCTTCCATTCGTTGGTGTGACTGAAGATCACTCCTCCTACAGGACTCTAAATTACTCACGTTCCCTTCTGTATTCCACTGATAATCTTTGAGCTTGTGCCTTGTAGTCCGTTGGTAGAAGCAGCATCTCAATCTTTAATTTCAACGACTTTTGTAAATGCCATCAAAATACATATCAGTGCCTGCCTCCTTTGGATTAGCTAACTACTTCTGTATATTTGTGTTGATTGGTATCTCGGCGTGGTGGTAGTTTGCAGCCATCAGGAATTGTGCAAGTATCTTCAATTACCTTCTGCTTTCTTTTATTTTTTATTCATTTACGCATGGTTGAGGATTTTGATTATGATTTTTATCTTAATTGTTCTTAATATGCCATTGATGGTAAAAATTTCCTATACCCGCCTTTCTATATGAGACAACTGTTTGGTAATTAAATTTGATTGCCTGCCAGTCTGCCACTTCCTTTTGAAACTCTTAGCCGCAGGACGGCATTACTTTTAAATAATTAAATTGGTTCGTCTTTAATGATGGATCCAACAAACTCTCAAACCCGTTGCTAACTTTAATTGCCAAAATTTATTCCTTTTCTTTCTCAATTTTTTATTAGGTGCACACCACATAGATTTACGTGCTTCAAGACCAGATGATCCTGATTGGTTGGTTGAGCAGAGGGCAACTGAGATCAAGCTAATAGAAGGCTGGATTCATGGCTACTATGAAGAGAAAAAAGCTACGTTCAGTGTTTAGATCATGATTTTCGTGACTGTCTGATTTCAATATTGTAACCCTTCTTGCATCACCACTGTTTGCTCCTATGGAGATCATAACCCATAAATACATATCTGGCATCTTGTTCTTAGCTTTTGATAGCAATGTATTAGTCTGTCTATAGAAACGTTAGGACGTATAATTTTGTAAATAGCCAATGAGATAATTTGGATTTGATCTCATTAACTGGCTCTTTCAAGCTAGGAAGTTTTTTTTTTTCCTTTTTTTTTTACTAGAGGTTTGATTCGCATACAACTTATAATATGTATATAAAATTTTGGTCAAAATTAAGTATAGCCTCCAAAAGCATATGAAGTCTGCAAATTAGTTCTTATAAAATTATACATGACTCTTATATACATATAAAATTGTTTATTAAGAATTCTTTTTTCTCTTATTACATCCTTCCCTCCGAGAATTTTTTTTTTTTTCTTCTTTTGCCTCCGCCCGTGTTTAGGTTTTACTAAGCCTTGGTAGGTGTTCGACCTTTGGCCATTACATAGGGCAAGAAAACTATGGGAATTTGGTAGTATAGAATATAATATAGGATGGAAGTCTGACTCAGATGTAAGAACATCATGAATTACTCAAAACAAATATATACAGCAATCTCTCAGAATCTCAAGAACAGAGTTTAATGACATACATCACAAGCTGAAATTCGATGTACTACATGGAATTTTTGAATCACTACTATTTCATAGTGAGAGATTCTAAAACGAGAGTAGTTTGTTACATACCTTAAGCCTCGTTCGCTTAGCAAATATTGGAAGCTACAGAACAGACAAGAAGAAGATGATAATGAATTCAAAAGCAATTTTCAAGCAGAATTAGTTTACAGTGACGATCTTGAATCAGGGAACCCACTGTTAGTTTTCCACACTCTGTTCTTTACATCAAAGAAGTCAGATATTTATTTTTAACGATATCTGATCATAGTCCACTCACAAACTTGTAATATTAACCAAACATGAAGATCATTCAAAAGATACTTTAAATTTCAAATATCTAGAATATAAGAATATTTTAATTAACGATTAATTTTAAATATTCCAACATGAAAATTTGTCGGGTATGGTATTAAACTTGAAACAGGGTCTCGCTAGGAGGATATACAACAAATCCACCACAGTATTTTGGGTTTTCGCTTGACATAAATAAATTTAGTTACTTTCCAGATTTGTTGGAATGTTTACAACCCACGACAACTTGAACTTCAGCTTTTGATTTTATTATTGATGCTTCGTGTAGTTCATCAGCCTGGCATACTTAAGGCCAAAGGTATTGCTTTTTTGCAGTTTAT
This sequence comes from Delonix regia, assembly GCA_037074485.1. Classification (NCBI taxonomy): domain Eukaryota; kingdom Viridiplantae; phylum Streptophyta; class Magnoliopsida; order Fabales; family Fabaceae; genus Delonix; species Delonix regia. The sequence continues at coordinate 4,907,706 of CM073461.1, forward strand.
TGGTAACATAAAAAATTGATTAAAATACTCTGTAATCCGTGGTGTAATTATATTATTTTAAATGGAAGATGCTCCTCTTTATAATCTTTTAATTAACACATAAAGTTCTCTAAACAATACTATAATACCTAAGAGAACAGGGCATGTAGCCTTTTCAAAATCTTTTGAGCACGACAAAACTTGTTTGTTTGTTTGCTATTTATGTGCAACATTTTGACCTGGTTTGCCATTAATAATGATTCATGAGTTGTGACCATCATTAATCAAACATGAAATCGATGATTAAAAACTCATGGATGAGGTGGATTGGAGAAGAGGAAGGACCTATAATTTGATGTAATGAAATTTTGTTTAATAAAATATCTGCCCAAGCGTTTTGGTGACTAATTTAGTGCAAGGAACTGCATGAGAAGGTTCGTCAGTAGAAAAATACAAACCCCGCAAAATTAATTTAGTATAAATGACTTATTTGTTTACTCAAGTTTTAGATACCATGTAGTTAGTTGGTGATATTTATTTATAAATTTTAAATTTCACTAAGAAGGAGGATATTTAGGGACCAATCAAAGAGCGTAGATTTGGCATATGGGGTGTGTCACCGCAGATGGGTTCATGGAGGTTGTAAATCTGAAGGTAGATTTCTATCGCGTTTTCAAGTTGGCTTTGGGTCCCCATTGGCCACTGACATGGAACAAGTCATTTTCCATCTTCCACGTGGTGGCTGAGTGCCACCTCAAAATATGTCTAACGGTGTTATAATGGGTGTAATGGTTTATGGTTTAAGATTTAAGGTTTAGAATTTAGAGTCTAGGTGTAATGGTAATGATCAATTATACAACTTTGACAAAGTATAAGAAGTGATTTGAAAAAAAAAAAAAGTACAGGGATTAATTTAAAAATTGACATAAACTATAGAAACTAATAAATTAATTTTCCCAAAATAAGTTAAGTGTAAAAGATAATAGGAGCAAATGCCTTACTTTAACGGCTTTACGCCAACATCATTTGTCATAAAATTTAATTTGATTGTTTGGCCTCCCGCCGTTTTAAGTTAGATTTCTTGTATCTAGTCTTTGGTGAATTTAGAGGAAGAAAGAAAGAAAAAAAAATTAAAGAAAAATGAAAAATACTTTTCTTTCGCTATTTTAATTCTAACTGCGGAGATCCAATGACTTCATCATTTCTTCATGAATGGCAAATGTTAATAGAATTGGACGTACTATGCTTTTGCAGATATGGCACTGCCATGGGTGGATTTTCATTATTAGAAACTCTCCAAGGTTAGAGAGATACAAAAGGGGAATAATATTTCAAGGTGACTTAACATAAGGCAAGTTTGGTCCTTCTCTCTTATACTGTGTAATAATATAGTTTTTTATAAATTATTTATGTAAAATTAATCTTTCATAATTTTTATTTTATCTAAAACTAATTATTTTATTGTCTTACTAATTTATTAATTAAGAATTCATAAATGACTAGATTTGTATAAAATATAAATTATGAGATATTAATGTAATATAAATAATTTATGAAAAACTAAATTGTTATAAAGTACAAAAGTAAAAAATTAAATTTTTTTTTTAACATAATGCAATGTTAAAAAACTTTACTTTTGAGTACAAATTTCCATCTTTAGATTATTGAAAATTAACTCAAATATGATTTTTTTGAATAAAAATAATAAAAATTGAAGTTGAAACTAACGTATTGATAAATGCATTGGAGAAAATAAGATGTTTTGGTGGTTAATAAAGATTTCGGGAATACCTTCCTCCAATTTGAGTCGAACCATCGAGGAATTGATACATTAAACAATTAAAAAAAATAAAAGATATGAACTGTTATCGGTATATTTCCAAATTAAAAAAAAAATGGTCTTAGGGATAAGAGCGAATTTTCCACATCTAGAATGGCAAGTGAGTGGTCGTTATAGAATATGGGAAGATGATGAAACTAAGGATTTTCAAGTGAAAATATTGTTAAGGTAAGGTTTTCAAGTAATGGTGTTAGTTGCAAGGATGAACGGGGTTGCTTAAATTTCATTAAGAACTAATTTATTTGTGTGCGGGTTTAAAGATTATTAATTTATTTTATTATATATCAATATATTTTAAATTAATGATATTTATAAATGTTAATAAAAAATTAAATTTAGTAATATATTGTGATATAAAAAACATAATAAATTAGATAAAGTTAATAAAATTGATTATTTAATATTTGGGAGAAAGAAATAATGACAATAGGTTGATTGAGAAGTAACTATCGTAAGCCATTCAATCACTTATTATTATTTTTTATTTTAATTTGGGACCATAACAAATTATATTTACATTTCCTTATTAGAAAATTTAGAAAACAATTAATTAATTAGTTCATTTTCTTGTTGACTTCAATAAATGTTTGAACTTCCAAAAATTCTTGATATAAGAGGCAGTTAATTAATTTATTAATTTTCTCATTCACTCCAAAAAACTATCACAAGTCGAAAAATTTTTGCTTTATGAAACGGTTAATTAATTATTTCATTATTTTCTCGTTAACTATAAAAAATTTAAGCAAATTAATGGTTTTATTATTTTTCTTATTAATTATAAAGAATTTACGCACTTCAAATAATTTTTAATACATATATGAAAAACATAAAAAGTCATCATACAAGTAGTTGAGAGTTCACTCAAGAAAGACTCTAAAAAATTTTTACAATTTAAAAATTTTTAATTTCAAAGGTGGTTAATTAATTTATTTTTTTGTTGATTATGAAAGATTTACACAAATTAATAACTTTATTATTTTAAATTAATTACAAAAGAATTTACATATTTTAAAAAATTCTTAATATATATATATAAAAAACATGAAAAATTGTGAGCCAAAAATATGGAAGTTGCTCAGTCATCAAAGTTTTGAGATAGTCTAAAATAGATGGATGGTGGAAGAAAGCCTATGAGAAGTTAAAGTAGATTAGGGTTGTTTATGGGTTGGCCTAGGTCGAGTATTTTTGTTGACCTGAGACTCAATCTAATTTTATATTGGACCACAATTTTTGGCCCTAAACTATGCCTTTCTCGATTATACCTTTGTTATTGATTGAGCCAAGTCTCTTTTTTTTTTTAAGAAAAAAAATTAATACATAAAGTTATTATTAAAAATGATTTTTTAACAAAAAATACAAAAAAAAAAGATTAAGATTTGAAAGGAAATAAATTGAAATGAAAACAAATTTAGGATTTGCAATAAAAAATAATAAAATGTTAAAAAAATTGATATTTTAAAATTTAGTTTAAATTAAATTAAAAATAAAATAAATAAATTTCATACGGAGTTTTATATCACCTCGACACTTGGTTCGCTTGGTCAAAAGGTAAAATTTTTTACGTGTTCCAATTATAAGCCGACATAATATGACTATGCTTAATCGGTTTGCTTATTTTTACTCATCTTTATAAAATTACTTTTTGATTGATACATACATTTAACTAGTTTGAAACGACTTGAGCTCGTGTGGGCAAAAAGCAAAAGTTTCTCTTTTAGATTATAAGTTTTTCTCTTCTCAATGATAATTTTTCTTGCAATTATTCTTCTTTTGAAAAATATTTGCTTAGGGTGATCCACCCCAACATTTCCTTCTTGTTTTTCTTGCCTCATGGCTTCGTCTTAAAGTCAAATCAACTATGTTTTAAAGTAATTTTCATTAAGGGTATGCTTGATTAGATAATTAGCAATAAAATAACATGAAGTAAAATACTTAATTTGATATATAATTATATTCAAAAGTATTTTTTAGGATAAAATAAAATAGCACACTTTAATACCTCTGTTGCCATTTAAAACACTATTTTTTTTTCAAAATGGGGGTTCAAGATAAAATAAAATAGCTAAGTGATGTAAATTACTATAATATTCTTTTTAGTTAACAATTTATTATAATAATATTTTATTTACAAAATTAATATTGTAAAAATAATAACCTTTTTATTTTCCTTTACTAAACTTACAAATAATGAAATAACATATATCTTGCTATTTTATTTATTGGCCTTTAACTCATTTCTATTATTACTTATTTTAATTTATTATTATCGAAACCTTTAAACATAGCCCATCATTATTTGAAATTTAGATAAATTATATATAATATCATTCTTGTTTCAAAAATTACATCTGACTCTTCTTTAATTTAATTTTTATTAATGAAATTAATTTATACACAATATTTTTTTAAATGTAAAATTACTTAATTATTTTGTTGTCGTATTAAAATTAAAATTAGAAGCTGATGTTGGAGTATAGCATCAATTCAGGCATATTTACAGTCATATCAATAATAAAGTCACAATTTGATATTACAAAGAGAACCAACCTTTTTTACAAAAAGAAAAATTAAAAGAAATTCTATAATATATATTTAAATAGTACGAAAGTCAAGTATATATTTTAAATTAAAGAGATATCACATATAACATAACAAAATCTTTAAAAAGTATTTTATGACATCTTTTTTACAAGAATTTTTAATTTTTCAATCCTTTTTTGGGAACAAAAGTTTTAAGAAGAGCTTTCAATTTAAGATAACTATAATAAAATTAGTAAATATACAGATTAATTTGGAATAATTATAGAATAAATAAATTCAAATTCAAAACAGCAGAATCAAGAGCAATAATTTAATGCTGGTATCATTAATACGGTTGGTTCCAAATTCTTCTATACTTGATTCTTTGAGAGCAATCTTAGAAATACAGAAAGAAAAAAAAAAGGGGCCAGAAGTCAAGTCCGTCTAATATATTAATAGTTACCTATGAAATTACAATTACAACATTTGAATTTAGAGGCTAAATTAGACATTCAAAGGGTTTGAAATTAAGAGAAAATTATTATTAAGGATCATCGACGTAAATAATATGTTTTCAGATATATATTATTTTAAAATAATTTAAAAATTAAAAAATTAAAAATTTTGAGAATTATAATTCAATGAAATCCAATTCTAAAATTAGAAATAATTTATCACATTAAAAGACCTTTTAATCTTCTAAAATAATGTTAAAATATAAGGACATGGAAAATAAATAATTTAGTTTCATATTTTCAAATGCAATTACTTCAAATTTCAAAAGCATTAGAACGAGGTGAGCCAATGAAACATTTCTTTCTTTTTAGATTCGATTTACTGACCAGACCCATCGTTACCCCAGTTGGCCAAAAAAAAAAAAAAAGATAAAAGAAAAAGAAAAAGATCAGTCTCAGGGCAGTAAAGCTGTTTCGACTTTCAACATGAGAACGCACATTCAGTAAAGCAAAGTGGGTGGTGCGTTAGAGAAGGAGCGAGAAAGTGTAGAGAAGGATTCTCCGAGTAGTTGGAAGCAGAATCGGAGAGCCATCAGAGTAATCGGAATATAGGGTTTGGTGGTAATTGGAGGAATCGTAGATGGCGAGTCCTTCTACTTCTACTAAGCCCTTGTCAATTACTCCCGGTTCTAGGGTTCTAAGAAGCCCTCTCAGTGACGACGAGATCTGGTTCCGCCTTAAACAAGCCGGCTTAGATGAGGAATCAATTAAACACAAGGATAAGGCTGCCCTTGTCGCCTATATCGCAAAGCTTGAAGCTGAGGTTTGTTTCCTCTTAATTATCTTCTTTTCTCTCAGTTTTTTTTTTGTTTTCTTTCTTATAATTGTGGAATTCCCTGCATGCGTAGTTCAGATTAGTTTCTTTAATTTCAGCTTTTGGGAGAAATAGGACAGATATATTGATATCAAATTTCTTGATTAGAGTGTGATAATCAGTGACTCCTCTCGTTTGCGAGACTGATTATCCTTTCTTCCTTTAGTTTGAACAATGCCTTTTTGTCTCTATTTTTTTTCCCAATAATGTGCATTTAAAAACCAATTGATACGGCTTGTCAATTAATATGTTTTCCTGTAAGATATACTTTAATGATGCCCGAAGGTCAGTAACGCTTGAAATGGTATGTTGGTGATGCTAAAGTGAGATATTTTGGTGTTCGCGCTCTATTATATGCCTATGAGACCTAACTTACTGGTCAATTATGGTTTTATTGGATACTTATGTCGCCTCCACATCAAGAATAGCTTATCAGTACCTGGTGTTATGATTGGGGTCGTTGTCTTTCATACTGACGATGTGTCTTGTGGTTCTGATCCCTATTTGATCAGCAGAACCACTATCTTCTATACTGTTTTCCCCTAAATTTTAGGTCTTTTGTAATATATATTTTTTTGGTTTTCCAGAAATGGGCTCAATATAAATGAATTGTTGATGGGTTCCTTCGTACAAGGATATGAATACAGTTATTGGTAAATTTTTTTTTCCTCGGTTGGTGTCCATCACATTTGAAATCAACTGAGCAAATAGAATTGATGCTTAATTTGCTAGTCCTCTATAGTAGATTGTCTTCACACAAATCGAGCATTTTTTTTTTTGGTTGTTTTAGCAGTTGAACCTTTTTCTTCCATCTGAATACTCTGAAAACACTTATCTTCAGGTTATTTCATTTTAATTGATAACGGTCCCCTGTCCAAGTGATAGTGAAACTTCTTGTTCCTTGCATTGTGTATGATATATCTGACTTGTATATTTAATGTAGATCTATGATCATCAGCACCACATGGGCCTCCTCATATTGGAGAGAAAGGAATTGGCTTCCAAGTATGAGCAACTTAAGGCTTCAACTGAATCATCTGAGTTTTTACATAAACGTGATTTAGCTGTGCATTTATCTACTTTATGTGAAGCAAGGAAACGGGAAGAAAGTTTGAAAAAGACAGTAGAAGTGAAAGAAGAGTGCATAGCAAGTGTAAGCTTGTTGAATATAGTTTTGCTTTCATATAAATTAGTAATTACTTCTCACATGTTCATTTAATTGCTCTGATAGTCTGATCTTTTAGATGGTGATTTTTATTGGTTTCTGTAGCTTGAGAAGGCTTTGCGTGAGATGCATGCTGAATGTGCTGAAACAAAGGTTGCAGCTGATAGAAAATTTGCTGAGGCCCATCGCTTGATAGATGATGCACAGAAGAAATTTACCGAGGCTGAGACCAAGTTGCGAGCTGCTGAGTCTTTACAAGCAGAGGCTAACCGATATAATAGTGTAGCAGAAAGGAAGCTTCGGGATGTTGAAGCACGTGAAGATGACCTTCGGCGGCGTACTATATCTTTCAAGTCAGAGTATGTATTTTAATAATGACCATAATGTCAATGTTTCTAATGTTTTACTATCTGCCTCATATTTTTATATTTTCTTGGGGACATAGACAGATTAGATTATATTATTGGCAATTTGATGTATAGGGACACTTTCTTGGAGAATCATAAGCATTGTTTATTGGGCCTTTTATAAACTCATTTTGCAAATCTTAATCCATCATCTCATGTATTGTTACAATATTATGCATGATTGAGATGATATTCATGTTTTATCTCCATTCACCTTTTAGCAACAAGTTGAGCATGTCATCAAGTTAAGAAGTTGTTTTAGGTTCATTTATTTCATATGCTCATAATTCTGCTTCAATGATGTTATATTTTTCAAGCTAGATATTCTTTACCTATGTCAATCTCTATCTCTCTCAGATGTGATGAAAAAGAGAAGGAGATGATTCTCGAGAGGCAATTGCTTTCAGAAAGGCATGAAGTTTTGCTGCAAGAACAAGAAAGGTCACTTGAAGCACAAGCTTCACTCAACGAGAGAGAGGATCACATTTTTAATCGATCTCTGGATCTAAACCAGCTTCAAAAAGAATTGGAGGACGCAAAAGTGAAAATTGAAAATGAACATAGAGCTCTTCATGATGAGAAAACCAAACTGGAGTTGATAAAGGCCACCCTAACACGAAGAGAAGAGGTTTTTTTTTTTTTTTTTTTTTGTTTTAAAGAACTCTTGGTTGGGTGACTTGGGTCAAAATGAAACTGATATTAAGCATTTACTATCCCTGTCTATTTCATGTGTAAATTAATGTTGTGTTAATACAGGCACTTACTAAACGGGAAAGTGAGCTGAACAGGAAAGAGCAAGAGTTGGTTAGTTTTCAAGTGAAACTTGCCAGCAAAGAATCAGTAAGTTCTTTCTTCATTGTTTATTGTTCATAAACAGAATGAATTATGTGGATTGGACAGCATTTAATATTTCAGTAGTTATATATGCTTATGCTTATTCTCCTAAATTTTTTGGCTGAAAATGTAGGATGAAATTCAGAAAGTTATTGCTGATCAGGAAGCTGCATTGCAATCAAGAAAGTCTACTTTTGAAGCTGAGCTACAAATTCAGCGCAAATCAGTTGAAAATGAAATTGAGGCCAAGAGACGGGCTTGGGAATTGAAGGAAGTTGACCTTAAGCAACTGGAGGACCAACTTCTGGAAAGGGAGCATGAGTTGGAAGTTCTGTCAAAGGCACTGGGCGAGAGGGAGAAGGACCTGGGGGAGTTATCAAGTGTTCTTGAAGAAAGAGAGGAAAAATTGAGAGCTGCTGAGAAGGAGTTTGAGTTAAATAAAATCCTTTTACATAAGGAGAAAGAAGAAACTGACAATACAAAACAAGATCTTCTGAAGTCTTTGGATGCTTTGGAGAATAAAAGAAGGCAAGTTGATCGTGCAATGGAGAGACTGGAGGCCATGAAAAGTGAAACAGATGACTTATCAGTTCTGGAAGTGAAACTAAAGGAAGAGATTGACCTTGTAAGAAATCTAAAGTCAGAGCTTATATCTGAAGCAGACAAGCTGAAAGCTGAGAAGGCAAAGTTTGAAGTTGAGTGGGAGCTTCTTGATGAAAAAAAAGAAGAGCTGCAGAAAGAAGCAGAATGCTTAGCAGAAGAAAAGTTGGCACTTTCAAGGTGTATTAAGGATGAACGTGAAAAGCTAAGACAAGAGAAGAAAGAAATGCGTGAAGAGTGCACCCGAGACTTAGAGTCACTTGCCTGTGAGCGAGAGGAGTTCATGAACAAGATGGCACATGAACATGCTGAGTGGTTTTGCAAGATGCGGCAAGAGCGGGCAGATTTCTTAAAGGACATTGAGATGCAGAAGAAGGAGCTGAATAACCTGGTTGAGAAGAGGCGTGAAGAAGTGGAAAGTTACTTGAAGGAAAGGGAAAAGTCTTTTGAGGAAGAGAAGAACAATGAACTCCAATATATTAATGCTCTCAGGGAGAAAGCAGAAAAAGAGTTGGAACAGATTTCCTCTGAGATGAAAAGGCTTCATGCTGAGCGAACAGAAATAAATTTGGATCGTGAACGGAGAAATAGGGAATGGGCTGAACTAAATAACTGCATTGAGGAACTTAAGGTTCAAAGGGATAAACTTCAAAAGCAGAGAGAACTATTGCATGCAGATAGAATCCAAATTCATGCTCAGACTGAAGAACTGAAAAAGTTGGAGGATTTGAAAGTTGCCTCGGATGACATTGCTATTGTTCAAATGCTAAACTCTGATATGGAGGCTAACCAACAGAAAATTTCTGCATTGAAAAGTTTGAAGCAGCAGACGCAGACTCATACGCAATGTGATGGTTTCAGTTCACTTAAAAAAATAGATGCTAATAGAATCAGCAATGAGTTTGAAACTCCAGCAGCACAGAGGTCAGCTGCTTTTTCTCCTCCTAGCCCTGTTCGGTTCTCATGGATCAAACAGTGCACTGAACTATTTTTTAGACCTCATCCTGGGCAGCCACTAACACAGAGCAGTGATAAGTCTCTGATCTCTGGTTCCTGTAATGCTAATGATGTGCAGAAGCCCCTAGAAAATGACAAACCACGTGGTGATTTTAGCAAGAGACAGGAAATGAAGTTTTCTTTTGGAGAGCCAAAAGTGATAGTTGAAGTACCTCCTATTGCTGAAGATATTCGTAGGACAAGTAATTTTGAATCTAAAATTAATGAAGATGTGAATGGAAAAACTGTCTCCTTATTCCCTGATGGACATCATGTGAGCAGACGGAAAAGAGGTAATGGGAACTCTAGTAATAATGTAGATCCACTTGTAGATTCGAGAAAGAATAAGAAACTGCGACCAGAAGAGACTGTGACTGGGAATCCTCTAGACCAGGGCGTTTCAGGCCGGTACAACTCTAGTCCCCTGGACAAATTTGTGTCAATGTTATAGTTGTTATTCCTATTTATGCAAACGATAGTCTACTTAAACTACAGATTCAGAAAGTTATTGTTAGGTTTTGTTTTCAGTGTGATTTCAACCCAATCAGATGTGCCAAGGGCTGAGCAGATATTGACGTCATCAAATCAAACACTAGAGATCACTAAAGATACTCATAAAGTAACGGTAGATAAGGTTATCCATGTATCAGAAGTGACTTGTGAGAAAGCTGATGCTCTTAACATCCCTAGTGAAGGACCTCAGGATCATATAGAGAATCTTAAATTGGAAGTGGATCGTGGCAATCTTCATCAGAAAATGAATGAGGTATTCGGAAAGGCGGAAGTTACTGATCACTGTTAGGTAGCAACTTGCACTCCCAAGTCTCAACTTTGCCTGTTCTTTTTCTGTGGATATTGTCTATGCTTGTATTGTATTTCTACATTGATTCTTTGCATATTGTGTCCTGAAATGTCTGATAGGAACCTTGCAGTTGGGTCCTAACATATTTTCTGTATGGAAAAAAAAATATTAATACTCCTTTTAACTTGTATTGCTCAAGTTGCTGCCTTGTATTTTATGAACATGGAATAACTATTCTGTTAAATAAAAATTATAGAGTTTTGGTAATAATGTGAACAGGATGGGATTCTACTATAGGTTGTTAGCCCTTATCAGTTTTCATGCTCTCACACTGTTATGTTCTTTCATCAAACTCTAGTGTGAAACACATTACCTTTTTTTTTTTGGAGCCTTTTGTTTAAAGTTATACGGTAAATACTTATGGCAGGCTGTGGTATAATTCCATAATCTGATTAACCCTGGATTCTTATGTGTCTTGGATACTGTTTTGAGTAAGTGGCTGTATCATGTAGTTGTAGACTTGATTTCAGCCAGTTAAACGCCCTGTAAGGAAAACACCATGACCTTGCAGAGTGTTGCATTTCCAATAGTTTTGATGTGTTGATGACATGCTATATACTGTTGTATTATCCTTGAATATATTCTAAATTTAAAAAAATATTTGAATAATTATTTCATTGTGATGTCATGCTGATTAATTTGATAAATCGTAGTTGACCAAGGCCTTAATAACTTAGGACTCTTTTGCGGGCTTGGCCTGTGAAGCATTTAACCCCTGCTAGGTTGAAATTTCATATATTATCACCCTTTCTATATAGATTTCTTTCTTTTGTTTCTCTTTCTGCTCCTAGTTCTGCTCAGATGTTTATGGAGTTGTTTGACCGTCAACAGGGGTAGAAAATGGTGGTGGGGACTGGTACTGATAACTGAGGCTGTTAGAATACAAGTATATTAGCGGTGCATAAGGTGCGTCAGTACTATAATTAAACATGTCTTGTACATTCTTCTATCACTTATACCTGTCTTTTGATTTCTTTGCAGATTATGGTGCATTTTTAAAAATATATCATGTTGATGAGATTCATTCTTCTGGAATCCAGGGCATGGTGGCGCTTGGTGGTTGCTTTTCATTTGTTGTCTTGGGGTAGGGGCATTTGTATGGTAAATAATGACAGCTTGCTTTGTATGTTTTGTGCACATCATGTGTATGCAAATGCAATTAGGTTTGGTAGACTGTATAGTTATAATAGGGATGTGTTGCAGTTCAAGGAGAGTAAAAAAAAAAATGTAGGGAGGTTTGGAAAAGAAAAAAGAAAAGATATAGCGAGGAAAAGAGGTGCTCTAGCTTTTGAAATTAGGGCACCTTATTGGAACAGAGCATGTTGGTTTTCACTGAGTTTGTGTCATGGTTTTGTTTGTTAGTTTGAAAATCTCCTGATTTGTGTTTCTGACCCAGCGTTGAAGCCATTGTATTAAAAGTGGTGTGTTTTCGCCTATTTATATGCTGGTGATCCCCATTCTAGTTTTATATATGAACATTCTTTTTATATGCACTGTGATTTTCTGGGTAAAGTGTATATGCAAATATGATCTATCCAAGTAAGTAGTAATATACAATTCAATTATAGATTTAATCTACATTACAAAATGAATGTAATTAAAAAAAATTCAGGTTTATTAATACGGAAATGAAAACTTCGTGAGATAAGTAATTGATGACGATGTTTGTGTGAGCAAGTACATGATGATGGTCGCTCACTCCGTCATTCGTTATCTCCAAATCAGTTCATATTGCTGGCAGTGGAATTTGATTTAAAGCTAATTGTATTACTTTAAATTGTAGTTTAATTATAATTTTAACGCATAAATTTTAAAATTAATTATATAATCTTTGTTAATTACCACAAATAAAATTATTACATAGCAGGTAAAACTATAGTCTAAAGATACTGTTTGGATAAAATTTTTAGTATAATTATAAAATTGGTTATATTAGTATAATCATTATATGATATATTAAGAAAAAGATATGTAGCAATAATTTGTTATATTATACTGATTATATGTTAATTTAAAATAATTTTTTATATTTATATTTTGACTATATTATTTTTAGATTTTATTTAAAAATTTAATTTTTTTAATTTTTTAATTTATCTTCACTATTTTTTACTATTTAATAACTCGTATAAAAATATTAATTTATAACTTTGTTAATTTGTTTTTATATTTTATTTATTTTTTTAATATATGAATCAACTTTTCATGAGGTTATAAAAAATAAAAAGTGGAATGAATAAATTAAAATTTTTAAAAATTTTTTAGATTCATAAATAAAACTTAAAAATATTAAAGTCAAAATATAAATATAATATATTATTTTAAATTAATATAAAATTAACATATTTTAATATGTTATTATCATATATTTTTGTTAAATATGCTACATTATAATTAATATAACTAATTTTATAATTAGCAACCGGGGACTAAATAAACAATTACTTTTATAATAAAGTGATAAAAGATCATTGAGGTCCTTTTAGTATTTCAATTTGTATTGGAAGAAATAAAATCTTGTTTTCAGAAGTAGGATTCTCAGCGACAAGAGAAAGAGAAAAATTAAAAAAATTGTAAATTTGTCTTTTTTTTTTTTTTTTTTTTTTTTTCTCTCTTAGTATGCTTGATAAAGAAATCGTCTTAATGTTAAAAACCATTGACCTTTTGTGGCCAATAAAAAAGCATTGAATATAAAAGCTAACGGAAAAAAAATCATTTTACAGTAATAGAGAAATGGAGAGGGAGATTGGTTGCATTGTTTCCATTCAGGACGTAATACAATAAACAATAGTGACAGTACCGCCGTGCGCAGGTTCGTCCTCCTCCTTATTTGACTTTGTTTGTGGGAGACAAAGATGGAGTCTAGCGCCGTCCTTCCAGGCATTCAGCCAACCTGCTTGATCTGCCCCTCTCCTCACTCTTCTGCCTTTCTTCCTCACCCCTTCACCAACCTCAAGTCTTCGTCGCTTCTCTCTCTCAAGGTATTTATTTCCAGTTTCCTTTGTTTCTATTTCCTTATTCAACGAAAACTCACTTGCAGGTTACTGCTCTGAACCCTCATTTACTTTTTCCTGGGAATCCGTATTTGCAGCTCCAAAAGCAGTTCCCTCTTCCTTCTCAGAATGTTCTACGAGTCGCTTCTCCTGTCAGGCGTCATGCTACTCTATCTGATGCCCGCAGGTCCGTACGCTATATTACTTTTTTTTTTTTTTCTCTTATTGCAGCTTTCATTAATTTGCGTTGAACCTGTACTTGAAGGAATTTAGCTTGTTCATGATTTTATATATTTGAGGCGCTAGCACTATCAACTGCTTATGTCGACCAAAAAGTCATCTTTCGACTGAGATAATATGCTTTCTTAAAGGGTTAGCTCTTCTTACATTGTCAGTTCTAGCGATCAACAGGAAAGACATTATATTCTGTTACTGCCAAAAAAACTGGAAACAAGATGTCTCATTTCCTAGAGATGGTTTTTTTATTGCCTTCCCTGTTTCGCTTTGCTTTCATCCATAACTTATAGCTAATACATATGGTAGAACAGGCATGTGGCCTATGCAATAACAAGCCGTTCAATACGCCTAACTCTGATTCAAAACTGCCCGCTATTCAGCAACAGGGTGATTTATCACTTAATACTGTCGATTGTTATTGACTTTGATGTTTTTCAATGCACTTCTCCTGATTTATGTCTTATGGTGCTTTTGTGACCGTTGCAGTGATACATGTGATTTAGCTGACATAGATTGGGACAGCATTGAATTTGGCCTCCAACCTACCGATTATATGTATATCATGAAATGTGTACGAGATGGAAGCTTTTCCAAAGGTGAATTACAGCCTTTTGGGAACATTGAATTAAGCCCCTCGGCTGGAGTTTTAAATTATGGGCAGGTTAGATTTTTATGTTCCAACTATGCGTACATCATCCTTTAAGATGTCAAAGTTCAGATGCAAGTTAATGCAAAACATAATTCACGAGAAAAAGTTGAGTTTATGCTTTCTCGCAATTAATTGGGATTTTACTTTCGTACTACATTTTTTACTTCATATATATTTGAATATATTTCTGGTAAATAAATATTGTAGCCTTCTACTCTGTTTTCTGAGTTCATTCATGGTGTTTATTGGGATATTTTAATTTCTGCGACTGTGGCACATGCATAAATGTGAATAAGTAGTATCTCTTTCATCTGGATAAGTTGAAAAACCTTAGTAATTAGTTGAGTAGATACCGTATCGTATATATTATTTTCTTTCTTATCTTACTCAAACAATCTACAGAACGTCTAGACCTGTTTAAAAACCTGGCAGGATCTTGCTCCAGATGTGGTTTTAATAATTATTTTTTGGTTCTCTATGAAAAGAAATAATAAACTTTTGATTTACAAATGGCTGTTTGAATTACAATTTTTTTCCTCTTTTGTTGGATGTGATTGAGGAAAACTGGGGAAAAAGAAGTTGTTGCAGGTACAATGATCTACTTGACATGTAATTGTAATGATCTGTAGTTGAAGTCTTATTCCTGTCTATTTGAATCTGATTAATACATCTTATGTTGATTTACTTGAGAGTAGAATCTATTTTTCTTGTTCACTATTGTCTATTGTAGGGATTATTTGAAGGTCTGAAAGCTTACCGTAAGCAAGATGGAAATATACTCCTCTTTCGTCCAGAGGAAAACGCCATGCGGATGAAGATGGGTGCTGAGAGGATGTGCATGCCATCACCCACTGTAGAGCAGTTTGTGGAAGCTGTCAAGGCTACTGTTATAGCAAACAAACGTTGGGTAGTATATAATCCTATCTTTGCCACATAACAATTTATAGTTTGTGCTAGATATCAGATTCATTAGTGAAAATTTTGTTTCAGATCCCCCCTCCAGGTAAAGGTTCCTTGTATGTCAGACCATTGCTATTGGGAACTGGAGCTGTACTTGGTCTTGCACCTGCTCCAGAATATATGTTTCTAATATATGTTTCACCTGTTGGAAACTACTTCAAGGTAAGGTATTCTATATCTTTCACTGCACATATAGTGTTTATTGCTACTGTTAAATATGGCATCTTTCCCTTTTTGTTTGAATCCGTTTTGATTTTTTATTATGTAAATATAAATAATTAAACAAAAAGGTTATTTTTATTATGAATTAGAATCCCAAAATGAGATAACATTGGAGGATCCGAGGATGTTCTTTAAAGCAGCTCAGTGTTAGGGAGCTGTGAAGAGTTTGAAGAATGGAATGCATCAGTCGTAAAATATTATTTATATGATTTGTTGCTGTCATGATATGACTGAATGGGTAGGATTTATGGTTTTAAAAAAAAATTAAAAATAAACTATAGAGCAGCATTCTAGAGGTGCTGACTGTTTACCTGTGCACAAGTTTTATTTTCTACTTATTCTATTTGCTATTGGTTTTTGCATTTTTTATGAATACTTATCTTACATACCATTCTAAATTTATAGAGTATAAATATCATGACAGGAAGGTTTGGCACCAATCAATTTGGTTGTTGAGACTGAATTTCATCGAGCTACCCCTGGTGGCACTGGAGGCGTGAAGACCATAGGAAACTATGCTGCAGTAAGTCTGCCTTGCATTCCCTCTTCTTTTCCTTTTTCTTTGCTTAGATTTGGTATAAGATGTTCTCTTCTTTTTGTTCTAACATTTAAGTGTTCCTTAATTCCTCATCTTTGTAATTTCAATCAGAGTAACTATATAAATTAGTGAAAAAACAAATAACTTGCCTTCTTGTGCGTACAAAAGTGAAGATTGGCCTTTCTTGTACAACCTTTTTTTTCTCGTAACTTCTACACTTTGATTAACAGAGATGACTTTGGTAACTACCAGTTTGGAGTGTTGGCTTAAGTAACCTTTGCTTCTTGGTTGCTCTTGAACTCTCATATCTTGCTACTGGCACACTTCAATCTTGCTTTGGGTTTTTTTTTTTTTTCCACTTATTCTGCATGTGTGCATATTTTTGGACTACTGCAATTATTTTTGACAGGTTCTTAGGGCACAATCTGCAGCAAAAACTAAAGGCTACTCGGATGTTTTATACCTTGACTGTGTGCATAAAAGATATTTGGAGGAGGTTTCTTCCTGCAACATTTTTGTTGTGAAGGTATAAGACTCAATCACATCGTTCCTTTTTTGCATATCACCTTTCTGAATAGAGAATTTCAATATGACTTGTAAATTTTATAAATCATTTTAGCCACACTGTCCAGACTATTTTATTTGAAGTAAATTGCCCTTACAATCTGACTAACATATGATTACTGCTGACTTGACCATTTGGCTCTTTTATGCTAATAAATAATATTGTCATTGCATACAAGCCTCCTCTAGATTATTATAAACGTTTTCAATCTTGTGGTATTTTACTATGTTGCTCTGTACTCTATTCTGCTGTAACTTCATTTGAGCGATATTGTCTTTTGTGACTCTTTTTCCCCCACCATGTCTCTCTTTATATTTTACTCGAGCTTACTACATTATGTTGGCCTTATTTCCATATTATTATAGGGTAATGTTATTTCGACTCCTGCTATTAAGGGGACTATCCTACCTGGCATCACTCGCAAAAGTATAGTTGATGTTGCTCGAAGTCAAGGTTTCCAGGTACTAGATTCAGTGAAAGGCGACTATTGATGAATGTTTTCTGCTTGAGATCTAACAATTGTCATATTTTATCTCTTACTTAGTTTGTCTTTGCAATTTAAAACAGCAAAAATGTAATTATGTGTATACTGTATACTGTACTCAGACAAGTGATTAATCTAGACCTGCATGTTGAAGTAGATTTATGATGAGGGAATTTTAGATCCTTCTTACCTCTAAAGTTTCTTGGGCGTATCAAGTCCTTAATAATGACCGGTGCTTTTGGAGTTCCACTCTAGTCTCTGGTACTTAATACATGAAACTTTGCTCCCTGGGATCTAATACCCCGAGAAGTCATCTATAGTGAGAACAACATTTATGCAACCTTGCCCTTTCTCTTCTCAGTCACCGTGTTGAGAATCTTGATCTGATTGTAATGATTTCTGTTGGTAATTTGAAAGTCTGCAAATATCATGTAGAAGTAGAAGATGATTTGTTTTGGCATCTAAAGTCTTTCTTAACAGTTATGGGGTGACTCTTGACTTTCTTCCGCTTAGTTATTGATCACTCCTCTTCTCCCTTACCTTTATATGCTTTCTCATTTCCTTGTCATAATTTATGCCAAGAAGTCCCCCAAATCCACTCAGACAATAAAGTTGCTATGAATTCTCCCAGAAATGACTTTGCAAGAAGGTCTACTAACTACTTTTTTGGTCCCAGGCTACATCACACTTAGCTTCTTATTTTTCTATTGGCAGTGGCACTAGCCTGAATCTTTTTTTTTTTTTTTTTTTTATTGTCACTCGCCAGAAGCGTGCAGATGTATTATTCATTTCCCAATGGTCACTTAATGTATGCAGGTTGAGGAGCGGCTAGTATCAGTAGATGAATTGCTTGACGCTGATGAAGTCTTCTGCACTGGGACAGCTGTGGTTGTGTCACCCGTAGGAAGTATTACTTATCTTGGCAAGAGGTAAGTTCTAATTAAAAGAAAAATTTGCAATGGTGCTTCGACAAATAGGTTCACTGACATCATAGGGCAAGAAAATTCGTGACATTACAGATGAGGAACAAATTTACATGCAGTTCTTTAATTATTTGTTATTAGATCTTTCTAATTAGATTCTGACTTGGAACAGTTCTTTTGATGGAATCAATAATGTTTTACTGGGTAAGAAACATGTTTATTTTTTATGTTTTTATTGAACTTAGTAGCAAAGAAAAAAATATACTTTTGGTCTCTCATTTATTATACAATTATCATTTTGGTCCCTCACTCATTAAAATACCCAAAATAATTCTTCACTCATTGAAAAATGTTATGTTTGATCTCACACTTTTTAGAAAATTACCAAATTTAGTATATCTGTCAAACACTAAACTCAAAATCTAATAGACTAAATTTAGCATTTTTTTTAAAAGTGAAGAATTAAATATAAAATTTTCCAATGAATAGGGGACTAAATTTGAATCTTTCCAATGAGCAAAAGACTATTTTAACACTTCATTAAGGGACCAAAAGTGTATTTTGCTCCAATAGCAAATATCTAATAAACTGCATTTTAAGTAAACAAAAATTGCAACGGGTGCTTCTGTTTGTTGAATACAGTACATATAGGATATTGAATACCTTTCATGTCGTCTCATGGGTTTAACAACAAATATCTAGCAGACTGCATCTGAGTAAACAAAAATTGCCACGTGTGCTTCTGTTCGTTGAATACAGTACACATTGAGTATTGAATTACTTTCTTGTTCTCATAAGGGCATGCATCATTCATGCTCCCTCCCCTCCCCCCTCCCGTAGTATAGTGGATGTTGCTCAGAGGCATGGTGGGATGACGTGAGAATGACAGATTGCTTGGAAGGAAAATAGAATTAATAATTAACTTTAGTTGTTTAATTTTTGTAGGGTATCATATGGAAACGGTGGTATTGGAGTTGTATCACAGCTACTATACACTGCTCTTACTACATTACAGATGGGTCTCATAGAGGATGAAAAGAATTGGACTGTTGAGCTGAGTTAGGCAATACAGAAGCAATCAAAAGCTCACAGTGAATGCTTGCCAAATTCACAATCTGAGCTTTAGAAGTTGTTCATTAAGTATTGCTTTCATATCAAGTTACCTTCATTTTATATATCAACCATGACTTTATTCTTTTGTAGTCTGGTGAAATTTTCCTGGTTGGTATTAGTGATTGTTACCTTAATGGGGTACTGTAAGGGGTAGATATAGTGCTAATATCTGCAGGATTAGCGCAATAGCATATGAATTATTGGTTTAATCCTTGTCTATACCTTCTCTTATTAGGATTAATGACTCGTTACTCGGGATGGGGACAGAATTTTATAACTAAAGATTAGGTAGTCATGCATCCAACTTTTGTGCAACTAGCATTGTTTTATTATTTAATTTGATTAAATTAATGGGTTAAGTAATGACAATAATGCATTGTTAGTTAATTTCTCAATACTTAGAATTGCATTATTTCAATTTATTGGAGATTTTGAAGTAAAATTAATTTGACTTCCTTGTTTATTGGTACTCATAACACGCTTAAAAATATCCAATCATTCCTCAGATGAAGAAGAGAGCTTAACAAATCTTTGATATCACTCCTTGTCTCTCTAGAGTAAAATGGATATGGTTAATCCCGAACATTCATATACTCTTATATTCTTGGGATGTCTCTCATGATGCTTATTATTTGTATTTAAAAATCTGATTACTTTTCCTTTAGTCTTGTCTTTTGTACCCGTGTTCTTTGCACCACCATTTTATAGCTTTTAAACTTCTGGGAAACGTCAGAAGGAAAAAGCAGTGTTGCTGACTACCACATGCTTTGTAAGTAGTTCAGGTTTGGCTCTTAATAAAATTTGCCCTTACTCAGTTAAATTATTAGATGAATCAATTTGTGTATAACATCAACTCATTTTATTAAACAGACATATCAAATTTATCAATTTGATGCTCGACACAATTAATTCATTAACACTTCGTTGGAAAATAAAATGAAATAAATTATCAAATTTGATTTGTTGTTATATGATTTTTATATGTAATAAATTATGATTTTTTTAAAAAAACAATGTATTTATGTGTAATTTGAAGTAAATTTATACAAAATGAGTTTAATATCATTTTGGAGCTCATTTAATTTCACAAATCAAGGTTGTTATTTATTCAAAAAATGATAATGTGTTTGTTATATGTATGAACTGTTTAAAATCCTGTATATCAAATTAAAGGTTCACCTTCCAAACAATCATATTTGATTTAGTGTTACAATTTTCTTTAAAATTATTTTTATCCGTGAAATTCCGTTTAAATAAAAGTGAAAAAAAAAAATTTTCGCATTAAATGAATTAAAATTAAGATAAAATTGACTTTTCACACAAGTTTTTTAAATATAAGCTTGCAAACTTATTTTTCTTTCATCAAAATCAAATTTGCAATTAGGTCGATATAAAATTAAATCTATAGAATGCTCATTCAAACCGTCCTAAACTCTAACTAATAAACCTAATGCTAGAAAAGCGAGTGTTGATCAGAATATTAAACTCTAATACTTTGTCTTCAACCCTCAAATTGTAACAAAGATTTCCAGTCTAATCAGAAAATTGTATGATTTAAATTCCCAAGTCCTACTAATTATACTGTCTTCTATCCCAAAAATTAACCATAAAAAAAAAAAAGAAGGTTTCTTATATTGTTGGTTAAGCGTCATCCAAATGTAAGTTGCCTTTTTTTTTTTTTTGTCTCTCAGCTTCAACATCTAAGATACCACGAAAGCTACGAGTGGACTAAGTTGCGCAGAGTCCAGAATTTGGGCATTATCTGAATAAAAATGGTTGACAATGTAATAGAATATGAGAGACTCAGTCTTCTAAGAGTAAGACGGGCATAATATACTTGATTTCAATTATCTCATCTTCCCCTTTCATATCTGTGATTGCTCTAAGTCATTAATCTCCCGTTTTATATATATATATATATATTACCGTACTTTTAAGAACTAGTTTATCAGAATCTAGAAGTTAGGCCTGTAAATTGATAGAAGCTGGTTCTGTCCATCTCACTTTACCTTGCAACTTAGTGCTTCCTTACGATTCGCAAAATTCCATCATCACATTTTCAGCTTCACACTTGGTTAAAAGTTTGTTTATTTATTTAAATGAAAGTTTGTTTTATAAACAATTTTGTTTGTTTTTTTTAAAATCATATTTGTTTTTTAAATTTTCGTTTGTACAAAAATAAAAAATTTTATTTTTATATTTAATGAACTGATAAAAAAAAATTAATTTTTAAAATCAACCTTGTCGACTCTAATGGATACACACATATTGTCTGCGTTTTACAGTTCTTTGACTGCAACAGATGTTCTAAAAACTTAATCAAAGAAAAAAGGGAGAAGACAAGAGATTTGAAAAGTAAGAGTAAGGCCTAAGAAGCCTGCTCCACAGTAGGATTATGATGTAAAATGGCAGTCCATGGAAATTGTATTTTCAGTCAGTCTTTCATTTGTTTTACAATTTACAACCATTTCTTCTTGACAGGAAACTTAAGTACTATATTTTTTTGAGTCTTTATTAATTATCTCATTGGAAACATTATATGTGAATCTTTTTACTGTTTAGAACAACATAATTAAGTCATTTACAAAAATTTCTCCATATATGATATTTTAATTAAAAAAATCGTTAATTCTTTAGTTTTTTTAACTTCTAACTAGTCCATAATATTATCCCTTTCTGTTAGAAAGTCTAACTTGGTTCTTAACGTACATGTACTTAATAGTTAATAATTCTGCTAGCTAATAGTAAGCACAAAATTAATCAATCAATTAAGAAGCCTATTCTAGAAAGTGGGGATGAGCTGTATTCATTTAAAGTTGAGTAAGGTAAGACAGTGTCAAAATAGACTCTTTCAAAGGTGTTAGGTCCACGATTACCCACGCAACAAATCAAAACACAAAATCCTCACTGTTAATTCTTTCTCTTCTAGAGACACTGATCTAAGGGAGATGGTGGCCTACCACCCTGACTGTTTCTTTCCCTTGTCGAAAAGTTGAGTGAAAAAAAAAGTATTATTCTCAATGCCAACTTTATCGTCTAAAGTATTAAAATGTTTTTTTAGGAATTAAACGTTAATCAAAAGTAATTTTTTATTAAGTTAATTATGATATTTTTGAAGAATTATTTTTTATCTTTTTTTTTTTTTTTTACCACACACTTATATTTTGCTTTCTAAACACAGAGAGCGAGTAAAATTTAATTAACTCCCTTTTGCTTTGTTTGACTTTTACTCTCTACATTGATTGTTAAGTCAGCTCTTCTATTGTAGTTTCTTGCTTGTGGCTGGTTTTCAGGTTGAAGCTGAATATATTACAATTTAACAAATTCTCAATTGTTACATCATATTTTTCTCATTATTAATTGTAAGGTTGACTTTATCGTAGTACCTAAATAAAAATTAAAGAGACTTATTTATAAAATACTAAGTACTATTCATTTTTTTTTTATATATATTAGAAAGTTGAAGTTTACTACAACTTACTTATTTCTCTGCATTGAGAGATATTATTGGGTTTTCAAAATTTAAGAGACTATTAAGAAATGAAATGAAAATTATATTTTTTTGGGCATTTTTTCAATAAATAATATAATTGGCCCACCAAAATACCAAACAAAAGTGTCGGTACATGCCCTTCTTGTGGTCATAAATATAATCCCCTCCTTAATTTCCGATATTGTACTTGTTCCTCTTGTCAAAGTTTAAATTATAGTATCCCATTAAAAAGCATTCATTCAAACAACATATATATATATATATATATATATTAAAACAAGCTTATTGAACCAAAGCTTGCCCTCATAAAAGAATCCTAAGATACAAAAGTGGCATTCTTAGCACACAGAATCAATAAGCAGCCAATTACTAAACAGGAACTAAGACTTAAACGACTCGCGAGGCACCTTTTAAACTACAATTACTTATGTGTGTGTGTGTGTGTGTATATATATATATATATATATATATTATATTTTCCACTTGCTCTTCAAATTAACCACGAATGTACGGGAAATCCAAACACAGCACAAGCTAATAATAATAGGGAGTTTCTCCACTAAACAAAAGATCGATGTTGTTACAGAGAAGAAGTAAAATAATGGATTATCGGCTACATTGAGTTTTCTTTTCTTAATAGTAGTATACATATATAAATTATATTTCATTAAGTAGCCTTAATTGTTTGAAATGAACAAAATTTCTTAAAATAATATGTAAATTTATAATTATTAACAGATTACGTAACCAATGAGCTAGCTGGCTTATATATATATATATATATATATATATATATATATATATATATATATATATATATTTTATAAATAAAATATTTTTTTAGTCCATTATTTATTATAAAATTATTATTTTAATACTTCAATAATTAAAATACTTAAAATGATTTCTTACTTGTTAAAAAATTATTACACTTGATCTCTCACTTTTTAAAAAATCTTAAATTTAAGTTTTAAATTTAGAGTTCAAAGTTTTGTAAAAGGATTAAATTTGATTATTTTTTAAAAAATAAAAGATAAAATATAATTTTTTTAATTTATAAAAATTTATTTTAAATATTTTAGTAAATAAAAAATTAAAATTATAATTTCATATATGATAAGTGAAGGTATGTTTTTCTTATTTTATTGTGTGTGTCATGTTTAGTGGACAATTAAAGGATGAAGTAACAAGATTTCATCTATCTATATATATAGCCAGCTGGTCTAATTTGTGACGTAATACATGTGATTGCGGGTTTCCTTCCTGGTGACTGTCATAATAGTAGCCTAATTATTATTTTTTTGGCCAGATAAACTAAATCATTTTTTTTGTTTTGTCCTTTTGGTGAAAAAGGCTGGTAAGATAGGTACCTAGTGGATCTTTTATCAATCTAATTGTAGAGTCCATGAATGCATGATAGATATCCTTTAATTCCACCAGGGCCTCGTCAAAAATTGGTTTAAATTAATTATATTATAAGCTACCTATTATGTTGCTGCAGGAACTTTAAGACTTCTTTTCCCCTTAATTACAAAATTCATATGTATGTTTCAAAGTGGGGAGTATGTTCAAACTTCAAACTATGATAATTAGTGGCCATTTTGGCCGCTTACCTACCATAACGAAAACCATGCATGTAATATAATATAGTAATTGATTATTTATAGGATCTTTGTATTTTCACAGCTTTTTCAATGTTTCTTCTATGTACAGCTTTCTGTTTAATTTGTCTTCCCTCATCCTCACTTTTTCATTTTAATTTTATTTTTTTATCTACTATGTATGATGCGCATGCGACCTGAAAGTTAACCCTAACCAACATGAATAGGCTCTATTATAAGTTCGAAATTCCAATTCCATGAAGCCCTTAGCGAGATTATTTAATAAATTATGATGATGTATAGGTTACTATTTTCGTTTTGAATGCTGTATAAAGCTGTGAAATTTCGTGGATAAAGTGATGATCAAGTAAAAAAATATTATAGCTCGTTCAAAAGTGGGGTTCTTTGGAAGGACAAGTATGACATCTCCATATTCGTTTTCATGCGTAATGGAAGAGTCATTTCCTGGTCTAGGCATTATGTAACGAAGGAACCGTTCAACCCTATGATGTTTGATCACTTTAACCATCTACTTGGTCCCACTAATTGCATGCACATGCATTATGTTTATGACCCTCATAACCATCATCATCCATCCATCCCACAACAATAATTCGTACCACTAGCATTTGATATAGAAAAATAATTAATAATATGAGAGAGGATAGGTGGATGGAGAAGATAAATGTGTAATAGAGATTCTACACTAGGAAAGACAATCAGAAAAACATTGGTCTCCTGCACTGGCATGTCCAATTTATCCCTTATTTAATGCAAAGATAAAGCTTCGCTTTCATTTTTTTATTTCCTTAAATTCACCTTTCTGAACCCTGCCTCACCTTCTCCAGGCTGCTATGACTCTCTCTTTCTCTGTCCGCTTCTCCTTATATATATAACCTCCATTATTATCATTACCATCATCATCCTCATCAACTTACGGTGGCGATTGGCTTTATTTGAAAGTACTCAAATTGATCCGATTGACAGACACAGAGAAAGAATAGCATAGGAAGGATCGATGGGGAGGGCTCCTTGCTGCGACAAAGCCAACGTGAAGAAAGGGCCATGGTCGCCTGAGGAAGACGCCAAACTCAAGGCTTACATCGAGCAGCACGGCACCGGCGGCAACTGGATAGCTCTTCCCCAAAAGATAGGTATATGAATCAATTCACAGATCATAACCTTTG
Source organism: Delonix regia (assembly GCA_037074485.1). NCBI lineage: Eukaryota > Viridiplantae > Streptophyta > Magnoliopsida > Fabales > Fabaceae > Delonix > Delonix regia. The sequence goes on from CM073461.1 coordinate 4,933,203, forward strand.
AATTTTGATACATACGTACACACATTTACATACAAATACAACTGAAAATTTTCCCCTTGTTAATTCAGAACCCACAATCCTATATACTTACTTATATATGTGGGTGTGGTGTAGGACTAAAGAGATGTGGGAAAAGCTGTCGTCTTAGATGGTTGAATTATCTTCGCCCCAACATCAAGCACGGTGGTTTCTCAGAAGAAGAAGACAACATAATTTGCAGCCTCTATGTTAGTATTGGAAGCAGGTAATTATATTGTTCAACAAGTTATAAAGACACACTATAGATTATGATCTTTTCTTCTTCTGCAAATTAATAGTTACTACAATTAATATGTACAGGTGGTCTATAATAGCGGCGCAATTACCAGGAAGAACCGACAATGATATAAAGAACTACTGGAACACTAGGCTCAAGAAGAAGCTGCTAGGCAAGCAGCGCAAGCAACAAGAAGCCCAAGCTCGCCGAGCCACCACCATCAAGCATGAACTTAAGAGACACACTAGTAATTTAGTGGTTATGAACCAAACTCCCTCTTTGTCGACAAATCAGCCTCCCGCAATTTCTTCCATCCAAGAGCCCTACGATCTCAACAATCTGAGAAACTTGCTTGCTAAATTAGGTGGAAGATTCTCCACTGATCATTACCCCCAATACCCGTATGAATATGACGCTTGCATCCCCCAAGGTCACCCCCTATACTCATTTCCAAACTCAATGATAAACGATTGTACTACGTCAAACATACTTGAAGGGATTCACAATGAAAACTTCCCGAATGATTTTAGCGAGATGGCCTGTGTGAACACGCAGCAAATGGATGGATTTCAAAGTTACTGTGGAGTAATGGAGTCTATGGCCAACACTTCAACGGAAAGTCCTAGTTGGGCAGATATGAGCTCTCTGCTTTACTCTCCTAATTTGGTTTCCGAATACCAAGGAATAATGCCTCAAGATATTGCTTTCGAGGAGTCTACCTACTTTGGGTGCAACAACAACTCAGTACATGGGGTAGTCTAAATTTGTAATACTCCTCATACAAACCCTAATGATTTCACCTTCACTCATATTTCAATAGTTAGTTCTAAGATTTGCTTTACTATCGTATTAAACAACTTTCTTAATGTTATGGGTTTCTTAATTTGCTATAGCCTATAGATGTTACAAAACAAGAAATCTTAATAAGACTGTCTAATTCCAATTATGGGAGTGGTATTGTACTGCACCTAGATACAATATCCATATGTGGCACTTTCAAGTTCAGTTTGTTATATGAGTTTATGATGAGCTTTTTGATCAATCATCTTTTTGGAGTTCGCATATTCAGTATATATATCTCCTTGAAATAAATGGTTGAATAATAATTGTATCATTCACTGATTTTTTCTGAAACCCGAGCAAAAGGCTGTGGAAAGATGGAAAAGTGGTATGACGTTTTGGCTGTGACTTGCTGGGCTTTAGTAACAAGAGCATCTAAATCTGGCTGCATTTTCTTATAGTTTTCTTAGCGTTTGCTATTTGAAAGGTGTACGTCTCATGTGACTCCAACTAGAAACTACGGAGCATTAGAGTCTTATATATGGTGGTCTTTCAATTTGGTTATCCTCACACGCACACACACACACAGATATATGTGTGTGTATAGATTATCCACCTGATAAAAGCAATATATCCATGCTTGGAACTTCAGTTATATAATATATGAGCATGCGGGAAATGGCCTTTTTTTGAATGTCCTTTTCTTTAAGGAATTGGAAATGAGTTAACTTTCCTAGGACATCTTTTTTCAAATGCATGATAATCTGTATTTTCATCGTTTAGACTTATAGTGAATTGATAGTCAGAGCCAAATCAACCAACAAATTTTTTTTTTTAAAGTTATTTAATTAATAAATAGTGTTTAATTTTCTTATCAATATTTGCAACACAGAAAGGAGCTTGTAAATCTTTATAAAAAGTACATATATAAAAGAAAAGAATGCGGTGTATCAGTAAAAATTTATAATTGAAAAGTTTTCTTTTTATCTTTTGACTATCAGGTAAACTAGTACAGTCTTGTAATCCTGATTAAATAAATATCTCCATTTATCTTGAAAAATATTTTCACTATTTACAAACACTTTTCTGGTTTAAATATGCAGAAATTTTGGCAATTAACCATTTATCCATGCCATATATATATATATATATATATATATATATATATATCATATGTAAATTTTTTCTTAATTTTTATCTAATCTTAATTATAGAAATCATTAATCAACTATAGTTTTCCAAATCTTGAGAATTTATAAATTTTCACACGCTATATAAAATACAATACTATCAAATTAGAAAAGAATTCATATCGCTCAATTGGCATGAACTCTTAGATTCCTAATCTTATAAGAGAATTATGAGAGGAAAATTGTGTTTATATCTCTTATTCTCCCTTACTTTAGTAATAAATTAGGAAAAAACACGTAACCCTTATTTATAAGTAAAGATAGGAACCAAAGTTCAAATAAACAATTATTATAAGATAACGATTATGATTATATAGTAACATTTATTATCTAATAATTTCAAATTTCAAATTTCAAATTTCAAATTAATAAATATTTTATTAATCACTCATATCAGGTGATTAATTACAATTAAACATAAAAAAATTACTTCTCAATATTAACCAATTAAAAATTAACTCATTTAATTTAATTATTTATTTAACCAATTAATTACTTAATCAATATCACTTGGCCAACGTAAGGCATTCATCTTATCTCTCTCCATCTACAAGCAGGAGCACCTCAACATTATTGCAGTGTCTGGAAATGCTCTGTGAAACTGAAACGGCTCTAAATTTTCAGAATCTGCACATAGAGACACGTTTGTGAGGATGTTCAAAGATGGATAGATCTCCATATGAAGTTTCTAAATGCAAAAAGCTAAGCTAGATAGTCAGAGAATCCAAGTTTATCTTCAATGGTAGCAGCTGTTTCATAGTAGTTAATTTTATCAGACACACACATATGTATGAATGGAGCCATTTAGAAATAACTAAAAAGGGAAGAACAAAAAAACAAAAGATAATAAAGTAAAAATTAATGAAGCATGGGCTTTTGTGTCGTATGAATGGCAGATAACGTTAACCAATAGACAGAATATTGTATTGATGAATATGAATTGTGATGATACATTTGTTTGTGTTTGTTCTGTGAAGTGGAAATCAATTCCATCCCACCAAAGCGCCAAGCACAAATTGCTCTTGTTTGTTACTAATCATGAGTATATAAATACGTAATTTCAATATTGAATGACATATACCCGAACTCACAATCGTATGAGTTTTCGAGGAGACTGATCGAATACTTTTTCATTAATTTTCACAGATGATGTTCGTCTCTGTATGACTGTCTGCCAGAAATAACATTCAACAAATTTGAGCACCCAACATCAATTACAAAATAATTAGAAGCAATATAATAAAAAAAACAATAAGTTAGAAGTTTTGGGAAAGCACCATTGAGCTGCTACCATACAAAAAATTGTCAAGTAATAAGTACTGACGTTAGAAGTAACAGGTATAAAGAAGAAAAAAAAAAAAAGACGTTTATTTTAGTCTAACACTGTAATATGAATCATTAATGAACTGAATTTTAAACTATCAAAATTATGACATTTATATACTATATTGTATTTTGTTTTTTAAACAATGGGGAGTCCTGTTAAATCATTTTACGAATTACTCAATTTTTTATTTTAAAATATATAATGTGTGTCATCCATGCTATAGCTGTCTTACGGAGTGATTCCACGCTATACCCCATAGTTTAATATATATATATATATATATATATATATATATATATATATATATATATAATCATATATGAGTGCAGTAATTTTGACAATTTAAAATTCAGTATATTAATTATTTGTACTATAATGTAGACTAAACAAGCCTATAAAAAGTGCTAAAAAAAGTGAATTGGGGAAGGGCAATAATTTATATAGAATTTAGTTGTGTAATATGCATGCCTAACTAATAAAATTACACATCATACGCATGAAAGTTAAAATTATTTTTTTATATCAAAGGATAATGTCATTGTAATGCTCAAAAGAACAAGTTTGTTTTAAGTTTGGTATTAATCATTGTTAACAATGTTTTTGAAAGATAGGCTGATCATTAAATTAAAATAAGAAGTGATAATTAATGGTCCGGATTAGAGTGGAGTAAGATTACGTGTGTGTGTGTGTGTGTATATATATATATATATATATATATATATATAGTGAGAGAGAGAGAGAGAGAGAGAGAGAGAGAGAGAGAGAGAGAGTGAATTAAACCAAGAGATGTATTTTAAAATTGATAAAAATATTTGAAAACATAAAAATTTATCAAATTTATAGGTGACAGAAAATTGATGTAAAATGAATTGGACAGAGCCTATTAAAGAATATGAATTTTTTTCCCGGTCGAACAAAGATTATGAATTTTAAGCAAAGTAAAAATTGTCATGACATATATCATTATATGAAGGTGTAATAATCAATGGCGGAGGGAGGGGCACTGTATGCCATACTCCTCTCTAAATTCTCATATATTATATGTTATGTGATAGATATATATATATATATATATATATATATATATATATATATATATATATATATTAATTTAGATTTTGGTCCCTAAATTTAAGATAAAATTTTAATTTGATTTCTCACATTATTGACGAAATATTATATTGTGACTTTTAGATAAAGCAAAATTCAACTTCCCTCTTTTAATTTTATTTAATGTACTTTTATGCTCTGTTATTTGTCCATTTAGAATTTTTTTTAAGTGGTTTATTTAGCTTTAGTTCAACCATGTCTCTTTGATTTTATTTATTTTGTGCTTCTAACTTTCACTCTTTAATTTTTATTCAAGCATATGCAAAACTTTAAGTAAAAATTTTAGCATTCAACAAAATTATATTCTTCAATTTAGTTCATTTTTGATTGTCAAAGTCTCACACATTCTCGAATACTTTCGCAGTTTGAGAATACCTTCATTTCATTTATGGGTATCAAAATTTATTTATTTTTGGTCCACTGCTTCATAATTTATTTATTTTTCATGTTTAATGCTTTCATTTTTTATTCATGTCTCATTTCACACTATGCAAAACTATTACACTACACGTTTATACTTTACTAATGATTTTCTCTCATATACTGCATATTTTGTTTATCCTCTTTAGTTTAGTTACTTTATGTTTTTATATTTAATGAAGTCTATTCTTAAATCTTGTAATTGAAAAAATAACTGTATATTCACAATGTTATTTTCTTTATAAATATTGACTTTAAATATATTTGAGTAATAAATATTATATTAATTAAATATCAATTTCTCCCATATAATTTATTAGTGATAATATATATATATATATATATATATATATATATATATATATATTGATTTTTTGGCCCTTCATTCTGTCCTGGAGAGGCATTCTCCTCTTCCCTAATGGAGAAAACAAATTAATAACTACATCAAATAGTTAGGCTTATAAAATTATCTAGAATTGTGTTCAACAGTCTCTTCAATTTTCATTAGTCATAAGTCATATATCATTGATATATGATATATACACTTTATGAATGTACATGGCTTCACTGGAGGACTCAGTTCCCTGTTGGCAATAAATAACGTTCTAGAAGTTTAATTAGTCTCAATATTAACATACTCCGCCCCATACATTATAAAGAAAGATAGAAGTGTATACACTGGTATCAAAGTAATTAAATTTTTAATACACCAATGATGAACATATGCACCATATTTGGCCAAAAAAGACATATATACATCATGGCAAACTTATAAAAACTGAATCTATCATCAATCATATATACTAAATAGTCGGAATTGGCAAAAAAATGTCATAAAGTTTCAAATTTAATAAGACTAATAAAGCGCTTTCCAACAAGTTTTATAATTATATAGGTCAAAGCAGGCTAACTCAATTAATATGGACAGCTTGCTCCAACGAGTTGTTGTAACTTGAATCAAATGACCAATTTTTAAATTTGACTTTCCTTCTCGTTTGGTTGGGTGGCCAAAAGCTTTTTTGATATATTCATCTTTACTTGTTGCTTTTAATTTTCTCACGTAATCTCTGATGTGATTTGATGTTGATAGTTGATTTGTCAACATTAGTAGAAACTTCAGGTCCGGCGGATTACTGTATATCCTAATTTCAAACCATTATCTTTTAAAAATGTTTATTGAAAGGCATTGCTCTTATCTTAATGCATATATATCGTTCCTAGTCTTCTACACCGACCCGTCAATTTTGCTTTGTCCTTACGATTATCCGAAGAACACTAATTTAAACATACTATCAAACTGATAACAAGAAATTGGGTTTATTATTTACGTTTAATCTGTTTATATATATATACTTTACGGGATTGTGAATTTGGTTATTTACTGAAAAAAAATATACTAACATGTTTTACATTTATGTTCAGCTATGAGATTAATTTATGGTATAAATTATAATTATGTCAATGTGATAATGTGTATTAAATAAATTTGATAGAATTAAATTTGCCAATAACACAGTTTATCAAAAATAAAATATGTTCATAGCAGCTAGAGAAGGAATTCCAAAATTTAACGTGAAAAAAATATTACGGGACAAACTCAGAAAAAAATTTATTATATTCAAGATAATTACAAAATATTTTTTTCATACTCTCTCATACACAAGATATAAATATAATGTTTCCCAATGAAACTCCTCCTATTCAAATACTATACTTTTATAATAATTACAATACTAATAAATAATAAAAATGTGATGCCCAAAAATATCGTTGATATTTTTTCTCTACATCATAAATTCTCTGAAATTTACTCTCACTTGATAAGCTCAAAGTTATGTAAGAGAATACACCATTTGGTGTATTGTTTACAAGTGGTTCACTTGTACATGCATAAAAAAATACATATTTCAAAATCACATGTACAACATTTTAACATTTTTAACCTATGTTGTTAGACTTTATATTGTAGTACCACCAAATTTCAATAAAGTAATTTATTTACTTTAACATTTAATATTTGACTAGATCCTATATAATTAAATTTTAACAAAGTGGTTTATCTTCTTTTACATTAATGTTTAGCTGGATCTCACACAACTAAATTTTAACAAAATAATTTATCTTTTTTAAAATTTGTTGTTTGTCTAGACTCCACATTTTTCACACTGAATTTAATACTTGGTATATAAGATTACAAAATGAGATAGTCAAAGTCAACCTTGTGTTAACATTTAAGAAAATATTTCCATATAATAATGATCAAGATTAATGTAAAAATTGTATGAATGCATGGTAAATTCTTTTTCTTCTTTAACGGTTTTTGTATTATATCAATTTTAATTATTAATATGTAATGTAATAGTGCCTATTTTTTTTCTTCTAGAAAGAGCAGTAGATTCATCGTTGAGTTGTTAACTCATTCTACCACTAGAGTGATGCTGTAAATTTGATTCCTATTAATTATTCCGTAGTACTCCCAATGTGAAAGAATTTTTTTTTTTTTTAAAAGGGAACGTAGCTTCAAAGAAACTCAAGGATTCCACTGCGGAAAGTTTGTCAAACCCTATATCTCTCTCTATTATTCAAAAAATGAAAGGAGTGTTGGGTAAGAAATGACATCAACCACAAAGGAAAAAGCTGTGTGGACTGAAGGACAATGGCCTTCACACCATACCATACCACTTACACGTTCCAGTCGCATTCTAAAGTATATAGTTTTCAAACTAGAAAAACTCATAAAACATACAAAACTCTTCTTCCACAAAATATATATATATTTTTTTAAAAAACGTTCAATAAAGTGGGTTAGACCTGGAACAATAATTCCTTGAGGAGAGGAAAAGCATATCAGAAACAGCTTGGAAGAATACCAACAAAGATTTGGGTAAGAAGTATGAATTTACATTTGGAAAGGGGCACATTCTGTCAATGCCATACATCAAGACAACAAAATTAAGTATATAAATAAATAAATAGAAAAATGAGGGGTTGTTTGAAGCCTTCAATTCAAGTCTGCTCAGGTCACGACAAATGCCTCTGGACGACCTTCTTACAAAACATTTCGTCTTTTCATGTGACACACAGCTGACTCTGATTCTTTCTTTATTTCACGAGATTGACGCTCACTACCATGCCAATAATATATCATATTTTCTTGTTTATTCTAATCCTTAGACTTAGCAACTTCATTTGTTCTCAATTATTAATTATTATCATGTTAAACAATGTACATCTGGATTTGTATGTGTCTGATTATACATTCCGTTCCCACTCTCCACCAACAAAATGTTTGAACATTTGTTCTTGTCCATTTCGGCCTCCCCAGTCACAAGAATTTTAATATACTCCTGTATATGTGTATAGATTATAGAATAATGTTCAGCTTTTCAAAACGCACTCATGCTTATTCAATAATTTCATTCTCAAATTGATTTGGCTTCAACCTTCAAACCGACGCTGCCACTAAGATATGAGGAAATTGAAAATGGATCTAATGGTATACGACTTCGTAGAACATGGTTTTGATTTACCTGAAGCAGATGTAATATCGGTATATATTATACTTTTTTTAAACTTAGACGTTGAAAATTTTACTAAAAAACGGTGTGTTAATTTTAAGATTGCACGCCAATCAATTATAAAATAGTGTTGGATTTGATATAAAAGTTTATAAAATTATTTATGGGATGAATATATCGTAATGTGATGCTTCATTAATCATATATCTTGTATACTAGGGAAAATTCTATAACCATCTCCTTGTTCCAAAATCCTAACCAATTAATTAATGACCATATTGTCATCTATTTTCTTTTCTGAATTGAACTGCCAATTAAAACTAACGATTTCTTGAAGCCGTTGACTGAGAATCCAATCTTAGCTCTTTGTCTTTTTGGTAAAACATCAGTTTTTTTTAAAGTGGACGAAACTTGGGCTGGTTAAGTTCTTCAGGTTAGTGCTCGCTCGAGACTCGAGAGACCAGCTATAATGGCTAAGCCCAATAGAGCGTTCTTGACTGATCCGTCAAAAGCCCAGTTTTATTTTGGGCTCAAGGTCCAATAACCATTTTCGCATTCTGTATTGGACCTTTATCGTACCAAAAGAGTGATTAGGCCTGACAGAGTTTCAAGTAATCCTAAAATGCTTTCTTATATAAGATGTGGAAGCTTCAAGTGAAACCTATAAGGTCGTTTGATTAGAGCTCGATTGGTCATTTGATTTATGTATTTCCTCTCCAACCCAAAAGACAAAAAAAAAAAAAACACCAAAACAAAACAAAAACAAAAATGAAAACAAAAAGCGGGGAGGAAGAAGAAAAAATAGATCAATTTGCCGGCCCAAACACAAGCGATAACCGGCCCGATTATCTCATTCCTTGAGTGATACTTTTGTATTTGGGAAAATATTATATTTTTAATTATGACGGATTTAAATATTAAATATAAAATAGTATCTTATTAAATAATTATTTAATAGTATATGATAATTATTGTGTCATAATTAAGTAATATAGTGTTAGAGGAAGCCAACAAATGTTTAATTTCGTGGAGTGCATTCAATTTTCCGCAAAATGAAACAAAACTAGTTATATAATTTATTTCTCTTGACTTTTAATGTTGATCAAGAATTCATCAGAATTTTAAATTTGTGTAACGCAATCTTTCCATTAGTTTTTTTTCCTTTTTTTCTTATTTAAAACTTCAATACTAGTTATCGATATAGATTGGAAGAGATATATCAACCAAAAAAAAAAAATACATCTAATTATCAAAAAATGTAGAAGAAAATGAAAATAAAATTGTTTGTGTGCCAAACCAAATGTGTTTATTATTTTATTTCGATGAAATCTTAGTCGCAGGAAACAATTTTGTTCTATTATAGACGTTTGTGGCAAAACTCAATAGGTCTTTCTCCCCTGGGATCTTTGCATGATTTCCTTGGCATAGAAGCATGCTGAGAAAGTATAGGTCTCTATTTAAATCAGATTAAATATATCAAGGATACAATATAGAGGTTTGGTATGAATGAAGCTTCTGTGTGCCCAATGCCTATGGTAGTTAGAAAACCATTGTCCTTGATAAATGGAAAGCAATTGGAGCACTGCAGTTTTAACTACTACTCCATTTAATATTGCTTTCTCAGACAATAAATTGAGTCAATATCTAACTGCACCCAAGCTAGCTGCCAAGAGGCTCATTCACTATATTAAAGGCAAATTTTTACATAGGGTTGCGTATAAAACCCTTAGCCAATTTACAAGTAACTGATTTTTTAAACATTGATTGGGCTATGTGTGTAGAAGACAAATAATCCACGGGTGGTCATTGTGTTTTCTTGGGAGACTCTTGTTTCATGGTCATCTAAAAGGCAACATGTGGTGTCACAATCTAGTATGGAGTCTGAATACAGATAGTTGGCAAATCTGGCATTTGAAATTTTTTGGTTACAGTCATTTCTTACGGAGTTGGGCATCATAGTTTTATAGGCTCATGTAGCACGGTGTGACCACATTAGTGCAGCTTCACTAACAGCAAACCCAATGCTTCACATGTGGACTAAGCACATCGAAATTGATGTGCACTTCATCAGGGACCGTGTATTTGCTAAAACACTCAGTTCAATATGTGCATTCGTCCTAGCAATTGGTTGACTACCTTAGAACAGCTTTGCCTCAGTCAAAGTTTTGGGAAATAAGGAACAAACTCAGAGTAACTGAGTTACCTTCTCGATTGAAGGGGGATGGTATGGATAACATCCAAAGCTAAAAGCCCAGTTGTATAATCCAACATCAAGCCCATATAAAGTAACCCTTGAGGTACCTTGTATTTTAAGTAAACATGAGTATAACTCAGTGAAGCCTAATTCAATTATATTGGGTTGGGTCAGACTATGTTATTCATAAAATTGAGCTTTTATAAAAGACTTAGATACTGGAATGGACTAGGTCCCAAGGCAAGGTAAAGGTCTAACTTAATCTTCTTTTTTTTTAAATGATTTTTTTAAAAGTAGATTTTTTTTTTTTAAGATTGTAATCTTTTTTCATCTTGTACTATGTACAAAGTTGAACTTATGATACTATGATTGACTCATATCAATTACCATTTACTTCTTTGAAAAGCATATCAAGCTTTTCCTTTTCATTTTTATTGCATAATTTAAAATATAATCTTAAAGAAAAGAGAAAATTCTATTAGACCCATCCAACCGGACTCAATTAAAGTAGACCCAGTACATAACTGGGTATATTTAGGCTGGACTAAGTCTTAAATACATAATAAGTCTAACCTGACTTGAATTTGTACACCCCTAATTTTAAGTATAGAAATTCTATTGTAATATTAACTACATGCACCTATAACAGGTCCCATGTATAAATACGCTGTACATTCATGTTATTAGTAATCAGATAAATTCCTTCCGCTAAATTTCGTTCTTTCTCTTTTAGTTATATTATCATCTACTTGCACAAGCAAGAATGGAAAAATGAACGAACATAAGAAAACTTATCTGATAAAAAAAAAAAAAAGATTGAGTCTACCCCAGGACTTAATTTGTTAGTGAGAATTTTCAAGGAAATGTGAAAACACTTATTAAACACGTTAGTGAGAGTATAGGTGGATTTACCGACAATGAAGTTGCATATTGAAGCAAACCTTTTGAGGTTTATGGCACAGTCACAGATGACTGGACAACCATCACACTTTGGACCGAAGAAATTTGGGGATTTCGGCACTACTTTTTCAGCGATAAAGAAATTATGTTCCATAAAAGGCAAACCACATCTCAAAAAGTTGTCATACTTGTACTTGACATATGCATATATGTATATTTAGAATTTAAAGAAAGAATGGAATTCTGTCAACTTTCTATAATTCAGAAGTTTCATGGAAATTCATACACATAAGTAATGGTACAAAATGTTGAATATATGCTTGGTCAGTCCTTTGTGCCTCCACCCTTTGACATTATATCAACCACTCTCTTAAATTGGACGAAACTTGGGCAGGTTAAGTGCTTCAAGTTAATGCTCGATCGAGAGATCAGCTAGAATGGTTAAGCTCAATGGAGCGTTATCAACTGATCCGACTAAGAGCCCAGTTTTATTTTGGGCTCAAGGCCCAATAACCATTTTCGCTTTATGCATTGCTCTTAGGACTGAGAGTGATTATGCCATGATGATTGAGAGTGTTTCTAAGTAAGCCTAAAATGCTATCTTATATAAGAAGCGGAAGCTTTAAGAGAAACCTATAAGGTAGTTTTGACTAGAGTTCGATGGGTCATTTGATTTATATATTTCCTCTCTGACCCAAAAGGAAAAAAAAAGAAAAAAGAAAAAAGAAGGAAAAGGAGATCATTTTGTCCACCCAAAAACAAACGAGAACTGGCCTGACCATCTCATTCCTTGAGTGATACTTCTGTATTCGGGAAAATATTATATTTTTAATTATGACGTATTTAAATATTATATATAAAATAATATTTTATTATATAATAATTTAAAATGTTAAATTATTTAATTATATATCATAATTATTGTGTCATAATTAAATATTAGAGAAGAACCCAACAAATGTTTAATTTCATGGAGTGCATTTAATTTTTGGCATAATGAAACAACTAATTATATAATTTATTTCTCTTAACTTTCAAAAGTTGATCAAGAATTTCTCAAAATTTTAAACTTGTGTAACATAATCCTTCCATTAGTTTTTTTTCCCTTGTTCAAAATTTCATTACTAGTTGAAGATATAGATTGGAAGAGATAGATCAACGAAAAAATACATCTAATTATCAAAAAATGTTAAAAATAAATTATTTGTCATTTGGGATGCCAAACCAAATGTGTGTGTGCGCACGCGCGTACGTTTTTTTTAATCTTGGTTTAGCCTTTTCATGATCTGCAAAGATAACTAGTGTTAGAGTTTTGGATTAAAACGTTTAAAGAAGGATATGTTAAAATATTTTTTAAAATTTATTTATGAAGTAATATTAATTTATTATCAGTGCCATTTTGTTAGATTAATATTTGAATAATTAATTTTATGTTTAAACTATGAATGGACTATGTATATGTTAATTTTAGATAATTAATAATAAGTTAGATTAATCACAAATCTTTTGAGTAGGGCTCCAACTTACAGCAAGATTTAAAATTTGTTAGTAATTATTTTATTAAGTTATTGGTTTATGGTTAAAAAAGATATTTTAAGCTTACTGGTAATTATTTAATTAATTATTCATTTTAAGAAATTGAATGAAGTGGGAGTTAATTTTTAAATAAATAAAATATTAATTATCTTCTTCATCAGATAACTAATGATTTTTTTTTTTTTTATCACATAAGGTCCTGACTCTCTCTTAGCATTGCTTAGGGCTCTTCTCTATTTTCTCTTTTATTCTCTTTATGCATTAATTGTATTGGTTGATATAAGTTGCAGTACTCTACTGAATTAATCATGACTAATTTTGTATCTTCTTTAGGTAGATATTATTATCATATATATTTTGTATTTATTGCAATCTTCCATATGATTAAATCTTTCAGGATTACGTTGCATTGAATTAAAAGTTTGAAATCTCTATAATGGTCAAATTTTGAAGTCAAGGGAAGCCAATTGTACAGCCTCTTAAATTGCAAAAAATATGTCTACATTTTATAGCTTTAATTTCTTAGATACTAAGTCAGCAACCAAGAATGAAAGAAGAACGTGTTAGATTATAAGAAAACGTATTTGATAAAAAGTTTGAAAATCAGAGTCCATGGAGCTGGTGAATCTTCCTAATAATTAGCCTCCGCAGCCAAGAATGGAAAAGAGTACGTGTTAAAACATAAGAGAACTGATCTGATAAAAAAAACTTTGAATATCAGACTACCACTGGACTCAATTAGTTAGTGAGAATTTTCAAGGAAATGTGAAAACACTTATTAAACACGTTTTAATTTAAAACTTGTATCTGTAGTTACTAGCAGTATGAGTAAGGTGGATTTACCGACACTGAAGTTGCATATTGAAGCAAACCTTTTAAGGGTTATATAGCACAGAGTCGTAGATGACTGGACTACCATCACACTTTGGAGCGAAGAAATTTGGGCATTTCTGTACTACATTTTCAGCGACAAAGAAATTATGTTCCATAAAAGGCAAACCATCTCTCAAAAGATTGTCATACTCGTACTTGGCATATGCACATATATATATATGTGTGTGTGTGTGTGTGTGTGTACATTTAGACTTTAGATAGTGGAATCCTGCCAACTTTCTGTAATTCAGAAGTTTCATGGAAACTCATATACATGAATTAATAATGGTAAAAAAATGTTGAATATATGTTGGGTCAGAGTCCTTTATGCCTCGAGGCTTTGACGTCATATCACCCAGTCTCTTAAAGTACTCTACACACGCAAAAGTAGCTATAGTAATAGTGCTGTATGTCCAGAAGAGACAACTATAGCGTTTTCCACATACAGCAGAGGAACCCATAACCCACGTCGTCCTTTTTAGCTTCCAATCTTGAATTACTTCATTGATGCTAACACACTTACCAACTCGTTGTTGAATTATTGAAGTGATTCATCACGCTGGTCGAGCGACAATATCTGCAGGATTGGAAAAACAAGTTCTTGGATAACTGCATGCGCATGTGAGGAAGACAGTTGAATCCATCAATCAATATATATTTTCTTTGGTTGGACAACAAAAACCCCCCGACGGATCAAACGAATCGGATTTGATTTGCCAAAATATGGATTATTGATTTTTTGTAATGTTTATTTAAGAGTTTCTAGAAGTGATCTTTCGGAATCATTATTCCTGTTCTTCTAGCACGATATGAAAGAATAAGGTTAGTCAATGAGAATATCACGATCACTTATTTTATGCCTATGATCCAACAGTTGATAGTATATATATACAATATGATGGGGATTGGAACTCCAAATTTTTTTAAGTCTCAAAACAGTAGCTCAATCAGTTATGTGCCCTTATTTTTATTTTCCTATACCAATGGCTGTTGGACCTTATTCATACATACATAATGCCAAGCAATTATGTAGTTTATATATATATATATATATATATATATATATGCAGATTAAATTTGTTTTTACTAATATATATATCCACCATATTATTATGTCTCTGTTTGAGCAATTAATTACATGTGCAGTGAGAAGTTTATTCCATACGCATCAAAATGTGCTGATTTGATTTCCCAAAAAAACAAAAATGGATACGGTTATATATATTGCTCGTTTATAATTCAAATTGGTTGTCCCAGAAAGAAAAGAAGTTGACCTTTAGTTGTTTGTGGATGATCAAATTTTTCATATAGTGAGAGAATTTTCATATTCAAGTGACATTATCCTCAAACATTCAGAACACAATTATGTTTGGAGCATATGGGTTATGACAAGGTAATTAATTTGATAAATCAACATATGGGTGATTTTGCAATCAAATTGATTAGAGAAATGAAGATGATCAGAAAATGTCCCATGCATTTTGATGGTGGCCAAAGCAAAGACAGTTGCGTCATTGATCAATCATTCACTGAAAAACTTCAACATCACAAGGGTCTATCGGAGAGCAGACTGATGGGACCCAAAGTTGAGGTACTAAAATTTGCTTGTATGGGTTATGGGTGAAAGTGCATTATTGTGAGAGGCAGAGAAGCATGTCCATTTGACCCCTCTTGTGTCCCCATCAAAAAATTAAATTAAAAGGGTTTTAATTTAATTTTCCAGGTTGCTATAACTGTAGCAAGTAGAGCCATGCAAGTAGAAATCCCAATGGCCTCCTCTCCCCCATACTCTTCAAATTGTGCAGGTGTTCTCTGTTCCCTAGCATATGATCCATCATGTGAATCCCACATGTCACCCATACCACGTAATCTAAATTGTCATATCCTCCTCAAAAATCTTCATTATAT
The DNA here is from genome assembly GCA_037074485.1 of Delonix regia. NCBI lineage: Eukaryota > Viridiplantae > Streptophyta > Magnoliopsida > Fabales > Fabaceae > Delonix > Delonix regia. The sequence goes on from CM073461.1 coordinate 4,949,215, forward strand.
ACAATATATAATATATATACACCCCCTTTATTTAATTTTTGCATATGGATTTGTTTTCATTTTTTTTTAATTTACAGACCTTTCATTTTAAAAGGCTACTATATCTTAGAAAATTTTCTTTTATCATATGGTAGACAACCTGGGGTAATCATTTCACATCTATATCTATACCCACTTTATATTTTGGACGAATAAAATATTATTGTAATTCTTATTTATTAATTTAGTATTTCATTCATTTAAAAATGTTAGTACATTTAATTAAAATTTAAAGAATAATTATATTAATTTGTATATTAATAAGAAATTAAATTAAGAATACACTAATAAGGGAAAGACTAAATAAAAAACGAATATCACGACAGCCAAATTTGAGACTAAAATGATGTTATATTCTACTATATATGTTTGGTTTATAGATTATAGTTGCAAAATTAATGACCAACTGACGATGATGAAGAAAAAGAAAGAGGATATCGAAAGTAAAAACATGTAGGCGCGTGAAGTTTGACTAATTAATATATTGACATCAACCCTTGAAAATGTGTGTCAGACCAAAAAAAAAAAAAGAGCCCTTGAAATTGTTTTTTTTTTCCGGGGGTGGGGTGGAACCCTTTAAAATGAAAACTCTATACATATATTATATTAATTTCTTTTTCTTCTAGTCAAGGGGACATTGCATGGATAATAGGTGTCTAATTGTTTTGCTGATGTCTAAACATATGTTAGCATCTTTACTAATTAAGAGATTTCATATGTCTGCATGGAAAGTCAATCAGTCAGCTATTAATTCCTTGTTCTTAGCGTTTTACTATAGTACCGTCATTTTCCTTTGCTTTCCTTTTTTTTCCTTTGTTATAAGAAATAAATTTATCAAGAGATATTGTTCTCTATTATTTATATATGTACGAATATAACCAGTCCAAATAATTTCGGTTCATCGATAGTACTTAAGATTATGATTATTTAAATAAAATAAATTGAAAATCTGTAAGTTGGCGTTAGATGGGGAAAAAGGAAATAAAAAAATAAACTACTTTAATTGTAATTGATTTTTATTCTTTTGGAAAGATAATATATTGCATTTCGAATCTTCAGAACAAAATGCGTTAGATATGCTTCATGTTGGTCTGCCGTCCAAAATCCCAGACGCGTTTCAGCAAATCTCAACAGAAAACCGTGTTGACATGTTTCTCTTTTGAGAAAATCGTAAACTGTTTAGACTTGTTTGATGAGAAGATAATCAAATAATGATCAATCATGCTTTTTTAATATTATTTTATTATTATACTCAGACCTCTCAAAAACGAACCCTATGATATGTTAGTTTGTAGCTAGAGTAGTATTTTATTGGTTCGAAGTGAAGGCGAATGTGTAGCAAGAAAGCAAATAATTTAGCTTCTAGGCACATGCCTCTAGTTGACAATAACGTGGAGTTCGACCAAAATTCCCACATCCTAATATTTTATAACCTTAATTATATAATTTATTAATCCAGTATTGAGACTTGCATAGCTCCTCTTCACATGCAAGGTCATGGGTCGTTTGGACAGATAATAAGGAAAGGAATTAGCCATCAATTATATCATGGGAAAACGGAAAACAACGTTTTCTTAATTTTGTTTTTGAAGAAGAGCTTTTTTTTTTAAACAAAAAAACCCAACTACCAAAATCGTTATTAAATAGTGATGAACCTTTTCATATATATATATATATATATATATAAAACTCTACTTCCTTAGAGACAAGGCTCGTAGAATGAGAAGATAGGTTAATGGGAGTATTATAGAAAGTATTTTAAGGCAACAAGCTTGGCTTGTAGTCAATCACACACATGACAAGAATTTATAATAATTCCAAAAAAAAAACATATGCCTATTTTTATAAGAATTTTTTTAAAAGAGGTAAGTGAGTTTTTTGAGTTGTATATATCTTTGCATGGATTACGTACCGTATTCTTATTTTATTTTTCCTCCAAAAATATATTCGTTTGATTAATTTGGGATTCAAGCATAAATTTTCCACAATCATTGGAAGATATCTCTTACTGTGATCATCGGCTGTCACTAATTGATTAACTAAGGTAAAACTGTTTTTCGCAAAGAGAATTCGAGATGATGAAGTGATGAACACATCATTAAAAGCAAAGGAAAAGATTTATATATAAATATTTATCGTACATTAGTTTCTTAAATTGCCAACTTGCGCTCTTACATGTGCTCAATGATTTAATACCAACCACTATACCTATATATATATATATATATATATGGATTGAAGATTTCTCTTTCTTTTTTCTCTGCTGTCACCCGGCCGGCGAGACAGTATATCAAATTGGATTTGTGAAATATGTGAGAAGCCAATCACTTCCATGATTTATGATTGCTTTCTATATAACAATCCCTTCAAAAACTCAACCACCAATTAATCAATAATTCTCTCATCTTGTGAATGACCTTTGAGCGACTCCAAATCTCTAGGTCATTAATTTTACGGACAATAATGCTACATTTACGTGTAATCCTTGGAAGTAAAAGGAAAAAGAAGAATCTGTCTAGGTCAAGCATCAATTGGATCTGCTTCCGCACAAGATCTATACATTACTTCTAACAGTAGCTTCTCTGAGTTGGAAGTGGAATCATCTAAAGTCACTTGCATTCGATGTTGTACATAAATTTGGTTATATTTGTATAATCTTTTGGTATATGTTTCCGTAAGATCATGGGATGACAATGACTCCAAAATAATATATACGTGACTATTTAGAAGGTTGATGCCTTCAATTCTTTTCGGGGGCAAAATAGGGCGTACCTTATGTATACAGAAATACATACACATTCAGAGTCAATATTATATACCTTAAAGCTGAAGTATATTTATATATACATAGAAGACGAGACTATTAAATAGCGTTAGGCTTTCGTGTTGGACTGGGACATTTGAGCGCAGTGCATGCGTCAATTTAGCGAATGTGAGTGTCATAACCGATATATATGGTAGTGTTTTCCTGGGCTTTCCATCTCAACATCAATTCAAACATCTTTTTGCTTCCGTTAATTTCTTAAGAAGTGACTCAGAACGAAAGGTTCCTTGAGAGAAGTCTGTGATTCGTGGACACCGCGTATGATCTTCTCATTCACGATACAAAAAAACTTTTTGAGCAGTGATGATTACAACCCAGAAAGTTGAACAAAGCAAAGCAAGTGTTTTCAACTATTTAGAAAAAGATTTCTTGCAAGCAACTCCAGCTTTAATTTTGATCGTGCTTGCGTGGTTGTTGACGACTTTAAAAAGGTTTTCAACTCTAACTATTATTTTTGTTTCCTCCGCATTATCCTATCTTAGAGTTGAAGAGCTCAAGTCTAAAAACCCAAAAAGGGGAAACTTAGACCAAAAAAAAAAAAGGAAGCAGTTCCAATTATTTCAAAACCCTAATTATTGACATTTTGGCTCTCTGACCCACACACACTGCATGGTCTCCTACTCATACGCCTTGAAAACAGTGACTCGGCAAGAGGTCGGTTTGTGGAGGATCCGCCGCCAACGTCGGCAGCGCGACCCACTCTCGTTCCATTAATGTCGTACACGTTGGAATGGCAGTATCCGTGTTCACACATACATGTCATAATTATTTATTAATTACTTGGATAAATATATGTATATATATATATATATATGGGATAATTCTTGAAACAAAATAACACATTAATCATATAAATTAAAACTTTTCATTCATGAATACCAAGGAAATTTATATCGTTTCCAACTTACAGAAAAATGAACTATCTAATTCTGACTACATTCCACACTTCACATCCACAGGGACCGAGTGCATTTATCTGTCTCTCTACGTACAGCGTATGGCAAAAGAGTAAAAGATCGATGTATAATGAGATACACTCCACAGAAATAATCGGGAGGGAAAAAATTACGCATGCCTTCACACCACGAACTCTACTTGACCAGACTATCGTTCTTCTTGCTCACGGTCACGTGAGGATAGCCGGAAAACCCACTTTGTGAGTGACTTTGTTTTGGGACTTTCAGGAGTATGAGCTCTGCCTGCTGACCCAGCAACGAAGTTCTTTAATCGTTTGATTGCTAACTTGAGAGTGTCTTTTGACAAGTTGGCAAAGCAGACCCGGAACCAACCGGGTTCGGAGCAATGGCAGGATGACCCGGGTGAGATGTTTAATCGGACTTGGTATACTATCTTCCTCCACAACTCCATCTCGGCCTCGAACGTATTGGAGCGTAGAAGGTGTCTCATGTCAACCCAACAGAACAATCCCGCGTTGCTGTTGAGGCAGTTAATGCCTGTTTTTTGTAGGCCCGAAACGAGCATTCTCTGGCGTCGTTTCAGCCTCTTGTGGTTCTCGGAAATGTATTTTTTGGTGAATTTTTTATCCCCGAGCAAGGAAGATAGAAGGTACTGAGTTTGTGAAGAGACCAAACCGAAGCTGGACATTTTCGTTGCGGCTGCTACTACGGTGTCGTTTTCGGAGTAAATGGCGCCCACTCGGAAACCCGGTAAGCCCAAGTCTTTTGAGAGACTGTACACGACGTGAACTCTGTCCAACACATCAGGATGGGTATCCTTGCGAAAATTTCTTTGCTTTAGGATTTCCATGACGCTGATGAAGGCTGGAGAGCTAAAAACGGTCCCGGAATAAATCTCATCACTTATCAAGTGAATCTTTTTCTCATTGATGAAGTCAATGAGGAGATTCAATTCATCCCGAGACAATGTCGTGCCTAATGGGTTTGACGGGTTCGTGACCAACACGCCTTTCACTCTGAGGTTACGCTTTTGTGCCTCCTCACAAGCCTGTTTCAACGCAGATTCAGTGATTTGGAAGTTATTGGAGCTTGTGCATTGAATTGGAACGATCTCAACCCCAGTTCGCCACTTGAGATCTCTGTCGAATCTGCAAACAAACGAGCGCAAGCAACATACCATATCAGAGACAATGTATATTATTGGGACTTGAGAGCGGTACATTACAAGACATATATGAAGATGATGAGACGATAGATATATAAACGTACCCAGGGTAGTATGGAGTGGGAAGGAGAAAGGCGTCGCCTTGCTCGGCGAGGCAGAACATGAGGGTTTCGTTGGCGGAAGTGGCGCCGGCAGTGAGGACGATGTGTTTGGGATCGAAAGTGACCTTGTTTCCTCTAATCTCGGCCATGAAATCTACCAGTGCCTTCTTGAAAGCTGGGAGACCATGGTAGTCTTGAAAGAGAGCCAGTTCTCTGAATATAGATTTTCCGTCTCTCTTGAACCCCGCCACGTCTGGGTTCTTTTCCAGCCATGACTCCAGGAGATCAAAAGACAGCTATTCACCACAATTTCAAAATGTCAAAAAGTGAGTTAGCCCACCACCTTAGCACTTACGCGAAATCAACTAGAAGCTTGCTTGACACCTAGACATTACAAATTAATACAATTTCTGCGCTTCTTTTGTTTCATTTTCCAATTTTATGGGGCAGGGAGACGCATAATAGAATAGAATATACGGCTATGAAACTAAATATCTAACCTGATTCTCTGCAAGACCCATCTGAATAATTCCTTTGGGATTCAGAACCTCGTCGTAAGGGTTGTTCTCGTATTCCTGCCATCCTAGGAAGTATGAAGAATCTTGGCCGTGACTGTTGCACGTGGCTTTTGTAGACAATAGCCTCATTTTTTTTTTTCTTGTTTGGGTGAGGGATCGATGAAGAGGTTTCTGTGTGGGTGAAGAGGTTTCCACAAGCTGTAACGAAGGAGATGAAGAGAGAATATTTGGGAGTGAAAGAGACGGATAAGGAAGGGAAGGGGTCTTGATGTTTTGGACTCAAATCCTTGAAAATGGATTGGTTGGTGATGCAGTGAGGGTGAGGGGTATTTATAATGGAAATCCCATTGGCAAGAGTGCCAGGTGGAGTGACAAACAATACTTTTGACCAAAGTAGATAGGAAATGAAGAGAGAGAGAGGCTGTTTTACTCGTTAATAAAATAAAAAATGAGGAAACACATAGCGTTAGTTGTACGCACATTGGCCACCGTCTCAAACGCATCACGGGAATACACGCTCCCAAGTCGTACTCAATTGAAGAGTTAATAAATTAAATGAACGGTCAAGGTAATAGGAAGTGTGTCCCACCGGGTGGACACTCGCGTGGGATTGTAGGAAATAATGTTGAAGCAGTAGTGGTGGTTAAGTTATGAAAGTGGAAGAAGCACAAAAAGAAACAAAAAGCGAAGAGGGTTGGGGATGAAGAGGATTGTAGTGTAGACTGCGAAGTGGCGCCGAGAACGCTATACCGACAGCAAATCTCATGGAATTGGGTCCATCTAGACTCGGACCCTTTTCGTCATCCGCCCACACCATGGTCCATATGCTTCCTCCTTCAACCTACACCCCATCCCTTTCCTGTCGGCCATTTTCTTCAAACCACTTTTCAACCTTTTTCCATCGCCCAGTAAGTCTCACCAACACTAATTTTTATATAGTAAAATAATTGTATTAATTGAAGTCTGAAAGTATAAATTTATTTAATACAATATATACCCATAATAAATTTATACAAAACAATCTTATACGATGTGTTAAATACAGCATTAATATCCTGGTATAAGGTAACATACTTTGATTCATGAGTCAAAATTATAGAATATTAGAAGTGGGAAGAAGAAGGATGTTGCCTAACTAGATAAAGTATATTTGTTAATATTTTATAAAGTTATAATATACTGTCCCAACTAGAGACTGTATCACGTAAGCACATCATTTACGGAAGATATCATGCTGATTGGTCAAATTTAGCTTTCTATATTAATATTATTACCATGATAGTGGGTTTGAACCATACTATAACGAGCGAAGGAGTTCAGATTCAAAACCGCGAGGCATAATGCAGGTAGGCTTAATTAATTTTATTTTCTTGACCGTTTTTTTTTTTCCTTCTGAATGATTGATGTATAATAGAGGAAACACGATACCAATACCGGTTCTTGATTTTCTTCAACTAAGAATATAGTTGAAATTGTATAATTCGTTTGGTTACATATATAAAATTCAATTAATAATATGAGAAGAAAGATTCTCAATCAGGTGGTTCGCAATTGTGAGGCCCACCAAATGGAGTTGAAGGAGGATCGTCATAATTTATGGATGACATATAATTATCGAAGATTGGTGGGGGTGGTATTGACCTTGGTATATAGATCTTCATTCAGAGGGGCATAATTTCATTAATTAATTAATCAAAGGGAAAGCAATGTTTTAAATTGTAAAGAGAGGAGGTAGATTCAAAAGAATTGAAGAGAAGCAATAATTGGTACAAACTCGTAACCAGTGATCCCGATTCCGCCCTTAGTTTTTTTGATAGAGCTACCTGATTTGAGGATATATATTCAAATGGAGATATGGGTCGTATTCACATGGAGGAGAGAGAGGGGAGAGAAGAGAGAAAGCGAAAATAAAGAATCATAACAATATAGAGGGGAGTGAAAGCGTTGATATTTCCAATTTAAATTAGCTAATAAAGTGAAAAAAGTGACGGTTAATCTGGAATTATTAAATGATGTGTTTGACGCAACGAATGAGGAAAGCCACGTAGAGTTAATTGGAGGGGTAGTTGGGGGAAGCGTTAAATTAACAAGCCCCGCTCACTGATTTACATGGCCCATTTAATTCTCTCATGGTTTTAATTTCCAGCTTTGCTTTCCATATTATCATCCTTGTGAGCAACAGTGTAAGACAGCTAGCTAATGAATTAATGATATAACTTTTTTTCTGGCGTTTCGAGGTTGAGGTAGGTCGTGTCGTGTCAAACAAACCACTCTCATTACATATATAACCCTAGTTACCACCTAAAAGCACAGACCAGAAACGCAAAAATCACACAGTCTAAAATTTCTAGGCAATTCTGGGAGGTCCATCTTCTTATATTTTTTATTTACGTGAACAGCCTCTCTAATTCAACTTCTATCCCGTTGCTTATTTTGGTTGCCGTACGCACCTATCAACGTTGGAATAATTAGTTTGGATTATGTTAATCCAGTGAACCCATGTCTGCTTAATTTGTTATGGATTCATATGTATTTTCATAAAACGACATACACTCCAAAATTATATATTTATCAGCGTAGACATTGTTCATTGTACCAATATATATATATATATATATATTGAACATTGAAGGCACATACTGACAACAGGATCATATAAAGAGTGGAGAGGGGAGGGATTGTTTTATACAAAAATTGTTGAGTTCAGTAGACCATGATATCTAATTTAGATTATATATGTATGGGACAAATTGATATATACATCACGCCGCGTAAAATTTTAAGATAAAATACATTAAAAATATGAAGTTGTTGTCCGAAATTTGCGGTGAAAGTTCTTAGAAATTAACTCCAATGTATTATTTTTAAATTAACCAGTAAGTACCATTGGGATTAATAAAATATTTGAGCTTAGTTCTAGTTGATGTCTACTAAATGTCATAACAGGCTCGAGAAACTGAGTGACCCCATCAGATATAATACAGAGAGAGAAAAAAATATAATTGAAAGCGACCGAAGCAACGATTTGACTATTATGTTGATAAAGACAAATGGTGCCCTAAAATTGTAGGGGTTCGCAACCCTTAATCTCACATTAGCGAGTCATGACAATTAAAGGCGTTGTCTAAACTCAAGGACAATCCATGAAAGATGGTACCCCATCTAATCCTATCCAAGCAAACAACACCAAGAATGGTCTCTCATCTGGTAGAACGATCTGATTGAAACAATCGATGACATTCTAACTATAGCAGACATGCCCTCACTGAGACTTTGTTTCTGAAACACAGCCAAGGCAAGAAATGAAAAGTCCACATCAAGTTCTGCAACTCGCAATTGATATTGTTCTAATACCTTCAATCATAACTGGTAATTAAGAAACTCCGAGAGTAGAATAGGCCATCACAATCCCAAACACAGTGGAGTACGATCATATTAATTCCTAATTACTTGGATTTAATTTTCCATAGACTCACGACGGAGGAATTAATTAGTCATGCCTTGATTGAAGGTGCTAGCTGGAAAATGAAATTGATTAAATGAGAACAATCACTATCTAGCTAGAATGAGAATTAATTACCCATGCGTTAAACGGGGAAATGAAGTGATTAAATTGGGAAAGAGGAAGCTGAATAAAACAAGAGGGGGGGCACGTGGTGTGTAGTGAGGGAGAGGCTAAAAGGGCATGTGAAACCCTCGTTTAAGTGCCCCCCAGAGCACACTCAAGAACACAAACATAGACATTTAGTAAAAGGGACCATTAGAGAGGTAGTCCAACGTGACAACTAACATGATGTTCACGTTAATTAGTCCAATCTTCACTCTTACGAGCAGACACAGCCATGTCTGGACCAGTTTTGCTCCCTCTTCCTTCAATAACTTAGGTTCCCCTGCCACCTCCCTCACTTCTCTCCCCTTGTCTTTCTCCCTCTCCATATCTATCAATTACATCTATGCATGAAACACGTAACTTCAGACGACAAATTCACTACTGTTAACTCTAGATTTCTACATAGGATTTCAAAATTCCCATTGACTCGAACCAAAGTCATAAGTTAACCAGTTGGAGTAGGTCGAAATTCGAGCTTCATGACACGTTTGGATCGGGTTAGGTAGATAGAACCAAAAAAAAAATGTGAAAAGAAGAGAAATTTTGATCTTAAAAGCTTTTTATTTATATTTAAATTTTTTTTGGAATATATAATGTTTATATTGAGGAGAATGAATTTTTTTTTATTAAGTTATTTAGAATTTGATCAACGAAATTGTATAATTAAAATTATTTTCTTATAATTTTTTCTCCTTTCATTTTCCTTAATCTCAATATAAACCTTGAGATGTGGTGGAATGTTGTGCGTATGGTTCCTTTCCTTTGTGTTGAATTTAAGCATTGTATTATTCGGCATGATTCTCATTCTGAAGGAGGAAGGACGATGGGTTTGATTTGAACTTTGAATTTTGTGGAAATTCTAGAGAAAGTGAAAGTGACAGTACATTGCCATGCCCGTGTACCAATTGCATAGTCTTACTTGGTACTTGGTAGTTGGCACTAACCAATTAAACGGTGCTAGCTAACGAGGATAAGCCAAAAACACTTGCCTAATTTATCTAAAAGATTCACATTTAATAAACGATTGACCTATTGATTACGAAAGAAGAAAAAAATTGTTTCGAATTCAAAGAAGTAAATTGATCTTGTAATTAATTATAACAAAAGGATAATAAGAGTCATCGGAGAAGTGCACTGTGGTTTTCTTGCATGGAAAGAATAGAATTAGAGTTGAAACAGATGGAGCTAGAAGCTACCGACCATACATGTCGATCAATATTCGCGATGGTGACGTCAAACGTCACTATATGTATATAGTTCTCTGATTTCTATTCTATATATGTCAATGAAAACTAATTTAAGTTTTTATATATAGCACGTATTTACTTTATTCTATACGTACTTAATTTAATTCAATTAATTAGGTAATATGAAATATTTTACGGATTAAATTTTCAAGTTTGCGTCATGGTTTCAGAAGAAGTAAAATATATATATATATATATATATATATATATATATATATATATATATATATATATTAAAAACTCTTTCGAAGGTTGATATCAAAAGAGTGAGTGTGAAAAGAAAAGAACAGGTTATCGTATGGGTAAGAATTATTGGAACTTTTTTGAATGGAAAAGTCCTACCAAATTCAGATTATATGAAAACTTTATTTGCTGAAATAGCGGAGTTGCTGACACATAGCTAAAGTCTAGATTTGAGATTAACCCAAATTATGAATGTTTTAATCAAACCTCAACAGTGAGAACCCATCTTGGCAGTGACTGTTCATGATTTGAATAGATGTAATTATATTAATATCTATTCATGTAATTTAATCTTTTCCTCATCGTCTTGAAAGTCACTCTTGTTGTCTATATAATTATATAGATGGCATTTTAATGAAATCATAAGGAACCCTTACTCCAAATGCTCTATTATTTAGCTTTGCGTTAAATTATGTGTAAAAATGAAGCTATAAAGTTAATAAGTCCATTGTAGCCATATATATGAGAATGAAGTAGATTTTGGATGTCAAGTCAATGATTGAAGTGTATATATATAATGAAGTAAATTGAGATTTCACGTTTTAATTTTTTTTATAGTATTAGAGATGAATTTAAGAGTTAATTTTAAAAGAACAAATTTTTAAAGTTAGTTCTTACAAAGTAATTAAAGAGGTGACTTCTTTCACCAATAGAAAAAAATGAATTCTTATTAATTAACGGAAATAAAAAAAATATGACGTAAATTATATATAAATGTTAAAAAATTTAAGGACATAATCACTCTCCGCACTCCCTAAAATAATCCATCCCTTGGACAACATTATATTAAAGATAACGTGTTCTAAAATTATTGGAATCACTAAAAAAGTTAAATACCCTTAAACACTACACTAAAATGTATGTTTTAAAACTAATTATATATAGGCTTAACCATAATTTTTATTCTTTAATTTTTTGTATTTCAATTTATTTCCTTACTTTTTTATCAGATTTTCTATTTTTTGTTACATTTTAAAATAATAAAACTAAATAAAGAGAATATTAAAACACTAAATACAGTTAGAAAAACAAATATGATATAGAAGTTAGAGAAATTATAATAATTAAATTAATTAATTAAAAAATAAAATCTAAAGCATATATTATATATATCGAGGAAATAAACAAAAGAACAAAAAAAAAAAAAAAGGGGCCCAAGTTTATGGCACAATTTGTGAAACAGACAGGACCAATTAAAGCTGTCTAAATCCTTCATGGTTGTTTCAATCTAATTGCTCCATTGTCATATTATGGTCAAGTGGGGGCATCACATCCCTGGCTGTCTATCCTACGGTGCGTCCAGTCACACCCCCATGGGCCTTTCACCTCCAAAGTCCTTCGGAATTAATCGTTCAAAATTTTTAGGTAAACTCTGTTTATTGCGATACTTTATAAATCACGCTTATAAATAAGTTGAAAGCTAATAATAAATGCACAACATACATACATACATATATATGATAGAATTCTTTAAATTTATAAACAATTTTTTTTTTTTTACCCCGAAAGATTCTATTCTGGGAGTTTAAAATTCCGCCGCCACCCTTTAATTATATATTCCTAAAATTATAGTACATAATTCTTTTGAGTAAAATAAAATTTAATCTTTAATTCCTTTTAGAATAATTTTTAAATTTAAGAATTTTTTTTATAATAAATATTTGAAAGTTATGATATTAAGTAGTGTCAAAATCAAAGTGGGCCGTGCTTGATTGGTGCTTGCCTGATGAACAGCCCAGTCTGAAAGGGAAGGCAATCTTGCTTTCCCCACTCGCAACTCCATCATCCAATTCTCCTTATTACTCGGAGTCAGTCATGTTTATACCCCATTCCTCTTCTAAACTCTTCTTCAATTATTATACTTAGTAACTAAACCTTATCATTACTTTCATCTTTAATTTTGGGTCTTAATATACTCCAAAGAGTTTTACTCACCAGTTTTATTAAGCACTGGTTAAGAGTTATTTATTATATATATTAAATTATTTTTAGATAATAAAATTAATTAAAGATCTATTTATTATACTCACTAACAGCAATAATAAATGTTTAGTAATTAATTTTATTTATTAAATATCATTTACATTTATTTTTTGTAATAAATAATCCTTAATCAGTGTATTAATTAAGAATACTTGTTAAAAAATAAAGACAATTTTTGGTCCTTTAATGTTTAGTTATGTTCCCCAAATTAATTACCTTAGCCTTAACCCTTGCCTTTTAAGGATTAAAATTTAATTTAATTTTTATTCTCAACTACCCACAAAAGCCCCACTCTTGAAACTTCTATAGCCCAATTAACTCTTTCCAAGCCCATTAGAAAAACACAATAAAAAATTCTTACTAATACAATTAGGATTCATAGCTTTCTTTCCTTTTTTTTTTTTTTTTTTTATTAAAATGTATATTGGAAAGTTTAAACCTTGACACGTCCCATTTTATCACCCTGGTTCCTTTCACTAGGGTACATTGGATCAATGGCGTACTATTAACCATTAAAAAAATTAGAACTATATTTCTTAATTTACTTTATTAAAATAGATTAAGTACGTTTGAAAGTTAGGAAAAAAAGGGAAGATAAGGAATTGGAGAAGAAGGGAAGGTTTGCTAATTGCTCTTTTCCTTATTTTGACATCTAAAACATACAACGAGAAAAGAAAATTTAAAAAGTAATTATAATATAATTTTATCATTATACCGTTATATTAATTCTTTATTCCAATTATGTGGACAGATAAATGCATGGGCCACGTGACGGTAAATATTGTATATAGGCGCATGTATTTATTATGTATATATGTATATATATGACACATGGAAGGGTTGTAGCCGATGGTGGAGCCACAGGGCAAGTAATTTTTTTTTTTATAATCTATATAGTATTAAATTATAAATTTATGTGTCATATATTTTAATTTTTTGAACTTGCTGAAATTACTAATGTTATATAATTGGGTCATGTTATTTTATTTTATTATTTGATATTGTAATTTAAACTCATTAGATTAACATATTTTTTATGTATGTAATTTTATATTTAATTTGTGTACATTGTAGTTTTATAATAACTAATAAAATATAATTAAATTTAAATGCCAATATATTTATAATTAGCTGAACCTTGAATAATTGTCTTTAAAAAATGCTAAATTTTTTTAAAATATTGATGAATAAAATAATATTTATGATACTTTATATATATATATATATATATATATATATATTCACAAATTGATAGTTATAAATTTTAATAATTTATCTGATACACTTTTTCATTTCTTTTAAAATAGTATTTTAAATTGTTTGTTAAACTATTATGATATCAAGTGATAATATATATTTTTTGTATATTTTGTTATGTATTATGTGAATAGTTAGTAATTACAAATATCTTCACAGATATTTAAGTAGTAAAGTTAATACAATATGAAGAGTAATATATAATATAATATTCATATAAATTTAAACTTATTTTTTAAATTTAAGATGATGAAAGCTAAAATATTGTTGATAAATTAACCTCATTTAATTTAACTTAAAAGCTTAAAGTATAGAATTTTATTTTTAAAAAATATAATATTAAAACATAATTTTTAAAATAAAATATAAAAGAATTCTAGAAAAAAGTTTTTTATGCCTTCTATCAACTCAAGGCTTTTACTAGACTTGATCATCAAGTTATTTCTTTAAAAAATAAAATTAAATTTGGGCTCCAAAAAAGTCCAAACCCATATTTTAATCAAATTTTTATTTATATTTTTTAGGTAGAGTCAATCAAATTTTTTCAAATCATGTTTAAGTCAAGTTGTTAGTTAAGACTTAAAGATAAATAATATAATTAATTATTATTACTAGTAAGATTATAAATAAAAAAGTTATAAATATAAATTAGTTGTTGTATTAACTTAAATTCTTTAAATAAGAGATATTAATTTTTAATTATTTATCAAGATGTCACGTTACATGAAAAAAAATATTTAAATAATAAGTTTTGCTTATTTAAAAAATATTTATACAGACATTTTATACTTGAGTCGGGGTTGATCCATTTTGTGAATCAGGCTCTTGTTAATCAAAATTTTTTCATTTAGATTTTATATTTTTCCAGCTAAATATTTTAAAATAGACAAATTTTTTAACTTATAATTAAATTTAGTTGTGACTCTTTGTTGGTTGTAGCAATGGAAGAAGCAATGCTTTTACCAATGAATTGAACATGATGATTTATGTTATTATAGCACGCAATGGCTATGCATGTTACTTTGTTTCTCGGCTTAAATTCCTCCCCATCTGTGTTACTCAAAATGAATCGTCACTAGTCACTACACTAATAAGAACCGTTGCCCATAAGTACGCGCACAAGTTGCAAATAATTACAAAAATTTGCACCTATTTTTGTTGACCTTTTTCTTTTTAAATTAACTAGTTTATTTGTCAGCGTTTTAAAAAAATTACTTCATTTTATTATATATTTGTTAGTATATTTCAAATTAATAATATTTATAAATATTAGTAAGAAATTAAAGTTTGAAGTATATTGTAATATAAAAAATATAATAAATTAAAAAAAGTTTATAAAATTAATTATGTGAGACTAGTGAGAGAAAAGTGACGACAATAGGCTTATTAAGAAGTCACCATCATAAACCATTCAATTATATATATATTTTTTGCTTTAATTTTAGATCATATCAAGTTATATTTATAGTCTTTTATTAAAAAATTTAAAATTCAGTTAATTAATTAATTCATTATTTTTTTTGTTGATTCCAAAAAATATCAAAACTTTAAAAAATTCTCAATTTAAGAGACAATTAATTAATTTGTTAATTTTATCATTTATTATAAAAAATTCTTATACTTTAAAATATAATTCATTAATTTTCTCGTTCACTTAAAAAAATTATCAATATAAGATGCGGGTAATTAATTAATTATTTGTTTTATTATATTCTCGTTAACTAAAAAATTATATATTTCAAAGAATTTTTAATACATGTATAAAAAATATAAAAAGTCATTGCATGAGTTTAATCAACAATTTTTTTTTTATTAGTTAAACATAACTGTATATTAAAAAGAGCCTATTTTATATATATAATAGATAATCGATAAATAAATATATAAGTTAGTTATAAAAATAGATTGCTCATTTTTTTATTAAAAAAAGAAAAAAAAAACTTTCCGTGCAAATTGTAATAAGTTATGGCGATGTATAAACAATAATTGACGATACCCACATAATTTCTTTTACATCGAAAGCAAATTTACAGTCAATTTGACGGATGGCCAAGTCATTTTTATTTTCACCCACTTTCTAACTGAAAGTCTTTCTATGCTTTTTTCTCCAAAAAAGAAAAAAAAAGGGTGTGCATTGAATATTGCAATATTTCTTGCAAATTTTAAGAGAAAGTAGAGGGCGAGGAGTCACGCCAAATGAATGTCAAAGAACTTTTTTTTTTTTTTTGTCCTCTTAAAAATTAAACCATTGCATAAAAAACTTTCTTCTCCTTTCCTTGCTTTCATTTTTCTTCTTACAAACAAAGGGAATATCTCATCTGCCGACAAAAGACATACCATGAAATACTTTTCCACTTTAAGGATGTGAACCTTCCTTGTTGCCCCTCAAAGGAATCCAGACGCCCCCACTTTTTTTTTTTTCCCTAGTCTAGAAGCTTATTGTTTTCTTTGCTGAATTCTGCCCTACTTTGCTAGTGTCCTAAAGCTTTCAAAAGTCCTGATTATAGCCAATTTATTATATCAATTAACATAGTGAATGATATAGTTTATCACTACATTATTAATGTGTTGAATTAATTTTGTGAAACATATTCAAATAATGTAGATTGATATTAATTTATTATTAGGTCAACTATATTTTGATTAATTAATTAATTAAGCAATTAAGTTTAGATATATAAATCAGGAATGGATTTGATCCAGGTTAATTGAGAGTAATTAATGATAGGTTGGATTACTCATAAGCCAACTTGGTAGAGGTCCTAATCTACAGCCCAAGTCTTGTCAGTAATTATCCTATCATATTACTAATTGAAATATAAGAGGAATATTTCATAAGCATATTTAATTTTAAATTTGAACAATTCTGAGTAGTTGAGAGGAAGATGAAAAGTTACCATTTTCTTTTAAAATAATTTAAATATTTTATTTATTAAATAAAGATAAGCATATGAACGATAAATAATTTTCCCATTTTTTATGACTCATTAGAACATATTTTTGGCTTATCAAATATCTCTCTCTGAACTCTGACTTTTACGTATGAAAGGCTTAGGCAAAGTATGTTGTTATATCTACTGCAGAAATTTATGGCTATATTGAATCTACATTCCAGATAAGTTTTCTTTGTCATTGATTATTTATTTGTGTTTATTTTAATCTCCCAAAATTTTCCAACAATTAGTACAGAGCCCTATGTTCTATAAATTTTCTATCATATTTTTTGTATGTACCTTGATCCAAATTTTGTTTTGCTTCAGCAACCCATATATTCGAGTAAAATATCTCACTCATGTAGTTTTCATTTGCTGTTATTATGTATGATCATGTGACTTTATTAATAACTAAGATGCATTATTGAATTTTGTTAAATTTTGGCTATAATTTTTTCTCGATTTGCTATGCCTATGGTTGAGTTGGAATGTAAGGCACTAATTGATGATCAAACATCTAAATATGTGGTTAACTATTAAAATATGTTGACGTTTAAATGACTGTGTTGGAGATTCATGAAAGTTTTGATTTTTGAGAGACACGTTTTCAAGAATTCATTTTGAAACAATCAGTTTTATGTTATGTTATATTAGAAGTGCCATGAGTGAATTTTTTTCATGTGGGTGTTGTCTGATAAATTAACTCTTTGTTGTCAAGTAATTAAAAGGTATTGAAATACATTAATTTAAACGGACCATTTGGAAATAAGTTGCAATAGAAAATTTGATGTTATATAGAGTTATTAGCTAATAAGAATTTTTGGGCATTTTATGGGCAAAATTAGATTTTGACTCATGCGTCAATTATATGCACTCGAAATCTCCATAGTTATACTCCACGTGCCTTGTTAGATTTTTTTAGAGATTTTTTCAGAATTTTTTTAAGCCCTGGAAATTAGAGTTTTAAAAATTTCATGGAGATTTAGGGTCTCAAAACAATATGTAATTGAGGTGTTTTGATTTGAGAAATTTTTTTTATTGACTAGACATAGTGAGGAATAGAATACTGAGTTTACTCTCCTAATGATATATGAATAAATTAAAATAAATTTATTTTGTATAATTAGTTAATTTCATTCCTATTTTGTGTTGTGAAATTAATTAATGAATAATAAAGATATACTCAATCTAATGCCTTAGTGTCCACCTATCGTGGGCCCAACGATAATGGTATCAAGTTTAAGGCCCTTCTTATTAAAGTAATTATGATTAATGACACATAATTATTAATATATACCTTTAAATAATTATTAAGGGTAAAATTAGTCACCACGTAAGGTCCAGAGAGTTTTATTTATATTAACAATAAGCATGCCCTATCCCAACAGCCAATGTAGCCAAATTGCTCAACCACAAAAATTTATGTTACTCATGATAAATGAGTATGTTTATATCATTACAGAAAACTCATTAATAGCCTTATACCTAAATAAATTGTCGAATGCTATTCGATCCAGTTTCAGGCCTAAATTCTACTGTCTTTATTGACTTTGAGATCTTTAAATTCAAGAAACTTGTTTTGGCCTTTATATAAATGACTAACAATGATTGTTTAAAGCCAAAATTAACTTTAAGAGTTGTAATTATTCAAAGCCAAAATATTGTCTGTTTGGATATTTTCTAATTTAAATAAAATTAAAGATAAAAAGCATGATTAGTTTTACGTTCTTAGTAGTCAATCATGCATCATTTGAAATAATATGAAATCCAAAGTGTTAGCTTTTCCTTGTTCTTAGGCATGATCAAGTGATTTTACTTACCAAAAAGATCACTTGGGCTATTAGCACCTTACAATTATGAGCTTACATATCTTGGACCAATTGTAAGGGTGTTTTATTGGTTTCATTGAAGTGTCTATTTTAATTAATTTTTGCAGGATAAATTGTATTGGCAGTGAATACACCCTATTGGTGTAGCACTAACAATGTAATTTGTTTTTAATGAAAAAGATAATTATATTGAAGTCTTAATACTTCTTGTACTTTATCAGTATAGAGATGTTAGAGACATTTTGATTGTACAGGTTTTTTGATGAATAATGAGTTTTCTTGGTTTATTATAATCCGAGACCTTTAAACAGGACTATGATAAACAATCTTGTTAATATAGTTAAATAAGCTAAGTCTTTTTGAAGGAAACTTTATTTTATAATTATGTGCAAATACATAATACATGTTTGTTAATTTCGTTACCACAACTCTTTTTAACAGTAACTATCAGCAATGAAAACTCTTAATAAGACAAATTATAATAATTTGAGAAAAGTCCCTAAAATTTGTTTTAGAAACTACACTGATAGCCCCAGGGTGGATATACCTATTACAGTTAATAATTCAATGTTTTTTGGAGAGCCCTTCTAGAGTTGTGACACCACCTAAATTAGAATGTGTGTGTATGAGTGTAAGAAGGCATTAATAAGAACAACAGTGGAACATGTGAGGGCCACTTTAGAGATAGATTAAACAACTTGTTAAGGTTAGAGAAATACTATCCTTAGAGTGGAAGGAAGTTTGATTGCGGTTAGTAATATAAGACTATAATCTTAAACTTGTATTCTGAATATTATTTGAATCTATGTAATGAAGTCTATATACCATCATCAAGGAAGAATTTGCACTTTCATTTATGTATTAAACAAACGTGATTATCTAGTTTTAACAAGAAAACAGAAGAATTAATATCTTCCTTAATTATGTTATTGTCTATGCTATGACATCAGCTTTTAGGTCATATCTCCATAAAGAGATTAAGAATTGATGGTCAGATAAGGAGTATTACATGACTTAGATTTCTCAAACTTTTGAATCATAAAGGGATAAATATATGTATGAGAATATTGTATATTTGATCCATACAGCTATTAGTAAACCTATAGCGTCTATTGCCATGGATGGATTTGTTATATAAAGCGTTTGAATCTCTGGATGCCTTTAAGGGCTTTAAAGTTGTCGTTTAGTTGGAATCTGATGTGTCAGACTAGTTGAAAGTAGTGATAGGTTGTTTAAGTCCTCGTGTCCCAAAATGATAATGGGAGGACTTTGATGGATAAAGTTTCATATCATCTATTATTAGTAGCCTAATATATGCCCAGGTATGATCATTGAAAGGCTACAAAGACAATTGTGAAATTCCTTCATGGTATAAAACATCACATGTTGACTTTAAAGAAATCTGTATCATTTGAGATAGTGAGATATTTTAATTCAGATTATGCATCATGTATTAATGATCGTGAATTTATTTTTGTTACATCTATGTGATGTTTTGGAAGAATTGTTTATTCAAAAGTGTCATGTAAATACTTACAGCTATCTCAACCTTTGCATGCATTTTTATGATATTTAAAGAGGTTGTTTAGGAAGAGTCAATTAGACACTTACGGCTACCTCATATATATATGAATAAAAATTGTGTCGCTTATTTTGTGATGGCCATTTGTCAAGGAATGTGGTTAAATGAATGAACTTTTGTTGTGTACATATTTTAAGCATTGACCACTTTTGTTGTAACAGTGACTCTGTTATGGACTTCTCTCAAAATTACAAGAGTTCTATTGCGTCAAATATTTTGATTTTTAGTTATTGTTCATTGAAAAGAGAATATTAGTTAATCTTATACTCATATTGAACATTCGTTTACCAAAAATTTACCCATTAGAGTTTAAAAAAAATTATTACTCTTGTGTATTTTTAAAAATTTTGATGTCATGGTTTAGTGGGAGTCTAAATTGTGTTCTTGAGGGACACTTTGATATATTTTGGCATCCATAACGCTTATTTCCCTATTGGATTCAATATTATTAGTTGTGCCAAAATTTTGAATATAATTTAGAATTGAAACTTTGCCGGTATTTATAGCATTGTTTTTCTATCGAATTTAATGTTCTTGATTCGTTGTTTCATTTCTGAATTGTCTCTTTATATCAAACTCATGTGGTTCACATCCTTGGTGAACATTTGCTTACGGATCAATTGACCAAAAGCCACCCATATGAGCTAATATGGGTTTTGTTCAATTTTTGATTTTGCCTTGGTTTAGTAGGATTATAAGTTGAGTCCTTAAAGGACTTTTGTGATATAATTTGACATTTTAAATATCCATTCAATTCAGATATTTACCTTACATTATAATTATATCATTTGTTTTCTATTAGATTCAATGATATTTTGATGTTTTATTTCTGAACTTTGTATGATTTTTTATGTATATTTTAGTTGTTTAAAGTGGTCTAATAATCAATTAATACCATTCAAGTGGAAAATTGTTGAATTAATTTTGTGAAATATATTAAAATAATGTGGATTGGTATTAATTTATTATTAGGTCAATTATATTTTGGTTAATCAATTAATTAAGCAATTAAGATTAGATATATAAACCAGGAATGGATTGAGTTTGAGTTAATTGTAGGTAATTAGTGATAAGTTGGATTACCCATAAACTCATTGGATAGAGGCTGCAACTTGCAGTTTAAGTCTTATCAGTAATTGTTCTATCGTATTATTGATTGAAAGATAAAAAGAATATTCTATAAACATATTTAATTTTAAATCTGAACAATTCTGAGCAATTGAGAGAATGATAAGAAGTTACCGTTTTGTTTTAAAATAATTTGAATATTTTATTTATTAAATAATAAAAGTATCTGGACGATAAATAACTTCCTCATTTTTTTAGGATTCATCAAAACATATTTTTGGCTTATCAAATATCTCTCTCTCTTTGAATTCTTTGACTTTTACGTATGAAAAGTATGGATAAAGTAAATTGCTATCTCTATTGCAAAAATTTATGGCTATAATGAATTTACATTCCAAATAAGTTTTTTTGGTCATTGATTATTTATTTGTGTTTATTTGAATCTCCCAAAATTTTCAACATAATTTTCTTTCGTTTTAATCAGACATAATTGAATAAAAAATGAATAAAAATATATATTCTAACGACACATTATCATATCCTCCTTTATAACACTAACAATACATTTTATATTATATTAAAGTTAATTTTGTTGAGCTTTATTATATAACATGTATGGCTCTAAAATGGAGACGGGTCCTTTTTAATGTTTTCCTAAGGAGTTCAGACAGCTCTATGGAAAGTTGGAAACGGTTCTTGCCTTTTTTGTGAAAGTAAAAGGACGAAGGGAAAAACAGACAGACTATCACCTACAATTCAAATGCCCTTTCAATAGAGATTAAAATGGCTCCTATATCCAGGCAGGAAGGGTCCAGACCAGATGACTTCATTTAAGACTATCCTTGATGTTACTTTAGAGCCCGAATGCCACCATGCGTCGCTATGTTTCAGGCATAGGTCACGCCATTTGGAAGATATTGGTTTTTTTTTTTTTCCTGAGGTAGACAGATTTTTAAATTTATTGTTCAGTCTATTTATTATTTGAAATTTAAAATGGACAATATAATTAATAATTATTATTTGTATAATTATGTATAACAATGTTATAAATACAAATTAATTGTACTGACATAAATTCTTTATATAAAATTATTCTTTTCTTATTAAAAAGTCATATTACATTAACCTATGCTTTTATATAAAATTATGTTCAATTGGAAAAAAGTTAATTTCACTAATGAATTTATATTTTATTAGATAATTTATTTTTATTATCTTAAATTATATTCTTTTTTAATATTCAAATTAAGTTTTTTTTAAATAATAATTTTTTCTTATTTAAAAAATATTAATTTAAACTTCTCAAGCTTGGACCAAGATTTAAAAAAAACTCAAATCTGACCTATATTACAAAAAATACTTTTCAAAACAGGTTTGATATATTATTTTTAATTATATATTAGAGACTTATTTGTAATTTAATATGTGATCCTTGATATCTTATTTTCAATAAAATATTAGTCAAACGTTCAGTTCTCAGATAATTACTGATACATACAGTAAGTCTCAGATAATTATATATCTTATTTTTAATTATATATTAGGAACAACTATTTTTATAATTAAAATTAGTCCATATATATATATATATATATATATACACACACACACACACACATACAGCAATTCCTGTTTCAAAACAATCCGTCTTTGGACAGATATAATGAATTAGTTGACATATATGAATATAATGCCACAACAGAAGTTCCTGTATTGGAAAAATCATATGGTGACATAAAATTTACATGTATAAGCCAATTTCCTGTTAAACTAAGAGAATTAGTATTAAATAGAAGAATTGAGCCAATGTTATATATATATCATTAGGTCACAATGCTCATTATATGAATTAAAATTTTCATTTCTCTTTCCTTCGTCCCTCCATTCCTTTTGAATTATCAATTTTGATATCTTAAAAAAAAATGGGGAATAATATATGAATGAATTTAGAAATTAATGGCCTGAACTGAGATGAAATATTTGGCAGAACGGCTTGTATGACATCTTTGATGCAGCTTGCTCAAACTTCTTGATGGCAGCTTCATTTTCAAATAAGCTTGTTTGGGTAAAAAATCGTGTCCACCAAGATAAACTCCGCATTTTGGCCTTCAGAAATGCAGAAATGTTAATAGTTAGCAATGATTAATAAAATGAGATCCTAAACAATGAACTTCAGAAATAGAATTGTATATAATATTTATAAAAAGCTGCTTCAGTTCGTCTGTTTTATGAGATTAAATAATTGCCAGGCAAAACAGGAAAAGGTCACAATCAACGAAGATCATAGATGCGTTATAGCTTGCTCAATTAGCACTGTGACATTGGTAATCAATAATGCATATGCTTTGTAGATTTAGAAAAAGGAATGTAACTTCTACTCATAACCAGTCAATTCTATAAACTCTATTTGCGCTGTTGGCATAATTTTGGTAGATAAAAATTCTCCCACAGTTCAGGCAAATGCAATGGCCAGTACAAGTTGCATTTCCAATGAAAATTGAATCAGAACCTCAGAAGACATGATTACATCTGGCGTAATATTTTCAGATCACATGCAAGAGATAGTTCAAATTAAAGAGCCAAATAAGGCACTAGGCAAGACGAGAAGGCTATTTACCGGCCGGCCAAATTTGGCCAATTGTGCTACATTAGCTCTCTGTTGGCCAGGGTAACCTACACATCAGAAAGCAAGATATAATTAACCGCAAGTCCAAGTCCCATAGGAATAACTAAGTCTTGGAAAATATTACTTCAATTGTTGAAAATGTTGGAAAACCAAAAATTAGAAAACAATACACTCGGAAAAAATTGAATTAGATGGCAAATAGCTTAACACATCTTTATCAGCATGTAAGTGAGAAAAAGGCAAGAGATGAAAATGACAAATGAGAAACAATACTAGATCGGAGATCACATATTTTTTTTATCATGAAGTACCTGTGAAGATAACAATACCATCAGAAGATACCCTTGCCAATTCAGGAAGTGTTTTGTTCAAAGATCTTGGAGATAAATAATCAAAAGCATCTGACACAATAACATGAGAGAAAGATTTTGCCCCATATGGTAGGGGGAACTTGATATCTGCAACACGCACAATGCCTTTCTGCACTAGAGCTTTGCAGTACCTATTTGCATCCTCTATGTCATATGGCTCCACACCCCATGCTTCAGTTTCCTCTTCTCTTAACAAATTGGAAACCACTGAACAACTGTCAGGGCCCACATGCAAAATTTGTTTCAAATTCTGACCATATGCTTTCTTTAAAACAGGAATTGCTCTTTGAACTTCAGATGTGCACGAAAAGTTTTCACCTACAATATAACAAACATTTATAAGAGAAAATCTTATATCGTGGGTTCATGGCCTTCCAAGACAATGCAATTACAAAGGAACAACTTCAGCTTTGCTCGCTAAACCACAATTTAGCCATGGTTCAATATTGACTTGAACAATAACTAAGTGATATTATATTAATAACTGTATATTTGTCAAAATTTTAACATGTGAGACATGAGACATATAAAGCTCGTCCGAGCAAATATATGGGCATTTTCTTTTTTGCTTCAAACATGTCTTTTTGGAAAGGAAAAATATAGGAAAGAATAGAAAGAAGAAAAGAACATTCAGTTCTCCAAAGATTAAGAATGTATAATAGGTCAAAACAGAAGAAATGTTATTGCAGAAATTGTGGTCCTGAAATTTTGGCATAATTTACATAAATAGGGGCATGTTGCAAATTAATAGGGAATAGTGCGGTTCCAGTCAGAAGTAATAGAGTCACTAGATAAAGAGCAAACTGAAAAAGGAAATTATCTGAAATCTAAGCTCTAGGCATCCTCCATACTCAGCCACCTCTAATTATAAACCCTACTGGTAAATTGGCATAAAGCAATGCTACATAAACAACAATGTCAACATAAATGCACAACTGCAGATGCGGCTGCAGATGAGCATTGCTATCTACCCACGGGTTTCAAGTTAACCATTTTCCCGACAAAACTCTTGCAACTACATCAGCAGTCCTGAGGATTGTGCAAGGACAGATTGTGGAAGTAGCATTCCACATTGTCTTAACAGTTGAATATTTTTTGCCTTCTCATTAATGGAAACTCAGATATAAGGAAAGTGCAGTAAAGAAAGGGCCAGCAGATTCTTTTCTGGTTTGAAAAATTTATATGATCGAATATAAGACTAGTTATCTATACTGATATACAAGCATAGAGTTTTTCAGAAACTAAGCATGACTGTGTGCAACCAAAGCAATAAGAGGTAACAGGCACCTAACTGTTCTCTGGCCATATAGAGTATGAGGTAATATGAAGGCAAGATATAAAATCTAAAACCAGTATTTGCTCTCCTCGGAGAAGATGTCAGAGAAACTGACAGAAAGTACTAAAATCAGAGGAGATTTCTACACCCAAGTAGAAGGAAGACCCTCAAGCAATTGGAGCCCTCAATTCTCAGGGTTCATATAATGAAAGTTTCTCCTGTTCCATTGGCATAGTTTGATATGAAGACTGAAAAGGGATGACTAAGGACATAAAGATCCTCAGCCACCCCTAAAATCATTTACGGATTAAATCTTCTAAAGGAAGGGAAAATAATAGGTTAGTTTAGCCAATTGATTGTATGTCTCTACAAATTATCAATGTTTATTACCCCATAACAACTTTGCAATTTTTTGGCCAGCTCACATCATTATTTCTCAATACCTCCAGCATATTTTATCATTGTTCCTTTTTATTTGTTATTAATTCATGATCGTAATCTTCTTCTCACTTAGAAGTTCCAAATGAAATCTCAATTAATGAAATCTACAGATTCTAGCAAACGATGCGTTCACCACTCAACAGGTCCACCAATTTGATGAAAAATGTATGCCAAATGCATAAAAATTTGCCTGGCTTCTGTTTAGTATGTCAACAAGGAAACCAAGAAAATGTTTACCAGACATCCTTATATTAGCTTTTCTATAACATGAATGGAACTTCAGTATTTTACCATTATTGCTTCCACCTAAAATTCCTAAACGGAGGAACTTGTGTTTTTTGTGAAGCCTAATTTAATAATACCAACAAAATCCTTTTTTTTTTTTTTTTTTTAAATTAACTGCCATAAATCAACCAAAAATTCTAGGAGAAAACATGGTGAGCTTACATACCTTGAACCCTTCTAACAACATCTTTTCTTCCACCCAAATGTCCTGTACATTTAGAAATATAAGATTATCTAGCCCATCAACATGCACAAAACTTAATAAAGATTTGTATAATGATCTAGATGAGATGTCAAGCACCTCTAATAAGAAACATAACTTACAGACAAAATCCCTTTTATAATATCCAGATTCATAAAGGAAAATATAAGGTGTAGCCCAATTAACAGTCATTATACAATGAATATAGAAAACTTTGTTACCTAAACCACCACAAGCATAAATGACGAGGAAGAATGCTCCCTGCAAGTTTCACCAAAATTAAGGGGACCATTAGAATTATATTATAAAGATAGGATTAACCCTCTTTGCCAAGGATGGATCCTTTGGGATATCAGCAAACTCAGATAACATACTAGAAGACAAAATTTGATAAGAGCAATTGGACTGCAAATATAACATTACCAGGAGGACGAGGCCTATGGATAAGAGGGGAGAAGTTCTTGATTTTGAATGCAAGGCTCCTGAAAGGAGAAAGTTTTCAGCACGTCGTGTGGAACTTACTTGCCTCCTCAACATTACTTATTCTCTGAAAATGACGTCTCCAAAATTCTTGAAAGAATAAAATGGGAGATCAGAGGGAAGACTCAAGAAGTTGTACAAACTACAGAAGCATTAATGCTTTACATTTTAAATTTCAAATTATCAGACATAATACTTGGAATAAATTTACAAATTAAGAATTCATTCATCACAGGAAATGTCCTAAACTACAAATTAAACACATGGTAAGAACTTCATTCATCACAAAAAATGTCCTAAACTATAAGTTTTCAGGTATGTCATGTATCAGACAGCGATAATGCAATGACACTCTTGTCACGAACCTGACACTTGTACAAATGTGTCAAAATCAGAATAAACTAATCTTTTTTCAGCTTGGACACACACCTAATGCAGGTTGGACATGCACTGAACATAGAAGGGACTCAAGCCAAACAAGGGCCCCGGCACGGATGAAGGAAAGAGACTAGAAGAAAAGTAGAATGAAATACCAGAGAACATGTTCTAATGAAATAATTAAAGTTCATTTTTTTCTTTCTTCTTCGTTTTTCTGGTGTTGTACAAGAACAATTTCGAATAATATAGATCAACAACTATTGATTTAGTAGATTTAATTTGAAAAATAATAATACAAGATACTTGGAATATATAATAATGACAGTTACGTTTTTTTTTCTCTAGAGGTGTATCACTGATACAAATTTCCAAAAACATATACACGTTGTGTCCTGTCATGTTCTATGTTTTTAAAGTTCAACATGTCAAGGTATCTGTGTCTGCGTTGTATCATGTGTACGTGATTCATAGGTCATGACTCATGAGCATCCAAATCCAAAATGAGTATGTCTTGCCTCAGGGATGGCGAAAACGATTAAGTTTGATTATTCAATATCCATTACAGATTGAAGTAAAATGAATTTAGAAATCTAAAACCACATTAAGGACACAAGCAGATGAGCACAAGTAGTGTGACGGTATTTTCTAGCTGTTTGCTTATGCTTTACCTTCAAGTTCATTTCATCCACATAGATTCGATTGATTTTCTTTCCCAGCTTATATATATTATTAAAAAAAAAAAAAAAACAGATCTAAAATGTAGCGCTAGTCAATCGTAATAGAAGTTTAGAGTTAGATCAAGTTTACAGTCAAATCATCTACATGTTTATGACACAAGTACACAGCTGGCTGACCAATATGCAGGGAACAGATTCATGCCAAAGCACACAGAGTTCAATAAGCTTAAGTTGAAGGGAAGCAAATATTGCAGAGAGATCCAGCAATTATGAACCTATTCAGCGTAACTGAAACAAGTCATAGACTATAGCACTATATCACGGAACCAGTAAAGAAATAAAATAAATTCCATGTACAATTCCGCAATTTACATATAATGCAACGGAACGAAGAATCTGAAGCATGAAAATTGAAATCTGAACTCAAATATGAAGCATATTAGAGAGACCTGATGACAGAGGAAGAAGACAATTGCAGAAACAATATCAGAGACTTAAGGAGTGCAGTTGAGAATCAACTTAGATCACAACCCGCATTGTGAACCTATGGATCTTAGATCTGCGGTAGCCTGCAATGCACGCCGAATCCAGGAAATTTATGGTTTGAAGTTTGGAAGTGTATGTGCTACCCACTATGGCCGCGGTGGCCAAAACGCGCGCTCTTCCATATTCATAGCAAGCATCATTAAAAAATCAGAGTTTGAGTAACAAAAGACTTATAATTAATGCACCTTGTGTCGGCGATGGGGCCCACTCTGGACCCGAAATTCAACTCATAATGCTACTAAAAAGAATTTACATTTTTATTATTATAATTTTATTAAAAAAATTTTGTTAACGCTTTAGCCAATAAAACAATTATCAATAATAATAAATACTTAAAAACTAATTTTATTAGTTAAGATTAATTTATTATAAATAATAAATTATTTTCATCCGTAGCACTAATTAACAAAACTTTTTTTAATAGTAATAATTTTGATAAAAAATGTAACAATGAGATATAAAAAGCTGAACAATACTGATCCTTAATTCAGCGCAAGTTAGGTAACAATGTGAACCGGTTTGGCACGATGTTGATATTGACGAACAATTAATTTGAATTCTTCATTTGGTTCTACCGTTAGGGGAGAACACACAAGATTGGTTGCATTATTACCTAAACTGTCATATGCTTCTCTGGATCCCTGCCTTGAATACAAACCCTAAAAGAAACTGAAAGTGCTAGATCACCGTTCGCTACAGTATTACTTTCTGATAATATAGAAAAAACAGATTTGTATATTGGAAAGGTGCCGTAAGAGAAATGGTAGGTGCTTAACACATTGGATCCCAAAACCAACACAATTCCATAAAGCAGTTATATGACTCATAGCAGAATAGATGTTATTCACACCCTCTGAATGGGCGGGGCAACTGACTTTTCATGGCACTGGGACCGAAATCTAGCTGAAGACGTAGCACAAAAGCAAGGATCAGTATCATTTCAATACCCTTCAAAATAAGTTTTTTCGAAAATGACATTAAATTTAAAATTAAAATATTATTTTAAAATTTTTAATTAGTAAAAAAATAAAATGAAATTAAATTAAAATATAGAAGACAAATGATAATTTTCTTGTAGCGAAAATATCAGTGCATATATGAAATACTGAAAAAAGGGATAATTAGAATCTTATTGACATATGAACAACAGTGAGAGTAAAATGGATTTTTTTTTTGTACAGACAACATGAGGATCGTATTTATTTAATTTGGACTGTTGGTTTAGAATTCAATAATTTAAATTTTCATTAATGAAATATGATTATTTGTTTTATATGTAGATTTAAAGCATTAAATTTATATCTAATAATAACCGGTCAATATATAATCCTCGTTCCAGCAATGAAGTCCGAACTATCAACTATCAATCCTTTCCTTCTACAATAACGTTTTCAGTTTTCGCTATATCTACGTCGCACCAACTTTTGAAAAATGTGAAATCGTTCTCGAATTAAAGTTACAGAAAAGTGAGTGAGTTCCAGAGGATTCATTTTCAAATCAAAGAAATGAGAATCTGATATGAATATGTCCCTTTGTAAAGGGCAAGATAAGCATAGAATATAATTCGATGTATTCCCACATCCTTATCAGTGAAAATCAGTGTCTTCTGGAGTATCCTTTTTCTCTTATCAAGATTAATGATCGTTATAAAGGCACAAACAGTTAGAAAAGAAAGAAGAGGGAAGTGCATGGCAATTGAACACACATGCTACGAAACAGGGTTCTTCATCCGCATCCTAATTGTCATCCTGTTAATGTTATTTGCTGGATTGATGTCAGGATTGACGGTGGGGCTTATGTCTATGAGCCTCGTGGAGCTCGAGGTTCCTGCCAAGTCTGGCACACCCACTGATCGTAAACATGCTGGTAACTGCTTGAATTATTCAGAGCTTAGATTACGGTATGTGCATGATGTTGGTGCAAAATGACTCATGGCAGGCATATTCTCTTGCCAGTTGTGACAAGACAGCATTTATTGCTTTGCACCCTTCTGATCTGCAATGCAGCAGCTATGGAGGTACTAATCACCACTACATATTCTTACTTAAATCCATGACTTAATCAGAACTACAGAATAAGAGCTCAATGTCTTCTTTTCTTTTTCTTTTCTGTTTCCATTTTCTCAGGCTCTTCCAATATTTCTGGACAGTCTACTGACAGCTTGGGGTGCTATTCTTATCTCAAGGCAACCCTCACTTTCAAGAAGATTCGTAGTATGTCAAGCCCTGGTAAGGTTTTTCGCTGTCACTGTGATACTTCTGTTTGGCGAGGTGAGTTCTTTTATTCAAGTCAGATTAATCTAAGGACCATGATCAGCATATAATAACAGGGATTTTACCTTTGGTCACACAGATTATACCCCAAGCTGTTTGTTCGCGGTATGGTTTAGCAATTGGTGCAGCAGTTCCAATTGGTGCAGCAGTTCCAGTTGTTCGTATTCTTGTGTGGATTTGTTTCCCCATAGCATACCCAATAAGCAAGGTGATCGTTTGACACCCATGCTTGCTGCTCCAATTAGTAATAGTTATCAGTATTATTGACTATGATTCTGCCAGTTACTAGATTTCTTGCTGGGAAAACAACACTATGCACTCTTTAGACGAGCTGAGTTGGAGACGTTAGTTGATTTGCATAGCAATGAGGTAACTGTTTAATTTCCTTACTGATGATATAGTCCTCGGTGGAAATGCAATATCCAAGTTATCGCAATCTTTGGCTTTTGCAGTTTTCTTCTATGCCTTTGATCATATGGTTGACACATGCGCAGGCTGGAAAAGGTGGAGAGCTAACACGTGATGAGACAATGATAATTGCAGGTGCGCTTCAACTAAGAGAAAACAGCGAAAGAAGTAATGACTCCAATGACTGAAACTTTTGCAGTAGAATTAAACGCCAAGCTGAACAGGTATGTGTGTGTGTGTGAGTACGTGTAAGGGTGAAAAAAGAAATGGCCTTCATGAGTTCGTCTTGCAAATATGTAGGAATTAGATGAATTTGATTTCAGAGAAGGGCCACAGTAGAGTGCCAGTTTATTATGAGAAACCGAGTAACATTATCGGACTAATACTCGTAAGTGAAAGCAGCTCACTTCTAATTCAGTATTTGCCCCTCTTTAATAACTATCAATCCAGAAAACGAAATACCAGTAAAGAATGTCACCATCCGCAAAATTCCAAGGTATCACTGTTACCGATGGCTTACCATCACTCATCTTCATAAAGACTAGTATGCTATCTCGTGCAAGCTTTGATAGTATCTGTTAAATGAAGTATCAGAGGGCCACAATGACCTGAACAAACACAATATTATACCTAAATGATTAGTTACTGGTATTAGGAACAGTCCAGAATTCTGATATCTTATTGTGTTAAAAAAATATATGACCTCCATAGAGCAAAGAAGGAAAGGAGAAAGAAAAAAAAGAAGGCACCACTAATGTTTTCGAATGTAATCGTTTTATTTGTAACATTTGTTGGTTTGATTCACCGGTGCCTACCAGGGTTTCTGAAGGAATGCCTCTGTATGACCTACTCAATGAGTTTCAAAAAGGCCACAGCCACATGGCCGTCGTTGTAAAACACATTGGTGATGCAAAATTGCCAGCCAGTGAAAACCTGACACATGGTAGAGCATTGATTTTTTTTCCCCCCCTCGTCATGCTTGCTTGTTATTCCTCTCCTTTGTCTATCCTGGAATTCGAGTCTATGGCCAAAGGCATACACGACAGAGGCGTTTGAAGAGCAAGGGATCAGTGAACACGTTTAAGAGTTTACCAAACGAGGCAAATATAAACACAAAAAGCAAGAGATGGTCAAAGGGCTTCCACTCGGAAGTGCTTCAAATTAATGACGAACCACTGCAAAATCTCCCTATAGAATGGGAAGTGTTGGCATTGTTACACTAGAAGATGTTATTGAAGAGCTACTACAGGTATGAGGAATTTTTTTCCATCCTTATTATCTTTATTTTTCTCGTACCACCAGAAGATTTACCCATATTGGTGATTAATTTATGTAGGAGGAAATCTATGATGAAACAGATCACCGTGTTGTCAGCTGATTTCTGAAGTACAAGATACGCAGTAAATTTACAGTTTTACTGTCTGTAGTAATAATATGCAAGACAACTAGACAATAGACATGCTGTTCAGCTAAGGGGTTCAAAAGATTTGGAACGCTCTTGAGCAAAATGTTAGATCGCATAGTAGCATGCATTGGAGAGATGCAACGTACAATAATTTCGAAACATTGATACTATTGAAGTTATGTACTTATGCCTCGGTTGAATACAATTAAGCATAGTCCTAGTTGAGCCTTTTGTTGACATAAATTCATGAACTGAACAGACCAAATGCAAACGGTCCACCATTTGGTTGCAACCATGTGATTTATCCTATTTGCAAAACCTTGGTAGGATTGGCAACAGCATAAACCATCCCCCACCTCCCATGCCCGTGCCCCCTCATTGTCTCCCACAAATTTGAAAGAAGCAAAAATTAAGAAGGAAATTTCAGGATAGACTAACCAGTAACCACTTCAAAGGTGATGACTACACCAAACTGTGGTTGGGCATGAGTCATAGCAATTGATAGTCTATGACACTTGTCGCAGGTCTGCTTTTGTTGCTCGTCCATCCAATTCTGATATGCCTGATACGAAGATCCAGCATTTAAGGGTCAAGAAGAAAAAAATAAAAAAAAAAGAGATGGGATACTTAGTTAAGCCCACAGTTAACTAGATATTTTAGAATTCCATTTTGGCAGCATGATGCCCCAGTTCTACTACTGAGCATCCCACCCGAAAATCTATCATGGATGATAGCAATTAAATTATATATATATCACGGTTATCCCCATACTATGTCTAGTTTAAAATAAGGTTTCTCTAAACATTTCATATCCTACTTTTTAATAACTTATGGCAACTATCAGCAAGTTGAAAACCTCAGATCCATCCGTGATGCCCAAATTTATTCACAGTTCCCACCATTCACAGAGATTAGAGAGCTAAGGGAGCTAGCCTATGAGCATAGCCTATAAGTGTTAACAAATATGGTTAAGATAGATTTCAGTCCTCTCATATTATATGATTATCACGTTGGTAAGATAAAGACAGAACAAAACATTTTAAAAATCTGACTTTTGATTTTTTTTTTTTTTTTTTTGAAAAAAAGATTTGTATAATTCTCTCTTAACATGATTGTCATGTAACATAGGAGGATTGTACTATATTTTAGTCACCCAAGAAAATCCAACTTGCCTCATAGAAAAGTGAATAAACCACAATTTATATAGTTTAATAAATATCAAAGCTACCCAAGTGAGATAACAACTTGAGGAGTAAATACCTGAAAGAAAGCTACAGCTCTTCCAATGTCTTCCAAAGATGTCTCCTTGAGTTAAAAACCAAGCACATCCAGCTTTTTCCACTACTGAATTGCTTATCAAAGTGCAGGCTGGAAGCCCGGCGCCTCCAGGAAATCTTGAGACTTCATGTCACCCCTCACTTCTGAATTACAAGGTATTAGCTTTCCCACGTACTCCACCCCAATGGCGTTGTCTAGCCCTCCTCTTCCTCCCATCCTTTTTCTCCTTTGCCTTTTCTTTCAGGTCCCTCTCTCCTCGGCGTTTGTACATCTTAAAAGTGACCTGCCTATCAGCAGCCATCTTCCGCACCTTCTCTGTGATCTCTACAGCAAGTTGCCTGTTATAAAGTTTCCTCAAACCACGCATAAGCTTTGCAAAAGTATCTGGCTGTGGCATTAACCCTGCATCCATCATGTCCAAACAAACTGAACAAGCCTCCTTCAAATGCCCTTTTGAGAAGAGTGCATGAATCCAAATTGTCCAAGCACTCACATTAAGCTCACACCCTTTAGTTGTGATACAATTCCAAACATCCTTTGCCATTTCAAGCTTCTCAGCTCTTAGTAAAGAATTCATCAACACCTTCAAAGTACCATAATGTGGAGCAGCAAAAAGACCTCTCCCAGCCATCTCTTTAAGATGCTCACAAGCTTCAACTAAGCAACCTTGCTCAAGAAAACCATGAATCATGATGACAAAGGTGTCAAGCCCTGGAGTTAGCCCACTTGCTTCCATTTCATTCCAAAGCCGAACACCCTCTTTAACCTCTCCTAACTTGAAAGCCAACCTAATGATAGTATTGTAGATTTTAAGGTCAGGAGTGCAACCAATCTTCTGCATCTCCTTCACAAGTTCCATACACTCTTCCAGCTCTTCCTTCTTTTCATGAGCTGCCATGATATGCAGATAAGTCAGCTGATTTGGGGCATGGCCTTGCCGTATCATCTGATCCAAAAGCTCATAACCACTCTCAATTTTTCCCCACTTGCAAAACCCACTTACTAATGTAGTATAGGTCACAGCATCCACCTCACAGCCATTTCTCTGCATCTCAATAAAAACCTGCATTGCCTGCTCTAGCTTTTCCTGCTTACAGAGTGCCTGAATCAAAATTGTGAACGAGGTAGCATTTGGTTCACAGCCTTTCCTTTTCATCTCTTTCAAAAGATCATAAGCATCACCCATTTTCCCAGCTTGAGCATACCCACTAAGCAAATTGTTATAAACCACAACATCCAATTCAATTCCCACATCCTTCATCTGCACCAACACATGTTTTGCTTCCATAAGCTTCCCTTCTCTACACCAACCATACAACAATGAAGTAAAATGCTTCGCAGTTGGTGTAAATTGAAATCTCATGTCCTCAAAAAGTGAAGCTGCTTCCTTTACACTGCCATTTTTGCACAAGGCATCCAACAGGCACCCAAAAACATATTCATCCGGCTCACACCCGTACTTGGGCATTTCATCCAATACTTCAATAGCCTTCTGAACCATCCTTGCAGAAGCAAACCTCCTCATCAGAACAACAAACAACTCAGGCGAAATTAACTGAGGGTTCTCTTTCCTCATTTCTTCAATTAGTGCCCAAACAGCACCAAATTGCCTCATTTTCCCCAAAACCTTAATCATAGCTTTGTAAACCTCATGACTGTGTTGATAACCTGGTTGCTGGGAAGCCCACACAAAGAATCTATATGCTAAATTCCCAGCATCACCACAACGGTTTAATACACGCTCAGTTAAGCCAGAGCGCACAACAACTCCGGATTCCTGCAATGCAAGCTCCAATTTGGGAACCCTTGAGTGGAATTTTCTCAATATTCTATAAATGTTTTCAACATCAGAAGCAAACTCATTGTAGTTTTGGTCACTTGTATTATTTCCTGGACTAGCCTCAAGGCGAACAAAGCCAAACTGACTTCTTTCAACGTAAGACATGAAATTGTTGCTGCTACTGTTCACAAATTCTGATGGTTTGTGGTTAGCATGTGACTCTGAAGAAGCTTGAAAAGCACTTACCTCAAAGCTAGTGGATGAGAGCATGGCTACAGTATCTCCATGTCCAATCATTAATGGATTTCTCAAGGGAAGTGGGCGATGGTTCCGATGATGGAAGAAAAACATAGTTCTCATAAAAAATCTCTGCATATTCTCTAAAGTTTTTGCCTTCTGTTGTATATGCTAGATTTCAGACTCCATTACTGCCCTTTCTTTTTTATTGCATTCTCCTGCAAAGTCAAGATCAGTGCATTTTAATTTATCTCTTATTATATATGAATATATACATATATTAGCATCAAGATTTTTACTTGTGAGCCAAGCCAGCAAATGTAAGCAAATAGATAATGGCGGGAAACAACCACACTAAGCTTGAGATTAGTGGTCAATTAGTGACAATACATAAGTTATACATGCATTGCCTGTGTGTGAAAGCTAAAGATCTCTTTTTACCCAGACGTCTGAGTATCAAGAAATTTGGCAGATTTAGCAACATTTTAGTAGAATAGCATTAGTCCAAACTTTACCATTAAAGACCACAACTTCAACAGCCAACAGCTACGTGAGCATTAACCAATTCTACTCCAAATATGTGGATAACGCATATATGACCTCAGTATGTTATCAAAATAGGACTACTTTAGACAAAGGGAAATTAAATACCAGGTGCTAAGAAGATAGGTGAAACATATGGACCTAAAACACTGGTAATCAGTACAAATCTTAGTACCTAGACTTACAAAGCCACTATGATTCTACTGCCAAGTGCCGCCTCCCATAAAGAAGCTAAAATCTCTCAAATCGGCATTTTCTCAAACAAATAGATGGCATTCTGAAGTAAAAGTCCAGCCCTTTAAGATGCATTCCAGAACAAGCATGAGCAGAAAATGTTGAGTTTAAATTGAAACTCTTCGTCACACCCCAACTCTTAGGATGTGACCAACACAGAATACGAGGAGAGTCTCATTTCCGCAACCCTAAACATTTCTCAGAGCTTATATAGGTCACCTGAGCAAGGAGTTAGTGGCCATTTTATGAACTTCTTATAATCACAAGTCCAACATGTAATTATAACCAACCAATGAGACCTCAACTCACGAAATAATCAACTGACATGAGAAAGTTCATGAAATAATCAATCAGCATGAGGCCTCAGCTCATGAAATCTACAATTCCTACTATCCACGTGTGGTGGCCATCACACGGGGCTAGCATTTCCTATCACCTTGCTAAATAGGTATTTTCATGGTCCACCAAGGGCTAATAGTACTATCGATTGCTACCGACGCCCCTACCTAGTCCTTCCAAATATAAAACAAAACCATTGTGTATGGAATTA
The DNA here is from genome assembly GCA_037074485.1 of Delonix regia. Lineage (NCBI taxonomy): Eukaryota > Viridiplantae > Streptophyta > Magnoliopsida > Fabales > Fabaceae > Delonix > Delonix regia. The sequence continues at coordinate 4,986,521 of CM073461.1, forward strand.
TTTTTCTTCCATCTTATAACCGCTACATAAATACGCAAATTCATGCAATTATTATACTAAGCTAAAAAAAGCTAATATGTTTATTCCATACACATTTCAGAAATACAAACATTGTTTAATTGTATTTCTATGGATATAAATGCAATATAGAGTTCTCAAAAGTAACAAATTTGGTTCCATCATAAATTTGAACTAAAACTATAAAGAAATAAAATAAAGTTTTAAAAGAATAAAAGGTACAGTTAAGAAATAGAAAGTAAGTGTCACACCCCAAAACCTGAAGTATGTCGGGCACAGAAAACAAGAAAATAAATTTCGTTTCTACAAGTCTACACCAATTGTCTCACAATTAATCCATCAAAATTTAAAGTAATCAAGAAACATCATGCTAGAATTTCCATTTACTAGTTGATAGTTTAAGATTTTCTCAATGCTCAAATTCCATAGAAATTTCGACAAAATCTTCCCTATAATTAGGACCTCCCAAAATTTCTTTGACATGCCTGTCAGCCCATATCAATCAACAATAAAGAGAGCTCCGCTCTCAATTTAAAATAGATACAACTAAACGAGGTGGGAGTCTTGTCTGTGGTCATCTAAATACATCTAAGGTATTAATACCATAATTTAGATCCCAATTAACATAAATTACAGAAAATATACAAACAACCTCAGCCCTCATAGAACAATGCGAGGGCTCACCTATGACTCTATGTTCTATTCCCCAATTATAAGAATGACTTTAACTGACTATATGAAATAATAAAAATAAACAAGTAGCATCCCATAAAGAAAAAACATAATGACATAATGTAATCACGATGAGAAGAATTTAGAGAATAATTACGCAATAGGCCTAGCAAAGATAAAATTATCTCTATACCAATTAAACAACTATAAACGATATTCATAGTGAATCTTTCATAAGCTATCAAAGCTTGCATAAGCTTTGGCAAACTATTAGCAACAGCTTTTGTTCAACATTAACGGAATAGAAACATTAAAAACAATAAACAGTAATTAAGAAGAATATCATGGAACATAAATCGTCAGTCGTAGGCACACAGCCCACAATGCCATAACCTAACATAATATTTGAAAGTGTGGAATATTACAGTTATCGAATATGCATGATTCTTGTTAAAACACATTTAAAAAAAATTTTCCATTTTGTACAAATTACAGTTGGCTTAGAACCTAGATTTAAAGGAAGACTATTAAGAACATCAAACATTAATCATGGGCTTCTGGCCCATGCATTATAATTATTTGTCAAGAGCACATAGCTCTCAGGATAATCAATATTATTAATTAAATATATAAAATAATTAAATATATAAAATATAAACAATTAAAATATAAGATTATATATAAATATTTTTATCTATTCTAGTATATCTATTATTGAATAATAGATATTCTATAATCTATAAACAGAAATTTCTAAATTCGAGGGCATGCAACCCTCGAGTTATTCACAATCAGTCGCGAGCACATGGCCCTCGGGTTAAACTACTCATACGATCGTGAGTCGTAAACTCACGCTAAATCATCTGTCCTATACTAGTCCTCCCTAAATCTAAGAAAATTGTCATGCACGGATTTTCTTCTTTCAATTTCAACACTTCCAAAATACAAGTTTTGATACTTCATTTAATATAATACTCAATTTACTTAACCATGAATATTTTAATCCCATGCATGGATTTAATCCATCAACAGAACTAGACTGCAATCTTTTTAAAACCAACTTTGAAAAGGATAAGAACAACTTCTTACATGGACATCAGAATGCAAGTACGATAGCGTTAACGGTAAGAAACCTGTGAATGAGATACTTCATTTAAAGAACTTGGACCACTACTGCTCACGATACATTACCTTTCATTCGGTAAAAGAAAATGAACTATATTCCTTTAAATTATTTCGGTTAAATGTGAAGAATTACCAACTTGAACCTTTAAAGCGACACGCAAAGGTAATATACGATATATGCAATTGATATGCATAATACAGTTGGAAATGTTACTGCTTACCTAGTTGATGGAATAATTCTAGCTATTCCAAATTTCTCTCTTTACCTTTGGAAGGGACTCTTAAAGTAAGTTCCTATAACAGATAAATGCATGGTTTTCTTTTTATTCGCACAATAGATCATTACAACAATATAGTTAAGCTCAAAATCCCCTATTAGCTTAGTTATGGGCCAATAAATTAGTACACTCAATAAAAGAATGACTTAAAGATCTTATTAGATATCCTACACACTTAGCTTAAACACAAAAATTAACCTTTGTTCTTCCACTAATCTACAAACCTATAATACGTCTTCTCTAACTTACTTAGCAACAATAAGAATTGCATGCATATCTATATAATCCACTTACATGCCCAAGGAAGGGTCTTCCATATTTTACCCTCTATAATCCATGCCAAGCACTTTTCAATATTCAATCTTTAATAATACTTATATTATTATACTTATCGGTTTTAGCCAATGTGCCAACATGCTTAGGTACTAATTAACATACGTAATTAAATGTACTTAGAAGGATAGAAAAATTGATTTAGATGTCAAATTATCACCATATAGCTTTCAGAAAAATGACACATCCTTAAATACCAATTTTAATTAACTTTTTCCGCTGCCCAATTTTTTGTCTAGAATTCTAATTCACCACTATTCGGACATTATATCACTTAACAAATAAATTCAAACTTTAGTAAAATTTGACACCCAACTTCTTATACATGTTTTTAACCTACAATACAAATTTCAAGTATAAATTCTTTCTTTTGGGCATCCAACAATAGAGTTTTTCCAGGACTGCCCTGTTTTAAGATCTGGGCATGTTATATTACCTATCAAATGAATTCAGAAAATTTCCAAACTTTCTAGATCAGATCCTTAGCATGACATGATGTTGCATAACGATTTTTAACTTGATTGGAGGCCGTTTACCTATTCTTTCACTCTGGTTTACAAAACAGGGTAGTTTGTACAGCATATTTCCCTTCTTTTTAATGAGTAGAGCCCAACTTCGTTTTTCTTCTTCTTCTTATAATAATCAAGTACCATGTCTTGAATTGATAAGGTTTCATTCAAGCTTTTTTTTTTTCTTTGGTTACTAAGTTCATACCTATACCCAAAGTATAGTTTTCCATCTTTTTCCTCATTCTTATAACAATAGGTAAGCAAATAAATAATATAGCATAGCACTAACTCATTATTTAACCTCCTTTCTTACCTTTGTCAATCATTTACACTGTAAACTGTGCCATTGCAATTTTCTCAGCCAAAATCACCCCTTTAATCTCATCTTAATTACTACCCTTAGCTGGAATGCACCCACACATTTTCCTAATAGCACAATGGAGTAGAAAGGGATGAAATTTCACCAAAGCAAGAATGTTTACCTCACTAATCAGCTCCTAACGACTCTATTGGCAGCCAATCCACTTAAAGATTTCGAATCTTACCCTTCTTGAACCCTACCCACACTGTCATGGAGCTTTGACATAATCAAAAGCCAAAAACTCAATGTTAGATGCCAAAACCATGGAGATTAGGCCAAAAATCCCAGCACACTTTCTAGAAAACCTTACCAAATCACATCTGAATAAACCCAAAATTCCAGCCCTAATGTCAGATAGAGGAGGAGGTGAGCTTGCCATCGCAACCATAGAAATTTCCAGCCAAAACGTGTCAGAAATTGGCCAGAAAAAGGGAGGGGTGGGCCAGGTTTCAGGTTGCTCACTCAGCATCTCAAAACTTGGTAGGCAGCACTGCTCATGAAGAAGAAGAGAAGCGTGAAACTGAAGAAAAAATTTTAAGGGCAGAATTGTAATTCCAACAGGGACATGTGGCGATTTTTCAAGAAAATTTGAAGTGGATGTTCAGGAGTTTCAAACCCAAGCCATCATGGAAGCATTAAGCATCTAAGACCAATTGTGCCAGCCTTATCATCAAATCTCATTCAAACTCAATTTATATTTAAACCACTACTAATCCTGTTATTATTTTCCTTTCATTAATTTAATTCTTATTTCTTAATTCATCACATACATTCCATATTTTCCCATTTGGGTACAAAGAAAAAATTTCTTTTTAACTTATAAAATAATTTATTGGGTATTACAGGAAGAATATAAATATATATGTATAGTAAGAATGTTATAACTCAACTGGAAATATTACTACAACCTCTTCCTACTTTGACTGAAATCCTAATATGACCCAACAACCCCTATAAGAATAGAAATGAAACGCAGTTACTGTTACCTAACACATGGCTTATACACATGGGGTCTCTTCATTAACCTTATTCTGCCCCATGTTTATTATTTTTATCATTATTAATGATATTAGTATTTTAAATATGGAAGGTGTTTAAGTCTGCGTACAATTAGTGTTCTCAAAACTGGTTCCACAATAATGTTATCAGTATATACTTGTAAGCTGTGCCTACACTCAAAGATGTCTCACTCGCTTCTCAATTTCTGCTGCCACTTGTTAAGAATTAAAAGTATGGAGTTACTAACTGGTAATATGTCATCTTACTGGGATGATTTAATTCAACCTAAGCCCGTCCCTCACATACACATTTGAAATTTTACACTCTGTCCAAACTTCACCAATTGCCCGCCTCCTCCTAGAGTTATTCCTATTGCATTTAATTACCAAATATAAATCCCACTAGCCAGATTTCTCTAGTAAAATTATATCAAATCATCACCTTTCTTCCTTAAAGTTCAGGATATGGTAAAAAAATTGTAGCAAGTTCCCTCCACATAAGTTTCCAAGATTTGTTCACATGCTTTTAAGCTCCCCCAAAGAATCTAATGTGCAACCTAAAGACCCAATTGGCAACCGCAATGTCACACCCATGAAGAAAATTTTATCTGGCAGTCACCAAAAAGAAAATTACAGGACCCTACATCACCATGGCTCACTCACATTCAGTTCACCATTTTAGGCGTGGGAATAGAGGAATTTTCACATGACTGAATCCATGGAGCAGAACCAAAGAAAATTTAGGCGCTCTCCATACCTGAGGGAAATCAAATAGGAATTACTCAGATCAAGCACGAACAGTAACAAGCTCAGACCGCCAGAAAACTCAGACTAATACAGATTGAAACCCGTGAATCTCGATCTAACGCTGGTGTGAAGCCATTGGAACGCAGCCGATACAATAGGCAAAAGAGCAGAGAGAGTGAGACAGAGAGAGATTTCCATTAGTACTATGTATCATGTGTACCAAACAGATTAGAGTTGCATTCCCAGGACATTTTCCATCGCCCGCTGCCTTTATCATTCGTAGCAAACACGCCCTTAATAATTTCATGTAAAGCAAGCTTTGTGGATATATGTTTCTGGTCATTTTTTAATTATTATTTTTGAAAATATCTTTAATCAACTTTTTAAAAACCGTAATGATTTTATTTTTAAAAAAAGAATTTCTTCATTATTTAATTAACGAAATGCATTTTTAAAGTGATTTAAATAGTTAATGATATTTATTTTAATAATAAAATTTCTTTTTAAACTTATTATATATTAAAATAATAAGAATATAATCAAAATAAACATATTATATAAAATCAATTTTTCATAATAAAATAATTTGAATATACAAATACTATATAAAATTTCTCATTAATCAAATAATATAATTTATAATTAAATTTTATTACCAAAATCAAATTAACTAGTAGCACCCAACTGAATTTCTCAGTTTAAGAATTGCCTATTGGTTTAAAAGACTGGTTTTTATAATGATTATTAATATTTTATTTGATAAATTGTTTGATTTTTTTTTTCAAATACTCTTTTGAAATGTTTATTAAACAATCATGATATTGTCAATTGAAGATATCTTTTTTAAATACATTTTTTATATACATTATATAAATAGTGAGTAAATAATCTTATAAATATTTAAGTAGTAAAGTTAATATTAATATATAAAGTAGTATATAGTACAATATTTATTTAAATTTAATCAAAAAATTCTTAATAAACTAATTTAATTTAGTTTAATTCAAACGTTTAAAGACAAGAATTTCATTTGATAAAATATAATATTGAAAATAAAATACAAAAATATTTTGGAAAAAAAATTTTACACCCCTGAATAATGGGCTCGTGCGTGTCTATATATGAAAAAAAAAAAAAAAAAGAGTTTTGTACAGGTAGTGTCAGCCGCATAGTTTTTAGGCTAATTACAAATGGCAACAAAGTTATCGCAATATTTCTTCTCTGCTCCTCAATGCATCAGTTATCAAGACGAGCTCGATGATAAGCTGGCAAGGTCGCAGGAGAAAACATTTGCCCCACTCCTTCGGCCTTGATGATGGGAAATATTATGCCTGATGCACACTGGAAGAATTTCTTCAGTAAGAACAACAAATTTGTAACTATGTCAACAGTCCTAGAGATCAGCCAAACCTCTACCTTGACGAGTCAAAAACAAAATAGAATATTCATAAAAGAGTGAAGCAATTTGTCATCGCTATGAAGTAGGATGCAGAATGAATAAATTATTGCAGAAACAATTGGTAATTTCAGCCCAATCAGGAGCCAGGAAAAAAAGGAAAACCTGCAGAAGACCTTACCATAGTGGTGGTAATGACATCTAGCAATGAAGAATTAAAAATGCAATAACCAGGATGAAATAAAAATATGGGAAAAGGTGTAGCAGGCAGGAACTCACCCAAATTAATTTGGCTCCAATCCAAATACGTTCAAATGAAGGAAATGGTAAGAGCAAACGGACAACTCCATAGATTGCAACGGCAAAGAAATGGAGAACTAAACTCAGAGGACGAGGGTTTAGACCAGAAAGTAAAGCCATTGGTCCATTTGAAAAGATGCCTCCAAGGCTCAAGTAGTCAAAACATGCTTGGCGCAGTTCATCTCTTGCTTGATTAGGTGAAGAAGAAAAGACCTTATATACGGCACCTGCCAAGGTATTAATAGTAGATGCTGCAGGCTGCAAGAGGCATGTCATATTTTGAAATCTATGTAGTACTAACATTAGTGATTCTGATTTTACTCTCATATTTACATCAGTTTCCTGTTTCCACACTAATAATTTTCCAAGCCACGATTCCTTTTAGACCAACATCATTAGACATTAAACTATAGGCAACATTCTAATAGACCAATTTACAAAAACAAGATACATAAAATTCATCAAGTGATTAATGCTCACCTTGCGCAAGGTGTAAAATGATTCAAGATACTTGCACAGTAAAGCTGCATCGGTTAGGGTGTGAAGTGGCCTAAGAAGATCCCGTAGCACAACAATATCAGACAGTGCCACTGTCACTCCTCCACCAGTCAAGGGATGACGCATATTGAAAGCATCACCCATTAACAGAGCTCCAGGAGTAGGATAGGGAAATGCTGGCATGCTTCTGTTAGGCATGGTTTTAATATTTCCTTTATTGATAGCAGATACGAAAGCATCATGAAGCTCAGGTAGCATCTGTGACAAAAATTACCACAACGGCACAGGAAGATAAGGGAAGAAGCAATTTGAAAACTGTGTCTTTGATAGAGGCAAGCAAACACAAGACTGTTAAGTGACAACAAATAGCAACTGGACTATCCGTAAGTCAAGCAGAATAATAACATATACCTGGGGAGCCACTATATTCTTCAAATAATTGGCCATTTCACCATTTTTTATGGAAGGAAGCTTTTGACCAGGTAAATCAACGAAGCAGCGAACCTCAGTGCTACTGATTGGATAAAGTAAGATGGGGGAAGGATCAGCCAAAATAACATGCCCATGATTTGCAAATGGAAGTTGACAATTCTCCATAATTAATCCCACAAAACAAGAAGGCACTTCTATCTGACAAAATATTCAAGAGAAATAATTTATAGGATTTACAACACTCGTGCAAAATTCAGTGTACTGACTAATTGGTGCATGCATTACAGCAACAGAACTCTTGAGGTCACCATTTTGGCACAGTCTTGACTCTTGACCATAAGCATAATCTCTCATATCATAACATCAAATTAAAAGAAACAAAACAAAAACAATTCTAGGAAGGCAATTCAACCTCGGGGTGGCAAAGAGAGCGACGCAAATTTGAGAAACACCCATCACACACAATTGTTAGGGAAGCATAAGCTTTATGCTCCTGGCCATCCTTTGTTTTGTAGTGGACTCCTCTAACGATTCCATTCTCTTCAAGCAGGGAAGTTACATTGCCTTGTTCCATTCGTACACTGAACAGAAAATAAGCGCAGAAGGAAGTGATGAAAATAAGATTATCAGGCTCAAAAATACAACAACAACAATGATAATGAAAATTACCAGCTATTGATAGTTGCCAACAAAAATAGTTTTAATAATTTTAATACAAGTTAGAATAGGACAAGAAAGACTACTTGGGGAGTTCAGCAGCCTTTTCTCTCATCCTCTGTATAAACCAGCCATTGTGAAAGCTCCTCCCAGCCACATCAACGTGAAACTTTTCCAAGGGATAAGACAGCTTAGTATTCTTTCCATCTTTGAAAAGAACATATCCTAACACTCTTTGAGCATCAATTTGCTCCACACAGTCTGACATAGAATATTCATATCACTTTCAAAAAGCAATACTAATGATAGTGGCAGAATATAAAATAAATTCCATATAAGAGTTAAGATATTACATTTCACTTTTCATAAATTTCTTTCAAAATATACAGGCAATTCTCCATTTTGAATTCCAACATTAATTCAGACATACAATCCCTCAAACAATTGACTATGAAACATTTAAAGAACCTTTGGTACAATTTTTTACAATAACAAGCCACCATAAAGGAGTTTTCCACCTCTATTCAACAACACAATTAGAATATTTTGTGACATTAAAATACTCAACTACTCGACAAAAAAAAAAGGTATTGATTTACAATTTAGTAAGTTAAAATATTTAACACGTTGGCCAAAAAAAAGTTACAATATTTACCATCAGAAATACAAGATTGAAAAACTAGATAGTAACTAAAAACAAAGTTAGGCTAGGCAGCTTTGAAACAATTCTAGAAATATGAATGAACTGAATATAAAACAGGAGCAGCAGAGCAAACAGGAGAGATGCATAAGCATGACTAGAATAATACAGAGTTGACTAACAAAACAGTGTTTTACTTTGTAATAATAAAGCAATCAGTATACAGGCTGATGATGAGAAAAGATACCAGATTCAACCAAGCACTGGATTAATCTGTAAAATTTTGCATGCTCCTTTGATCAGCATACCTTCTAAACCCAACTCAGTTAACATCAGGTAACCCCCTGGCTGGAGAAGTTCACCAACGATTCTGTCTGGCTCTGTCAAATCTCTCTCAAGAACATGCACACGTCTTCCATCCTTCCAAGGATTGCCAAAAAAAAAACACATGATTATGGAAGATCTTGACAGTTAACAAATCTCAAGTCACGTCCATTCCCTCAAGGAATTAATATAGGATCTTAAAAGCTAAAGCAAGAGACAGTTAGAACCACTGAGTGAACATTCTTTGATCATCCAAATCAAACTACGTAATAATGATTACAAACTTCCATAAACAAAAAGATCATTTAGCCTACTAGGGGTTGATTAGAATCAGAGGTTTAACTTCAGCCCTTGAGGACAAGGGTGTTTCCCAATAGGAGGCAATGTTATGTGCCAGTAGGGACATTCTAGGTTTGACAATATGTGTATTGTCAAGTTGTTCGAGTATGCATATAGGCAAATTAGATTTTTGTCCTTATATTATGTCTATTTTCATCTTTTCATATTAGTATGAGCTGTCCTGGTTTGTTAAAGAACAGTGAGTGTAGAGCATTTTTATGACTGCCTTTGTACCCAATCTAGTAAGTTTTGGTAATCAATGAAATTTATGATAATTCCTTCTATTTTCTTCACTATACTTATCAGAGGGATCAGGGTATGATAATCCTTAGCCGTGAATAAGGCAACATGCTCACAAATGGCACTACTAGAGGGACAATGATCACCAATCTGGATGAGCAATTTGTCAGTTGACCAGAATCACTCAGCAGAGTCTACAGATGGACAAAATCATGAGGAAGATCCAATATCGAATGGAAATTCAAGAAGGAACAGCATTCCTCAACCAAATCACAGAAATCATCAAATGTCGTCCACTGAGGTGGATGAATTGATGCAATTAAAGCAAAAAGGAAGTGTGGTAGAGTATCAAGATGCTTTTGAAAATTTGAATTGCAAAATAAATGTACCTAAAGATTCTCTCATCAGGTGTTATTTGGCTTGACTGAGGGCAGAGATTGCTGCAACAGTATGCTTATTTAACCCTTCCACTTTTCACAATGCCATGCAATTGCCCAGATTGCAAGAGAAAACCATAGTTTCTCAGAAGAATTTTAGGAGGCAGGAGAGACATTGAATTGCACAGAAACAGTGATAATTCAAGCAGTCATCAATCAAGTAGGGAATTTCTGCTAGTCCTCTAACTCAGAAGCTCATGGTTCAGTCTCACAGAAGAGGTTAATATGATAGAAGAGAAAGGAGTTCATAAATTTGCAGTAGGTTATGTAAGAGAACATGGAAATAGATGAAAGTTGGAAATTTGAGAATCTAGTTCTGAATAATCTTAACTTGACATTGAGTGGTCTATAGCTGAGGCCTCATCTAAAGAGGACTATACTGTAAAAATTGAAAGGGAGCTTAAGTAAGCAGAAAATATTTCTTTAGGAATTCCTTTAGAAAGAGAGCCTGTAAACTCATCAATTAAGATGCTTATACCAAGGGTATTGATAGATGGGCCATCCAATATTTAATTCCACGTATAATGTTTTCACTGAGCCACTAAAAGTATTATCTGGGTGTCGCTGTAACCTTAGCAAATCCTCCTCATTTTATCCATTTGTATTTGTTTTGGAATACAACAAATTGGTCTAGTTTAGTGCTAGATGCTGGTTTATCAGATCCAATTCTTCAAACCAACAATAACCCTTGAGGACAATGATGTTTTCTGAGGGAAGGCAAAGTTATGAGCTGATAGGGAGGTTCTATGTATATTCCAAATGATTTGAAAATATATGTACATGTATTGTCGAGTGGTTTGATGACACATAAAGGCAACCTTTGATATTTTATTCTTACATATTATGTCTATTTTCATCTTTTCTTAGTTAATTACGCTGTCTGGGTTTATTAGAGAACATTAGTGGAGAGCATTTTTATGATTGCCTTACTCAGTCTAGTAGGTTTTGGAAATCAATGAAATTTCTGTTTAAGAATTACTTTAAGTTCCTTCTTCTTTTCTTCTCAATACTTAACAACAAGGCAATGCCCATCAAGAAAAAAGTAGTCCAACAAAGAAACCTTTACCATTTATTGCACCATCAGCCTCTAGACACAATTTACCAGCTATAAATGTGACTTTTAGTTAAGTGCTGTGAGAAACAAAAGCAAATGCAAGTAAAATAATCACGAAAGCCATGTGTTTCGAGGCTTCTGCTGGGAACTATGCAAGCTTCCAAGAATTTCTTCATGTGTACTAGTGACTCGAACAAAATTTTACCAAAATTATAGACAAAAGGTAAAATGGTGTCCAGCTTTCACCTTGCCAAGGGTATGGGCTAGAGCAGAACCAGCCACACCGGCACCAACAATGATGATGTCAGTAGGGGAGGCCGAGGTGAATTCTCTATCACTGGTGCTCCTCATGCACTTCAATGAGGTCAACAACTTGCTTTCTCTCTCTGCATCTATGCTAATGCTATTACTCCCAAATCTAACTGCTCTTTTAGTTCTCGTGGGGATTATAGGGTATAATGGCAAGTGATTATGTAAAACGAAGATTTTAGGGGGATGAGGCACTGAGCAAAAGATTGATGTTCTCTGCAGAAAATCCATTGTGTTTGCTTAGGTGTTTCTTTATTTCAGGCCCTCTGCATGGAAAAAGATAATAATAAATGTTAATTTATATATACATATATAATTCTTTTTTTCGTTTCAAATTCATTCCTAAAATTTTTAAGCATTTAAAGGGTCAATCCCACTTGTTTATTGACATCATAAAACCGTTTGATTCCATTGTCACACCCTAAAAGTACAAAGTGTGACCAATATAGGAAACAAGAGAAACCTCATTCCTACAAGCCTGCACTAGATATAACGTAATTCCTACATCATGAATAAGACACACAGGACTCAATATGCTGTGTTTCCCCTTCATAATGTATAATCAGATGTGTACCAAGGCTTAGGTCCTATAGAAATTTCAGTAGAATTCCCCTAAAATGGGACCTATTGATATTTCTATAGAATACCTATTAGCTCCAAACCAATCACAATGGAGAGCTCCTCTCAAATATATCATGTACAATAAAAATAAAAAGAAAAAGAAAATTGGGTGGGGTATCCTGCCAATGGTCATCATGACATACAACTAAAGTAATAAAAATTACCAATCTTCTTTACGATTACAGCAATGTCAAAAAATAATACAATAAAAGAAATTCATCCTCACAAACAAAGCTAGGGCACACCCAAATGATACCTAAAGTCTCTTCTCAATCCCCTAAATCTGGTTTAATGTGCTATCTAAAATAGCCAATAGGTTCATTGTAGAGATAGCACCCCCTAGAATTAGTTAAACAATATTATTAAAATAGAAAAAAGGGCAAAATAATAAAGAAATTATGAGAATGAAGCTTTGGTAATTATTGAATCGCAAAAACAACACAGGTACAAAACAATATGGGGGTTTAGGCCTTAAATACATATAAGCGAAGCTATTTTTTCAAAATACTTGTAAAAACTAAATTTAAAATTTAGAATTTAGTGTTAAAAGATGGGACATTGTCATTTTCTAAAGTTTGTTCAAGGGAAGGACTATCACGAACAAAATTAGAAATGTGGCATGGGTGATCAAAAAATGGCAAGGACACACAATCCTTGAAGGTTCACATATTAGCAAGGGCCAATAGCATTCAAGGGTCAATAACCAACCAACGTGAGTCCTTAGCTCACAAAATAACCATTTAGCATGAGATCAAAGATCTCAACTCACGAAATCTACAATCCCTCCTATTTACGGGTGATAGCCATCACACAGGTGTAGCATTTCCAAAAATCCTACTAGTTAAATATGTCCATGGTACATGAAAGGCTTATAGGACAGTTGTTAGCTACCAGCGTCCTTAATTAGTCCTTTCAAAGAGCCAAGAAAAATTTAAAACTCATGTGTACAAAACTTATTCATTTTACATAAACCAACTATTTGTAAGATCACATATAACAAACCGTGTTGAACCACATACCTTTTATTCTTAGCTATTCCCAGCAATTCCATAACCCGTGGTCGTTATGAAACACTTCTATAATCAATCCGATAGGGAATAAAGAAATACAACATAGGTTATAACAATTTAATAGAAATAGTAAAGGAAAATATTAAGTGAGCCTTTAATTAGCATGGGAATGCTATCTGCTCACCTGATATGCTTACTGTAGTTCCTATTTCACTTCTCAAATTCTGTTCACACCCCAACGCTTCCTATAGACATTAAATTGCTCGACATCAATTACTACAGCAGCTACCCAAGACTACCCAAAGCGGAAATTATCATCATTAGCTCAGCATAAGTCGTGGTAATTATTACCAATTAACCCCATGTAGAGAGATTTGATCAAATCTTGATACTCTTTCCAAAATCCAGTTTCTAATTCCACAACCTCTCAGACTTGGTTATGCCTTCTAGAACTTTGATACGTCAGCCATAATATTTTTATTAACGAGGTTCAGTAGAGGAGTCATTTATTAAAGTTAATTTACAAATTTCAGGCTCCTAATGATATTCTGTCATTGAACACCTTTCTTCTTCAACACTATTCAAGGTTGTTAGATAAAAAAATGACTCACCAGTAACTGCCTTCCCCGCCATGTTCACTACACAGTTTATGCCACTATTAGTTCACTTAATGGTCTCCAAATGATTTAAACTTGGCTCAACTCTTGATGTCTATCCTGCCTCGCAGTATACCCAGTCCTCTAACACCAATTATTATTCTTAAGCAATACTGCATCACTTGAAATCAACAACTGAACAAAAATTGGGTTCGGGATATTCATAAATGATTTCGAGACGTTTTTTATTCTGCAATTTGGAATAATTATTATCTCCTTAGAACATACATCCCAATGAATTACTAAAAAAATAAGCAAGTACATTGAAATTTCTAACACATCCTCAATTGGTTATTCATTTAATTAAGGGGGTGAGTGAGGTTTTCCAATCTCTATTCATTAAATCCTTAGGGAAGCTCACCATGCTATTCCACCCACTTTTCCATTGCCTAATGTTTTTTTTTCAATCCTAATTCATTAACATCCCCCCCCCCCCCCCCTCCCCCCAGGCGCTCCCAGGCGTCCACCAAGCATCAACAACCATCAGAATACTTGGAAAATCACCAAGAAGAACTTACAATGGAAGGTTGCTCCATCTACTTGAGGCACGTTCAGAACAAGACAAGGAACCCACTCTCTAACACCCACAGCAGATCCAGAACAGCAACATTATTTATTTGCAAGATTCCACTCGCTGCACTCATTGGAGAATAGGAAAACACAGGGGAAAAATAAACAAGAAGCCTCGTAGTAGAACACACGCTGCCCTGAATGAGGAAGAAGAAAACGCTCGATTTAAGCAGACCCAACACGAACCCACCGAAAAAACGAAGCACAAGGCTGCAGGGACGCTTAACTTAACAAAAATCGTTTCCAGTCACACCCAACACCGAATCGTTGGAAACGAAGTCATCCAAAGGCTGCAAGAGAAGAATGAGATCAGATCACCAAAAGATCAGAACGAAACAATGGCGGATGGCAAGAAAAAGGCTATTGATTTACTATATAGAGGCTTCCAAAAACGGACGAACGGATGGGGATAACGCCGGTGAGGAAGAGTTAGGAGGTATAGACGTTTTCTGAGGGGTGGGGATGCCGGAACTGCCCTGGACGTTTAACGCGCGAGAGAGTGACGCAGTTCATCTTCTACTCGAGATTTTTTTTTAATTTAATATTAATCAAAATTAACGTTTAAACAAATTATGATAATAGTAGATAAATATATATATTTATGTATTTTTTAATACATCTTCAAAAAATAAATAATTGCTAATAATTTATAATTTATTTCTTATATCTTATAATTTATTTTTTATAAAAGATAAATAGTTAAAATTTGTTTTTTATTTGAATAAAATAACGTCTTGAAATAGACAAATCTAAAACAAAAATATATCTATATATTATCACAATTTTACAAAAAAAAATATTTTATTAAAATTAAATAAAATAATATGATATATTTTGGTCCAAATTCATCTCAGTCTCTCAACCTAAATTCTCCCTTGAAGATAGATGAATATAGGATCATGAGTTTAAAGTTTATCCCATAGTCCTATATTTTTAATTTAAAATTAACAAAAATTAATTTTAAAAATTATGATAATAATACTTAAAGATATATATATATATATATATTTTACATCTCTTTTATAAAATTGTATCTTATTCAATAGAAAGAAATAAACAACTAATAATTTACAATTTGTTTCTCATATTTTATAATTTATTTTTATTTTCAATAGTCAGTAAATTGTTAAATATTTTTTTTGTATAAGACAACATCTTGTAAATGATATATCTAAAATAAAATTATATATGTGTATTATCAAAATTTTACAAAAAATAATGTTTATAAAAATTCAACTAAAAAGTAATATAATTTATTTTAGACCATTAAATAAATCTAGTTGTCCCCAATTTGTCTCTAATTACTAGAGAATTTGTAATAAACCGAAATGATTTGTCTCTTAACAAGTATCATCATCAGTTACTAGAGATTCCCTCAAGTAGAGATGAATCTAGGACTATTGGATGGTATTACTGTTCAAATGTACATTGGGGTAAGGAGACTAGACTTAATCATCTATTGAAAAGTTTGTCCAATTCGATAAGTCTAAGTCAGCTCAAATTATATATATATTTAATAATTTTATTAAATTTTTTGACTTTACATGATAATGAACTATATAAATACATTTAATATTTTTATTAAAATTTATGAATGAGAATCATTTCTTTTAATTTGCTTATATCATTTGTTTTTTAATAAATTATATCTATTAAGCTTTTTTATATTAAAATTTTTTTTTATTATGTAAATACAAAACAGACCAATTGGGCTTTCAAACTTTTCACTAGGCCTTAGGCTCGTGCCTAACTTTTGAAAAAAAAAAATTTGGGCCTAAACTTAGGCTTAAACTTATAAAAAAAATGAGTCTAAATACAAGCCCAGCACATAATAAGGTCTAAAAGGAGACCTTATTTTGTGACACTACTAACCTAGCCACCATTGAAATCTTGCTTGAGTGATGATTTTATGTTCTTAAAGAATATCATGTTCCTTAGTTATAATATCATTAATTACTAATTATTATATAAAATTTTATTTGCAATAATTAATTAATTTAATTATAATAATTAATGTATTAAAATAAATAAAATATTATGGTTTATTTGGTAATATTAAAATATAAATTGCATCATAAGTAAAAGAATAATATCCCCAATAATACATTGATCATCACCCAAAGACCAAAGAGAATATCACAATCTCTATTTCTTTCTCACTCCACTCTCTTTTTAAAGTAATAATGATTTAAAGTGAGGAGTTTATTAGAAAAATTAATCATTTAATCCCTATACTTTGTCTTAATTTTTAATTTGATCATTATATTTTAATTTTTTTCAAGCCACTCCCTACAATTTATAATCATATTAGAAATGATCCCTAACATTATAAGACTTTCCAAAACTAGATGATGAGGATGATAGAGCTTATGTGTCTGGCTTGTGTGGATGATGATGTGGCATAAATCTTGAACCTTAAAGCCACGTGTTTAACACATCAACACATAACTATGAGAACAACGGCTGACGCAACAAAGAAAGGTGGGGAAAGTGAAAATCGCAGTAACAACTCTACGATACTATGCATTTTTGCTTCATGCTTTATGGTTTTGTTCTTTTGATATTAAGTGTGACCTATGCTAACTCGTCCTGTGGTTTTTACATTGATCGAACTGAAATTTATGGCTAAGAGGGGTGGAGTGTGGACTCTCCATGTATTCAAATTCACTTGGAAGCTTCTTCATCCACAATCCCATTGATGTTCTCATACTGTTTAGATTTGTTTACCATAACTACACAAGATCAGATCCCCTGTTAGACAGCAATAATGCTGTAGCAGCAGGGGATATGAAAGAAAAAATATTGTCACTAAAAAAATTTTAGTTGTATAGCACAACATAAAATCCAGTGTGTAACTACACCCTCATTACTTATCCTGGAAATGGCCTCAGGTCTCACCATCCAAAACTAAATTTTCTTTTTCATTTAAATTAATATTAAACTATAGATAATTTTGGTTTGGAAAAACAAGCTATTTTATCTTCTCTCATACACATATGTGAAATTTATCTCAGTAGATATTTAAATTTTAAAATTCTTTTTAAAAGGTTTTAAGCTAAAATCCTTGAGAGTGAAATAAAAACTTATTCTTTAAATCTTTCAAAATTATTTTAAAATTTTGAAATCATTGCTAATAAATATTTTTACTATAAGTTTTTGCTTTACCTTTTTTTTTCTTAAATAAACTAGTCTGTCGGATAAATTTTAGTCTTTAAGTCATATAAATTGTATTTTAGTGAGGAATAATGCTTTACAGAAATTATTTGACTATGAATTTAGCATCAAGACTTGCTTGATGGGTCCAAGCTGCAAGTATAGTGTTAAGTAACAGTTGTTTATATGACGCTGTCACCTTGCTATTTTTTTGTGTGGATCAAACTCAAATATACCAATTTTAAATATTTTCAATGAAGCCATTTTAGAATTGGCAAAGAAAGAAAGATTTACAGAAATATAGTGTGATGGAGTTCAGCTGTAATCTCTTTTCATAGGTCCTACCCATTTGATGTCTGAGGCCTATGGGCAATTTTTCTAATGCCAAACACTCAATCTGTGGGCCATTGTAGGGGTTTTTTTATTGTAATATTATAAATAAAATAATTAAAAATCCAAAACTGTCTAACAAAATTATTTGGTCTAGATACTTAAAAACCTTTTTTTATATTTATTAATGGTGACTCGCCATGATTGGCGACACATCCAAGGGATTTTTTTTTTTCAATTTTTAATTTGAATTCATCACTGTAAGTGACAAATTAGGAGAGAGTTTACTATTCAAATTGTAACTTGTCTTAAAAGATGACTAATTCAATTTTTTTCCATTTGCAACTTGTCCTAAATGGTGATTAATCTAATATTTTTTTCGTTGCAACTCGCCCTAAAAGGTGACTAATAAAAAATTTTACCTCCATACGGTAGGTATAATATTTGTCAAAATGGGTGACAAATTTAGTTAAGTTTATAGCATAAAAAATATAATACATGATAATTACTAGTTGAAATAACGACTTTCTATTCCACAACGGGATCTCCTCATTACACCAAAGGTAGCATGTCATCATCATCATCATCATCCTCGTCCTTTGCTAGTTAAAGTAGGGCAATAGTTGCAGGAGAATTTAAATCCAATATTGGAGATTGAATAGGCAGAATTGGTTGTTATAAAGTGACAAAGCCTTATTGAATTGCATGTGATGATCATCCAGGCTAAAAAACAAAGTGGAATATGCAGTGAAGAATGAAAATGGATCAGTAAATAATGACGTGAATTATCCATATCCAAAATCTTGATACAGTGGTGTAGTTAGAGACTGTATGGTAGGTTATAGCTAAGATGGCATATAGGATGAGGGACCAGCATGAGCCAGACTAACGTAATGATGTTGAGCTACCTCATCAATAATTGGATCATGTAAAGACATGTATCTGTATGCTTGTTTCCCAAGCTTACCCTTTGGTATATGTAGATGAGGCAGTTGAGTTGCAGGTAGAGCAAGCTGAGAGATCAATGATTCACATTGTTCTCCAAGAGTGAGTAAAATGTTACTGTAATCCCTATTAACAAATTGCCAAAAGTCGATAATAGCAGATGGTGGAAGGTTGTAAATGCTAAGCTTGTATAACTCATTAACTATATTAGCCTGAATAAAGTTCAACGAATACAATGTTAGAAATAATAAATGTATACCTTTATAAAGAAAAGAAATTAAACATTATACAGGGGCGAAAGTATGCAATAATATACCACGAAGTTGACAACCTCATTGGTTGGATGGATCCATTGTCTTGCATGCCTCCAATACCACTACATGTATTCAAATGTTTTATCCAAAGGCTCAGTAGACATTAGGGCATCAACAATTGCATCATGCCATCTATCCTATAATGCAATAAACCTAGCGTGCTCTTACAACTGGTTCTTCATGGTTTTTCCTTTTAAGTGCAATATATGACATGCCTTCATACTGACTGGTTCAATAGTTATTGTTGCATGATGTCGAATTGACAAAGCACACGATTAGGCTGATGCCACTCAACTATTTGAAAACAAATAAAGGGAATGGATGCTCACCAAATATCTAAGGACACTAAACAATAATCAAGTATAATCTGTTGCATACTAGTTGAGCTATACTAGTTCCAAACTATTGCCACACTCACATGAACGATTAAGGAAGCTAACTTTGCAACATCGACCATATTGAAAGTTTATAGAGTTATACGATTCTTCAAACTCAAATGACGATGCCTGTCTATCAAACGCACGCATAAGGTATGCAGAGGATGCTTGGCATTCTCTATAAGCTTAGCCGTCAGAATTTCATAAAATACTTGTCCAACATCTATTTGTCCATTCACTTATTTGGCACGTTTGATAAAGTACCTATTCACCCTGTAAAATGTTACCTTCTAAGACCAGTTATTGGTAGGAATCTAACACCCTTAAAGACAACATTCATGCTTTCTACTAAGTTTATGGTCATATGACCATATTGGTAGTGGCTAACATCATATGCACACGTCCACTTCTCCTAAGGTTTCCTTGCAATCCATGTTGTTGCGTGATATGCAATCGACATAGTTCATCTAATAGCTCATCCACATGATGTCGCTCATACACATAACCTACACACCATAAACATATATGATATTCAAGTATGTTATAGCTTAATTCACTTGCTAAGCATAAAATGCAAATGCTAACGTCGTACTAATTTCCTTGAACTTATCCTTCAACTATGTAGTTTTGAATTCCATGAGTAGGTTACTTGCCATATGACACAGATAGAAAATATGATAGGTCTATGGTGGCTGTTTAAGTCTATAATTTGATATGGCGGCCATTATTGAAGCATGTCTATTAAAAATCAAACATAACCCTTGCTTCTTCTTTATCATGTGTCGTTTAAGATTATGAGAGAACTATACTTATGTTGTTTGTGTCTCTCCCTCAACTATTACAAATGCAAGGGGCATAACCCATCTATCACGATCTTGTGAGGTCACTATGAGAAATGTGTCCTTGTATTTACCATATAACCATGTTCCATATATTTAGATGATTGGTTTGATGTGATCAAATGCATCTATGTAAGGCATGAACATTTAGAAAACACGATGGAACATCACTACATATTCACCATCAATGGTATGTTATGTGCATTCCTTATTAAAAAACTTAACATATGATCCCATATTAAAATGCTGAATTGTAACCATCCACTTTGGTAATAGTGTATAGGAACTCTCATAGTTCCCAAAAGCAATCCCTATGCCCCCAATGTTTTGCCTTCCAAGCCTTCTTATATGACACTAAATAATCAAATGTACTCTTTATCTTTTCAATTATTTGGGACACAACTATCTTTAGTTTCTTAGTTGTCATGTCGACTATACACATTGATATCACATCATAATCAAGCTTCATATGATCTTGTGAAAGAGATTTTGACACACACGTATGTCGTCCCTCATATCTAGAAATCTTCCACTGCCTTCCATCTGTAGTGTGACAAGCCTTCAACCTTTAATTGTATTCATCCCTATATTGAATACATCGGTACTCTTTATACTTTGAGGATGAGTAATGCACCTTAAATGTATGGTGTGTACGCACTAAGTACAACTTGGCAGCACGTTGTAGAGCTAACTTATTAACATATTGCATCTCTACACTTAACTCATTGTTGCTAACTGTTATACAGGTGGGTGTATCAGGAAAATTTGGACCACTCCTGTAACGTCTAAAAAAAATTAAATACCTCTTTTCTATAATTTAAAATTTTATGGCTGTCTAGACCTTTTTAAAATAATAATAATAATCATTATGGTAGATAGGAATCCCATTTATTTTCTTAAACTTTACTGTGTATTTAGTTTCCACTTTTTTAAGTCCAAATTGGTCTAGGAGCCTTTAAGATGGTTCATATTCTAGGATGTTTTTGACAGGGAAAAATAGTAAACCCACTTTCCAATGATCATTTAGGCGACAAAAAAAAAACTTGTCGTAGATCTCAAGAGTTATAGGATTTGAATTAACTAATTAGTTGGCGTAGTTTGCCATAATCTTATATGTATAAGGTCCATAAGGCTCCTTAAAAGTACTATTTAATTTCATTTTAATGTCTTATTTTACTTATTCCATTAATTGGGATCCCACCATTAGCATGTACATAACATGTAAAGATTTATATAAAAAAAATAGCCTAGGACTATGAAATGACTAGGCCTCTTACAAAATTAATATTAATAATAATAACAACAATAAAAAAAATAATAAGTCGCATAATATAAATCAATTCTAATTATTCAAATCTAAAGTCTATATACCGAATATCTTATATGAAAACATACATCTTATTTATAAATATAATTAAGTTCGTAGTAGTCACATAATTCAGACATATTATACACATTATTTTCTTATAAAATTACAAAAAAAACTATTACATAGCTTGCTTTCTTTTATCAGTTTGGGAGCTTTCACTTGAATAATGTTATTCAACTTGGATGAGATTACAAATCTCTATAGTCATATATTTTATTTAGAATATACAGTTATCATTAATATACCTATGTAAGAACTAGGAACATTAATATGGGCTATTTATGATAATGCATGAATGTACATTTGGTTTCTTTTGTAACCATAATCTCATACTTATGGCTGCCTCATCATATCATCATTCTTATAATCGTCATTATGTCAAAATATTGGCCAATTCATCATCGTGGTGAGTTTAAAAACTCAAAAGTTCATTATGCTTTTAGAAATTACCATGTAGCAATTTAAAGATGAACCAAAACTAACCAAATGCATACATAACAATATATACCGAAAAATATTAATAAACCAGTTCTTAAATATGTATATAGAGAATAAAAATATAGACTACCTTTAACATGAGTTTGAAATTTGAATTTCATATTAGCACTTCCTTCACTATCTTTCACTTTCTCTTTCTTTCTCTTAATTTTGAATTAATAACTTAAGAAATATTCATCCTATTTATAGTATTCAAATTACTATATAGGTTACTATGCAAATGGTAAAAAAGCACATTTTCGACGTGTTAGCCACCGTTTACTATGCAGGTACTATGTAATGGCTAAATTATATTTTTATCTTGACAATATATTTTCTTTTCATTGTAATCCCTATTAAAATTATATTTTTTACCTTAAATATTACTTTTTCTTTCTATTTGGTCCTTGTGCAATAATTCCTCTGCAAATACTTTCTTTTTAATCTTTTCTTTCTTTTATAAAAAGTTAAAACTATAATTTTATCCATGGTAATATTATTTTCTCTTCACTTAAGTCCCTAAAAATTATAATTTCTACCCCAGATATTTTTTATCCTTTCATTTCAGTCTCTAAAATTTTATTTTAACTCCATTTTCTTGGCACATTAAATTCTTACAAGCCAACTAATAATATGTTACTTTTCCAAAATTAATTTTCTCTTAATTGGGCCTTTTATATATATATATATATATATATATATATATATATATATTAATTAACATAAATTTAAAAATTCTAGGATGTTACATTCCACCCTCTAAATAAAATTGTGTCCACAAAATTTAAACATACCTCAAGCAAATAAATGTGGGTAGTTGTTCTGCATTCAACTTCCATTTCCCAAGTAGCTTTTTCATATGATAGATCCTTCCATACCACTTTCACTAGAGGGATTGTTTTGTTCCTTAGTTATTTAATCTTCCTATTTATGATCCTATCTGGTGTCAAAACAAAAGACAAATTGTCTTGCAATGTAATATTTTGATATTCAATGATATGTGAAGGGTCTGGCTAATACTTCTTCAATTGGGAAACATGGAAGACGTTATGGATATGGGATAGGTTAGGAGGTAAGGCTATACAGTAGGCCATAAATCTAATTTTGGTTAAAATTTCAAATAGACCAAGGTATTTGGGACTGAGTTTTCTTGTTTTTATTGATTGACCAACCCCAGTGACTGGAGATACTTTAAGAAACACATGATCTCTTACATCAAATTCCAATGGCCTCCTTCTCTTATTTGCATAACTTTTTTGTCTGCTCTGAGCTATAATCAATCTCTCTCTAATGGATTTAATTTGCCTTGAGGTTCAATCAACTACCTCCGGTCTTATCAAACTTCTCTCTTCAAGCTAAACCTAACAAAGGGGTGACCAACATTTTCTCCCATACAATGCTTCAAATGGGGCCATTTTAATGCTGGATTAATAGCTGTTATTATAGGCAAACTCTACTAAAGGCAAATACTCATCCTAGTTTCCTTTAAGCTTTAAAACACAAGCCCTTAACATGTCTTCTAAGATTTGGTTAACTTTTTCTGTTTGCCCATTGGTTTGAGGATGGTAAGTTGCGCTAAAACGTAATTTGGTTCCTAATGCTTCTTGTAAAGATCACCAAAAGTTTGAAGTAAACTTGGGATCTCTATCTAACACAATACTATTAAAAACCTTATGAAGTCTCACAATTTCTTTGATATAGAGCTGGCTTAATCTTCTAGAGTATAAGTGGACTTAATTGGGAGAAAATGAGTCGACTTTGTTAATCTATCCACTATAACCCAAATAACATCATTCCTATAAAAATTCCTAAGCAAGCCTATAATGAAATCTATAGATATACTATCCCATTTCCATACAAGAATATCTAAAGGTTGTAATAGTCCAGCTGGCTTTTGATGCTTAATCTTTATCCTTTGGCAAGTTAAGCATCTAGCCACATATTCAATAATATCACCCTTAATTCCTGGCTACTAGAAAATATTTTTCAAATCATGATACATTTTGGCAATACCAGGATGAATGATATATTTACTTTTATGTGCTTTATCTAAGATCCTTTTCTTTAACTCTTTGTCATTAGGTACACAAACTCTCTTATAAAATCTAACCAAACCGTCATTTCTTACATTATACTCTCTTGCTTTTCCCAGATTCATTTGTTCTTTCACCTCAAGTAAATACTCGTCTTGCTTTTAAGCTTCTTTAATATGTTTCATGAATTAATTTTCAATTCTCACCCCATTGGAAAGTAGTCTACTTAGTTGTACCTCCCAAGATAGGTTCATGTCTCTTAAGGATTCAATTAACTCATGTTCTTTAACCATCATAATGGCTATATGGATCAATTGCTAAGTGTATTGGCTATTACATTGGCTTTTATTGGGTGATATTTTAAAGTAACATCATAATCTTTCAAGTTTGCCATCCACCTTCTTTGTCTCATATTCAACTCCTTTTGGTCGAATAAATATTTCAGGCTTTTGTGGTCTGTATAGACTTCAATTGTGGCACTACACAAATAATGCCTCCAATTTTTTAAAGCAAAAATTACTGCTGCTAGTTCTAACTCATGTATGCGATAATTTTCTTCATGTGGTCTTAATTATCTGGAAGCATAAGTTACCACTCTACCTTGCTGCATAAGTACACATCTCAAACCCTTTTTAAAAGCATCAGTGTAAGTAACAAAAGTGTAATGTGGACCTGAGATGACAAGTACTAGTGCAAAAGTGAGTCTTTCTTTTAATTTTTGAAAACTCTTTTCACAATCACTATCCCAAATAAATGATCTTTCTTTTTCTAGTCAATCTAGTTTGTGGTAAAGCAATTTAAGAAAAGCTTTGGATAAATGTTCTATAGTAGCCTACCAAACCTAGGAAACTTCTTATTTTAGTAACTGTTTTAGGCCTCTCTTAATTTAAGATTGCTTTAACTTTGCTGGAATCTACTGCAACCCCTTTTTAAGAGATAACATGGCTTAAGAATCTTACTTCTGTAAGACATAATTCACATTTACTAAGTTTGGCAAACAACTTCTTTTCTTTTAAAGTTTTTAGGATAATTCTTAAATGCTTTTCATGTTCTTCAAGGTTATTTGAATAAATCAAAATATCATCTATAATGACCACAACAAACTTATCTAAGTAAGACCTAAAAATTCTATTCATGTGATCCATAAAAATAACCAGTGCATTAGTTAAACCAAATGGCATAACCAAGAATTCATGATGACCATATCTTGATCTGAAAGCTGTTTTAGGGATGTCTTCAGCCTTGACTCACAATTGATGATATCCTGATCTTAGGTCTATCTTAGAAAACACTAAAAATCCTACCAACTAATCTAGACGATCATCAATTCTTGGTAATGGGTACTTATTATTTATGGTTATTTTATTTAGTTCCCTATAATCAATGTATAACCTCAAACTCCCATCCTTTTTTTTTACAAAAAGAATAGAAGCACCCCATGGAGAGACACTAGGCCGAATAAATCCCTTTTCCAAAAGTTCTTCTATTTGCTTTTTAAGTTCAACTAACTCTGTGGGTGCCATTCTATAAGGTGCCTTGGAAATAGGTCCCTTCCCAGGTATTATGTCAATAGCAAACTCTGTTTCCCTTTCAGGGGGTAACCCACTCATCTCAATAGGAAAAACTTCTAGGAACTCTCTTACAGCTAGTATTTCTTTTCTTCCTTCTTCTATTTTGCACTAAAAAAAATATTAAGAACCTCTAACATCCTTTTCTTAAGCATTTCTCAGCCTAGGTGGAAGACATAAAGATAAGTTTAGACTCAATACATGGTATAGACCCATAATTGAGAATAAGAATGGTTTTATTAGGGTAATTAAGTATGGCATTATGGGCAATCATCCAATTCATACCAATAATAACATCAAGTTCATGGAAAGGCATAACAATCAAATCTAAAGTGGTAGAACAATGATTAAATTGGATGATGCAATTCAAACATATATTGGAAGTCACAACTTTGCTTCCAATGGAGGTAGAAATAGATAAGTTATATGGCAAAGTATCAATATACAGCCCTAACATCTTAGCATAATCATATGATATGAATGAGTGGTTATCACTCGAATCAAACATTTAATTTTGAAGATAATCATTAACTGTAATGTTACCTTGGAACATAGAAGGAGATTGGAAATCCTTTTGCTGTGTTAAGGCAAAGATCCTTTCTTGGGTCTGTGATTTGGAAAGGGGAATTGCTTCCTTTTGTTGAGGACAATCCCTAGCCAAATGGCCTGGCTTTTCGCATCTGTAACATACAGCTTGCCCTACTAAGCATGGCCTAAAGCCATGGTTTTACCACACTACAGACAAGTAGGTTTTTGGAAGCTTCCCTTTGTGATAGGTGTCTTATTCCTTCCCTTATCATTTCCTCTTCTAGGCCACACATTTTTACTACCTCTTTTGTTACCTCGGGCACTACTTTCTTCCTCTTTTGGGCTTTTAACTTCAGAGAGAATTTGAACAGTAGACCCTCATATTGTTTTCAAATTATTTTCTATCAACCTTGCCATTTCAACTAATTTATTAAATACTCTAATTTATTTAGGGGTAACTTTATCCTTAATCTCTAGTTTAAAGCCTCTCTCAAGCTTCTCAGCCTTCCTTACCTTATCATCAAATTTCTTTAAATACGAAGAATATCTCAAAAGTTCAATGAACTTAGCCACATAGGCATCAAATGACATATCTCCTTCTTCTTGTTTTAAATTTATAAATTGTTTCTTTTCCATCTCTAATAAACTTGAGGAAATATTTTTCATCAAATTCTTCTATAAAGCTTTCCCAAGTTACTAGTACACTTCTAAAACACACCTAGTACTCCGCCACCAATGTTCTACTTCCTTAGTGAACATAAAGGTAGCTAGGACCACCTTTTTATGATCAGTAACCCCTAAAATTCCAAAAATCTTCTCCATTTGCATGAGCCATGATTCGACCTTTTGAAAATTGAATTATCCATTGAATTATGAGGGATTATACTTCTTAAACTAGCTGAGAGCTTGTGTATTGGTGAGTTGAGATAGATTTACTAAAGGTGAAGGGGCTTGTGGTGGTTCCTAAGACATGGTAAGAGGTGGAGTCGCTTGAGGTTGATTTTCTTGCTCATCCTCAACTCTTATAGTACTCTTGTGCTATTGAGTAGCCCTCTCCTCTCTTTCTTATTCACTTTTGGCTATGAGTTCTTGTAACTATCGAATGGTTTGTTGTTGTTAATCCATCTTAGCTGTAAGAGCTTGCAAAGTGGTTACCACTTTATCCATAGGGTTGGTTGATCCTACCTCTTCCTTTAGTGTTCATCATTTTTTTTTTTGGCTAAAACATTAACAAACTTTAATTTTTCTCATCAACATATGTAACATTTAATAATCCAACTCACTCATAACAAAGAAATATATCTATTCTTCATGTCAAAGTATAGTATTATCAACTTTCTATTTTTAATCTAGGTGCTTAAATCGTGCTTTGATACCAAAAATGTAATGTCTAAAAAAAATTAAATACATATTTTCTATAATTTGAAAATTTATGATTGTCTAGACCTTTAAAAATAATAATAATAATAATAATAATCATGGTAGATAGGAATCTCATTTATTTTCTTAAACTTTACTGTGTATCTAATTTTCACTTTTCTAAGTCTAAATTGGTCTAGAAGCCTTTAACATGATTCATATTCAACGATGCTTCTGACAAGGAAAAATAATAAGCCTACTTTCCAGTGACCATTTAGGCAGTCTAGGAAAAACTTGCTATAGATCTCAAGAGTTATGAGATTTGAATTAATCATTTAGGTGGTATAGCCTGCCATAATCTTATATATACAAAATCCATAAGACTCCTTGAAAGTACTATTTAATTTCATTTTAAAGTCTTATTTTACTTATTTCATTAATTGGGATTCCACCACTGCTATGTACATAACATGTAAAGATTTATATAAAAGAAATATCCTAGTACTGTGAAATAACTAGGCCACATACAAAATTAATATTAATAATAATAACAACAATAAAAATAATAATAATTTTTGTCACATAAATCAATTTTGATTATTCATATCTAAAGCCTGTATACCGAACATCTTATATGAAAACATACATTTTATTTATATATACAAATAAGTTCGTAGTAGTCACTTAATTCAAACATATTATACACATTATTTTCTTATAAAATTACCAAAAAACTATTACATAGCTTGCTTTCTTTTATCTGCTTGGGAGTTTTCACTTGAATAATGTTATTCAACTTGGATGAGATTACAAATCTCAGTAGTCATATATTTTATTTAGAATATACAGGTATAATTAACATACCTATTGTAAGAACTAGGAACATTAATATGGGTTATGAATGATAATGCATGAATGCAAATTTGGTTTCTTTTGTAACTATAATCTCATACTTATGGCTGCCTCATCATATCATTATTCTCATGATGATGATCATGTCAAAACATTGGTCAATTCATCATCTTGGTGAGTTTAAAAACTCAAGAGTTTATTATGCCTTTAAAAATTACCATGTAACAATTTACAGATGAACCAAAACTAACTAAATGCATACATAGCAATATATACTGAAAAATATTAATAAACTAATTCTTAAACAGGTATATAGAGAATAAAAATATAGACTACCTTTAACATGAGTTCAAAATCTGAATTTCCTACGAGCACTTCCTTTACTATCTCTCCATTTTTCTTCTTTTCTCTTAATTTCGAATTAAAAATTTAAGAAATGTTCGTCCTATGAAGTTTTTCAAATTACTATACAAGTTACTGTACAAATAGTAAAAAAAAAGCATGTTTTTAACGTGTTAGCTGCCGTTTATTATGCAGTTATTATACAATGGCTAAAATTATATTTTTATCTTGACAATATATTTTCTTTTCATTTTAGTCCTATTAAAATTATATTTTTTTACTCTAAATAGTACTTTTTCTTTCAATTTGATCCGGATGTAATAATTCCTACCGACACTTTCTTTTTAATTTTTTGTTTCTTTTATAAAAAGTTAAAACTATAATTTTATCTAGACAATATTATTTTCTCTTTACTTTAGTCCCTAAAAATTATAATTTCTACCCCATATATTTTTTATCCTTTCATTTTAGTCCTTAAAATTTTATTTTAATTATTTTTTTTGGCACATTAAATTCTTACAAACTAACTAATAATTATATGTTACTTTGCCAAAATTAATTTTCACTTAATTAGGCCTCGTATATATATTTTAAATTATCTATATATATATATTTTTAATTAACATAGATTTAAAAATTCTTGGATGTTACAACTCCCAACATCCACATTAACCTGCTTAAAAAAGATAGTTGTTGGATCAACATATTCCGAGATTGGCTCAACCACAATGCCTTTAGTTAAGACTTCCTCTTTATCTTCTTCCTCATCTTCAGATTCATCAAACTCATTTATACCACATACATCATCATATTCGTCCCCTTCATTAAAATCATCCATTATGTCTTCTGGTACAATAAATGGAGACATAGATTGACTAAAGTTGTATAGTGTGTTGGATGAACTTAGGTGAAATGCGTGATCAATATGTGGGCTTCCGTATAGCTGAGCGTAGACAAGCTATGAAAAAGATGGCTAGGCAATAGACAGGAGTGTGCTAAGTATACAGTCATCCACTAATTGAGCTGCACTGTCTTAATCTACTTGACTAGTGGCAATAAAAGCATACAACTTTGAACAGTTTAACTGGGAAGGGAACCGTGAATTTGTTTCCCACATTGTTTGTTTATCACTTAGTAGGGTTTAAGGACACTGGATGTCTATAAACAAGCTCAGTCACAACCTGTGGTATGCCTAGTCGCAACTTTTCTCTCACTAGTTCCTTCAACCTCTCTAGAGTGACATTAGCATCAATTCTCATAATTCTCACTCTCTCACATTTAAATGTTGTTCCTTCATCTGATTCATAAATTTCTCCATTTGAATAAATACATATAACCTCTGTCCTACTACTCATTATTACTTTACTGTATATAGTTATAAGTACATTAATATAATCCAAAAGCATTGTCACATTCTCACTTTAGTTCTAAATGAAGAAAAAAATAAATACAAATTAATTACACCAATTTCACATTATCTTCTTATTACAAGGAAAAGTAATTTCATATCAATTATTAACAATATCATTATTTATTAATTGTTGTAATATATTTCTAACTTTTTTATTTGTAAATTTCCATGCAATTTATATTTCTTCATATTACCAACATTATTATTTAAATATCACTTACCACTTGCACTAAGAAAATAAATTTTGTGGATACATATTCTATCATTTAATCTTCAAGTCCTTTTTTTTTTTTTTTCCCAATGCTAAATTCTCAAATAATTTTACTATTCCAAATTTATTTGTCCAAAACTAACAACATGCTACATTTTCTTATCTTACTACCCAAGCATACATATGGAGTTAAGCATATTATTTTCTTCCCATCTCTCTTCTCATTATTCTTTAATTTATAATTATATTACTATATTTATGTCATTTGTTATTTATGAAATTTCAAATCATTTTATATTTTCAATTGTTATTGCCAACATTTATTAAGCATTTTTTATTCCTCATATTAATTTTTATTTAAATATTATGTGCACCAAGATATTAAAATTATTCTACACGTCCTTATTTCTTTCCCCCTACATTATTGCTTATTTTTATAATTCAAATGATTTTTTCTACATAATTTAAATTTGTGTGCCTTTTCTTATTTTAAACTCCCCATTTTAGTTTATGCATTTTACAATTTATCATTTTTTTCCAAATTATTTCATTTTTTTTTTCTACACAACACTACATCCAATAAAAAAACCATAAAATTTTATACCTAAACATAGTCTATCTAATATTATACAACATATTAATAATGACAAAAAAATTTTCCATTCTTTAAAACTTACAAGAGGGATTTCTTCCAACTTCCAAATGGAAAATAAATTCCCACGATCAGTAGCAACAAAATGACAGATTGGGGCCACAACAAATTTCTTCCAACACACTCATAAACCAATATCAACAGATGTAGGAACTTGCAATTGGGTGGAGTTCAATATGGGACCACTTTATAATTTTTTTTTCAATATAAATCTAAACATTGAGTTCCTAGGCAGAAATGGAACCGTCATGCAATTTTTTTCAGCACAAATGGCCCACTAAAATAGACAAACAAAATAAAATGAAGGGATAAAATACAATTTCCCTCACATGCCTTCAAGCCATCAACGTTAGGAAGGAGAAACCAAAACTGATCTCAGAAAAAATGGTGTATAATGTTTGAGGTTGTAGCAATTTAAATCAAAACAAGAGGGGTATATTTGTCATTTTATCAGTTTTTTCCTATCTTCTTCAGCCAATCACCATCCATCGAAATCTATCCACCTACTTAGCTCACACCATGTCCTGAAATGCATTGTCTCTTACCAGTTAGGACAACTTTTTGACTGTGATTCACTCACATAGGAGGCGAATCAACAATAAATTTTTCAAAGAAAAAAAATATTTCCCCTTGATTCATCTCCCATGTTGACAAATTAGGGGCTTATTTTTAAAAATATATATATATAATCTTTAGGTAGGGAATCCAAGCAGCAAATTTTTCCAAAATTTTTTTTTATGAATCAGGGGCTTCTTTTAAAAAAAGAAATTGTCACATCATGGGGCTAGTAAACCGAGACTAATTCATCTACAAATAGATGAATCACTTTAAACATTTAGGTAAAAAAATTTGTTAGAAGAGGATATGAATAAAATTTTTTTTGTAATATTACGCTAAAAATCTCTCTATTGTAGTATTAAACTTTTCAATCATTTTAAGAATATTCAAGTCTTAACCATCTTACAATTCAATTCATAAGTCAACTTGAAAATTTGATTTTTGTTTTAAAAACCATGTTATTGCAATTGTCTCAAAGGAAAAGGATAATGAACAATGCTTTGTAAGACCCAGAGTAAAAATTTGGATAAACTAATTTGGTTTTGTTAGCTAAGTGCTTAAAATCTGCACCAACATATATATAGATGGCATCATAAAGTCTGCTTTGAAAATTCTTCTCTTAGTTTTAGGAAATCTAGATTTTAAACATAATGGAATTTGCCTAAAGCTACTTGTTGTTTATATATTGACTGTCGTAACGGACCTTTTGGCAAGAAGTATATAAATTGTTTTAAATTGATTTCCAAAATTTATGTTGAAAATCAATTTATTGGAATCACCACCAAAATTTTTAACGGAAAACTTTGGAAAACCAATTTAAAACAAAAAGAAAAGGCAAAATGGTTTACGAAATCAGAAATAGGTTTGGTTTAAGTGTGGGGAAGGTGTTAGGCACCCTACAACACCCATCCATAAGGACGGTTACTTTAAACTAGTTAGCTGAAATAGAATATAACCTTAAATTTATATCAATTACCCTTTATTGACATGCGTGCCTATTAAATAGAGAAGACAAAAATGACAATAATGGAAACAAATGGATAGATATTTACAAAAGGCATACTTAACCTAGGATGAAAGCCTAGGGTTTATGTACCTCGTAATGGGGATCAAAGTCTACATAGTTCGACCAGAAAGGCGTATTTTGGTAGTTAGCAAATTTTAATTTTTGTGACGAGAATAAGAGAGTTCAAATTAAATAGATTTTCGTAAACAAAATAGGATTGGAATTTGATTTGTGTGTTTATATTCACAACAATCTGATTAATCTAACTTTCTTGACCTCTTCATTTTTCCTCTTTTTAATTTTTTTTATTTTTGAAATTTTAATCTTTATTTTAAAATTTAAATAAAGTGATTATGGGATAAGATTTTTAGGATTTTGGGGAGTTTATGTTTTTTTAGAATGAAACCAAAATATTTTTGGATTTTCGAATTAATTTATTTTTGGATTTTTAAAACTAGGATTTATTATGGAAATTGGAGCAAAATTATAACGGAAATCCATTTTTTGGAATTTTTGAATTTATACATTTTCTGGGTTTTTAGATTTTTCTAATTTTTGAAGGTGAGATTGTGATTGATAAGACTTTTAATTAATAATTAAATTATATATATATATATATATTTCTATTAGAATTTATTCTGAACTTTAAATTATAATGGAAAAATATTTCTATGGTTTTGAATTTATGGTCTTTGTATTAATTGTTACTTTTTGAAATTTTAATTTATTTTAGTACTTAAAGTAAAACCAAAGTTAAGAAAAATATTTTTAGGAGTTTTAGTTACATAATAGGTAGGACAAACCTCCCTATTTTTTAGTTAATCCATCCAAATATTGTAAATGTTAATTTTTGAAACCTGAGGAGACTCAAGGTCTCACACGGTCTCTACTAATTAACCTTTGGATGCCTAAGGAGACGAGTGATGTCACACGGGAGCTCAAAATATGAAATAAAATATTTGGGAATTCTCAGGACTTTATTTTCACATTTTTTTAAAGATTTTGAAATTAAAATTCTTTTAGTCTTATTTTAATAAGATCGATTCCCTGGAGCCCATAAAGACCCAAGTTCCACATAACACTTTTAATTAATTAAGTTTTATAAAACCCGACATAATAATTTAATTTAAATTTTTTGGTTGTATCATTATTATTTATTTATTTATTATATTTTTTTTTAAACAAGTATGTACTAATTTTCTAGGGTATAAGGAGATTAAAATCTCACACGACCTCTAAGCACTCGAAGAGAATGATATCCTCACACGATGATGACAAGGTTTTATCTTCATGTATTCTTAAGAGTTTTTGAAATTGGAATTCTTTTTGCCTTATTTTTAAAAAAATTGATTCCCTTAAGCCTATGGAGACCCAAATCCCACATAACACTTTTAATTAATTAAATTTTATAAAACACCAACCCAATCATTTTGTAAATAATAGAAAATATTTAATTAAAATATTTATTTTTGTATTATTATTTATTTATTTATTTTTATTATTTAAACAAGTATATACTAATTTTTAGGGTCTAAGGAGATTAAAATCTCACACAACGTCGAGCATTTGAGGAGAATGATATTCTTACACGAGGATTTTCTTAAAACCTTACTTATAGAATCAAGATTAATCCCATATAAAAAAATGAAGTAATAATAATAATAATCAAACACCAAACAACAAAAATCAAAAACCAAAAAACAAAAAAATATAACGACGCGATGCACGATTACGAGCTGGGACGTGGAGAGAAAACAAAACATATGGTGTATGCAATGGTAACTCACTTGGCTTCTGATCATTGTTTCGCCCTTCACCGTTAGTTCTCCCTCTCCAAAGTTTCTCCTGTAGCCCTCCTCTTCTTCTTCAACTTTGCTTCACTCTCTTTCCTCGGCCCACTGTGATTCCTCCTCTTTCTCTCTCTCTCGTTTCAATCTTGACTTTCCTGGATTCTTCACGGATCCATCTGTAACTTCTCTTTCTTCCTCTCAATTTTCACAAAAGCATCTCAACTCAGCCTTACTCTACGTCTCCCTCGACAGCTCCCCTTTCCACCTTTCTCTCTTTACTTCTCTCTCTTTATCTCCTCAACCCACCATGGTTCCCTCTGTTAAGCCCTGTTTTGGGCTGCCAAAACAGAGTATTCTCTTCTTCTTCCTCCCTTCTCTTTTTCTCTTCGGTTTGCTTTCGATTTCCCTTCTCAGTTCGCTTTCGGTTTCGTTCCTTCTTAGCTTGCTTTTGGTTTTGTTCCTTCTCAGCTTCAACTTGGTTTCATTTTTTTTCTACTTCAGCTCAGTTTCATTCCTTCTCAGCTTCAGCTTGGTCTCGTTTTTTTCTCTACTTGTCTTTGGTTTCGTTCCTTCTCGGTGCTCCTTGATTTTGCTCGTCTCGATGCCCTTCATCTCCAATCTTTAGCTTGGTCTATCAGGGCCTTCCCCCTCCCTTTCTTCTTCCTTCTTCTTTATATAAACCAAAGCTCCTCTGTCCTATTTCTCTCTTCCCGTTAGTTTCTTTTTCTCTTCCTCTATAGCTGCCCTTCTCTTAAGCCCTCCATTCTTAACATGAAAGAAGAATCATGCATGCATACAGTTCTAGTCCTTATCCGCTCAGCACCCATTTGCTCTTCTGTTTCTTTGAGTCTCATGACATACAGCCTAGTCAAGACATAGGGTCCATTTTGATGCAAGTGTTCTGAAGGTATATACAATGCAAGGATAGGTTTTCAGGTTGGTGTAGCAGCAGTGCTTTAAGGCTACTTGGATGATTTTTGCTCTTGCCGCCATAATAGTTTTTGTTGTTTTGTTATTAGCATTATTATATATATATATATATATATATATATATATATATATATTATTTTTTGAACTATTATTATTATATATATCTATATATTTGTTTTTTGATTGGTTGCTTTACTTAATTGATTCATCTAATACAAGAGGTATTCTAATTTTCTCCTTTTTATTTTATTAAATTCTTCATATTTGATGACAAATTTATATTTGTTATTTTCAATTTCATTTTGTTTTTTATTGGTTAATTATTTAATTAATCAATTAATTAATTTTTATTTTGATTATTCTTATTTATTTATTTATGAGATGGGGTGTTCACATTGACCAAACTAAAGCGCATCACATTTATGAAACAACTAAATTTCATTGGATTAATTAATTTTGCGTTGCATGAATCCAAATTTCAATCTTTTTACCTCACCTTTAACTATTTTATCTTATGAAATAGTTTGACAAGCAACCGAACCACCATGGAAAAGCTGTATGCATTTTCCGCTTTCCCTGCCCTTCCTTTTTAGTGCGTTAGCCACTGTTCTCACACTTATTTGTTGTTGTGTTGATCACATGGCTTTGGGGTTCAAAATATGTCACATCAGCTTTGTCATCCAGTTTTGGATATTGTTATAACGGCTGGGATCATTTCTTAAATGATTGTAAACTGTAGGGAGTGATTTAAAAAAATTAAACTATAATAACCAAATTGAAAATTGTAGCAAAGCATGGGACCAAATAATCTATTTTCCCGGAGTTTCTTCGGTGCAACTAGCTAAAGCACCAATGCTTGGTACGCGTGGTACACATAGGTGATGTCAACTTAGTGTCTTTGGGAAGAAGGATGATAACTATACAATACAATGTTAAAGTATAAATTGACCTTAATATTTTTCATCTTTATAATTTAGTCTCCAAAACTTTTCTATATTTATTTATCGACTTTTCCTCTATTTATAAAATTTATTAGTATGACATTACACTTTATTTATTTTATAATAAACTTAAAATCCTACATTTTCCACTTTAATCACATGAAAGTGTAAGCAAATTTTCTAGCTTTATGACTAACAAGTTGATGTGTTTCAAGTATATTTAAATTTGAACAATTCCAAAACATAAGCAAACCGAAAAGAAAAAAAAGAATTAGTACTCTTGAATGATAAATTTGCACATTATATTTAATAATATTATGTTTGATTTGTCATACTTTATATTAAAAGAAGGATAATAATAATAATAATTTGGCATAATTTCGCTATCAAATTTAAAAAATTTAAATAAAAATTTCACACACAAGAAGTTAACTCAAATTCAAAGCATCAAAAAGCTACTTTCTCATTAATAACTTGGTAATTTGTGGCCCATAACAACCTTTATGACATGCAAAAGTGTTCTAACTAATTAAAAGGACTCACTAATAAATAGAACTAGAAAATAGCAATAATAATAACAATCAAACTAGAAATATAGTGAACTTCCATCTTTTTCTACAAAGATATTAAATGCAACATATACCCAACTTAATTAAAATAATTTGAAAATTTGTCCATAATTAATTCCCATGCAAATCTAACTTTATAACCCTCATTTATTCCATTACCAAAGCAATTTGCACCTAAATTTCCTTGAAAAGCAAAACAACGTAGCTCAATTCCAAAATCTGAGAAAGTCTTACTTTCACTAAAGCCTGAAGAATGTAAAATGGAATAAGCTTTGCTAGTTCCGCTGCATAGAAAAACAAAGAGAAAAAAAGAAACAGAGTATACGAATACCGAAGTTTAAAAAATTTGTACTCCGGCCATGGCTCCAATAAACGATGCTGCAAGCACCAGCAACATTTCCCTTCAACCTTATTTTAAATTTATTTTAAATTTTATTTTCATCTCTTGATTTCATTAATTTCTTATTGTATCATTTAACTTTAATTTTTATGTTCATTTATTTTTCTATTTTTATCTTTGTTTTAAGTTTTACTATTGTCACTTAATATCATATGTAGTTTGACCCTTAATTTTTAGATACTATTTCAATTTTTTTAACCTTCATTTTTAATTTTCTTCTTTTATTTATTGACATGAGTAGGCCTGATGAAATGTTCAGAAGTTAAATTACATATCTCATTATTCAACAAATTAAATTGATTAATACTCAACAGCTGAATTTGTCTTTATCTTTGTTTTTCTCATTTTGGTATTACTAGTCTAACTTTTTTTTTAGTGGTCTTAACTTTTAATTGATACAAATCTTAAACATTTAAAATATTTTAATTTGATGTCTTTCAAAAAAATTAAGTTGGTTTTTAAAATTAAAGATCAAAATATAACAAAATAAATTTAAAATGAAAGTGTAAATTGAGGTCAAGTTATGGATTTAAATAAAAACTAAAAGGATTTAAGGAATGAAATTAAATTTTATAATAAAATTAGTCTAAAAATGGGAACTGAATGGTATTAAGGGATGAAAGTGAAATCTAAAATCAAATTAATGGACCAAATTGGAAATACATTAAGGAATGACAATAAAACCATAAACAAAATTCAATGACTAAATGTGCATTTTACTAAATCACTCCATATTTGTATAGAAGAAGAACGCGAGGGAAACAGATTTGAGAGGGAGGGATAAAAGAAAAAGATGAAGGGGGTTGAGAGATTGGGATGTGTGTGGAAGACAGATTTAAGAAGAGAGAGGGAAGAAGAGGAGGAGGAGGAGGAGGAGAGGGATTTAGAAGAAGAAGAACTAAACCAAGTTGGCAATTGCCCCACAAAGACATGACACATTAGCACCCTTAGATGCCTCATCGGAACTTAATAAGATGAACAACAATGACATATCTTCAAATGTTTGAGAAGTGTAAGAAGTAATTTGAAAAAAAAAAAAAAAAAGAACTATAGGGACTATGCTAAAAATTGATGTAAAGAATATGGGTCAAATAATTAAATTTCCCTAATTCTTGTTATGTTAAACATACTTTTAATCAAAATTTTTAAAAATAAATTTATTATCAAATTAATGAGAAAAATACAAGTACTATTTAAAATTTCTTATCAATCAATTATAGTAATTTTCATAATCAAATGCTATTACCAGAATTAAATTGATCATTAGAACCCAAATGAACATTTCAATTTACGAATTTCCTAAAAATTTATTTTCATTATAATTATTAAATCGCCAAGCTTATTAGGGTGTAAATTTTGTTTTTTGGGCCAACAGTTAGTTAGGGTGTATGGTTTGCATACGCATATATATGCCCTTGAATAATGGGGCTGTGTGTCACAGACCTTTGTCGTCTTGACATTAAAACCTGAGGTTTATAAACTCTTGTATATAAAATTATAGTCTTATGCATAGAATTCTCTAAAAAACCCTAAGAACACATAGTGTAATTTAGAAGGAGGATATTCCATGAATATTCTATTGTATATTTCTTGAATATTCTAGGACTTACATATTTTCATGGAGGATTTTAAAGAATCATTCTCTATTGTTAGATTGGGTTGATCACTACTGTCTATTAAAGGTGTGGAGCTGTATAGATAAGGACAACATCCTCATTTGTAAATCATCCAAGCATTCAATCTTCAAAACATTGCAAAGCTCTCTATTTTTCTCTCGCCTTCTCTTTTTTTTTTTTTTCTAAGCTAATCTAATTCATTGAGGTAGGCTGACTTAACTACCATGAAGGGCAGGAAGGAGCTAAGGCCGCACGTGAGCTTGTTAAGGGAACAAGTTTGTGACACGTGGTATCAGAGCCAGGTTCGAGTTGGTGTTATGCACATTTGGGAGCATGGCTGGAAACGTTAAGGGTACCACTTCATTCATTACCGAGGAGCGTGGAAGGGAAGTTGTCCTTGCCCACCAAGGTGATAAGAAGAAGCGTGACCATAATAAGGCTCGAGAGCATACTACTTTGGGGCAAATTATAGGGGAGCTTAGAGAAAAGCTTGAGAGGGTCGAGAACGACTCTGCCTTGTTAGAAAACCATATGTTCAAGCAACTAGGCAGGGTAAAGGATGACATGGGGATATGGAGTTACAGTTCATCTAATTGGAGACGAAGGTGATGGACGATATCCAAGTCTTGCAAGCTAGTATTGAGGGGATGCAAGAGGACTTGGCATTATGCAATAAGGTTGTTGCCAACGGAGGAGCAATAATCACCGTCAACAATTCATCCAAGGTATACTGCCTTAAGCCAATAAAGTTCCATGGGACTAAGGATACCAAGGAAGTTGAAAACTACCTTTGGCAAATGGAACAATACTTCGACAATCTCAACTTAACGGACGAGACATTGAAGATTATGACTGTCGCTTCCTACCTTGCCGACACAGTAATGCTATGGTGGCAAAGAAGGCATGCCAATATAGAGTGATGCACTATTTGGATTGATACATAGGAAGACAATAAGAAGGATCTTAAGTGACATTTTGACCTGGAGAATGTCATCTTCTAGGCACGCAAGAAGCTAAGGGAGTTAAGACAATGAGGTATGATCTGTGACTATGTGAAACATTTCACAACCCTTATACTTCAAATCCCCAACTTGTCCCAGGAAGATCTACCCTTCAACTTCATAGATGGGCTGCAAAGTTAGGTTAAATGGGAAGTACAACAAAAGGATGCTTGAACAATCGATGAAGCCATAGCCATCGTCGAGTCCCTAGTAAACTACCACTAAGCCTAAGTAGAAGCATCTAGGAAGAACAATTAAAACTTGACCACAAGTAGGGGAGAGAAACGTGAGGCTATAGGGAGAGATAACCAACACAAGCCACCATTAAAAGGAGAAAAGAAGAGCTTGGGCCGAGACGAGTTTGAGGCAAAGAAGAAGACCTTTGTGCCGAATGGTGAGTGCTTGATGTGCAAAGGTACACATACCATGAAGAAATGTCCTAAGCTTGGTTCTTTATCAGTAATACTAGAGCAATAAAAGGTCAAGGCTCGAGAAAACGAGAAGAGTAGGATAGGATCACCTCGAATCCTCAGTGCTCTCAAGGCCACATCAATGTTCACAACGTCAAGCAAGGGGCTCATGTACATTGAAGCATATATCAATAGGAAACCAGCAAGGGCGTTGGTTGACACAGGGGCAACCCGTAAGCCAAGAGGCTTGGTCTTAAATGGACGAGGGGCAAGGATTGGATTGTCAATGCCAAAGATAAACCCCTCATTGGCGTAGCATATGGGGTGGATCTACGTCTAAGCACTTGGAAAAGCCAAGTGGATTTTTCGGTGGCACCAATGGATGATTACTAAGTTGTCCTAGGGATGGAATTTTTTAGATAGGTAACTACTATCCCTATGCCATCCTTTAATACGGTATACATACTTGAGAAAGGGTCACCATGCATGATCTCAACAATGAAGACTCCCAATGATCCGATTTAAGGGACTAAGCAATTGTCGACTTTGCAACTCACTGGCTGAAAGACATACCGCCAATCATTTAAGCCGTCTTAAAGAAGGACAAGGACGTTAGGCCTGCAAAACTGCCTAGTAAGCTGCCACATAAAGGGGAGGTGGGTCGTAAGATTGAGCAGAGTAAAGCCACATAGTGGAGTCTATGAATGCTCAAGATGGCTAAGTCTTGGGAAGACCCAAGCCAAGGTTATCATACTGAGCACCATTTGTGATAACCAAATCTTATGATAAAGAGATTGAAGAGGTGATCGTGACAAAAAAGGTGCATAAACAAGGTGTTCCATACAAAACGCACTATCTGATGAAGTGGAAGGGGCTACCTGAGTCGGAAGCAACATAAGGGAATCTGAGGAAGACTTGAGGTAGCTGCAAGATCAACTCATAGTGCATAAGGTGATGACATCGCCAAATTAGGTGAGGGAGAATGTCACGACCTTTTTCGTCTTGGCATTAAAACCTAAGGTTTACAAACTCTTGTATATAAAATTCTAGTCTTATACATAGAATTCTCTAAAAAAACCTTAAGAACACATGGTGTAATCTAAAAGGAGGATATTCCGTGGATATTCTTATGGATATTTCTTGGATATTCTAGGTCTTAGATATTTTTATGGAGGGTTCTAGAGAACCATTTTTTACAGTTAGATTAGGTTGATCACCATCGTCCATTAAAGAGGTAGAGTTATATAAATAGAGGTAACATCCTCATTTGTAAATCATCCAAACATTCAAGCTTCAAAGCATTGCAAAGCTCTCTCTCTCTCTCTTGCACTCTCTCTTCTTTTCCTAGCTAATCTAGTTCATTGAGGTAGACTAACTTAGCTACTACGGGGGACGGGAAAGAGCTAAGGCTGCACGTGAGCTTGTTAAGGGAACAAGTCCGTGACATTT
Organism: Delonix regia; assembly: GCA_037074485.1. Lineage (NCBI taxonomy): Eukaryota > Viridiplantae > Streptophyta > Magnoliopsida > Fabales > Fabaceae > Delonix > Delonix regia. The sequence goes on from CM073461.1 coordinate 5,028,475, forward strand.
GGAAGTTTACATATACAAAAAAAAAAAGAAGCTTTGTACAGGTAGTGTTAATCGCTTATTTAAGAGCCTAATTATAAATGGAAACTTGTTTGTTTAGATATCTCCTCGCTACTCCTCAGTGAATCACCAATTAAGATGAGCTCTATGTTGCAAGAAAAAACATTTGCCTCACTTCTTCAGCCTAGACGATGGGAAATATTATCCCAGATGCACACTATGATAATTTCTTCAGTAAGAATAACAAATTTGTAATAAAATTACTTCCTCGACATCAACTAAACCTCTACCTAGATGAGTAATTTATCAAATCCTTACTATGAACTATGATGCAGAATGAATAAATTATAGCTGAAATAATTGGTTATTCCAGCCCAATCAAAGCCAGGAGATAAAGGAAAACATGCAATAACCTTGCCACAAAGCCCATCTTCTTGATGAATGATGAAATAAAAGGTATGGGAAAGGGCGAAGCAGGCAAGAACTCACCCAAATCAATTTGGCTCCAATCCATATGTGTTCAAATGATGGAAACGTTAAGAGCTAACCTCCAACTCCGTAAATTGCAAAGGAAAAAGAAAAAAGAACTAAACTCAGTGGACGAGGGTTCAGACAGGAGAGTAAAGCCATTGATCCATTTGAAAAGAAGCTTCCAAGGCTCAAGCAGTCAAAACACGCTTGGCGCTGTTAGTTTGTTGCTTGATCAGGTGAAACACAAGAGACCTTATATGCAACACCTGCCAAAGTATTTATAGTAGATGCCACAGGTTGCAAGAGATAGGCCAAGTCAGGAGTTGAAATCTATGTGGTACAAACATAGTGATTCTGATTTTACTCATTTTACATTGCTTTCCAATTAATAATTTTCTTCTAAACCAACATCAGTAGACATGTAACTATAAGCAGCATCCTAATGAACCAATTTACAATACAAGATATATGAAATCCAGTAGGTGTATAATGCTCACCTTGCGCAAGGTGTAAAAGGATTCAAGATACTTGCACAGTAAAGCTGCATCATTTAGGTCATGAAATGGCCTAAGAAGATCCCGCAGCACAACAATATCAAACAGTGCCACTGTCATTCCTCCACCAGTCAAAGGATGACGCATGTTCAAAGCATCACCCATTAATAGAGCACCAGGGGTAGGAAGGGGATAAGCTGGCATGCTTCTGTTAGGCATGGTTCTGATATTTTCACTGTTGATAGCAGATATGAAAGCATCATGAAGCTCAGGTGGAATCTGTGACAATGTTACCACAAGGGACGCAGGAAGATGAAGGAAGAAGCAATTTGAAACTTTTGCCTCTTTGATTGACAACAAATAGTAACTGGACTATCCATAAGTCAAGCAGAAAGATAACAGAGACCTGGGGAGCCACTATATTCTTCAAATAATTGGTCATTTCACCGTCTTTGATAGAAGGAAGCTTTGGACCAGGTAAATCAACTAAGCACCGAACCTCGGTGCTGCTGATTGGATAAAATGAGATGGGGGAAGGATTGGCCAAAATAATGTAATGTATTATTGATAAGAAAAGAATTACAATAGCCAACAATGAAGATTTCAACTGCGATATATATATATAGGATCCAATGAGGAATGAATCCAATACAGGCAATTGAGGAACAGAAAAGAAATACATAGAAGGAAAAGCTGAATCTATCAGAGGAGAGTAAGATCAACTTCATTCACACCCAAAACTGATCCATAGTCCCCCTTTTATAGCCTCATTCTCCAACTGGGAGTGCGAGTCCTACTTCTTCTTGACAGTTCGTCATTCACGTTTTCCCTCCCAGTGCATGCACTCTTCGCGCCATCTCCGACAAACTCAACGTCCTCTGGCTGGTATTGGGCTTCATCTGTGAATTGGTCAATTGCATCCCGGCCCATTCCAAATAACATGTCCATGATTTACAAATGGAAGTTGACAATTCTCCAGGATTAAACCCACAAAACAAGAAGGCACTTCTATCTGGAAAAATGTGGATTCAAGAGAATTAATTCTTAGGAATTCGGGACCCTGGAGCAAAATTAAGTGTATTGACGTATTGGTGCATGGATAAAAGCAACAAAACTCTAGATGTCACCGTTTTGGCAATCTTGACTCTTTGACCATAAGCATAATCCCTCATGTCAGAAAATAAAATTAAAAGAAAGAAACAAAAACAACCATAACAATTCTAGGAAAGCAATTTCACCTTGGGGTGGCAAAGAGAGCGACGCAAATTTGAGAAACAACCATCACACACAATTGTTAGGGAAGCATAAGCTTTATGCTCTTGGCTATCCTTTGTTTTGTACTGCACTCCTTTAATCACTCCATTCTCTTCAAGCAGGAATGTTACATTGCCTTGCTCCATTCGTACACTGAACAGGAAATAAGCACAGAAGGAAGTGATGAAACAGGCCCAAAAAATACAACAACAACGTCAATGAAAATTACCAGCAATTGATAGTAGCCAACAAAAATAGTTCTAATAATTATAATAACTGTTCGAATAGGACAAGAAAGACTACTAGGGGAGTTCAGCAGCTTTTTCTTTCATTCTCTTTATAAACCGGCCGTTGTGAAAGCTCCTCCCAGCCACATCAAAGTGAAACTTTTCCGAGGGATAATACATCTTAGTATGATTTCCATCCTTGAAAATGGCATATCCTAACACTCTTTGAGCATCAATCTGCTCCACACAATCAGATATAGAATATTTATATCACATTTAAAAATATATATTAATAAATCATATTTGCAAAGATAGCTAACTTAGCCTCCTCAAACCATAAGCAAATACTAAAGATAGTGGAAGAATATAAATAAATTCCAAATAAGTGGGAAAAAATTTTATTTCTTTTTGTAAATTTATATACATATATAAATATATATATATATGCACTTTTCCATTTTGAATGCCAACATTAATTCAGACATACAATCCATCAAACAATTGATTATGAAACATTTAAGCCAATAAAGCTCTAAGGACTCTTTGGTACAAAATTTTACACTAACATGCCACCATAAAGGAGTTTTCCACCTCTACTCAGAACCACAATTAAGTTTTCTTGTGACATTAAAATGGCAACTACTTGACAAAAAAAAAGTGTCGATTTACAATTAAGTTACAATATTTGCGCTGTTGGCTTAAAAAAAAAAAAGTTGCAATATTTGCCATCTGAAAAATTTTGTATGCTCCTTTAATCTGCATACCTTCTAACCCCAATTCAATTAACTTCAGGTAACCCCCTGGCTGGAGAAGTTCACCAACGATTCTGTCTGACTCCTTCAAATCTCTCTCAAAAACATACACGCGTCTTCCATCCTTCTAAACATTGCAGAAAAAACACATGATTATGGAAGATCTTGACAGTTAACAAATTCGAAGTCACGTCCTTTCCTTCATGGTATTAGTATAGGATCTTGAAAATTAAAACAAGAGACTGGTATACCATTGAGTGAACATTCTTTGATCATCCAAATCAAACTACGTAATAATGATTATAAAATTTCATAAACAAAAGATCTTTTAGCCTATTAGTGGTTGATTAGAATCAGAAATTTAACTTCAGCCCTTGAGGACAAGGACGCTTCCCAATAGGAGGCAATGTTATGAGCCGTTGTGGACGTTCTATGTATACTTTCAAATGATTTAACAATATATAAATTGTCAAGTCGTTTGACGACAAATATTGGCGACCTTGGATTTGTATCCTTATATCATTTATATTTTCATCTTATCATATTTGTATGAGCTATTCTGGTTGGCTAGAGAACGGTTAGTGCAGAGCATTTCTATGATTGCCTTATGTACCCAATCCAGTAAGTTTTAGGAATCAATGAAACATATGAGAATTCTTTCCATTTTCTTCTCAATACTTATCAATGGGATCAGAGCATAGCAATCTTGGCCATGACTAAGGCCATACGCTCACAAACAGCACTACCATAGGGAGCGATGATCACCCATCAGGATGAGCAATTTGCGGGTTGTAGGGAATCACTCATGAGGAAGGTCCAATCTCGAAGGAAATGCAAGAAGGAACAACATCGCTCTACCAAATCACACATTATCAAATGTCATCCACTGAGGTGGATGAGTTGATGCAATTAAAGCAGAAAGGAAGTGTGGTAGAGTATCAAGATGCTTTCGAAAATTTGAATTGTAAAATCAAATTTAACTATAGATTATCTCATCAGGTGTTATTTGGCTGGACTGAAGGCGGAGATTGCTGCTACAATATGCTTATTTAACCCTTACACTTTGCCCAATGCCATGCAATTGGCCAGGTTGCAAGAGAAAAACATGGGGTTTCTCAGCAGAATTCCAGGATGTAGGAGAGACATTAGAATGCACAGAACCAGTGATGATTCGAGCAGTTATCAGTCAAGTAGGGAATTGCCGCCAGTCCTCCAACTCAGAAACTCATGGTTCACAATCTCACTCAGGCCAATCTAGGCCTTGCTGAACCGGCTAACATCAAAACCCCTAAGATCTCCTTAGTGACAGAGGAGGCTGATGTTATAGAACGGAAAGGAGGTCATAAACTTGCAGTAGGTGTTATGTAAGATAACATGGAGATAGATGAAAATTGGAAATTTGAGAATCTAGTTTTGAAGAATCTTAACTTGAAATTGGGTGGTCTATTAGCTGAGGCCTCATCTAATAGGATTATATTGGAAAAATTAGTAGGGTGCTTAAGTACGCAGAAAACATTTCTTTAGGAATTACTTTTGGAAGAGAGCTTGTCTACTCTTCGATTAAGGTGCTTATACAAGGGAATTGATGGATGGGCGATCTAATATTTACTTCCATGTACAGTGCTTTCACTAATCCACTAAAATTATCGTATCTGGGTGTTACTGTAACCTTAGCAAATCCTCCTCATTTAATCCAATTATAATTGTTTTTGAGTACAACAAATTGGTTGAGTTTAATGCTAGATGCCGGTTTATCAGATCTAATTCTATAAACCAACAATAAACCTTGAGGACAAGGATGTTTTCTAAGGCAATGTTATGAGCTGATAGGGAAGTTTTATGTATGTTCCAAATGGTTTGACAATATATGTCTATGTATTGTCAAGTGGCCTGATGGCACAAATAGGCAACCTTGGATATTTTATTCTTGTATCATGTCTATTTTCATGTTTTCATATTTCATTGAGCTGTCCTGGTTTATTAGGGAACATTGAAAGAGCAATATTATGATTGCCTTTATACTCACTCTAGTAGGGTTTGGAAATCAATAAAATTTCTCTTGCATAATTCATTCAACTCGCTTCTTTTTCTTCTCGTTACTTATCAACAAGGCAATGCCCATTAAGATTTTTATTTTTTAAAAAAAGAAGTCCAACAAAGAAACCTTTACCCTTTATTGCACCATCAGCCTCTAGACACTATTTACCAGATTTCGTGACACTACTAACTGGGCCGCCATTGATGTGGTGCTTAAGCTCTGCAACTTCTGTGCTTCAACATTCCTGCAGGGACACGAGGTGGAAGAGAAACAAATTCAAAAAGACGAAAAGAGAATGTTACGATCTCTATCTGTGTCTCTTTCTCTCACTTTGAATATGAAATGCAAGACATTTTTGAGGTAATAATGATTGAAAGTGATTCAGAGAAGGAAGGAAAGGAAATCCACTGAGGGCACAATGTAGAGAGAGAATCAGTTTTATGAAATCCTAATCTACATTATTATGAGCTAAAAATGAAATCATAAATCTATTATTGCAAGTTATTACCGAAGCAATTTGCACCTAAATTTCCTAGAAGAGCAAAACAATGTAGCTCAGTTCCATAATCTGAGAAATCCTCACTTTCACTGAAGCGAAGAATGTACAATGGAATAGGCTTTGCCAGTTCTGCGGCATAGAAAAAATACAAAGAGAAAGAATAAGTGCAAAATCTGTAACTTTTAATATTTTTATAACATCATCCGATTGAAACCATTAAACCGCGTGACTCATTAACCTTTTCAAATGAATGTCGGACACCGGCGGAGCCACGGTTGAGGGTGGGCATATCTTTCTCCTCAAGTTTTGATTGACATTTGACATTATGCTCCATATTATTAAAATTTTAATGTCATTAGACTCTCATATATATATATATATATACTGAATATTTTTTCTATTATTTGGCATATTATGTATATATAACTCCTATAAAAGAAAAAAAAATTATAATAATTAACTCTCTTTTTTCTCTCTCTCTTTACTTCTATCCTTTTTCTTTTTCTCTGTTATTTTTGTTTTACTCACTTTCAATTTGTTCCTCCAATTTTCATTTTTTTTATTTTTTAATTAACTTTCAAAATTATAGTTTCTTTCCTATATGGTCATAGGTGAAATTTTGATATGAACTTTTAAAATGTAGTATCCAGTTTTGATCTTCTTAAAGTACTCTTTTAGCTTAATTTAAAATTTAGAAACTCGTTTGGATTAATTTAGTCCTTAATACTAAGTTGCTAACTACTCATAATATTGACTTTGCTACAGATTTATTATCTATTTTTAATATAGAAGTAAAGCAGTAAATTTGTAATTTCAATTTCTAGCATTTTATTTGAACAATATATTTTATAAGAAAAAAAATATTATTTTGATCCTCGATTTATTATTAAATTATCATTTTAATTTTACACTTTTTTCAAAATATCCCTTACTTATTAGAAATTATCACTTTTGATCTTTTGCATTTAAGATTTTTACTATATATAGTATATCAAATTAAATCTTGTTAATTCACATGGTAAAATCAAAAGTGACGATTTATAATAAATGAAAAAAAATTTGAAAAATAAAATGAAAGAAAGACCAAAATAACATTTATTTTATTTTAGAGTTAGAAGTTTTTTTAATATGATATGGACAGTTTTTTTTTTGTGAGAAAATTAATATAAATGCAATAATCTATATTTTAATCTCATTAATTAAATCTGCACCAACAATGAAGTAAAATTAATTTAAAATATTTGTTATCAAATATAAAAAAAAAATGAATTAAAATTTTTGACTAGGACTACAATGGCCAAAATTTTCGCCCCCACTATGACTCCTGGCGCCACCACTGATGCTGGATCCAATTTTTAAATATAAAATACTAAAAATCAACAATAGCTTAGTCTGCGTTCAATGCATTGTTATACCAAGTCTTGTGATATTTTAAATATCCAAATTCTTTACATGGAAAAATATCTTGAAAATAATATATATATTTTATAGAAAAACAAATGAAAATAAAAAAAAATATATAATACGACATCCTTATAATTTGAGCGATATGAAATACAGCCGAAATTGATGTGATAACACTTCTATGCCCTATAAAATATTTTTCTGTTGCACATATATATATTGGTCAGCCACTTGCGTATTAATATACAATCTTTAAGTAGTTGTATAATTTTAACATTATTATTTTTGGAGTTAATTTTTAAAATAATAAAATTATATAAATTTAAAAATTTATATACAGTCAATATTTAATAATTAATAAATTTATATATAGTAATTTGTAACCAAATTTTGTTTTATCACCTGGTGAGGACAATATAGATGACACCATACTTTAAATATCTACGTGTACAAATTTGTTGAGTACAGATCGCAACATCCTCAATGACAACAAAGCAACCAAAAAATTTATCTTTTAGCTTTATTTTAAATCTCATTTTTGTTTTCTTATTTTTATTTAATTTTAATTTACTCTTTTAACTTTATTTTAAATTTTATTTTTATTCTTTAATTTCATATAATTTTTATTCTATTTCTTAATTTTAATGTTACTTTCATCCTTTAATTTTTTTTAGTTCTCTAATTTTTTCTTAAGTGTCACTATTGTTCCTTAATTTCATATTTAATTTAACCATTAATTTTTTAAAAATATTCAAATATTTTTTTCAACCTTTATTTTTCATTTATTTATTGACATGAGTAAACCTCATGAAATGTAATAATTTTTATCTAAAGGTTTAATTATATATATCTTATTTTTCAAGAAATTAAATTAATTAGAACTCAATAATTGAATGTGTTTATTATTACTATTTCTTATTTCGGTGTTAGTAGTCTAACTTTTTTTCTAATAGTTTTAACTGTTAATTCACACAAATCTTAGATATTTAAAACATTTTAACTTGATGATATTCGAGGAAGGAAACATCTAAGTAGGTTTTTAAAATTAAGGTCTAAATGAGAAGAAAACAAAATTAAAGAATGAAAGTGAAAATTATGATCAAGTTATGGGTTTAATTTGGAACAAAATAAATTTAAGGGATAAAAATGAAACACAAGTTAACATTAATGGACAAATTAAAACTAATTTAAAGAATGAAAGTGCAATTTAAAGTAATTTTAATGAACTGAATTGGGACTAAATAAGAATAAAGAATTAAAATAAAATTAATGGGACAAATGTGCATTTTGCACTCCTTTTTCTTTAAAGCTAAAAGACATTACACTTACCTCCTTAGAAACAACAAATAAATTAGAATTTCATCTATCTTGATCAAAATATCCTTATATAGCACTCATGCAATTTAAAAAACATTAAATATATATTTTATCAACATATAATGGTTAGTTTTCTAAATTTAATGAAATATAATATTGTTTTGATTTTGGAGCTTGATTATTTCTCACAACAAAAAGGGGAATCAAATGAGTTACCAGTAAAATATTTTTTTTGACTATTTTATAAATTTCACATATTATAATGAACTTTTTACTCATGATTTAACCATAGTCTAGAGGTACAACAATGACGACTGAATGAGTTTTTTTTTTTTTTTGGTTTCTAGAATCAAATTTATCTAACCGTCAATAGTAATACCAATTAAATATAATATTAATATATTGTGAACATTAAATTGAAGAGAAAACAAGACAGGGCAAGGCAGAAGCAGAACAGATCATCAATTTGGCAGACCACGAACTGGTAGGATGAAGACAATTTTAAACTGTTCAAATAGGAAAACACACTTGATTTTAAACGAATCGACTAGCAGTATTAGTGTGCAAGATTAAACTAATAAAGGAGTTTAATTAAAAAAATCAATCGGGCCATTTTTGAAAGACTAAAGAAAACTTAAAATAGATTATTCAATTTCACAGTATATGGGAATTTCAATTAGCAGGCAAAAATGGTTTTTTTTTTTTTTTAAACAAGGCAAAAATACATTTTCTTTCTAGATTTTAATGACATCAAATTGCTTGCCTCGTTTGACATTAAGAATTAAAATTGAACCCAACAATTCTAATTCTTTTGTTTGGTTAATCTTTTATAATTACATTTCTAATTTCATGCACTAATTTCATATAATTGAATAATAACTAATAAGGGTCATTTCCAATTCTTACCACTAACATAAAAAAATTATAATTTTAAAACTTAAAATTAAAGTATAATTTTTTTACTCATTACATCTTTTATTTTATGATTGAGTCACTTTTTCATGACTCAAGACTTGACTAGAATTTGATTATGTTATATTGGGATAGACCATGTATTCATTTTTTTTAAAATTAAAAAATATAACAAAAATAATTTTTATAAAAAAATAAAAAAAATAAAGATTTAAAATGAAAAAAAGAAATGAAATAAAAAAAAAGATTTAGAATGTAAAATCTATATTTTAACAATTAATCGTAACTTAAATTTAATTAAAATAATATAAAAATAAATAATTAAAACAATATGACATATATAATGAATATGCAATGTTTGTGCCTCTATATAATATGACATATATTTCATATATATGTAAATATATATAACACTTATGTAACACAACTTAAAAAATAATATATAATGTAAGCGTATGATATCACATATATACACAAAAGTATATATGCATGTAAACACATGTTAACATGTAAAATTTCAGAAGGTAAAAATTACATGTTATACATATTTAAATGCATGCAAGTATAAGCACGCCACATGATATTATACACTTATGATATTATATCGAATTTATGTATATGTTTATACGTATACAAGCACAATATCATATTAAAGCATAAAAATATATTATGTATATTTATGCTCACAAAAGGATATTACTTGCACACACACATATTAAATTTGAATCAAATAGTTTTTTGAAAACATAATTATTACATGTTGAACAATGCAATGTTATAATTACTATAAAAATATTTTATCTTCTCTAAACTAGATAAAAAGAAAAATATTTTGTTAAAAAACATTAATTTTTGTATTATTTTTATTATGTGTATATGTGTGTTTGTATATATATATACATGCTAATATTTTTTTATAATATTTATCACTCATCTACAAAGTAGAATTGCAATTTCATATTTTAATTCTTTATATGACCCAAACATAAATTTTAAGATTCCAAATCAATTACAATTCTAATAGAATTATAATTATAATAATAATTTTATATTTTAATTCCAATTCTTGGTTTGATTTTAATTCCAATTCTTAGTTGGAGCCATGAAATTAGCGAACTGAGCACTACAAGATCCATATATAGATACTACACTATCCAATATTATCATTTAACCCTAAATACCATCGTTTTAACTTGACTTTTTGCTAACTACTCATACTTTTTATTATTGAATTACTTATATCTGTGCTAGGTTTTTTTAGATAAAACATGATAGATGTATAGATTTTACGATTCACTCACATAATGAGGTTTATTTTTTGAAAAAAATTATGTGTATCATGATTTTATTAATAAAAAATATATAATGAAGTAATTCATTAATTCAAGATTTTGAGAACAGTGTTGGAGAGCGTGATTTGGATTTAGTGTATTTAGGAAGAGATATACAAATTTAACAATTAAGATGAAAGAAAATACATGATTTAATAGTTTATATTAATCTTAATAAAAGTAAGCAGTTTTCAAAATTTAAATCTAACATTGCACAATTCCCTAGGAATTGTAGTAAATACAAATTCATATATGATATGAGGTGAGTTGTGAACACCTCATCCCTGACTATCTAATTATTTAATTAATTAATAATTAAGCGAATAGAAAAATTAAAAATGACAAAGTCTCACTTGACATCCTCAAGTGGGGATAATTTGAAATTAAAAATAAATAACATGAGACAATTAAATAAAATCAAAACCTAAAAATAAAATTAACTAATTAAAATAATAATAATAAATCAAAGTAAAAATTATAAATATATATATATAATAAAAATATATAAGAAAACAAAAATAGAAAAATAGAAAATCTAAAAAATAAAAATTAATTAATTAATAATAATAATAATAATAAAAATTAGAAAAATCAAATATAAAAAAAAAAATGGGAAAGGTCTAAGAAGATATGAGAGGTTGTTATTTTGTTAATAAAACACCTAGTGCACCTTCATTTGTTGGTTGTATTGTGGAGTGTGTATATATAGCAAATATGTCCTGTACATCAGTGATGGGATTATAAGCTTATATTCTTTATTTGGATTCCATAGTAGCTCATCTCCTACAACTTCAGCTCCGTCTTTAAATCTTTCTGCAACTATGTCTATTTCTCAAACTTTTCCCAAACTCAATATGTTAACCATATCCCTCTTGTCATTGTCACTGGGATGCTTAGGGAAGAGGGGGAAGGAAGCATGACTGTGTAAGATAGGGACATGGGTTAAGGCAGAGAGAAGAGAGGAAGAACATAATAGAAAGGGAGGAAAGAACCAAGTTGAAACCATGAGAGAATTGAGAGGAAGAAGCCGATAAAGCCTGAACCCTAGAGCAAGATAAAGAAGTAAATAGTGAAAAAGAAAAATCATAAGTGCACTAGAGACGTTTTGGGAGAAGAGCACTGAGTGAGCAAGGGAGAATGAAGGAAATGTGAGATGGAGAAGACATGGAAAACCAGAAAGAGAAAGAGGAGAAGGTGAGAGCTCTTCTCTGCCAGAAGTAATCGAAATACGAGGAAGAGTGAATGTGAAAAGCCCATGTTTTTGTGTGTACCAAACAAAGCAAGAAGTCATCAGAAATGGAGAGGGTTTTAGGGAGAAAACGAGAAAGAGTGAGTCATGAAACCAACTGCGTGGAAATAAAGCACAATGAAGAATAAGGAAAAGAGAAGTGGGGAAGCGAGAATAAAGAGGGACTGAAAGCGAGAGGAACAGAAGAAGATGAAGAAGAGCTATTTTAGCGTTGTGGGACTGTGTTGTTCATTGGAGGTGCCTTCGATAGAGAACATCCTGAAACCTCTGGATGGAATCAAAGAGGTTTATGTCATCGTACCTTCACAAACCATCATTGTTGTCCACGACACTCTTGTCATTTTCCTGCCTCATATCGTGAAAGCTTTGAACTAGGCGAGGTTGAAAGCAAACGTAAAAACCTATGGAGAAAATGAGAAAAAGTAGAAGAAGAAATGGACAAGCCTTTATGCGATTGCCTCTGGCATCTTCCTATTACTATCATTTTTTAAGTATGCACCCTCCTCTTCATTATCTGCCTCTCGATGCTATAGCCGCTTGGGCTTCTCCTATGATTTTCAAAGCCATAACCTCTATCAACAACCGTAGGCTTAACATTAACATTTCGATGATCATTGCTGTTGTGGGCTCAATTACTTTGAAAGATTATATGGATGCTAGGACTATAATTTTCCTCTTCTCAATCGCTGAATGGTTAGAATCAAGGGTAAGCCATAAGGCAAGTGCAGCGATGTCATCATTGATGAACATTGCCTCTTAGAAAGCAATCATAGCTTAAACATGAGAAGTTGTGGATGTTGACGAGGTGAAAGTGAACACCATCTTAGTTGTTAAAGCTGGGAAAGTGATACCCGTTGATGGAATTTTGTAGATAGAACCTGTGAAGTTGATGAGAAAACATTGACCAACGAGTCATTCCTGATGCCCAAACAAAAATACTCTACTGTGTAGGCTGGTACCATCAATCTAAACGATGATGTTAGTGTGAAAACTACTACACTAGTTGAGGATTGTGTGGTAGCTAAAATGGCAAAGCTTGTGGGAGAAGCTCATAACAGCAAAACCAGAACCCAAAGATTGATAAACTAGTTTTCCAAGTTTTATACCTCAGCTATTATGACAAGGATGAACTAGCGTGCTGAGAAAGAAAAGTGAAACAGAAGAAGCAAGAAGAAAGAGCAAACCCAAAATCTAAAGAATCCTAAGAATAAAATAATCACTACATGATTTGCCATGGAGTCTCTTATTTAAAAGTCATTATAGGAGATCATCAGTCTTATTAGGTTTATCAGTTAGTTAGTAGTAGCCAAGTGGGATCATTAATCTCCTCAGGTATTGAAGAATAAACTAACAATGGCAGCGTGAGACTTATAGTCTCCTCAGGTGTAATGACCCAATAAATGGTGATTAGTGGGGTGATTATATTTGATAATTTAGTTAATGAAAAATAAGAAGAGGAAAATTTTGTTTAAGAAATTTTACTAAGGTATAACATTTTCTAAAGTGAAGTTATATCTTAAAATTGAGGTTAGCTTAGTGGTCAGGCCAAGGGTTCAATTCCTGACTTGCCTAACTTCCCTTGTTTTTTTAGGCGCTGACACATGTCTTTATATGTGAAATTACGAAACTACCACTGGCCTTATATCACTCTCTTCCACCATACTTTGAAGTAGAGAGCACCAGAGGGAAATGCATAACACTATGCGACCATCGAAGCTGTTATTTTGCATCACTGGAATTGCCCCTTACCACCGCGTTGACATCACCGACGTGTTGTTGGCCAGAAGTTACCATTTTCGGCGAAGAACAACCCATGAATTCTAAATTGGAGCACCGAAATCGTGAAGCAAAATCAAACACTGATAAGTATTTTCTTCGGCATCTTGTTTATAGGTTTTGTTCTTGACCTCCTTATCGACGTTTTCCCTTTAACCCTGTGCTCCGTCAATGATGGTTGTTGCAAAATGCCAGTAGGTTACGTTAGGGTTCCAAGAAGAGCCAAATTTCAAGTTTTCGTCCAATTCAACTCGGTTTGGTGAGTGTTGAGCCAAATTTTGATATGCATTATTAATTTCTAATAATTTTCAGCTATTCCTTGTTGCTAATTGCATGAAATTCAAACTTAGGAGGAAGAATCCTAATTTTGGTTGAGAATTAGGGTTCTAGAGGGACCAAATTAAAATTTTTAGGACTTGAAGCTTAATCAGTGGCTTTAAGGTAATAATTGGGATAATTAGAAGTTATTGATTGGTTAGGAATGATGATTTAGAATTATTTTAGATTTTTCATTGAATTTTTGCAATTATAGAAATGCTTTAGGAAGATTAAGAATGTGTAAAGATGTCTAGACCTGTAGTCTAAATAAGTGGGAGAAGTGAATGATTGAGAATTAAATGAATGAGAATTGAATGGATAAGAATTGGTAATTTAGTTACTACTTGATAGTATGCCTGAGTGGAAATTCTTGTTGGGTTATATGATTGAGACCTTGGTTCCCTATTGTTGTAGCCTCTTAGGAGTAGAGGGACTCTTTAGTGTTAAATCACATGTTATAAGGTGATTACTTCTGATATATGCTTGATGCCAAAATTGGTTAAGAGAAGATAAAGAAGAATAATTCCTTTCTTTTTCTGTTGGCATAGGCATTTCTTAAAGGCGAGGTCGTCACCTAAGTAGAGGCATTGGTTGATTGTATTTAACGGCATTCAGGTGTGCAGATAGCATTCCCTCAACACTTTTTGTTATATACTTCATTTTTCCTTATTTGGAAATGTTTTACAATTACCATTATGATTTTGTCATGATTTTATTTAATCAATATTACAAATTTTGAGTAGATGAATTTTCCTGACATGATTATATAATTACATCATGTATGGTTTAATAAAGACTTTTAAGAAATCTCATGCGTATGGTTATGAATAACTGCTGGATAAAATAGTATTGAAATGCTAATCGATTTCATGCATACCAATCATATTTTCCTATACATGCTTGTTTTATTTTCCTTACCCTTGGAAGGATTAGTTAGGACACTAGCTGCAAACAGTTGTTCTATTAGCCCTTGGTGCACCTTGAAAACTACCCAGCTAGTAAGGGTTAATGAAGGTGCTAGCCCCATGTGACAACCATCATATGCAAACTAATGAATGATTAATTTTTGTGAGTTATGACCTCACGCCTGTTGATTATTTACTTTCGAGGATTATGTGTCCTCGCCTATTGTGATTTACCCTTGTGGGCTATATGCCACACTAAATTAGTTCATGATTGTAACACTTGCTAATTTTAATGCAAAATTTTTGCTCTTTACAAGAATGAAAGCATAAATATATGTGATGTGTTTTATTAATTAGATATGAGCTTTAGCTTAGTGGTAAGGCATGGTATTCAGATGCAAGAGGGTGTGCGTTCAAGATGCAGCTCCCTCCTCCCTTAGAAATTTTTTGGTGTTGACACGTGTCTCCCTGGCAAAATTACTAAAATACCCTTCACTTTTCTTTTTTCTCTCCCGAGGCTTCTTCTTCTTCTTCAGAATGCTAATATCCTTCTCTCTCTATTTCTGCACTCCACAGCTACGGACAATCGCGCCACCACCTCCGGTCAGCTTCCTCCTTCACCGATGATGCCTTCTGGATAGCCATCGCCTGCAGTTGCCGACGACAGCAGCATTTTCCAACGAGTTCTGTGACAGTCGAGGAACATCGAGTTTTGCAACGGATTTTGGTGAATTTTAATCAATTTTTCATGAAAATGATGTTATGAGAAGCATTTTCAACCCTTTCCTATTGAATTTTAGCTTTAGAAGTATGATTTTAGGCAAATTTTTTAGAGTTGTTATGATAGGGACTACACTACAAAATTTTGAGGTTTTGCAGTTCACAAAAAATTATGGAATTCTAGAATTTAATGGGTTTAAATTGGTCTTATAAGAACACTTTTAAGGTGTATGACATGAAACTCTATTGTTCTTTATGGTTTTACTTGAGTTGAAGGTAAAAGTATGGAATTTGGGACTAAAGTGAAAATTTAGAAAGTTTTTAAGGCAATGAATGTAAATTGATGAAAAGTCTAGGAAAATTAGGTGATTGAATCAGGGAATCTAAGCTAGGGTTTGTTTTGAGTAATGATAAGGAAATTGAATATGAAATTAGTGATGGAAATATGATGAATTAAAGAGAAGAAAGAAATATGTGATGAATTAATGTTATGGATAGCAAAAGAAGAGTATATATTATGGTTGTTTGATGAATTGGTTAAGAGGCACTATAATGAACCTAAATTGTTATGTTTTAGTGATGGGAATTGAGGAAAGTATATTTTTGTGATATAAGGATTGTTGGTGAATTCCATTTTATAACCAAGAAAAGAAGGCAAGGTTATTTTAGATTACTTCACCTACCAGGTAAGTGATAACTCTTCCAACTGTATAATTACCATTGTATTGTTATATGGTTATATGGTAGCATAATGGTTAGACTTGTTAGTCTTTCAATTGCATTATGATTTGTGACTGGTATGTGATGTCCATGCAATAACTGTAAAAAAAGAAGATTGTATGTAAAAAGGGTATTGTTTTACTAGATATTATAAAAGTTTCATTTTGATAGCTTTGATATTGAAAAAAGAAAACTCATATATGGTAGTTCTTTAGATTTAGGGAGGACACTATAAGACGAATGTTTTAGTGTGAGCTTACGACTCACGACTGTATAGGTGATTTACCTCGAGACGCTATGTGCTCTTGACCAATGTGAATAACCCAAGGGATACATACCCTCAACCCATAGTGATTTACCCGAGATGCTGTATACTTTCGACAAATGATTAAATTACATGGGCCACAAGTCCATGACCGATACTTGATGTCTTTAATAGTCCTCATTTGAATCTAGGTTCTGAGCAAACTATATTTTAAATAAAAATGAAGGTTTTTACATGTCTTTTAATAAGAACCCAAAAGCTGAGTTCCCTTGACCGTTTGATAAAAATATACAAGGGCTAAGTACCCTTGACCGATGAGAAAGATTCTCTGAGGCCTGTGCAACATCAACTGTTAAAATATGATTTCCAAGGGCTATGTACCATTGACTAATTTAATTTCCATGGAATGAATCCATGATGGTTTTGTTTTTTTATCGCATTAAACTGTTAAAGTCTTAAAGTATGATTTACCAAAAATGGACCAGTTTAAAAGGTATTATTGATTTATTATTAGAATGCTATTCATTTATGTTTTACTGAATTTCAAGCAGTCATATAGAGTAGTTTGCTGATTAGGAGGACTAGAGGAGCCCTATTGGCACTGCTGATGTTTTGGTTTCCCTTTTTTTGTTGAGATTTTTGTATTTTGTATGTAATTGGTTAAAAATGTAAATAGATGTAAATGGATATGTATGACTACAGGTAGATTTCCCACTCCCTTACTGTGTTGTAGTTGTCTCTAGATTGAATTGAAAGCTGAGCTCTCTTTTATAAATATTATTATTCTGACAGATATTTGTAGAAACTTCAGGAGGTCTTAGTTACAGAGGAGAGTCTACCAAAATTTCTACAAATTATGTATGAATGTGAATATGTTTGAATATGAATGTCTATGATGTATGATTTTTGATTCGGTAAAGGAATCAACTTGTTAGGCTTACAAAGATGGGTTAATCTCGTTATCTATGCCGGTCAGACTCCAGGAATTGGGGTGTGACAATGATAGTCCTTCCCCTTAATTGATATTATTAATTCTTTTTTTTTTTTTCACTTTGTAAGGCATTTTAATTTAATGTTTTACAATGTGCATTAACTAGCGGGTTGCTATTATTTATAACTTAAGTGTTATCTTATTTCATACAAATCATGATTATATTTTGATTGCGAATTATATATGTATATTGTTTATTGATTTTGGAGTGCTATCTGCCAGAAAATTATTGTCTTAGATAAGAAAGCTGGTGAATTCTCTGAGAGAGCAGAGAATTAACAGGAATTTCTTTGGCTGAGCCCGCTTGGATTTGTGAGATTTAGCTTAGATCATTTTTTATGTACATGACACATTTTTTGGAGATGTATATATAAATAGTGTTCGTAGTCATTATTTTGTTCATTTTGAGATTGTATATTGATCACAGATGAACCTTCCCCATTTTTTTGTTTATTGGTGTATGCTGTTGGTTCATTCTGGAGAAAGTGGAGCTCTCTTTGTATATATTGGTTTGCCTGATAAGGTTTTGTAAAAATTTTGGAATGTCGTATTTATTAGGTAGGCTTTGCTAAAATTTCTACAAAACTCCTTGCATTGTATAAACTACGTATCCTTATATAAAAGCAAAGTTTATTTTGAATATGGTGCAAATTACATAAATATTGGTGTGGTTATGAATTTCCATTTAGTGTAGGCTTACAGGTTCAAGAATTTTCCTTGTGTCCTATGTCGGTCTCACTCTAGGGATTTGGGGTGTGACATCAGGTCTTGAAGGTTAATATTTGTTTTCAAAAATACAAAAAATAAAAAGGCTTTTATTTTACTTGTTATTTGTAATTAAAGAATCCTAAAAACTATTTTTTTTCATTATAATCTTATTTTCAAAATTAAAACAAAAATCCAAAAAGACATGAATTCACAAATCCCGAAAAATAGTTCTCCATTAAAATTCATTTCGATTTCAACAATAAATTCTAATTTCAAAAAATAAAAAAATGAATTCAAAAGATTAACAAGATGTTTTTTTTCTTATAATTTCATTTCAATTTCAAAATAAAATTCTAATCCCAAAAATCCAAGAAAACATAAATTCAAAAATCTTAAAAATATTTTGCCTCTATAATTTCACTTCAATTTCAAAATAAAATTCTAGTCCCAAAAATAAAAAAAAACACAAATAATTTCTTTTGGATTTCATATTACCGTGTGAGATCGTTAATCTCCTTAAGCACTTGAAAATTAACTAATAAAGGCCACGTGAGATTTTTAGTTTTCTTAGGCCTTGAAACCTAATATCTGTATACAAAAATACAAAAACGAAACAGTCCAAAAAAATATTTTTCCTTCATTATACCTTCACTTCAACTTTGAAATAAATTCTAATTTCATAAGAAGTCTAAAAATCATTAACTAAAAAATCCTTTTAATTATAATCATACTTTTAAAATTATAACAAAATAAAAAACCCAAAAAATATAAACTCCTAAAAATATTTCCCATTATCATTTTATTTAAATTTCAAAATAAATGTTAAAATTTCAAAAATAAACAAAAATTAAAAAGAGGAAAAATGAAGAGTAAGAGAGTTAGATTAATAAGGTTTTTGTAAATTAAAACACACAAATCAAATTCTAATTTCGTTTTGTTTATGAAAATTTGTTTAATTTCAACTCTCTTATTCTCATTGCAAAAATTAAAAATCACCAACTAACAAACACTTTTTTTGTCAAACTATGTGGACTTTAATCCTTATTACAAGGTACATAGGCCCTAGACTTTTATCTTAGGTCAAGTCTGTACTTTGTAAAAATCTATTTGTTTGCTTTCATTATTATTGTTTTTATCTTCTTTGTTTAACGAGCATGCATGTCAATAAAAAGGTAATTAAGATAAATTTAAGGCTACATTCTATTTCAGTTAACTAGTTTAAGATAATCGTCCTTAAGGACAAGTGTTATGAAATGCCTAATACCTTCTTTATACTTAAATAGACTCTCGAACTCACTTCTTTTTTCACAAATTGCTTTGCCTTTTCTTATTGTTTTAAATTGATTTTTCAAAATTTTTGATAGCGACTTTAATAAATAAAATTTTAAAATTTATTTTAAAAATTAATTTAAATTCTTTTGTTCTTTTTCGCTGAAAAGATGGTTACAACATGAGTTGATGAAATAGGGAGGAGGAGGGTGATGGGTGTGAAGAGTAGTGGCCATAGTGTGTGAGTTTGTGGGGCGAGCTGCTGTGGCACATGCTGGTAAAGAAGGTGAAAAGCAGTAGATAATTAATGAGAGAAGCAGGTTCCTTGTGACCGTATCAGAGGGAAGAGAAGAGGGTATGACTTAGAGGCATGAGCATGAGGGAGCACAGTGATAATCATGAATATCCATCCCCGTCTTCACCTTTATCTCTCCCACATATCACTCCCCAATATGCTCCTCCTACTTCAAACACACCACGGGCCCCCCTACCCTCCTATTCTTGGACAATCCATTAATGATCCCTATCAAAGCACCTTTGACTTTCTCCAAAACAACTACATACTCAAGCACCCTTGACCACCCTCCTTTCGGTGCATTTTCTTCATCATCTCTTATTATTATCATTAATTCACCATCAATCTTCCCCTATATCATCTCCACCATCCCTATTCTTGTTCTTGATTAGATGGCCAAAAGAGAGTGGGGTATGCTTGAGCCACTCCCAACTAATCTTTGTCTAATTTCATTCAGAATGTTTCTTAGTAAAGTGTCTTCTCCCATTACTTCGGAGCACCTACGTGTAATTCTGTCTCCTAACCCTCTTATACCCCTTAGAAGGTTCACACATTTACCTTTCATACCTCAAAATTTTATATTGCTTCCAAATACCAATGAATTTCCCTGGCAATGAAATAAAACAAAGCCCTCTTTCAAATTACCTTAACCATATGATAAGAGCCCGAGGCAAGGCAAAGTCTTTTGGGATTTTTTTTTTCCTTGCTCTCGATCTAAGAGGAGGCATAGAATGCTATAACATTTTGTCACTGAAAAGTGGTACAGAAGGAACCCAAACTCGAGCCACGAGCCTAGGCCCACTATAGCTCATTGAGAGAGATGTAATAAAGGAAATGCGAGGACAAGGAGCAGGACAGAAAAAAAATATTAAGTTGTTTTAGTATATTTAACTAGCATTTGATACATTAATTTCAATAAAATTATTTAAAAATCAAATAAAAATTATTATTAAAAATAATGTTATTAAAATCGATATACTGCATCAAACCACTACCAGTCACTATCTTTCCTTAGTAGAGATATCACAAGACATCAAACCAATACCAGCCACAATCATGGGAGGCACTACCTTCATGTTAGCCCCTCATGACTTTGAGGCCGCGTAACTTGTCAACATTTGCTCACGCTTTGTCCAACTTTATCAACGTAATTTTCTCAATGAGGTTGGGCTAATAAGAACAAACCACCTAACTAGTATTGAAAAGCACAAGAGGGTTCGACAAGTTCCAATCCATATGGTATTGTTGGTCTCCCACTACCTCAGCTTAGCAGAGCACTATACCTCCGAGAATGTGCGCTAACGCGGCAGTTTCTGCACACATATAATATATATATATATATATATATATATATATATATATATATATATATTTCCCCCAGCTGTTTGTACACAATTTAGGATACTGCCAGACAAGTTTGAACGGCGCTCCACAGCCACTACGCCTACCCTACCAATACCCTTCGTGCCATCCCAACCCACTGAAACATAGATATCGAAAATCAAGGAAATTACATTGTCAAGTACTATCTCTACCGCCATTAGTAAATTAAATTATATGAATCATACAACTTACAAAGAAAAAAATATGATAATAAAAGCTGCACAATTTTACCGGTGCGAGTGTTTGAGATGCCTTTAAATTATACAATGTTTAGAATCAAAAGAAACTATAATAGAGAGCCAATCAGAAATGGGGAAGGAAATGGAAGCAGTGAAACAGAGGAATAGGGGAAAAATCTGTTATAACCCCAAAGATCGATAGAAGACAAGGGTCTGAAATCTGAATGAATGACCCATTAGAAAGATGAAAAACAGGGGTAGCCCACACCTCACTTTTATCAAAACGTACCTGCCTGGTGTTTTCAGCTGAACCGTCCTCAATCAATTTCAAAGATACCTTTGAAGTATTGAAGCATTGTCATTAAGGTCAATAATCAGGCATGAGCTGGCTGATTTTCCCTTCTTCTAGTGCCATCTTCCGCTCTGTAACTTTCAGCCATATGCACACTCCGGTGAAACTGAGCACCAAACTCGCGAGACCACTTCCTAATCCGATCCCCACAATGGCCAAAACGGACAATCCTTTATTCCTAAGCGGCGGCAAAGGGTACCCATAGAGATCCTTATTACCTTCGAAGGAGCTGGCATTGAATCTCGGCAAGTTACCACTCCGGTTGGCTAACGACGCCGGAATCGGACCGGAGAGGTGATTGTTGGAGACGTCGAAAGCAGAGAGGCGAACTAGAAGGCCCAATTGCTGAGGAATGGGCCCCGAGAGGGAATTGTCATGGAGATCGATGATGTTCAAGTAAGCGCACAATGCGAGCTGTGGAGGAATCTCACCTTGTAAATGATTGAAAGAGAGGTTCAAAACGGCGAGGTTGACAAGGGATTGAAGATCGGGAGGGATAGGACCCGTGAGAGCGTTGGAGGAGAGGTCAAGGGCTTGGAGGTTGGTGCAGTTGGCGAGAAAGGGAGAGATGGTGCCACGAAGAGAGAGATTCGTGAGGGAGAGCCTGTAGATTCGGCCATTGTTGCAGGTGGCACCTTGAAGATTGGAAGTGGAACCGTTGCAAGGGTTAGCGAAGTTGGGTTCTCTCCAGTTCTGGAGAGACCTATTTGGGTCTTCTAAGGACTTGCTTAGGTGGGTCAAACATGCCTCGTCACTCGGATCTGATAAACAAGGTGGTATGGCTGCGATTGTTAGTAAGGACCCTAGCACAAGAATGCAAACATCCATCTACACCTAAACAAGCCCAGCAATATCAATTTCAATCCTGAAAATCTAATATTCTCCTTCTTCAACACTATAGAGTTCTCAGCTTCTGATTATGGCGATCGAGGCAAAGAGGCGAGACGAGCTAGGAAACAGAGATAACGATCAATTTATTATGGGGTGTGCATTTATAGCAACAAAAAAATAGTTTAAAGGGGAAAACACAGAAAAGTAGAGAAAGCGAGAGATGTCGGGCTCTGGAGTATCTGTGTTCGATTCTGTTCTGTTCAACAAGTGAGTGAGAATTAGAGAAAGAGAGAGAGCTCTTCGAAAAATGAAAAAGATTTTCCTTTCTTTTTTGCGATTTTATTAAATATTAACGTGCAGTGTGGGAGTGCGCGTGGGGGCGCGTGTAAGAGGTGGACTTACTTGAGGAAGTACTGATGAAAACGAAAGTGATAGGCATGAGTGCGGGATGACCTGCCACTGCAAATATGAGGGCTTAAGGAAGAAAACGACAATACGGAAAAGGACATTAATGTCATTTCGTGGCCTTGTATATTCTACTCATTCATATTTCTAGGGAACCAAACCAAACATCCATCATAGTCCATCTGTGAGCTCTGCATTTGTTCAACGCAGTGGGTTTTGCTTTCTTTTATATATTTTATTTTCGTCAAATTGTTTAATTGTATATATTTTTTTTTTATAAAAAACAAATTAATCAGAGTTATAATATGAAAGTCGCATGTCATATCCGTGAACAAGAATAACGCAAGGTTATTCGTATATGGTGGTGGTACACTCTAGACTCAGCAACGATTCAGTGTCAGCGCCTTTCATAACTCCGATCATCAATGTTTCATGATTCTTTCGGTTAATGCACACTCACGATCAATCGACGGCTCTAAATCAATCATTGCAATGTCGGCCCGCATTCCGCATCTCTTTCCCATTGTTTTTTTTTTTTTTTCATAATGAACGGCCCAACGCAACGGAATATAGAAGCAATCAATTTAGCTGACAAATATATTGCAAATCAACGACAATAACTATAAAAGTAATGTTAGGAACATTATGAAACCATATGAAAAAAGGAGTTTGATTGTAACCATGTTTAGTAAAAGTATTAACAGCAAAGTTAACTTCATAAAAGGTATGACTAATTTAGACAGATTAGTCCAAATTCAACTAATGTCTTATAACACGAACCAGGTGAAAACTTTTATATAAAGTTTTTCTACAAATTTTGGATCATTCAAACTGCTATTAAAGAATCAAGTTTTAGAAGTATAGATCTATAGTCAACTTCAAAATAAATTTTTAGCCTATAAAATAGGCCCTAGAATTCAGCATTAGTAATTGTGTATTTTGAAATGTTGACACTAAATCTTTTTATAAAATTGCCTTTGTTGTCCCTTAGCAAACCATTATAAGTTGTAGATCCTTGATAAAAAATAGAACCATTAGTATTGAGCTTGATGACTTGATTAGGAGGAGTAATCTAACGGATGTGCTAAGTAAAGAAATCATTGATGGTCCTTTTAGTTAGATGGAAAATAAAAAAGGAACGGTGATAATCAAGAATCAAAATAGTTATATACCTAATGAAACTAGCGGCCTCAAAGTTAACTCCTGCAAAGATTCTTTTATTCTTAATGTACCAAATCTCAGTACAAATAGTCAAAAAGGCATTGAGCTAACTCACCCCATTCAATAAACAAGTTTCCTTATTCAAATTTAAGTTTAAACACTAGATGAGATCATGTTAAAAGAAAATCATATGATGAAACTAGGTACAGTGCTCTTTTACACCAAACTAGCAATATTATAATCATGAATAATATATAGCATTGTTTCATTATTAGAACCACAAAGAAAACAACTAGGAGATGCAACCAAGGAACGACAATGGCGGGCACTATTTGTGAGAAAAGCTTCATTAGCAACAAGTCACATGAAAGCTTGAATATGTTGAGGAACACCTACCTTCTAAATCTTCCCGAAAAGATCATTCTGAAAACTCCAATTAATGCCAAACCAAGATTCAAAAGCAGATTTACAAGAAAACATATTTGTAGTATTAGGAAGCTAGGCCATAGAGTCAACATCCTCAACTAAATGGGAGACTTTTAAAGGAATGATAATGTCCACACAATCAGCAGGAAAAAATTGTTAAAGATTAATAACATTCCAATATCCATTATTAAAGACATAATCTGCCACAAGATCATCTCGAATGCCGTCATCAATGTCGATGATAGCAACATCTTCAAGCCTATGCACTCCCGAAACCCAATAGTCAGTCCAAAAATGAATCAACTTACCATTTTCCAAACGCCAAATAAGATTATGATAAAAGGGCGCCAAGATTTGGATAATACCCCGCCAGAAATTAAAAGCCGCATTATACTGACAAATAATCGGAATAATAGCTTCAGAACAACTATATTTGCTACGAATCACCTTAACCCATAAATCATCTTTATTATGAATTAGGTTCCATGGTTGCTTTATAATAAAAGTTTGGTTGAAATCTTGCGCTCTTTAAAACCCTAAACCACCAAACTTCTTGGGTTTACAAATATTATCCCAGCTCATCAAATGAATTTTTTTTTATTATTAGCATAACCATTCCAAATAACCCTACAAATTTTATCCATGCAATCATACACCTGATTAGGGATTTTAGTAGTTTACATTACATAAGTAGAAATGGAAGCAAGAGCTAATTGAGCCAAAGTGATTCTCTCAACACAAGAAAAAGTATTAGCTTTCCAGCTATTTGAATGATTCATCATTCTATCAATGAAATATTGGAAATCTCTTTATGAACATCTATAACAAGGGAACACCCAAGTACTTTCCTAGATTATCAGTTATATTCATACCAAAACCCAGCTAATCTCATGTCTTTTTTCTTGTGGGACATTAGCAAAGAAATAAATATCAGATTTTGAGTTATTAACCTTTTAACCTGAGCTTTTACAGAAAACCTCCAAAGTCTCCTTAATAACATAAGCTTGTTGAGAAGAGGTTGTATTAAACAAAATAAGATCATCAGAGAAGAAAAGGTAAAAGAAGGTAGGTCCCTTTTTATTTAAAATAATGGGATCCCAATATTTCTGCTTAATGGCTGATAAGATGGAATGAGATAGCCTCTTGATAAAAAGGATGAAGAGATCAGGGGAAATGAGGTTCCCTTAACGAATTCCTCTTGAGGAAACAAAAGGGTCAATAGCATGACAATTCCAAAACAGTTGTAGGCAATGTTGTCAAAATTACAATTTTAAGTAGACTCGAAAAGGGGTGAACTTGTAACGTAAAATCGTAAGAGTTTAACTACACCTATTATTTAAGCTATTGAACATAATCATATCACACAATCACATAAAATTTCATACATAGTTCATAATCCATAATCTATAATATAAAATCCAAATCAACATACAAAGTTCAATAAACTCTATAATCCATAATTCATAATCCATAATATATAATTCATAACACATAATACATAATAATCATTCATTTAATATAACAAACTCTCAATATAAATTCAATAAAAATCGTTAATCCTATGACTATAATCACTTCCAAAATCTTGATCATCTCCTATATAACCTCCACCTATCTCATTCTCATTCTCACCATTATTGTTATCTTATTCCTCATCCTAGAAGTCATCATCAAAATCCATACTATTAAATTGTTCACCAGCATTAGTACCACCAACATTAGCATTATATTGAACAACCAAATCACCAATTTCTATTGTCGTTGAAAGAGGATTCACTTGAATGGGTTCAAGGACCTCTTCATCTACCTCCTTATTACCTTCATTTCTCATATCTTCAGTTATCCATTTATAATCAAAATGAATATCATCATAATCATAAACATGAGTTCTTGTAGTTTGCTTATTTTTTAACTTCAAATTGCATATCACAAATGCCAAGTCATTCATTTTCTTTTGGTGCAAGCGATTTCTTTTCTTGGTATGAATCTAAATAAAATAAACAATGTTGATAAGTATTCGTACCTTTAAAAAAATTAAAATTAAAATAAAGAAAGAAAATAATTTATAATTTTACAATCACTTACCCTTTCAAAAGCACTCCAATTACGTTCACATCCAAAAGAGTTACAACATAACTTAAGAATGCGAATTGCTAATCTTTTAAGTTCTAGGCATATATCTCTATAACCTTCCCACCATTCTACTAGAGCCAACTTTGTTCTTAATGTTTGCATAAAACCACAACTAAACATACCCTTTGCGAAATGGAATTCAAGCAATTGGAACTCAATTTTGTCTTTTTCTCCCTTATCTTTAACTAATCTTTGCTACACATTCATACAACCCTTGCTTAACCATATTAGCAGCTTGGATGTTGGTGTTAAAGTGAAAATAGGGATTGAGGTAATACGCAGCTGCATGTAAAGGCCTATGCAATTGAGCATCCCACTTTTCATCAATAATGTTCAATACAGGCTTACAACTGTAATAATCAACAAACAATGAAGTCAAAATATATTAAAGATAAAGACACCAATATAAGGTATACTAGTTTGTATTTACCTCCTTGAAACATTATTAAAGTTCATCTTAATTTTTGCCTTTACACTTTCCATTGCTTCATATATGAATCACATTGCTAGTTTTTCATCTAAATCCACTATGCGAAGAACTTTAATGAAAGGAGCAGCAACTTTGAGGCAATTAATAATATACTTCCACAACTTATTATCCATATCCCTTCTTGTCACTCCCTTCCCATCTTTGGTAACAGAAAATTTGCTATCTTTTCATTCCTCAGAATTAAATAGATTTATCAATGTCGTTTTATGCTCATTAAAACAACCTAATGTCAAATAAGTTGTGGCAAAACGAGTCACAGTTAGCCTAATCAAGTCTATCCCTTTTGTGAATTTTCTTAACATATTGATGAGCATTGATCTTGCATAAATGTATGTTGTAATTCTTCTACCCCTACTTATGGTTTCTTTATGCAACTCTATTTTCTTTTCTGTTTCTTTATGCAACTCTATTTTCTTTTCTAAGTCTTCCAACATCAAATCAATGCAATGGGTTGCACATGATGTTTAATACAGGTGTTTTCTTTTCTCCATCAATCTTTGTCCAGTTGCCTTGTAATTTGTAGCATTGTTAGTTATTATTTGCACCACATTCTCCTTTCCCACTTTCTCAACAACTTCATCAAACATCTCAAATACTTTGTCAGCAGTTTTGGAAATATGAAAAGTGTCCAATGAATATAAAAGCACGGTCCCTTTAGGAATATTGACCAAAAAATTACAAATGGAATGCCTCTTATTATCCATCCACCCATTAAACATAATGGAATAACCCATCTTTTTCCATTCTTGTTTAAACTCTTCAAGCATGGCATGTGTGTTCTTAACTTCCATATTCAAGTATTTTTCTCTAATCTCATGATAGGATGGAGGCTTAAACCCTTGGCTATACCTTCCAATAATCTCACACATATTAATAAACTCAGGATTTTTTACACAATTAAAGGGAATGACACATGTGTAAAAAAAATCGAGCTACTTGTTGGCAAGCTTCTTCCCTAATATCATTCTTGAACATATGATTAATGATAGATTGTGAACTACCTTGGACACTGCTATGTTTTTCGGGAGCTCTCAATAAATTTAAGAGGACTTGGGAATTAGAATGTCCTTGAGTGCCTGAAATTTCCTCCTTACCAGCATCAACCCATTGTCTTTTCCTTTTAGATGATGCACATTTGGTTTTAATAACATGTTGTAACATTTGTGCCTTAACATCATCTGGAACACTAACATATGGTTCAACATCTATCTTGTGCCAGCTAAATGATTTTTGAACCTATAGACTCCTTCGCTATAAACCTTGTCACAATAACTACATTGAACTTTTTTACCATCCCTACTAACATCCTTCTTATGTTTTCACCCTATATCAAATCTATTACCAAGAAATTTCTTCCTTCCAATAACTATATTTTTTCCAATAAAGGTTGATGGAGCACTTGCACTTGAAAACATATTTTCCTTGGTGTATTACAACAAAACAATATATAAGTTTATATCAGCTAAAAAGAAATCCAATGAAGCTAACCAAAACAAAGATAAAATAAATGTAGGAAATGAATTCATAGTTAACACTTAACAATTAACACAATAAGTTTTATAATTTGTTCAAAATAATAGCAGTTAACCAACTATATTATTCTTTACACTTTCTTTCTTTCTTTCATTTTTTTTCCAATTAAAATCTATTAGCAACTTACAAGGAGTTTTTTTTCTATGCAGTCCAAGTGATAAAATACAGAGAAACACATCCTTCATAAAGAGTTCCAAAATTCTCCTTTTTTTTTTTTTCCAGATTTTGGCATATTCACCATGAAAATAAACCAAGATTCCCTTAATCTCAATTAAAACTGTTAACCTTGAAAATTTATAAATATGATATACTATACAAACAATTATCTATGTACTTTAAGCAATCTGGCCAAATCCTCTATATATCCTAACATTCTTTAGGTTAAACTCAAGCTCATCCTTATCCTTGGGAGCACTTATCCTTATTCTACACTTTAAGATTACTACCTACTTTCTTTTAATATAGTCAAGCAGATTGTAATATACAAAATTGTGATTGAATATAGGAACAAAAGCAAATGTTACCTAAACCTTGGTTGGAAGAAATGCAAGCACTGAGAGGATAACAAAGGCAGTAAACCGAAAGGAGGAGATTTTAGATGCAGTGAACCACTGAACTAAGAGTGAACAGAGGCAGTGAATCGAAAGGAGGAGAAGAGAGGTAGTGAACTGAGAAAAGGACTGGATAATATAGACAAGGCAGTGAGCATCGAGAGGAGAACAGGGGTAGTAAATCAAGATGAGGAGATTTAGATGCTAATATGCTATGAACCAAGCAGAAACTGAGGTAGTAAATCGAGACGAGCAGAACATAGCCACCAAACCAAAAGGAGTAGAACACAACTACCGAACCGAGAGCAAAAGAGGAGAATAAAGGCAATGCAGCAAACCGAGAGTAGAAGAAGAGAACAACAGCAATGCAGCGAATCAAGAGATCAGAGAGAACAAGGGCAGATTAAGGATAGATGAATAGATTATGCTAAATCAGGTTTCAGGTGATCACACATCACAGATCGAAGAAATTTTAGTTTTAGGTATCAGGTGATCCGTCACACCGTAAACTCCCTGGAGTGGGACCGGTATAGGACATGAGAAAAATCTCCAAACCTACAAGCCTTACACTGGATGGACATTCAATATCATGCCAAAACTATACAATTTATATCACATATATAATAGCTTTGCCTTTATATAGAAACAAGTGTTTAATACAAAACAAGGAGTTTTGAAGAAATTTTGGCAAAACCTTCCCAGTAAATAGGACATCCTGAAATTTCTACAATATCCTGTCTAGAAACAAACACATATATAAGAGAGCTCCGCTCTCACTAGCACATCCCAGTCTAGTATATATCCAATTACAACAATAAAGAAAGTTCAACTATGGTTACTATACAACCCAGAATATAAAACAATGGCTATCACCCTAATTATATACACTTTAAAAAGAATAAGCCATATACAACAAAATAATCAAAAAAGAATCCCATAAATCCCAAGTAGGCTCACCATAAGAATTTCTATCACTACTCTGCTGCCTCTGGGAAGTCGTCTGTCTCCCTATCTGAGATGAAATTTTTTTGATAGATAGCACCCCAAAATCAGCAATAAAATTACATATATAATTGGAAGTCAAAATGTGATCAAGAGTTAATTGAAATGGGATAACATTTACAATTTCGAATAAATACCGTTACAAATAACCCACTAGCTAGTTAATGCAAATATTAAAACCTTGAGTTTAAAATGCCTTGCACAAAAATTCAATAAGTTTCTGGATATCATTTCAGGGGAAGGACTACTATAAACTAATTCGGTGTGGCACACAGCTACAACGACAAATCACAACAGGCGTAGATATACAATCCTCGAGGGCAAATAACCAACAAGCGTGAGGTCATAACTAACAAAAGTTTATCACTCATCTGTCCTCGTGTGATGGCCGTCACATGGGGCTAGCACCATCATTAACCCTACTAGCTGGGTATTTACCTAAGTGCACCAAGGGCTAACAGTACTACTATTGGTAGCCAGTGTCCTAACAAGTCCTTCCAATAGTAGTGGAATTAAAAAAAGCATGCATAGGGGAATATAACAAATACACATGAAATCCATTTGTTTTGCAATAAGGGTTTACCGGCGGTCATTCATAACTGAACACATGATGATTCTCAAAAGTCATTTTCAAAACTAAACATAATGTCATCTAACATGTTACGAGATTTCATCTACTCATAATTTCAATTCCAGTAAAATATAGTCATGGCAAAATTAAAAATGATGCTTATAAAAAATTTTCAAACAATGAAAAGGGAAGCATAAACAAGAGTATTGGAGAGTGCTATCTGCGCACCTGAGCACCATTAACTACTAGCGACCCAATGCCTTTCCTTGGGTGACCGTTTCACCCCTAAGAGTTACCTACGCCATTTGAAAAGTAAGGGATTATTCTTCTACCTTATCATTATTAAGCAAAACTCCTAGCGCATACTCCCTAATTCCATCACCTAACTTTCCCAGACTTTTTGTCAATTTACATTCACTGCTCTAAAAACTTTGTAACTTTTCACTTTAGTCCCAAATTCCATACTTTTACCTTCAACCTAAGTAAAACCATGAAGAACAATAGGGTTTCATGTCATACACCTTAAAAGTATTCTTATAAGACTAATTTAAACCCATTAAATTGCAGCATTTCACCATTTTCTGAAAACCCCAAAATTTCAAAACTTTTTAGTTTAGTCCTTGTCAAAACAACTCTAAAAAACTAACCTAAAATCATGCTTCCAAAGCTGAAATTCAATGGGGAAAGGCCGAAAATACTTCTCCTAACATCATTTTCATGAAAAAAAATGATTAAAACTCACCAAATCAGCTGCAAAATCACTGTTCCTCGGCTTCGCGAAAACTTGCCTGAAAAGTGCTACTATCGCCGGCAACTGCTGGCAGTGGATGTCCAGAATGAGTCATCGATGAAGGAGGAAGCTAGCCAAGGTGGTGGCGGCTGACCATGGCAGAGGAAAGCAGCAAAGACCGACAATGGAAGAGAGGCGTTTTGGCGAGAAGAAATGATGAGAAAGGAAGAAAGAGGCAAGAAGGGGCAATTTGGTAATTTCACCTATTGGGGGGCACATGTTAGCACAAAAAAATTTCTAAGGGAGGAGGGAGCTGCATCTCAAACCCATGCCCTCTTGCATCCAGATGTCAAGCTTTACCATTAAGCTAAAGCTCATATCTAATTAATAATATACAACACAAATATCTATACTCTCCCTTTTCCCTAAGAACAAAATTTTGCATCATATTTTAGCAAGTGTTACATGATCTATTGGACTTTGGCAGCTTGGGCTATCAACAGTTCAACACGGATGGGCTATCAACACGACTGGAACTGGAAGAAATACTGGGCCTCTCATCTTATGTGTTTTTTGTCTTTTGGGCAACAAAAATGGTGATATGTACTAACTCGGTCAAACTCACTGAGTTTACTGAGTCTGCGTGAGACAGTGGCGAGTTTGACCAAGTTAGCACTGATTCTGATTTTATTTGCGATTTAACACAAAATTGCTATCTAGGATCGTAAAATGGGTGATTCTACTGAGTTAAATCGTGATTTTGATAACAATGGTTGCAAATCAGCAAAAGTTATACTCCACCAAATAATATTAAATATTTGTTCTAGAAGGCCAATATCATTCAAGTCACCCTTATAAGTTCCTAAGAAAGCCTATCATAAGCTTTCTCAAGGTCCATTTTGAGGGCCAAAAAACCAACATTACCCTTTTTGGTCCTCATAGTATGAACAAATTCTTAGGCAATAATAATATTGTCAGTGCTTTGCTTCCCTAGAATAAAACTACATTAATTTGAGCCAATAATTTTAGGCATAACCTCTTTAAGTATAATGGCAAGGATTTTAGTGACTAATTTGCACACTACATTACACAATCCAATGGGTCTATAATATTTCATCATCTTAGGGTTAGGAACTTTCAAAATAAGAGAGATGAAGGAGTGATTCACAGATTAAATAATAGTTGGCTCGGAGAACACCTTGGTCACCCAATCAACTATAGAGTCTTTCACATGATTCCAATTACATTGGTAAAATATTGCAAGAATACCATCAGGACCAGGGGCTTTCCAAGCACCCATATTAAAAAGAGCATTTTTTACTTCTTCTGTAACTTGTTTTGCTAGGGACAAAAACTAAGTATCTGTTAAATTAGGAAACATACTAGAGACGAGAAATTGGTCATGGGAGTCTTCCTTTTCATAAATCTTCTTAAAAAAGGAAATACTCATTTCTTGCAAAGAGTTTTGGTCTTCGACCCATGACTCGTTATCATCTTTTAACATAATAATTCTATTTTTCCTTTTTTGAGTAGAAGTCATACCATGGAAATATGTAATGTTATGATCCCGATACGAAAGCCATTTACATCTAGAAAGTTGTTTCTAATAAATTTTCTCTTGAATGGCTAAAACCTTATACTCCTTCCATAACTGATTTCGAAGTTTCTCCAAGTAAACATTAGTTTGAAATTTTAGAGAACAACTTATACCTTTAAGTCTTAACATGATTATATTCTTTTTCCTAATTATATTACCAAAAACATTTTTATTCCAATCTTTAGCAGCTTTAGTAAAAGAACTGATATTGGAATTGAGATCCCCATTTTTAAACTATAACCTTTATAGAAAGTCTTGAAAATTATCATGAGTCAACCAAGAAGTTAGAAATCGAAAAGGCTTTCCAACATTATTAGTTAAGTCATTGCCCCCAAAATCAATAAAGATCATAATGTGATCTGACTTGAGCTTAGGGAGATGCTTAACCATGACGTTATCAAAAAAGTAGACCAAAGGCTATTAGCAACAAAATGATCTAGTCTTTTTTTCATATTATTGTGTTGCTAGGTAAAAGGTTGTCTTTAGAAACCAATGTCATAAAGGCCACAATCAAGTAGAGTGTCTTGAAAAATGATAGAGTCACACGACATATTAAAGGAGCCACCAGTATCATCAATAGTCAAAGTGGAGTTAAAATCACCCCCTACACACCAAGAACCCATAGTTTGGCTAGAGATTATCTTAAGGCTAGCCCAAAGATCCCTCCGAGAGGCAGGTTAAGGACTTCCATAAACAACAGTAAGAAACCACAGCCTAGCATTCTCAAAGGCAATTTCCATATGGACAAATTGACGATGAGAATAAAGAACTTGTACATGCCAGTAGTTAAGTTTCCACAGACACCAAATACCACCCAAAAAGCCTATGCCATCTTAAATATGGTAACCATCAAATTTAAATTTTTTAGCAATCTTCTTAGCCATCTTTCTACTTACACGCATCTCCAATAAGCATAAAATATTAACATGATATCTACTTATTAAATCACTAATCATGGTAGTGAAACCTTTTCCTGAAATACCTATACAATTCTAAATTAAAATATTCATTTGAAAACTTAGACACCTCCTAAAGCTATTTTCATCCTTCTCTCAAAAGTTGAACCGAGGTCTAGGGGATTAGAAGTGCTAGATTTATTTCTTAAGGGTGTTTGTCGTTTTTGAATAATCTCTGTGGTTTCCTTACTTGGACCTTGGACATTAATGGCAAAAGGATTTAGAATATCATTCTGGCTAGTTTTATCCTATCATTGAACATTTTCTCCAATGGGATTATCTTGGTAAATAACTACTCATTTCTTTTTACGATCTAGCTCATTTTGAGTTTTGACAGGGAGATTCTTAACATGGTTCTACTTTTGGGGTTCGTCCTAGGCCTACTTGTACTAGCTAACTGCCCATTATGGGTTTCAAGGCCAAAAGCCTACTTTGGCCCTACTTGTTGAGCCATTATTTGTTGATGTCTACTTATGGTTCTCTTAGTTATATCTTTCTTGAAAGTATTTTCACCAATTTCTAAATCACCCTTAACCCTCATATGAGAATTATTCTCTTCCACCTTGTTAGACATATCCACCTCAGAATCATTCTTCAATACATAAATTTTACATAAATGTAATCACACTAGTCTTACATTTTTAAATTAATAAAGTATTGAACTAAATGTAAAATCTCTTTTAGACTTTGATGATTTAAATAATTCAAAATAATATGGAAGAGAGTGATATTATTTTATGAAATGTTAATTACATGTATATATATATATATATTTAAAAATAATTAATTTTTTTCAATTCCATAAAATTTGTTAAGTGTTTATTACCTATCTTTTTAAACAATAATAAAATATATATAATTATGTGAAAAAATTATATAAAATAATTTTTACATTAGATATTTATATTAAAAAAATTTTTGAATCTTTTGATTATTTTCTCAAAAGTATACAATGAACGAATATAATAAAATAATTTAAGTAGCTTTACACTGATTACTTTTCATTTAAAAGTGATATGAATATTTTTAGTATGTATTTGAATTGATATTGAGTTAACGTGATTTTTTAATTTAATTTTTAATATTAATTTTAGTGAAATATAATTTTGCATAATCAGAATTTATATAAAAATATTCATTTAAAAATTAATTTTTTATTTATATAATTCATCTAATGTAAAAATAATTTTTTTATTTTGATACAAATAGAATTTGAAGGGTAAAATTAATTTTTTAAAAATTAAATACTAAATCAAATAAAAATATTTTACAAGAATTTTTAATATCTCAAACATTAAATTAAAAACACCTTAGAAATTTGTGTGAGAAATAAGATGAGATGATTTTAAGCTTTTGATTAAATCGAAGAGTGGAGATTAAAAGATCAAATAAATAGGTTACGTGAATCCTACCGAGTACCGACTAGCACTAGCTTCAGCCCCAAAATACTTGAAACTCAAATTCCTAATCACCCATCCGTAACTGCTTCGCCTTCGTTAGTGGAGGACCCCATGAGGTCCATACCTTACTTTTTAAGCACTAAAATATCATCTGGGAGTTCTTAGGATGCAATAGAAAATAATAATGGCTGGCATTTCCTAACTTGTGTTTCTAATCATTACTATAAGCCAACAACTTATTCTGTCAAGGCATGTGCGATGAGAAATTGAACACCACTCACAGAAAAGTCTTCCAAAATTTCTTCCCATCAAAGCAATGTCGGCGGCGACGTGATCTTTCTCCTCCGCCATCTCTTTAGGGTTCAGAGCTTTCCATATTGCTTGGCTCTCGAGTAAGCTCCTCTGCCTTCGAGTCTATATATGTATGACGGCAGAATTTAGAGAATCGGGAAAGAGGACACTCCCGTCACCCGTCTAAGTGTGATGTATTTTGGTTTCACAACTAAGTAATTTTTTTTATAATTATAAAATTAATTGTATTAATATAATATGATAAATAAAAATATCAAATTAACCCATATTTTTATATGACAAATTAATTATATACAAACAATTATAATAAATTAGTTCTTTAAAAAGTTTATTTTATACAAAATTGGTCCATTATTAATATAAATGTAGGGATTAATTTTGGATAAATTTGAACTTGTGAGTGATTTGTTTTATACAACTTTAAATTTATGATGGACTAATTTGTCACAATTAATTTGTGAAAAATTAATTTATCATAAATTGTAAAAATAAGGGATCAATTTTATATTTTTCTCTAATATAATATATTAAAAGAAAAATATGTGATAATGATATATTATATTATGTTATTGATATGAGAATGTAAAATAATTTGTTATATATATGTATATATACTTTATTTAACTTTATTATTTTTATATTTTTTAGGAATCTAAACTTATTTTTAAATTTTTTTATTTAATCCCTCAAATTTTTATTTTTTAGTAATTTACATAAAAAATACTAGGTTATAATTTTGTTAAGTTACCTTGTATTTTTTTATTTTTCTAATAATTTTACAACTTATTAATTTTTTTCATTTTCAATTTATGAACTAATATTTTGTGTAGTTATTAAAATATAAAAAGTAGGGGGTATAAATTTAAAAAGTTTTAAAAAGTTATGGGTTCACAAATAAAATTTAAAAATATTAAGGTCAAAATATAAATACAACAAGTTATTATAAATTGACATATAATTAGTATATTTTAACATGTCATTGGCACTTTTTTTTTTTTTCAGTGTATCACATAATAATTTTATTTACAATTAAATTTATAATTGTACAAAAATGACACCAAAATTTAAACTAATTTGTGTAAAAGTTTATCTTCTCACCTCTTTTAAATAAAAAAATGAAAAAGAAGAAGAAGAAAAAGGTCAATGTATATTCAAGGAAATGCTTGGAGGCGACTTTAATCTTAAGGTAGAAGGAATTAAGTCTCAATAAAATTAGTGTTAATTTGCATACTAATTTTGCTGGATTTAGATTAACAGTGGTTGGGAGATTGTTGTTGAATGTGTGAAAATTATCTTGTCAACTTGGATTTCTGTGGCGAGTTTGATTTGGTTATTTATGATAAGACTCTTTGTGCTTTAACTTCTTTCTTTTTACAAAGAAGGATAAAGAAGCTTGAGGCTTGTGGATATCTCGCGTGTACCGTGGACTTTGGAGATGGTTCATGAATTGCTATTCAATGCAACTAACAATTTTTTTTTTTTTTTTATCAACGAACAAGACAAAATGGTTAACTCGACAACTAAAAAAGTAATGTTAATAAAGGGAATAATTTATTGTTGAATAAAAGAACATAATAAATTTTAAAAAAACCCCTTATTATAATAATTACAAAATTTTCAACATAGTCAACAAATTTCACCGTCAATTAGATCGGTACATACAACAAACTTTCATGGTTTTCCTACTCTGCAGCCTCTTTTACATAAAAAAAAAAAAAAAAATTCTCGTTAGATTAAATATTTTGTATAAAATTCTAAAATTTGAACAATAAAAAAGTTAATTCAAAAAAGAATAAAACTCTGGCTAAAAATTCCTTATCTAAAAAAAGGAAGGTCAAGCGAATATGAACAAACCCACAAGAGCACTATCCGTATGATAGTGCAAATTAAAACGTACATAATTTTGTTAAAATCAATTTGATTGATGGATGGGACAGCAACCGATGGGGTCCTTTGATAGCAAATCCCCAAAAGCAAAACCATCCCTCATTATTGGAAAAGAAATTT
Source organism: Delonix regia (assembly GCA_037074485.1). NCBI lineage: Eukaryota > Viridiplantae > Streptophyta > Magnoliopsida > Fabales > Fabaceae > Delonix > Delonix regia. The sequence goes on from CM073461.1 coordinate 5,066,406, forward strand.
ATTTTAATAAGTCATACCATAATTTGAAACCAAAAAATGAGAAGCACAAGTGATTTTAAAGTTGGTTTGAATGCTAGTTTTAAAACTAAATTTTTGGTTTTAAAAGTAAAAGAAGAAAAAATTTTGTTTGGTAATATATTTTTTATTAATTGTTTTAACAAATTAAAAGATAAGTTTTTTTTAAAATAAAAAATAACTACAAATTTTATATATTATTCTTTCTCAAAATTGTTTTAAGTAGAGCTTCCGATTAGGTTTGAATAAGTTTTGAAACTTAACCTAATTGCTTAATAATTAGTAAGACCATATCACCTCTTATTTTTATTAACAAATATTTTGAAAAAATAATTTTTAACAAAATCAAGATTTAAAATGAAAATAATGGAATAAAAAATACAATTTAAAATTTAAAAGGAATTAACATTTTAAATATTTTTCATATATAAAATAGATTAATATTAAAAAAAATACATAATTAGGTTTTAAATAAATCTAATACTCAGCCTAACCTGATTAAAACATGCATACATACTCTTATTTATTGAGCATGAAATACGCACAATCACATGTACTTATATGCACAAATACAAATATATATATATATATATATATATATATATAATGAAATTGTTATATACATGTACTCACACATATACATATTATCAAATATGTTTAACACATACAAATACATATAATGAATATGCAATCTCAATACAATAAATGCACACCTACATGCACAAATACACGTGTAATGACCTGATAAATAGGGGTTAGTAGGATAAATTATAATTGATAAATTAGTTAATAAAAAATTAGGAGAAATTTTTTCAAGGAAATTAGACAAAAGTATAATATTTTATTAAATAAAAACATACACTGAGATTAAGGTTGACTCATTGGTCAAGCTCCATGTGCATATTCAAGAGGCTAAGGGTTTGAATCCTGACTTCCCCAACTTCCCTTGTTTTTCTTAAGAGCTAACACGTGTCCCTCTTCGATGTGAAATGACCAAAATGCCCCTGATCCTTTATCTCTTATTCCCTGGCATTTTCAAACAAAAACAGGGAGGAGTGTTGATTTTGAATGTCGCTAAAGCTGCCCTATTCAGGTTACCAAAGCTGTCTATACCATCGCGTGGATGTCGTCAGCGTGTCGTTGACTAGAAGCCACTTTTTCCGGCGAGAAGACGCGATTTTTCGTTGCAGAGGACTCGTAGGTCATGACTTCTTTTTCGTCGTTTAGTGTATGGGTTTTGCTCTTCACCTCCTTGCCGGCACTTTCCCCCTAATTCTGAGCTCCGTTGACTGGCGTTGTTGCAGATTTTCCAGCGAGTGCGTTGAGGACACCAGACTCGCTTTTCTCAGCCAAATTAGCTCGGATTAGTAAGTTTTTTAGCTGAATCTTGATATGCATTACGAATTTCAGCTCATTTTCGACCATTAGCTACTGGCAATTGCTTGAAATTAGGACTTAAATGGAAAACCCCAATTTTGCCCGAGATTTAGGGTTCTTTAGGGACCAAATCAAAATTTTTGGGATTTGAGGTGTAATCATTAGCTTTAAGACAGCATTTGGGATATTTAAAAATTGTTGATTGGTTAGAAATGATGATTTGGAATTAATTCATATTTTTTCTTCAATTTTTGCAAGTATGAAAATGTTCTAGGGAGATTAAGAATGTGTAAAAATGACCTATAGTTTAAGCAAGTTGGAGAAATCTAATTATGGAAGTTATCGAAAGACAATGAAAAAGAATTGAATGGGTGAGAATTGGAAAATTAATTATTGCTTGATAATATGCCTAAGAGGGAATTTTTGGTTTGGTGATGTGATTGAGACTTGGTTTTTCATTGTAGTAAACCTCTTAGGAGTACATGCTAGAAGGTGATTTCTTATAGTTTATGCTTAATGCCACAATTGGTTGAGAGAAAAGGAAGAGGAATAATTCTTTTCTTTTCGGTTGGCGTAAGTAGCTCTTAAGGGTGAGGTGGTCTCCCAAGGGAAGGCATTAGGTCGCTGGTTATTAACGGCGCTCAGGTGTGTAGATAGCACTCCCTAACAATTTTCGTTATATATTTCACTTTTCATTATTTGGAAATGTTTTACAATTACCATTTTGATTTTGTCATAACTTTATTTTATTGGAATTGTAGTTATGAGTAGATGGAATTTCTTGACATGTTTAGATTACATCATATATGGTTTGAAAACAACTTTTAGGAAATATCATGCGTACGGTTATGAATAACCGCTGGGTAAATTAATATTGCAACACAAATTGATTTCATGCATATTGGTTATATTTTCTATGCATATTTGTTTTATTCCTCTTATTTTTAGAAGGATTAGTTAAAACACTAGCTACAAACAGCAATACTATTAGCTCTTAGTGCACCTCGGTAATTACCCAACTACCAAGGTTAATGAAGGTGTTACCCTATGTGACGGCCACACGTGGACCAATAAATGGTTAATTTTCATGAGTTATGATCTCACGCCTGTTGGTTATTGCCCTTGAGAATTGTGTGTCATTGCCTGTTGTGATTTACCCTTGTGGTTGTATGCCACACTAGATTAGTCCATAGTAGTCTTTCCCTTTAAATAATATTCAGAAACTTATTGATTCTTTTGTGTAAGACATTTTAAATTCATTATCTTAAAAAGTGCATTAACTAGCTGATAGTGTTTATTTGTAATTTAAATTTTATCTCATTCCATACAAATTTTGATCACGCTTGATTGCAAATTAAATATGTATTTTATTATTGATTTTGGAATGCTATCTGCCGGAAAAATTTTGTCTTAGATAAGGAGGCTGGTGAATTCTCAGAGGAAGTAAAGCAGTGATGGGAATTCATTTGGTGAGCCGCTTGGGATTTGCGGGATTTAGTTTAGGCTATTTTGATGTATATGACTCATTTTTTTTTTTAGATGTATATAGTTAATGTGGATAGTCATTATTTTGTTCATTATGGGATTGTATAGTGACTACAGTTGAACTTTCCCCCTTGTTGTATTTTGATATATGTTGTACTGGTTTATTCTGGTGAGAGTAGAGCTCTCTTATGTATATTTATTGCTTAACAGGATGTTGTAGAAATTTCAGGATATCTTATTTATTGGGGAGGTTCTATTGAAATTTCTACAAAAACTCCTTGTTTTGTGTAAACTGCTTATACTGATATAAAGTCAAAGTTATTTTGATTATGACGCAATTTGTATAGATATTGGTATGGTATTGAATTTCTATCTAATGTAAGTTTGTAGATTTTGGGATTTTCCTTGTATCCTGTGCCGGTCTCACTTCAGAGAAATTGAGATATGACAACACGAGCATACATATGCACACACACAAATACACATCCACATACACCCACACACACAAATATATATATAATAAATTTGTTACATACACATGCATGTGCAAGCGTGTACACATGTACATATATAATAAACATGTAACACACAAATACATAGAATATATATTTATCTTTTTGTCTAAATAGTAAAGTTAGAATTAAATTTGGAATTATAAATTTATGTTCTAATTTTTCACATTACCTAAAAATAAAATTAAAAATTTTGAATTAATTTAAATTTTAATGAAATTATAATTAGAATTAGAACTCTGCATTATAAATTTAATTAGTGGTATCAAACAATGTCTTATTATTTTCCAAACTTGTTTTTGATTTTAAACAATGTTTTATTAAATTTTGAGTGTGTTTCTTAAAAAAAGTGATTCAAATAAGTTTTTAAAATTTTTATTTCTAAAAATTGTTCAAAAAAATAATTTCACAAAGCTGTTCTAAAAACATAAAAACAAATAATGAAATCAATCAAGCTCTTCCATTCTTTATATTTGAATATTTAAATTCTCCGTATTTAAAGATATTTCAATCATAAAATAAGAAATAACTTTTATAATTTGTGAAAATTTATACTCTTAAATTTCAGATTCCAAATTCATTTCCGAATAATTTGAATTTTGGCAGCACTGCGCAATTGCATTCCCAAAAGAAGAAAATGGCACTCAGATACGGGAGCGAGCTCATACTTGTTGAGTGGTCCAAAATGATGAAACCTAACTGGGCCTATTTGGGTCCAAATATTGGGCCCAGAAGATGGTGTGCTCATGGATCTTGCAATTACAGCAACCCATTGGGGTCCCATATGTGTATGTCTGAAGTCTGATTTGAGATTGTGATAAAGTGGAGTAAAAGTCTTTCACTAATTGCGTTATGTGTAGTTATATAAATTTAAAAGAAAATAATAGAGTAAGTTGATGTACCTTTTTACTCAATTTGCATCATTCTTTCTCGAACCCTCTAACTATACAAAAGAATTTAATACAGAAAATGTGTGGTAAATCGCATTCGTTTGTCTTCTTTTAATAAAGGTTCTAGAGAGTCAAAGTGGTGCATGTCTAACATTCTTGATTCTCGAATGATACTTTGTTGGAATTATGTTCCACAAAAATCCTCTCTTTTTGCCCTGATATACAGTATGTGACAAAGTCTTTTTCTTTCCGCTTAACTAAAGCATGACAGAATGTCTATAGAAGCAAAATAGATGATCTCCAGTAAAGTAAAGGGTGTTATAATTTTTTATATTTTTAACATAATGGCACACGATAGAAGATGCCTAGTACTGCAACATATACTCACATGCATGAAACCTAAGCTATATATGCATGATATTAGCTTTTGTTCCTTAATATTATTACTGTTAGAATATCAAATAATATTTAAAGTTTAAATTTGTTAAAATATTATATAGTAATCACCCATAAAAGGTGTTCATTAAGTGAGAGTAAAATAATAATTTTAAAAATTACTATTAAATCCTAACCCTAACTAGTCATTTATAAAAATAGATTAAACTATTATACGATAGTAGAAGATATAAACTGATATAATAAGATAATAGTCTATAGAGATTTGAAACACTTTGAGAGGAATACCTGCGAAATATTCTACATTTACATTTGACAAAGGATTTAGGTTATGAAAACTCGAGATACACCTAATACACTAGAGTATTTTGTTCGATCAGTGATTCCAACTAGAGTTTAATTTGCTTTCACAATCAAGAAAAATATGTAAGTCTCATACCTTGAATTATCTATAAATGTATTCATTATTTAATTCTCTTTTATTACCCTCCTATTAGCTTCATTTCATATCTAATTAAATGCGGAGGCTTTTGAGATCCATTTTTATTTTATGTCCACCGAATTGCTACATCCGTTTGCAATATTAAAGGAGTTTATCGGTGCTGTTTGGATAAATTATAGTTATTTTATCTGATTAATCTGATAAAAATGGAAATAATTAAGAACTTTAATACATATGAATGGGAATAAATGATAGGTTTTCTTTAAAAATTTTAAATCTTGTTAAATATTTTATGTCTTAAAATTGTACTCTTACTTAATTTTAATTATAAAAATAAATATTTTAAATATTATATCATACCAAAAATAATCATAAGAAATGGTTGAGAAATATTAATTAGATGAAAAATTTAGAAAAAAAAAATATCATTATTTCATATAGTATAAAATATTAAGTTTTAACCAAAAATTTGTTTCATTCCGTAGAATTAAATTTACAAAGTAAACAGCCAATAGCTCAAATAATTAAATTAGTTTTGTAAGAATTCTATTTCAAGTAACTCATTTTAAACACCAATTCTAATCAGTTTTAATTGAAACCATCTTAGTTAATTTTTTTTTTTTTACACATATATAAGTGTACATATATTAAACAGTCAAGATTTACTCTAACTAATGAATGTTACATGAATGAAACAAATTCTAGCTGTTAAATATAATTGTACTTAATACAACTGAAATTTTTATCCTAAATTAATCTTTAACCTATCTGCAATTAGTACTAAAGTTTGATCAGTGTATAGAAGAGCCATTGAATAATATAAAGGAGAGACAAACACCATGGATGCATGCACGCACATGCATGGGAATGTGGCAGGCAAATATAAAGTCAACAGTGTATCCAACTGAAAAGTCAGAATCCTAAATTGGTTTATGCATTTCTTTATTGCAAAGTTTGATTTAAACGTTGGGAAACATCATCATTAGAAGCAACATTATCTCCTAATACGCTGTTTCCATGTGACAGATTTTGCTTTTATATATTCCTCAGTTATTCTTCAATTTGCACTGTCATTCACTATTGGCTTACGTATTTTAGGATTGTTTCGATGCTTTCTTTAATTTTCTTTTTATTTTTTGTAATTAATTAAGGTTTACATATGGATAACTTGTGTTCAATATATATATATTGGATAAACTTGTGTTCAATATTAACAAGAAGCAAACTTGATCTCTGAATTTTGTGTTTGATTTTCTTACCTTCCACTAATTTCGCTGTATCAAAAGGCACGAAGGCCATGACACATAAGAACTTTTGGTAACCAGTTGAAAAAAATTAAGATTTGAAATAAAAAATTTTAAATATGTAAAGAATTAATATATTAAAAAATTATTGTAAATTAAATTTAATTATAGAAATAATATTTTAAAAATATAATCTAAGTAGGATAAGCCAAATAATAAATAAATTTAAAACTAACCTAACCCCTAATAAATTTATAATTTTTTATTTAAATTTAACTAAACAGATAAAGCTAAACAAATGAATCACGGGTCATATGACCAATCATAATATATAAAAATAATATTAATTAATTTTAATATATTTATATGACAATTAATTTAATGTATTAATTTTAATAAATTTTTTTATTTTTTAAATAATTTTATTAAAATTAATATATTAAATTAAATATCATATAAATATATTAAAACTAGTTAATATTTATTTTCCTGTGTATTTTTTCATTTTTGCCAATAGCCCTCACGTGTATCCTTCTGAATTGGATACTTGATCTTTTTTTGACTTTTCAGATATAGTGCTTTTCTTATGATTTTGTGATTTGTCCATACTCACCAACTTCTGTCATTCTATGTCTGTACTAGTTTGTTATGCTTTTTTGTTCCGAAAATAGAATATTTGGGCAACTATGGAGGCGCGTGCCCACTTAATCATTCAATATATCAATCATCTAAGCTTTTTAGCTACTAAAAGTAAATCAAAATTGTGAATGAAAATTCACGTTAATAATGCTACACAACAAATGTGAATTTCTAATAATTCATGAAGAAAAAGACCAATTTAATCTCCCAGGTTTTGCTTTGGTTATAAATAAATTCTTTATAAATTAGGTGTGACAAAATTGACTCTTCAAAAATGCATTGGTAATATATAATCCCATTAATTCATAAAGAACATAATGGTCCTTCAAGAAAAAAAATTATTTTTGCTTACTAATCAATTTCTTCAGGAATATTTGTTACCCAAAATTTATAGAGGGCCAATTTGTTATTGACACAAACCGTGAAAGACCAAATTATGATTTTTCTTAAACTATTTTTTAAAGTTTAAAATTGGTAATTTGTAAATTAAAAAATTTAAGAAAAGAAAAGTCTAAAAAGAAGCAAAAATTTGATTATACTTTAAATTTAGAAAGCACCTTGGAGTTACCAAAAGAAGACTTTCATTATTGTGATTTTAAAGAGAGATATTTTAAATAAACAAGAAATAGGAAATTAAAATTTATTTACAACTTAATATTTTTCCAAACGAAATTTAATAAAAATATAGTAGAAAAATAATTTTTAGAGTTAGTCTCATTGTATATTTCAAAAACCATCTCTTACATTTCATTTTTTCATTTAAAACCTTCTAAATGAATACCTAAAAACCTTTATCAAACTAAAACGTGTGTCTTTAACTATTTATTTCCTTTTTGCCAACTGACTTATCTTTTAAGTGAGTTAGATTCTTTAGTTATATTGATTTATTTAAGATTTAATTTTAAAAAAATAAAATTTTTTGATTAAATATTTAAATTAAATAAAACATATTTTTATAATTTAAAAGAGTCGATCATTTATAAATTAAAGAACTAAATAAAAATATAAATTAAATTTATATATAAAAATTAAAATTTTATAAATTTTATGAAAGTGACCACTATTAGTGTCTACTTTGAATTCATCCTTTTCTATAAATCACATTAAACATAGGATTGCATTTACCAACACCATCATTCCAAATAATGCAGAGTGCTTAATATAAAATAAAGATCCGAAAAGGGTTTCCTTAACATAGCAGACAAATTGTTAATTTCTTATATACTACAGATTATCAGATCATCTAAAGTCCTTTGGAGGGAATCTATTTGTGCACTAACTCCTTAGTGTTTGATTAAGATCATGGAATTAATATTTGCTGCTTTGGACAAAGTTTTATAAGAGAAAAAGGAACAAGTAATGATGACGCTGGACGTGAAGAACCAATGACAGTGTGTCGTCACAGGGAATGATATTATTTATGGTCAAAGGATAATATAAACAGATTATCTCTGCATTATATGGATCCATACTGTACTTAAGAGGGGCCACAAAAAGCTGAAACTAATTATGATTAGGGACGCCTATTGCCTTAATCATTTAATCCCTTCAATCATGACCTTTTCATGGCCTCCTTATCTGTTTCCATCAATCGTTTTGTTAAATCTGGCTTCAAGGATATCATAGTTTAGAAGCTCTTCTTCATTAAAGGAGAAAAAGCTGAAAAATGTAGCCATTTGCACTTTTTTCTCTAGGAAAAGAAATATTATTTTGGTTTATAATTAAGTCCTTCGCATAACTTTTTTTTAAAATTTGTTTTGTGAAACATGACAAATACTTAGAATTTTGCCATTGATATTATTGACTTGAACGCTATTGCCTGGAAATCTGGTACATGTAATAGGTAGCAAATAACGTTCTAATCAAATTAACCCCAGCATTACATTTTGAAAGAAAATATTATGAGAAGACAACATTAAGAACAAGAGTGAATCCCTGTGAGGCCGACCAAGAGGGGCTCTGCTGGATGAAACAGTACTGAATCTTATGCAATTTGAAAAATAAAAAAAGCTGAACGCACAAAACTCTAGTAGTTTGGGATAGATAGCACAACCCAGCAAGGTAGATGATCTGCTAGCCATTACAATCAAATACTCAATTAAAAGAAATGGTCTGTGTAGAACTATGCATCTGTCCAAGCAGCAAAAACTGGCATGTGAGGCAAAGAAAGCCCCCAAGAATTGACGTTTGATGCTGATGAATGCATACCAGTGAAAACTGGTAGGCTAGTTGTATCTGAGCTTCCTTCTCTTGAGCTGCTCAAGCTTGTCATCAACGAAGAAGGATTTGACACAAGCCTTCTGCTCTTGGCTTGGTCCTCTACTGCTTGATGAATCATGTTGTTCGAAGCCATTGAATAATCCTCAATTCTTGGTGGATTTTGATCTATTTGTTCGCAACTAGTCTTGTGCATCAGAATGGCTTCGTTTCTGGCATCGATCTGTGTGTTTCGCCTCGCTTGTTCTCCACTAAGAAGGTTACTGCTTGCCATAATTTTTTCCACATCATATCTTGATAAATTAAAGTTGGTCACTGCATTTACTCCACGAAATTTAATAGCAGCTATGTCGTAGGATTCAGCTGCTTCCTCTTGAGTACCTAATGTTTCATTTCATTAAGACAAAGATTCAGTCCAAATCATAATTAATGAAATAATTCTAAAATGTGAAAATAGGAAGTTTGAAAGAACTCACTGAAGGTTCCAAGATATAGATCTTTGTTTCCAGCCACCCTACCAATTCGAGCTTGCCATCGTCCATGTTGATGATGTCTGCTATACCAAGCGAGTTCAGAAGAAAGGAGTGTGTTCTTCAAGTATATATCTTACTAGTTAATAATTCGTTTAATTTGATAATAGCATAATCTATGTGAATGTTAATTTACGAGACCTTGTGACTCCTCTGTACATGGAAGCTCCTCTTGAGAATCCGCTGCTTTTTCTGCGTAAATGAGCAACATATTCTTGTCTTGTCATGTTCTTCATCTGTTCCAGTTCACTCTGATAATTTTCCAACTGCTCAAAGATCAAGGCAAGAGACGACAAAAATAAAAGTTATGCGATGATAATTGCATATCAAACACTAACGGAATTAACGATAGACCCTATAAATTGAACACAAACTTAAGAGAAACCACTAATGATTACTGGGAAATTGACATGAGTGGAGGGCCCCCAATACTTGAGTGCGGCCAGATCATAAGCTCTCGCAGCTTTTTCTTCCATATCATAACCCCCTGAAATCAAAATTTTGGAATTACTTGCATCAGCATATGTTATGACAGTCTGGTTCATGTAAGCTCTAAGATTTGAGTCATATATGGGGAAAAAGACCTTACCAAGATACACTGTGATTCAACCCCAGGGAAGCAAAGCAAAGAAAAAAAAAAGAAAAGGGGTGAGAAATGTGACTATAAATTGCAGATTCCTTCAAAGGAAGATGCTCAACAGATCAATTGGACTAGAAAAAGGGAAGGGAAGATTGTCCCATATATTTTGTTACCTTGCCTTCCTTTCCTGCTTTGACCCTCTTTCTTGCAGCTGTTGTCCCATAGATGAGCTTCATATCTACCAGTCCATCTATGCCTGATGAATTAAACAAACTTTAGAATCAAAAAGAAATTAAACAACATGAAACACGAAATAGAGACAAGCATATAAATGTCGAGGATGGTCAAGCATGCATGAACTCGGAAACAGAATCTCAAGCATAAAGCACAGCAAAAAACATATGAAGCTATTAGGCAAAAGAGTGAACTATAATATAGCATATTTTAGAGGTTCAGAACAAATGGACTAACCTTGTGACACCTCTATATTGAGAGGTTCTTTGGCCAAAGCTATCTATTGATTTCCTATGAACAATCTGCTTCTGATCAACCTTTTCAAGTCCCCTTTTCTTTGTATCCATGGCAACAGAGTCCATGACACCCGGTGAAGTCCTAGAAGAACTTGTAATACAGCTTGATTGTGAGCTAGGACTCATGGACAACCTTAATGATTGCAAATCTCCAAATGCCGTAGGTCCAACGGACCCAGCTTCGCCTCCATTATCCTCTACAGCAGCAACCATCTTTGACTCTTGTGTATGGTTAGCTGGTTCTAGCATCACATCATGGCTTCTCAAGGCAGAGTAATATAAGAGTTGGTTGTAAACCATACCGTCAAAGCACAAAGGCATTGCTCCACCTAATAAATTCTCCAGTTTAGGGGTTGTAGTTGCTGCCATATCTTGACATGAAAAAGTTGGAAAACAGAATAGTCAAGAAATTTAATGTTTAATAATAAATATAACAGCCAAGTCCAAAACGGAGGATGATAGCAGACAGTTGAACAAACCTTGTGGTTGTGACCTGCTCATAGCTTCCATTACATATAGAGAGCCATCAGACTTGAGCTGCATGACAGGCAGGGCTGAAGGAACATGGAAGCCAGCATTTTCACCTTCAGGTTCATAGTAGCTGCCATAGTTTGGAAGATGAGTGGGGTGGTACAAGCTTGCTGGAATTGTTTCAGCAGCAATAGAGGAAGGCTGTGTCCCATGCTGATGCTGGTGATGAGGGTCTGAAGAAGGAATATCAGTATACATTTGAGGGGTAAGAGAGAAATTTAGCCAGTTATTTTGATTATTAGCGGTATCACCATTTTCCATGGACTTCATTTTCACCAACAAAAAGAAATTCTAGCCAAGTTTTGTCTTTAAGGCTAGGCAACTCAATGATTGGCAAACAATTAGACTAATAATTCCCCATCTACTACTCTCAAGCCTTCCCTCCACTTAGAACTATTATCTTTTGTTTTTGTGTTTTTTTTCTTTGGGGGTCAGCTCATGCAAATCTGTAAGCCCTCTCTCAATCTTGTGTGTGAGAGTGTGTATATATGGGTGTCTCTGAGGACAGAATTGTAAAGGGGACAAAGCAAGTTCCTTTAAAATAAACAAAAAGAATGAGTTCCAGCAGGCAGTGCTAGGCATCCTTCTGCATTCTCATGGGGATCTGTGTATGGGAAAGATCTCTTCTTTTGCTTTATTCTCTACGCTCCTCCTTATCTTTCCTTTTCTCTTTTGTGCAACACTTCTTAAACCCTATCAAAATATCATTATCCAAATAAGCCAAGAAACGCCAAGATCAGAGGCCTCATTTGTCGTCTGCATTGGATAGACATAGAACTCTACAGTTCCAGAATAGCACTAGTCCAAACCAAGTCCCTCTCTCAATTTATTGATTCTAAGGAACTCCTACCTTCTAGAAGATTGAGCTCCTCCATTGTTATATATATATATATATATATATTGGAAATTATGTAAAATAATTTTTTATTATTTATAGATCTTGAGATGATCACACCGCCTACACAATTTTGCAACACCTCTAGCTGTAACCTGTCATGCCCATTACAGAGATATAGTGAAGCCTCTTACGACGTCGTTGATATATGGGCACACCAGAATTAATCTGTTGACACTTCATTGATTACTCATTGAAGTTCTTTATGCAGAGGAGATCAGAAAGGATAGATATTAATCCAAATCTATTTTCAATACTTAGATTGAGCAGTTGTTTTGAAACCTTTCGTCATTGAATTCAAAAGCTCAACTACATTCATTGCTAGGGTGTAGTAGGCTTCCGAAATGTTCATGCATGTGATTAAAATCACTGGTACCCCTTAGATATAATAGGGTCAAAGTGGAGGGGTGGGGTAGGGTAGGGTAGAATTAATTATGATGCTAGATATGAAAATGACCTAAGCAGGCCCAATGTGACTTTGGAAACCATAATAGTGCATGCCTTGAATGAAGCATCAAGAACGGAGAAGTTTTGGTCGGGATAAAATGAATAATAAAGTCTCCAAATTATTGAGGGTGCAAATCTTGTTTTTACCTTTAAGATGGGCCTGATTGTAATCAATACTTGCATTAAGACAAAAAGCAAGATATCGTACAGGGAAACTAGCATGTGAGTAATCTTACTAACTCTGTACTATCCTATACGTTTTACTGATCCAACCTCAAAAGCATGCCTTATCTTAGGGTGATTGTCTTACACATTAGGAATCCAAACATAGGTCTCTCGTTGAAATTTCCATGAAGATGAGAATAGATTAAATGTCACTTTGTATGACGCAAATCCAAATACAGAACTTAAAAGAATCATGAAGGTGAAAATGCCCTGATCCGGCGGCTATCAAGAGGAAGCTTTATTACCACTTTGGAGAAAGAAGAGAGGAGAAGCATAGGATAAAGTATGAATGTGTTGATCAAAGTACAGATATTCCTGGAATGATTAAATGAAGGTCCCTTACCAAACATACTTTTGCCTATTATATGCGGTTTCATTACTATTACAATAATTAAAGCGTTGTGACACATTTAGCAAATTGTTTAATCCCCACTACAATATAAAGTGTTTGCCTTGCCTTGTTTTACGAAAAACAGTTTCCAATAAAAAAATTTTCTTTACTTTTTGGCTGTCAGTGTAAGAATAAAACTGGGTTATCTGCCAAGAACCCAATACCCTTTTAAGAACGCGATATTGGTTAACAAATAAAACTAAGAATTTGTTAAATAATAATATTAAAAGCTTAGCAGCTAAGTATTTAGAGTTAGTTGATTATTATAAGTCCAAATATAAGACTAAATGGGTTACTAGACTTTTGAGAAATATAATTTTTAGTACAAATAGAATTAATTAGACTTACTATTAATTACAAAAAGCCTATTCAAAAGTCATTGTCTAATATTTAGTTTTAGGCTTAAATTCTATTAGGAATTCAGATTCGCTTTGATGTAATGCATGGTGAGTTTGCATGCGAATTTGCGTGACCAACTTCATGGCGACAGGAATTCCAGAGGGCATGATTTGGTTTTTGAAAAAGTGATGAGGAAGGGAATAGGAGGGAATGTCGAGAGCAAGAAAGAGACCCTCTTTTTGATTGTGGTAATGATGAGTAAATCCACCCCACAAACACCAGATACAGCCAATCCCATTTTTCCTCAAATATTGTGTTCACAATAAAGCACCTTCTCTGTTGCCTCCTCAAAATTTGCCTTCTTTCCATTTCACCATCCCTTTCATGTCTGGCTGGTACATTCTCTTTGAATCATTGCATCACAAGGGTTGTTACGTTTAAGCAATATATCCTAAGTGTTATTGCTCGTAATTATATTTAGTTACGTTCCATGGTGCTTAGGCTAAGAATATTCTTTGCACCATATATGCATCTTTGGCCGTACAACTTTGGGTATGTTGGATTTGTTTTCCTTGTGCGTATATATATAGTTTCACGTCACTTTCTGGTTTCTATACGGCACTTTTGCTTTTGCTCACAAACGTAGCTTTATCTGCACAAGACATTTTCAGCTTTTAATGACACCCACTGGGTTCAATATAACACAGCTGTGACTTGTGAGAAGTTCCAATAGTACAATTTAGATTCTCTACGTCTTCAAAACATACCCATTCATTCAGACATATCCTATTCTCCACCTCTGTAATTATTTTTTCTTTTACTTTTGCTGAACTCGTCAGTTCACATCATTAAAATGTAATCTTATGATTTGCTCATGAAGCTTTGTTAAAGAGAAATTTCCATGAACAGGAAGTTTAGATTTAATATGGCAAGAGATTGTTTGTTCTTAACTGTATGATGCATTGGTCAGTTACTAGTGTGAACATTTGGGTATGAATGGTGTGGAAACAAGAAGATTGAAGTTTGGACTCATGTCCTTTAGCAGGAAGCAGATGAAGAAAATCTGAGGATAGTGATGAATGGAAGTAAAAAGAGGGAGAGGGTAAGAGTGAGAATGAGAAATCTGTGGTGCGAACATAGAATTTAATCAAAAGCAAATAAGATTGCAGAAAGCAGAAAAGCAGAAGTGGATAGCAACCTATGAAGAGAAGAGAGTTAAATGTTAATGGCATGGGAAGAAAAAGGAGAAAGTGCACTTTGCCTTTAAGAGGTGCAAGTATTGAAGCAACCTTTCATGGAACCCAATGGCATTTCTGTGCATCTCTTTGCAGTTAGCCACCACCATTTACTCTCTTTACTTGACTTTACCCTACGCCTCAGTCCATTTCTCTGCATGTCGTACTCTTTGATAAAGAATCTCTTTATGACTACACTTTGCTCACTGCCACAATATTCACCCTCTCCTTCCTTTGTTACCCCTCATTTTTTTAATTTTCCTGTCCAAATGTTCGAGGAAATTGTGCTTTTAAGTTTTACCATCTTCCCAAGTTTTGATATAGGAAGCAGTACTAGCCAGTGCAGCTCAGTTCCTAGCCCTGCAAAGGAGACCTGTCTTAGATTTTTGAATTTGGATTCTTTTAAAAATTCTAAATTATTCAATTTTTATTACATGGTGTAAATTTTAACAAATATCAAATAATTTTTAATAGTTTTTTAAAACATAAATCATTAAAATTTTATTTAATATTTTAAATTTTATAAAATTTACGTGCATTTAAATTTTTAATTTCACCGAAATTAGTTTCATACCCTGATATCCACTTACAAGTTAGGACTCACGTCCCTTGGACTCCATTAATTTTATCTGGATATGGAAGTGCAAAAGAGAATAAGTGTTCACTTTTTTCATTAAAACAAAATATTTTTAATAAAAATATAGTTAACTATATATTTTTTCTGAGATATTAATTCAAGTATTTGATTGACTGATATGAAAAGTCCTACTAAAGAGCTCATGAAACGGGTTGATTGATAGAAGTTAATCTTGATTTGGAAGGACCACACTATAGCATATGTACGAAAGGCCCTCTCGGAATCTGATGTTAGGCCAACGGGTGAAACATGATTGGGTTACTTTTAGATCCAAATTCTACTATTTTCATGTGTTTAGAGGCCATTTAGTATTTTTATTCCCTCATTTTATGTATTTTAATTAAAAAATTGATCAAGACTTCATATAGATACTTTCTTTGTAAATTTTGCCGCTGACTTTGATGAATACAAATCTCGAAATGTTCCATTAATCATTTTGTTTAACATGTTTTTTTTTTTTAAATTTCACATCGTTTTTTGCCGTGTCACGCGTCTGCCACCTTTTACTGGAAAATTTTTCTGATAAACATTTAACGACGTAATCATGATTTTAGCTTATTTAATTATTTGAACGAGAAAGTATAAGAGTTCCAGTTCTTTCTTTTAGGTCAAATATGACAGATGAGTTCTGGGAGCTTATAAGGGGTTACACGAGTTTGAAGTTAATACACTCGCGCCCACGCATATATAATAAAGATTAAAAAAATATATTTTTTATATTTTATTTATTATAAAATTATTATTTTAATTATTTATATATTAAAATATTTAAAATAATTTTTCAAAAAATATATTTAACTTCTCACTTCTCAAAAAATTATTAAATTTAATTTTTTTAATAAATTCTAAACTTTAAATTTAATATTAAAAAAATAAAAAATAAAATGTAATATTTTTTAATAAATAAAATATTATTTTAAACATTCAAAAGACTAAAATAATACATTTATGATAAATAAGATATACGTATAAAAGTTTCAACTTCTTTTTTAATTTTGGTTCATAATAGTTCCAATCTTCACATCCAAATTTCATCTTTGGACTCCGGGCTGACTCTGGCCTGCCAAAAAAAATATTGGGCTCATGACCCAAACTATTGGGATCCAAGTACAATGATTTAATCTGTTGAAAATGCCAATAAACGACAAACTTTCCGTGAGAATGTCCATCATGTGTAGCTTTCATACTACTCAAGTTTACTCAATAAATATCAAAATTAGAAAATGTGATTCAATTTTATAATTTTTCTGTTTCCAAATTCACCCGCAGAACTTCCCATATCTTTTACCCATAGTAGATGCACATGTCAGTTTCTTTTTAACTATATATTAACAAATCCATCTCTTACTATCAACATCTTTACGTACACACGACTCCAAAACATTGTCTGTCTTTTCAATGGTTTCATGATATTGGTTTGGTGGAAAGTAATATTCATTCTCCCACCCCATATATAGGATTCCCAATTTCGACGATGCTTAGAAAGCACAAAACAATCTTTTTCTTTGTCTATCACATTGTTTGACGAAAATCAACTGCGAATAAAGCTTAAACACTGAATCATTATCATTTTCAAAGTTGCATGATTTTCCAGTCTGCATACCAGAAGCCACAATAACTCCGAATTTCTCTACGTAAATCATTTTGAGCTAAACACTACATTACTTAACTAATTAGTACAGAGTACGATGGCTCACTGTGTTTATTATATATGGTAGTGTTACAAAATCCCTGGTGAGCATTATTCTTGATTCTTATCACTTATTCAATACATCACCTGCTCCACCTACCCACAAACCCACAATTAAAGCCCCAATACGTCAAAATTCGATTCACTTTCAGAATTTGCTTGGCTTCCTCTTTACGTTTTGTTTTACTTGCCCTTTGGATGTCTCAGCCGTTAGGGAATGAAAATGGCTTTATAAACCCATGCTCTGGCCTTGGCCTCAGAAACTTCGAAACAGAGAGCTTTGTGTTCTGTGATGCTGAGATCGATGAGTCACAGAAAGGTTCATTCACATGGAAGCATACCCTTTTCTTGGGAAGACAAGCCTGGGGTTTGTAAGACCCCTCAAGGAATAAACCATTTTGAATCGTCTTCGTTTTCATCTTCAACCTTTCACCCACCATCAACGCCTAGCCTTCGGGACATGATGAAGATTCCTCTGCCTCCATGTCCATCTCTACCTCCACTAAGGACCACTTCAATGAAGGGCTTTCGATGGCAGGAAGACCCTTTTCTTGCGGCTTACAAGGAGATTGCCAGAAGTGAAAAAAGTAATGGAAAGTTACCAATCGACAACAACAACAAGAAAGGTGTTGGATCGAGTTCAAGGGTAAGGAAAAGCAAATCCATATTTTCATGCAAGAATTATGGAGATGTGAGGAACGGTAATTTTCTGAAGCTGACTCAGCTTCCTCGTCTTCCTAGGGATAGAAGTCGCTCTTTCACTTCAGGAGACGAACTGAACCGAGACTGCTTCAATTATGAAGCATGGGTCTAATTTTTCTCAGTTTATTTTTGATGTCTTATTGTCAGTATAATATCTTATATATCTAGTTGATGTGTAAGCTTTATGATCAACATATCAAGTATCTATTTTTGTTTTTCCTCCCATTTTCTTTTGGGATACTAAATAATAGGTCGGGAAATTGGACGAAATATTCTTCGAAGAATTCCCCACTGAATTATTCCCAATTTATCGTAAAGTAACATTACTAATGTTAGAATTTTGATTATCGCAAGTAATAGAATGATTATTTCATGTGTCTTGGTCTTAATAAATTACATGCTCCTTTCTTGTTAAATTCTTACATTCCTCTAATATCGCCAGGTCATGCGTTTAGATTAAAATGGTGTAAATATAATTGTATTTAAAACTGGATTTACATATAACCATGATTTATTTTGTGATCAATGCACTTTTCCAACATAAGTAATTTTTTGGTTTTTCTGGAAAAAAATTTAAAAAGAAAATGTAATTTTAAAGATGCCAAACGGAACAAAATTCTTTATAAGATGATCCCATTTTAAGGTGCAATTGGGCTATTGGGTTCTATGGGTCCACTAGTCACACAAAGTATAAAGTAAATGGTGGGGTTTAAAAGATAATAGCTAGTTCTTAAGAGACACATTCTAATTTGACCCTATTGGGTTGTATGGTATGATTGGGCTAAGCAGAGGTAATCTTTGGGTTGGACAAACATTAAAAAGAAAAATTATGGTTGGACAAAGTCGTGCCCTAACAAAAATTGCTTGTTAAATTAATGTATTAACATTATATATGCATGCTTTTAGGATTGACTTGTTTTTTTTTTTTTTTTGAAATAAAAATATAAATTAAAATATAAAAAAATTACGCAAGACTAGCAATCTGGCATCCACTTCCACGTTAAAGTCCCCAATTTTTCCTTCACCTAAGGTTATTAAGACCATTTTATCTTAATTGTAGCTCATGACTTTCATGACGCCAGACCTATTAAGCCTATTGAGCCAACCCGTATTCCTATATAATAAGGTTCAATTAAAATTTTTTAAACTTTTATTTACAATGAATTTACCCAACCTGACCTTTACAAATTTAGGATAAAACTCTTAAGATAAAAATTTAGGAGACTTATTCCTATGTGATTGAGCCTTTTAAAAACCTTATTTAAATATCAAAAATTTTATTTAAAAAATTCAATAAGTACCAAATGAACTTCACTCAAATTTAATACTAAAATTTAAGGCCTTGAGGACCAAATTAATTGAGATTAGCCTTAACTGACAACTCTAATCTTAAGGTAATTTTGTTTAACTAGCTAGATTTGTGGTAAAAGTTTTGTTGGGTTTTGCCTTCTGACAAGCTTAATTACACAAAGTAAATAACACCATTTCTTAAAAAAAAAATGGGGGGAACAAACTAATAACAAACTAAACTGAACAGAATATTGAAAAAGAAAGAATGAAAGTCAATGATAGAGAACTAGTGCAGATATTTTTCATTACTTTAGGCTGAGGCACATACACATATTTATAACCACAGAATACAAGTTAAGTACAGTAACCAATGCAATTGAATGTTAATAGCTCCGAACTAGTTATACTAAAAAACTCACGCGGACTTCAACCTGTTTATCACTTATAAGCTAACATGCCCTTGTAGACTTAGGTGCAGTGACTATTAGAATTAAAGTCATTCACCTCAAAGTACATGAAATCTTAGTTTAGATAAAGGCTTAGTGAATAAATCTGAGGTCACTCGAAGGTATGTGACATAAAACTAGTTGCTTTCTCACTAATTTCTCTCTTATAAAGAAAACATCAAGTTCCATAAACTTATTTTTGTTATGCAAAATTGTATTGTGAGCTAACGTAAATGTATTCAAGTTATAACAGGAAACAATAAGAGGAACATTAGATGAAGAAAATTTAAGCTCTTGCATCAAAGTCTGCAACTAAGTAATCTAAGAGGCAACATTGGCCAAACTTCTGTATTCAGCTTCGATACTTGATCTAGCAAGCACATTTGTTTCTTAGCTTCCCATGAAATCAAGTTTGAACCCCTACAAGATCCATATGTTAATCTTCTATCATGAGGATCATTTCCCCCGTCAGCATCATTAAAGGCTCTCAAAGTAAGATCTTGAAACTCAGATAACACCAAGCCATAGGACAAAGTTCCACTTATCTTAATTTGTGTTTTATTGTCTTCCAATGACTCTCCAAAGGCTGTTGCATAAATTGACACACTTTGTTAACAATGAAGGAGATTTCTGGCCTTATAATTGTGGAATACTGTAATGTTCCAATAATAGACCTATATAAGTAAGGATCCATCATCTCAAAAGACCTTACCTTGGACAGCTTTAACCCAGAAACCATTAGGGTAAGAAATGGTTTTTAAAGTTTGCATTTAGCCTTAGCGAGAAGATCTATAATGTACTTTTTTTGTGATAGTACCATTGCCCCATTTTGTAACCTCTTCACTTCAATGCCCAAAAAATAATTAAGTTCTTCATGATCTTTCAGAGCAAAATCATCATTCAACTGCATTTCAAGCTTATGCACATAATCAATAAAGCTGCCGGTGATCAAGATATCATCAGCATACATAACTACAATGAAGATAATTAATCTGAATGAACAAAAAGGGATCACACTAGCTTGAAGCAAACCCATGTTTATGCGGTGTTGACTTAAGCTTTTCACACCAAGCTCTTAGAGCTTGTTTCAACCCATAGAGAGCTTAATGAACTTTGCATACTAAGGTTTTATTGAAATCCTAAAAACCAGGTGGTTGTTGCATAGCAACTTCTTCCATTATATTACCATTTAGAAAAGCATTGTTTAAATCTATTTGGAATACTTTCCATTCTTTTACTACTAGAGAAAATGTTTCATTATAATCAAAACCAAACTCTTGATGAAAACCTTTTGCCACCAACCTAGTTTTATACTTAGCAATTGTACCATCAAAATTTTCTTTTATTCTAAACACCCATTTCAACCTATTGATTTTCTATTAAGAGGTAATGTCATTACAATCTAAGTTTTGTTCCTTAATAAGGCTTCATATTCACTGAGAATAGCTTCTTTCCATTGTGTGTCTTGTAAAGCAACATAAGGATAAGAAGGGATGGTGGAAATAAAATATACCTTAGGCCTGAAGATACCATTTTAGCATGAGTAGCCATAGGATGAGTTAATCCTTTGATTTGTTGTAGTAGTGAAGTTTCTATTTGGACATCATTAGTATGAAACAACTAAACTGGATCATTTTCCTATATTAAGAAAGCATAATTCTGAGCAACAATACCAGTATTCATTGTGAAAGGTTCATGAGCAAATTGAGAAGTTGAATGTATAGAAATATCTTTTATGTGATTCCTACAATTATCTACATATATAGGCAAATCATGATTTGAGCATTGATTTGATTATGATCAATGGTAGGTTTGACACTAAGTACTAATGAAATAGTTAACGAAATAGGCAAATAAGATTAAAAAACTTTGTTTTTGAAGGGAAACACAATTTCATTAAATTACTTATCTTTAAAGACATTGACTTTTCCTGATGATGAAACACACTTGTAACCCTCATGATTTGGACTATAGCCAAGGAAAGTATATCAATTGATCTAAAAGACAACTTTTGATTGTTATATGGCCATAAAAGAGGATAACATGCGCACCTCACAACTTTTAAGAAGTAATAATCAGGATGAGTGGTATACAATTTGTAAAAGGGAGTGGTATTATCAAGAACCGGTGGTGGTAGTTTATTGATGATATAAGTAGAGGTAATAAAAGCATATTCCCAATATTTGATAAACATGAGTAAGAGAGTAAGGAAAGACTAGAGTTAACTATATGCTTATACTTTCTTTCAATGATACCATTTTGCTTATGTGAATGAGGACAAGTAAAATGATGAATATTACTATGTTCAAGTAGAAAATTATGAAATGACTGAAATTTAACTCCTTCATTAGTTTGCAAAGCTTTGATTTTTTTTTTAATCTAATTGCAATTCAACCATAGTTTTAATATTAACAAAGGTTTTTAGAGCATCTGATTTTCTTTTTAGGATATAAAACCATGTATATCTAGTGAAGGCATTAACAAAGGCAATGTAGTAAAAAGAGCCTTGAACAAGAGAACAAAACACAAGAACCCATACATCAACAATAATCAGTTGCAAATGTTGGCCTAAAAATAATTGACTTAAACCCAAGTTTGATTTATGACAAACCAAATGTAGAAAAACAAGCCCAACCCACATCAGAAAAATGAAGAAACTTTCTAGCAAGTATTTACAAGTCTAGACACTCTTTCAACCTACAAGATTTCAGCCCAAATCAAAAGTCCATAATCCTTGTATGAGATCTCAAACAAATGTAAGACAACTCATGACTCTCTCTCTCTCTAGCATTAAACACGAGAAAGTTATCTTAAAAGGACAAGTCTTAGCTTTATTCTGACACCTTCTCTTCCATTTACTCTGCATCTTCTTTGTCTCCTGGATCTGTCGACAAAAATGACCATTAATGGCGTTCTCAACTTTCCAAGATGAACCACGCCTATTAGAGCTATAACCTGTACTTTATAGTGGTCAAACGAGGAACAACCTAATCATCTCATCAGTCATGAATATCTGTAGCATTTATTGTTATTCAACGACTAGTTTCTCGAAAACTATTTATATGGATCTGCTGTCCTTCATGAAGGGGTAGCAAAAGAAGATAAAAGAGATATAAATTTGTAACTTTCAAAAAGTCTTTTGTCTTAAACTAAGTTTCTGGTTTATCTGCTTCTTAAAGCACTTCGTGAGATGTTAGTAAAAACCCAGTTTATAAGGGTTGATAAAACTCATATTTTATAACTGGTTTTGAGCCTCTGTGTCAGTAGAGAAGGGAAGTGTTTTAGAGTGAGGTACTCTAGCTAGTTTGAGGTTAAGTTTAAAAACTTTGTGTTTATAATAAGCATGTGAAAACTCTGTGAAATTTTAAAAGAGCTATTCTTAATGGAAAATCCCTTAAAGGAGTTAAGGGGACTGAAAGTAGGCATTGTTCTTGACCAAACCAGGATAAATCATCTTGTTTGATATTCTATCCTTAATCTTTACATTCTTGATTTATTTACAGTCAACTGTATATTTTAGAATTAACTGATTTCTCAATTTGTACTTTCTCTTTAAGTAATAGAGTTTATTGAAAATATTTACAGTTAATTTTATTTTGCTTGTTAAAGTAAACAAATTGTTGAAAGACTCAGTTAACTGAATTTTATCACAATCAACTATTTATTATGTTTTATAGTCAACTAAAATTTTTTTCTAGTTAACTATAATATTAAAAAAAATAGAATTTAAGCAAAATTTTAAAAGCATCTATTCACCCCCTTAAGGTGCATTATCAGCAAAGGTGTAGAATATGAAGTTAACAAGAGGGGAAAAGGGAGTTTATATGCTTTTCCAACAACATGAACACACAAAAAATAAAGTGTTGTCCCTATTTTTAATTTTTTGAAATGACAGGAATTTAGAATGTGA